>JAWWLZ010000177.1:31575786-31592886 GCA_035041345.1 Poliocrania exsul
CTGATCAAACCTGCTGAAATAACAGGAATACAACTTACTTTGTGTCTCCTAAGCTCTGCTGTTCCTGTAGTCTGAAGGTTTTTGGTAACAGGAACAATAACCACATACCTTCAAGTAATAGGTCATCTCTGTTCTAGAGTGGCTCTGTCCACAATACAAAATCTGAGAGAAATGGGGTTTTGCTGTAAATGAGAGACCTAATTAGGTTTCTGTGTTACTATGCCATTCCCAAATAAAAAAAAAGGAGCTGTAAATGATTAAATATCACATTTCCACAAATGTTCAGACTTGAACAAAGTCTGGACTCTATCAGGCTCTGGCTGAGTAAAGCATTTGGATGTGTGTGCTTGGCCTCAGGGGTCCTAATAGGCTGGAGTGCTCTGCTGAGCTGGGGTCTCAGACCTTAATGCTGTTGCCTTTGTATTTAATCCATTGCTGTCGATGCCTCAGCAGTAAGGAGAGAACAGGATGGAACTGGGTTCACCTTGCTGCTTCCCAGGAGGTCAGTTGGTTGCAGGTTCCCAGCCTTGTTTGTGCCGCTCAGACCTCGAGAGGCCTGCCAGTACGGTGGTAGTCTGGCTATTGCTTAACTTGGCCTCAGTTCTGAGCTGGAATTGTGTACATGCACTTTGAGATGATTGTAAGGATAATTACAATTACAGAAGGGGAAGAGCTGTCTTTAAAAGCACAGTGAGACTAAACAGCTTAGCTATTCAAAAGTTTTGAAATACCCACGTTTTGAAGTGAGATTAAGTATATATAGTCAACATTTGCCCAATTCTGAGGACAATAATTGCTGTTTAAGTTTCAATAGAGCCTAGTTTGAAATTACGTACCTGCTTCAAGCCTCCCTAATTCACTAACATTGTCCTTTTTTGACACTCATTTGTATTTGCTTGCTCTTTATGGCTTTTAATTCTTGAAAGAAACTCATGTTTCCAGGCTGGAACAGCTTTGGTTACCCCAAGAACTATCTCTGTGGATTGGTCCTATCAAAATATTTTGGGTAAATGCATTGGATAAGGTTCACCAGTGTTCATAGGCTCTTTAAATGAACTATATAGCAAAATCATGATTTCACTGGAGTCAAAGGAACCTTCCTGTGAGTTTCAAGTGTGATTCAGTTTTTCAGTCTGACAGTAGTGGCTGGCACTGACTTCCATATGTTTTGATTTTTTTGTTTTTACATGCCTTTTTCATCTTGTCAGAATTCAGTAACTGAAACATTTCTGCATAAAGAAAAAAAAATTTGTGTTATTAACAAATTAACAATATTGTGAAAGTAAATCTTTAGCTCATTTTTTGCTCACTTTTCTAGCTTAATAAAGAGTTATGTAGGCTAATGAAAACTCACTTCATCCACCTACATGTATTTTAAGTGAAATGCTATGCAAAAGTACCTCAGGTCATATTAAGTGAATGCTGGACTTAGGAAATTATATTCCTGTGGATTCATTGCTGGGGTATCTTCTATATAACTTCTACTAACCATGGAATATAAGTGAAACATATTTATAGAAGACTTTAGATGTCTCTTGAGTGAAAATTGGTTTATTATGTATGTGAGTGGACATAGGAGATGATCTTGCTGGTAGTAGCATTTTTCATTGGATTTAGTTAAAACCCATACAAAATACCCAGAATTCTTCTGTGAACAGATCAAATTTTTCTTTCCACATGATTGAAATATAGGGTTTTTTTCTGCAAGTGGTTGGGGAAACAAATATGGAGGTTTGCACATTACTGTGCTTACTAAAACCTCTGCCAGGGAGCTCAAATAACATTAAAAGGCAAACACTTTTTTACTATATTGAAGACTTTAATAAAAGTGCAGTTATTTTTGACCCTCTGAATAGCATGCTTTTTCTGTATCTTTTGATTGCTGTGGCATATAAGTTAGATTTGGCAGGCTTTGCTTTTTAAAAGTGCATTTATTTTACACCTCCCCCAGCCCTTCAGAATATTTGAGGTCCTAAGAAATTTGCACTATTTGCTGTATCACATAGCAATTGTTTATTTAAGATAAGGTAGCAGAAGAAAACAGTTTTGTGTTTGGTTTGTGAAAGACTAATGTTAGGGATCCTTATTAAACAACCTGTGTGCCCTAGAATAATATGAATGATTTCTATTCATCTGCTTTGTTACTTATTACACAAAGCATTTTCTGCTGTGTGTTTCTTGCAATATATTAAAAATAAAGTGAGATGTGACTCCAGTCATGTGACAGCAGAAAAACTCCATTAGCCAATCCAAGTTTTTCAATAGTATGGAAATTACTTCACTTGAAAATGTTTAGCAGTTTGGGCTTTGTTTTTGTCAAAATTGGTTTTTGAAAATGTATTCTAAGCACTAGGTTTAACTAGCAATAGGTTAAATAGGCTGAACTGTGTTTGCAAAAGGTTAAAGATGCTCCCATATTCTACCTCTGAGTAATGTGCCAATGCTTAACATTAGAAAGAGCTGGAGTCAATTGACTTTGGAAACTTCAGTTAACATTTATCCATGTCTGTCCTGAACTGTATGATGACTTGCTTTCACTTGACTCACTCTTGTGTTTTAAAGCAGCACTTATGCTTTGATCATCTAAGAGCAAATTGCTGTCTCAGTGTTTTAAATAGTATCAGTAATCAGTAAATCTGTTGTTAATATTTGATCTGTGCTGGAGAATTTGTGTAAGCTTTTTGAGGCGTGTTGGATGTGTCTGGTAACAGACTT
The DNA here is from genome assembly GCA_035041345.1 of Poliocrania exsul. NCBI lineage: Eukaryota > Metazoa > Chordata > Aves > Passeriformes > Thamnophilidae > Poliocrania > Poliocrania exsul. Next base: position 31,578,502 of record JAWWLZ010000177.1, read on the forward strand.
TGTCCTGTAATACTATAAAGAAAATAATCTGGGATTTTTGGATGTGGTATTACAAATTCTAGTGATTCAGTTAAGACAGATGATCTTAGTGATACCGGGATAAAATCCATGGTGACAGGATGTAGTAATTAAAAAAACCCCAACAAAACCAACAAAATCCCCCCTCCTTGTATGTGTAACAAACCTTTATTTTAGAACAGACTTTTTGCCAGGGCAGTAGTAAAGCAGTGAACTTGTGTGTTTACAAAGGGCAAACAGTAATACTGTGTGTGTGTTCTCTGTTCCTCTTGAAGGGAGATCGTATGTGGCATTTTGCTGTGTCTGTATTCCTGGTTGAACTCTATGGAAACAGCTTACTCCTGACTGCGGTCTATGGACTGGTGGTGGCAGGATCTGTTCTTCTCCTGGGAGCCCTTATTGGAGACTGGGTGGACAAGAACTCCAGGCTCAAAGGTTACGTGTCTAGAGCAACTTATTTACTGAAGGATGGATCAAAATAATGCAAAAGATAAAGCTGATAAGACTTAATTCCTCAAGTCACATGTGAGAATGGGGCTTGCTCATTTCTTCATAAGAAGGGCAGTGGTGTTTCAGAGTGTTTGGTGGTGGTGATACAAAGATACAGGAGGAAAACAGTTTTAAGTGATGTTATCTGTAACTCAGGCTATACCTGTCCAATATGTAGAGATGTATGGAAATGCAAAAAGTGAATCCCACAACTTTTACAGACTGTTTTTTACAGTCTAACGCTAACATACACTTGGATTATCTTTCCCTTTAGTATAAACACACACTACACTTGCATATTGTAAATATGTATGCTCTAGTCTGTTTTATAAAGAAAATGGCATCATGTTCTTCATATGAATTTTTACTTTCCAAAAGTTTACAAAATAGCATCCCATCCATGGTAGGTTCAAGATGAATTTTAGCGGCTCAAGGTAGGCTTTTACTACTGGAAAGATAGTGTCAACATTTAAATAAGGCTTTGATTGAGCAGACCTACTGAACTGTAAATCAAGAGCTACAAAGTTACATCAGACATTAATTTGTTTCTGTAACACAATGGAAAATGAAAATGTAGTATGAAGTAGACTTTTGCTGTTTATATTATGGGGGGAGAGTAGGAAAAGAAAATTATTTAAAGAATCTGTGCATGTTCCTTAATTATATCCTCCTTAAGGTTATAGTTAGCTCGTTCTTAGTTTGTAACTGTTGTTTTCTGTTTTGATTTAAAACAGTGGCCCAGACATCCTTGATTGTACAGAATGCATCTGTCATCCTGTGTGGTATTATCCTGATGATTATCTTCTTGTTTAAGACGCAGCTCTTGACGTTATACCATGGATGGCTTCTTGTGAGTGCTTGAACTTGTTAATAAGAAATTAATTTACAAAAAAACTTTAGCAGCATGAGAGACGGATGAATATTGTTTTCTTTAGTCTGTTTAGACATTCCTGAGAGCTAAAATTGGCAAATGAAACTGAGCTTGTTGAGTAAACAGAGACTACTGTTTTCTACCAGGAATTTTAAAGTAGACTTGATCTTGTTTTGTGTGAATAATAATGCTAAAGTGTGTGGATTCAAATGTAAAAGCCTTTTCTGCTTGTGCAGAAGGTGGAGATTTCCCTTTATCAACTTTGTCACATTGTAACTCTTTCCCCTCCTCTCTCTAGACGGTGTGCTATATCCTGGTTATCACAATAGCAAATATTGCCAATTTGGCCAGCACTGCCACAGCAATCACAATTCAGAGGGACTGGATTGTTGTGGTAGCAGGGGAAGACAGAAGCAAACTGGCAGGTGAATATGTTGCTTTTTTAATACTTTACATGCCTTGCTTTCCAATTTTGATTTTTTTTTTTTTTTAATACTAGAGATTTTACAGAGATAAAACATCGGTTGAAAGGGCAGCCTTTATTTTGCTTTTCCTTGCTCTGAGATCAGAAATTACAGTTGTGATTACAATTCAATTAGGCATTCTTAAACTTGTTTTGTCCTCCTTTTAGTCCTGCTGCAGCTCTGTCAGGAAAACTGGTCTTGCTGAACAAGTCAAGTGTTGCAATACTTTATTTTTAGGCCCCTGAAATGAAACAGAAAACTCTTGCGTAACTGGGCTCCTCTCATAGGGATCAGAGAGGTGCATGAGAATGAAGTCCACAGCAGTTAAGTAGATGCATCAAGAAGTAGCCTGTAGGTAGCACTGCATGCAGATACATTTGAAATCTTGCATTTTTCTGGCATTAGATGTCCAACTCAGAGCTGTGAACACTCTTCTTCAGTTGTCAAAGGAAAGTAGAATTTCCAATTCCATCTGGTACTTTTGATCTTGGACCAAAGACTTAATCATCTCGTGTGTATAAAATATTTTTGCTTCCCCCCACACTTTCTTGCACTGGTACTATTATAGAGAATGAGTTCCCATTCAAATTGTACTGTAGCTTGGTCCTAGCTCCCCAAGGACACCTCAAACCTGACTTTCCCAAATCACAGCACTGTGTGTATGATGGATCTTTGGCTGTGCTGCTCCTCTGATTGTGGGAAGCAGCACTTTTTGCAGTGAATTGGATCAGCCTATGTGGGCTCAGCTTCATAAGGAAACTTAAACCTTCTCAGGTAGAGGAACTGATACTGAAGTGCAAACAAGGAACAGAGAAGATTAACATTACCAAGACACTTACAGCTCACTAACTTGGGAACTAAAGTTAATCTGACACAGTTTAAATACCTGTGGGCCTAGATGGCATTTCAGCTTCTGTCTCTGATGTTGTATGAAGTTGCTTAAATTGCCCATGAAGTTCAGAGTCCTTTTAGGGATTTGAATCCTGTATTCCAGATTTTTACTTGATATTTATTTCCAGTGAAGGAATATTACTTAGCCATCTCATCCAGGAAAGGCTAATTCTTAGATCCATTAAAAGTGTCATACTTTCATTTCTGAGTATACAAATTTTCCCCTGCAGTCTTTTATTCTGACCTTGCAGTCACTTTCTAGGTCATATCTTTTGTAGAGCAGCAGTACAAGTGAACTGTCTTCATGCATGTGAATCACAGGTAGAAAAATAGCAGCTGTTTGTAAAAGTCTTAATAGTTGTTATTAACTTTTCTTCCTCTGTCAGATCTTATTCAACAAGGCTTTTTTCCATCCCTGTCCTGCATATCACACATGAGATAAGGTATAGACCACACCTGCAGAGAACTGCCTGGCAGGCAGTCCTGCCTCTACTGCCTCATGATCTCAGCACAACTGTGGAACCGCATAGGTTTTGTGCTGAAAAATCAGGCAAGAGGTTACTCTAAATTCTCATTTGACTTCACTTAAAACGAAAAACAACCCCTGAATTAAGCACCTCAGTTTGACAGCTTTATCTGAAAGATCCCTCCCAGCCTGAATAGGATTGTTTTGGGTTTAATCATGATTTAACTTGGAGACTGTTGATATTCCTTAACTTTAAAAAGAAACGAAGCGGCAGCATTGACTTTGCAGCAAATACATTTGTCCATGCCTGCATTGCTATTTTTCCTCAAAGAAGAGCCTAAGTTATGCAAGTTAGTGGAATAGGGAAATAAAAATTTGCCTTGACTTCCCCTGCTTCACTGCCATTGATTAGTTTTCCTATTCATTCTTACTTTGTACCTTTCCTGAGTGGAAGTATTAGTCTTCCTCAAATAATTAAAAAAACAAAGCTCAGTTCTTGGAATTTCGAAAGCGAAGTATTATGTAAGTATCTAACTTAACTATTTGATTGAGTGTTAACTAGGTTAAGATTGAATTGACTTAGAATTCTACATAGAATAACATAAATGTTTCATCAAATGGCAGGAAGTAATTCTCTGCAGATTCACTAAAACAGCTTCCTACTGGTGTACAGTTTCCCTTGCCTTTCAAAAGCTATAATTTCATAATAAAACTCTAAAATGGGCTTGAGATGTACTCCTAAGCAGCCTGAACCCTGATGAGTGAAACCACTGAGAGTCTAGCAGCTTCTACCAGTGGAGCAATGGCACTGCTAACTGGGAACTCACAGGAGCTGAGAAGGTTTAATGACTTGGCTAAGGTTGAGGAGAGTGAGACATTCCCTACCAGCAAGTGGAAGATGCCTTTGTTCTAAGAATAACCTGCTTGTTTTGACTGTAAACATCAAAGTGTGGAACAGAAAGGAGTGAGGACTTTGCTCAGTAAGATCTGAGAATGCCTACAATTGCCATAAACCAGTGTGACTCCACAAGGAAACATAAAGCCATTTCAAAGGTCTGCTGCTGTCACATTGGTACTGCGGTCATGAGTTGTTAGAAGTAAATGGAGGAGAGTAAGAAATGTGTTGAAGTATTGGGGGATAGTTTCAGCAAGTTACAAGAAAGAATTCCACCTTTTGAGATTCTTGGCATTGTGCATGGTTTGAGTGTTGCAGAGATGGGCTTAGGAGTCTGCAATGACACTGGTATGTGAAGGTGATCTGATCTCATGACTGGCAGTTTTACCTGCAAAACTCCACTGTAAACCCATCATGCTAAACCTGGAAGACCTCACACAGGCAAAACTGTCAGGAGTAGGGATTAGGTTTAGAAACACCTTGACTGTAAGTAAACTTAAACATTTGAACACTCTGAAAGTGCCTCTGGTTACTTGTATTGGAACCGCTTACAGTCCGAGCAGGACTGCTTAGCTTGATGTTTGTACCTGTGCAATCCACAATTTTGTTAGTGACTGTTTCACTGAAAGTGTTCAATTATTTTATATCCTCAAATAATTTGACAGATATGAATGCCACAATAAGAAGAATTGATCAGTTGACCAATATCTTGGCACCAATGGCAGTTGGTCAGATAATGACATTTGGCTCCCCAATGATTGGCTGTGGATTCATTTCTGGCTGGAACCTGATGTCGATGTGTGTGGAATATCTGCTGCTCTGGAAGGTTTATCAGAAAACTCCTACTCTGGCTCTCAAATCTGCAAAAGCTGAAGAATCAGAACTGAAACAGCTGAATGTAAAGAAAGGTACTGAACACACAAAATTAACTGCTGAAATTCACAGTATATTCATTGCATCAGTCAAATGAATGACTTTTCTACAGACACTGTTCTGAGGCTATATAGCTTCCTGCTTGTAGCTTTGGGGGTTCAGGTTTTGGATTCAGTTACCAGTGACTCTAATCTAAGGAACAATACTTCGTACAGCTATTTGAGGAATTCGAATAAAATGTATCCAAGGAATTAATTCTTTTAATTAACCCTTTAGAGTAAGTCTGCCCTCTTAGGGCTGATAGTAAGGAATGCTCCCATCCATCTGTGCCATAGCTAATAATCTGGACAAAGCCCTTGGATCTGTGGTGTCTAAAGGAAAAACAGACTCTGTAAGACTGTTGTTAACTCATTTCTACCTACGCATAGTATTGACAGGCTTTCAGGAGGGTGTAGAATAGATTGTCATATTCCTGGTTTGGTGTGCTTGAATGATTTCCACATGCTGCAGAAAATGGTGGAGCTAAAAAAATAATCTGCTTTGACCTTCAATTCTGCTTTTTTGGCAAAGCAGAACAAGTGGGAAATGCAGTGTAGTTTGCTACAACTATGGCTATTATAAAGGCAACCTTAAGATTGATACTAATACTACTTCAGGTAGATTCAATATCAGGAATTAAAATGACTTCAGAAGCAGTAAGGCTGTTGGACGAGGCTGATGGCAGTTCAAGATAGGAGAGCAAGGTAAGAGTGTAGAAGGCTCCATAGCTTTGGAACTGGCTCTTAAATACTTCTGAAGAATGAAGCATTTAGGAAACGTCAGTATGTAGGAAACACTTCTTGATCTTTGCTATTGCAGTGTCTCATTTCAGTAGAAGACTTGTATGTTTAAAAATTTCAGAAATGCTTCATGTCTCACTTAGTGTATGTGGAGTTAATTTTGAGCTTAACAGTGTGAAAACACTGCTCAGGCATCATCCAGACGTTTGTAGAGTTTCTATTCACATTACTGGTGTAAATACTGCTGTGAGGTTTTGGAATTTTTTGTTTGTGATCAGGCAAAGTGCCTTTTTTCCTATACTAAAATGAAAATGGAATTGTAGAAAAGCATAGTTTGAGGTTCAATTTTTGTGGTGGGTTTTTTTTTTTATTTGGTTTGGTTTGGTTTTTTGTGTGTTTTTTTTTTTTTATAAAGTGAGGCTTTGAAAACTTTTGCCTCTGGATAGGTTTCAGCCTTAGTTCTACTATGAAATGAGGGATATTGACAGGTGTTTCAGTATTCCATTCTTTCTGTAATTAGTACATTTAAGCATACAAAGCTATGCCAAAATAATGCCAACTAGCATTGACATTAATTAAGCAACTAATTTCTTGGTGGAAATGGAGCCTTCAGTCACAAGTCTAGAAGCAGGCAATGCTTTCTCCTATCACAGTGTAATTAAATAAGCAGGAGTTTAAATTGATAGGGATAAACTTCACTTGGTCTTACTCTACAGGTGGGATTTGAGGACACTTTTAAGTTATTTAGGTCATGAAGAGAAAGCTTGGTTGTGGTGTTTGACTGATGCACTTGTGCAATAGTGAACTTACTAACAACTGTCTGTCAGTTGGCACTGCACTTTCCAGGCAGGAGTGTCTCTGACAGCTGTGTTTCTGTTTACAGAGAGTGACATGAAACCTGCTGAAGGAGTGCAGTTAATTGTTGAGAAAGATGTAGCTGGCTTTGAGCCCCTACAGGAGAAGGAAGTGGGCTGTGCCGCCCGGATTGCCGAACCCTTCGTGACATTCCGTGACGGATGGGTCGCCTACTACAACCAGCCGGTGTTTCTGGCAGGAATGGGTCTTGCATTCCTGTACATGACTGTTCTGGGCTTTGACTGTATCACTACAGGCTATGCATACACTCAGGGTCTGAGTGGCTCCGTGCTAAGCCTCCTCATGGGTGCCTCAGCAGTCACTGGGATCATGGGAACAGTGGCTTTCACTTGGCTTCGTCGCAAGTGCGGCCTCGTTCGCACGGGGCTGATCTCTGGAGTCGCTCAGTTTGCTTGTCTGATCTTATGTGCCGTCTCTGTGTTTATGCCTGGAAGTCCTCTGGATTTGACTGTTTCCCCATTTGCTGACATCAGTGCCAGGCTGTTTGAAAATGAGCCATTACCTACTATAGCATCTCCAGAGCCTGAAATGATTTTGGCAACTGGAAAGCCCAACTTGTTAAACGGGTCTACTACTCCTGCTTACAGTGACCCAGAGATGAGTCCTGAGCCCGTGCCTTTACTCTCTGTTAGTCTCCTGTTTGCAGGAGTCATTGCTGCTAGAGTTGGTAAGTATTACTTCTCTAAAATTTTGTTCATTAACTACTTTTCATTCTTTAGATTACAGTGCCTGTCAACTAAAACCAAATTTGAGTTTAGAATTTTAGGCTATAGTTGCAGTGTTACATTGCATTTCTAAGGCTAATTGATTACACTTCACATAAAAATGAAATAATTGTGCAATAATATCACCAGGGCAAAAATGCAGTACTAATTTCTTACAGATTGTGTGTCACTAATAGGAAAAGGTTACCACATTTGGAGATGAGTGTAAGTTTTTTTTGGAATGCTCATCTCTGTGATATTTTGTCACAACCAAATGAAACTATTTGTAACTAGGAAACAGAACTAGTCACTTCTGCTGTGGAAATCTTCAAACTTTGCAGTTTAGTAATTTAATACATTTATTATGTTGTCTAATTTTGGAGTTTAGAATAGAAATGTTGGTTCAGAAAGCTTAATTTTTTGAGGAATTGCTGGTTAGTGTAGTATTAGCATCTGTCAACAGCAGGGGCATTAAAATGCATAAATGTAATGAACAGCAACTGTCATCTACAGAATCTTTGTACTTCTGCAGTTTTTGCTGAATTCTGGAGGAATAAAATACTTGATTCACATGTATTAAGTTTGTTTGCAAGGTAAACTTTTAAAGCTGAATCATTAATGGACTAAAACAGTATGGAAGTTTGGTGTCAGCTGAGACAATTTTAAATTATTTTGTATTCTGCATAGTTTAAACATGTTTGAAAAAAAAATCAAACGTGAAACTTACTGTTGTAGCCAGCATGAATACCCTCTAAATAGCCATAAACCAGCTGTTTCAACAGGGGAGAATACAAGCAAAACGTTAACTTGCCTGTCACATCTTGCTTCAACATGTCTATCAAGTTAATGTGTCAAGCTGTATGCATTATTTCAGGAAATAGTAGGAAAGGAAAGTAAATTGCTCTTGACTGTGAAATCCATTCTAGTTAGTTGTGCAAGAGGATTTCTCATCCTGTGCATTTTTGGCAGAAGTGAGTGTTTGGAAGGATGAATTGAATTGTGCCAGTGATGAAAGCTTACTGTGGGAAGCCCAGTTCTGTGGATAACTGATTTTTTTCTCTCTACAGGCCTTTGGTCTTTTGATTTGACTGTCACACAGTTACTCCAAGAAAACGTGGTAGAATCTGAAAGAGGCATCATAAATGGTGTCCAAAACTCCATGAATTACCTTCTTGATTTGCTGCACTTCATCATGGTCATCTTGGCCCCAAACCCTGAAGCTTTTGGCTTACTGGTGCTTATTTCTGTGTCTTTTGTTGCAATGGGCCACATAATGTACTTCAGATTTGCTCAAAAAACCTTGGGAAAACAACTTTTTGTTTGTTGCACTCCTGATCCCAAAGCAGCCCCTGACAGTTCACCACCTGGTAATACATCTACTGTCTGAAAGGATCCACTTAACCTACTAACTTTGCTGCACAAATGCCATAGTTAAACACATATACTCCCTTTTATGACCCTGTCTGAGGTGTTTCTCTAGAGTTGAATGCATGAATGTTTGGGGAAGCTGTCCCAAGAGAGAAAATTCATATTACAGTAACTCTGTAAAAATGCTTCACTTTTGGCAGAGGACAGCCCAGTTGGATCTTGACAGCTCTTGTGTCAAAGAATCCCAACAAGTCATGTATGTAGTGTTTGATCTCAAAAATAATGTTGAAGGTCTGTTGTGGAGCCCCACAGTGATACTGTTCAGTGGTTATACATACTCAATTTGCTCATGAGTTCTGAACAAGTCTTGTGTTCTTTGAGTAAAATGAGGGATTTTTTTTAGTTGCTTCATAATTTGTTCTACAGTATTTGAGTTTTTTGGAGTTTTTCTCCTGTACTCCCTTACCATGACCAGTTCTGCTCCCTTATCTTCTTAAATTGGTATGAACATCCTTTACAAATACTGGACTTTAGTGGTCCTTGTGAGTCCCTTCCAACTCAAGAGTATTCTGTAATCCTTCATGGATTCCTGAAGTGGACTCTAAGTTTTTTGTTTTCCCAAAACCATTATAGTATTTTCTCTGCTTTGGTTTAACTTTATGGAAACACCTTTGCAGGTTTTTTTGCATGTTTCCTTACAGATTAGACAAGTGTTAGGTACAAGATATTGTATTACACTTTTGTTGCACTTCATAGAGTAAAACAGCCTCATTTAGCAGAAGCTATGGATGTAACATTACAGAGCATGGCTTTTTAATTGCAAATGGCAGATTTGCTCAGGTTTGTAGCAGAAAGTGCTAAGGTCAGGAGTACTGATACAGAATGATAAGGTCTAGTGCTAACTTTAGTTTTTGCCTCAGAGTACAAGCAGCTTTAATTAATATTCCAATATATCAGGCTTTAATAGAGTTTCTGAAAACAGTTGTATTTGAAAATAGTTAATATTTCAGGCAAAAGAAGTAAAAAAGTGGATTACTTGCATTTATCTGATGAATTTTGACTTTATTCTAAAATATTGCTAAAGCAATTAGATGGTGGACTGTGTGATCCTCTAAAGCAGCTTCAGAGCAATGAAAATGATCCATCCCTCTGTTTAAGAAGTTCTTGCATTTGTATTTTTGTTTCTTTACCCTGCATGTGTACTAACACATTGTTTCCACAGTCATTAGCCCTACGTGTGCTTTTGTGGAAACTGCACTTTGCTTTCACAGTAGAGTTGAACCTGGTGGTGTTCTGAGCTTTCCTATAGCATGACAGTCTGACTTCTAAAATATTGATAAAATAATTGTTTGCAAAATAAGTAGTATGCAAAAATGTAATGTCAGCAGCTTGTGAAAAGTATCCTCTGTAACTTGTAAGGGTTTGGTTTTTTTTTAATTAGGTACTGTCCTTAACAGTCATATGTTGCCAGACTTCAACCCTGGAATGTGTGTGAACTCCATTGAAATTAAAGGCGTTACACTGGGGCTGAATCTAGGTCATTCACCACAGATTTTGTAACAATTACATGATCTATCAAACTAAATAGAATGTAAAGAACCTTCAGTAGCTTTTGTCTCAGATACAATGGTTTGTAAGAGGAGTAAAAGTGAAGTAGTGACAATCCAATGGACTTCTAGCCCACAGTTTTCAATAACTGGATGTAACAATTTTCCTTTTCTAGGGGACCAAAACCAATAATTACTCTGTTGCTGAAAGTTTCTCAGGGATGTTTTCACTAGGTTTATAAGTGTTTATATTTTGACCAAGCATTGGGGTTTGTTTTGATACATTAAATATGTAATTTAGAGTAGGTTTAAAATTTGTGACTCAATCCTGAGTGTAACTTAAGGAAAAGGGAATTTTGCCATCAGCAGAATTTGTCAGAAGACAAATAAAACAAGCTTATCTAGATTTTTAGAACAAATATGCCCAAAGGGTAGCCTGTACAGTGTGTGATGAGTACACTAGTAAATAAAATACCTCTGGTTTGCCAAATATGTTCTTTCACGTGTATCTAATTTAATTGGGATCAGATTTTAGTATTGCTAAATATAAATAAAAGTATTCCAAATTTCAGTGAATGCCTTTATACTGCACTTTAATGAACATCTGAATGCCACTGTATATGTTGGACTCCCTGGCCATCAGGGAAACAAAGCTGAGAATGCAGCTTTTTTGGGGCTGTCTGTAGCCTACAGAACCCAGCATGCCTAAAACTTAATGCTGTAGCACTAAGCATCAGCATCCCAGAGAGGATGTATTCCTGAAGTTTAGAGAGCTCCAAAACCATAACAAAGAAAGCTGGGAGCATATATCATGTTCCTGCTTGTTCCCAAAATATTGTGGGTTTGGGGGTTTTTTGTTGTATTTTTTTTTCTTTTTCTTTTTTTTTTCCCGAGGGCAATTTAGTCTTATTTAAATTGAATTGTAATTTGTTTCATAAATAGTTCCACTAGAGAGTGCAGACAGGATCTCAAGCCAAAAACATAATATTGACAGGAGAGTGGACCTTTGTATTTTGTGCACTTTTTAGGGTTCATATATGTAGATCACAGCTGGAAGGCAAGACAATCCTAAAATAGAAGAGTGGATGGAAGCTTTAAGAGGAATAAGGCAGTCCAAATCAGAAGCCTTTCATATATTGGTCTGAGTTGGATGTAAGAAAATGTTTGCTGCTTGAGCACAGCCCATTTGTGTGTGAGTCTAAGGTGTACACAGACACCTGTGTTTGTTAGTGCTTTGAAGCAATGTGGAGCCTGAAGTCTTACATAGTGGGACTTTGATTAAGTAAGCATTTTTGGCCTTGTATTTATTTATTTTTATTAAAAAAAGTGTCCAAATTGGATGAAAACTGCCCTTAAAAATGTACACACTAGAAATCAATTTTACCAGAATATTTTATTATACAACCTTATGCTGGACATAGTATTGATTTATGTATTGTCAAAGCTAATGAATAAATTTGCATAAAACCTTATTTGTCTTGTATTATTCAGTTTGTGGGTATGTTGGTATGCTACATTTAGCATGGGTTCTGTAGGTAGAGGTTTTCAGTATCAAGGGATGGAACAGCCATGAAGCACAAACAAATAGCACTGAGGAAGAAGCAAATACCAAGTGTAGTCAGATCCTTTCTGTGACACTATAACTCCTTGGTGAATTGGTTTTTATTTTTACCATGGTGGTAACTCAAGACACAATACCTAAAGGTGGAGTTGTGGTCATGCAGCCTCAGCCCAGGTCCTGCATTGATGATAGAGCAGTTTGGTGTCTTGGCCTGCAGAGCAACAGAAATCAAATGTTATTACCTTCCCACTCCTATTTTTCCCATACTGACTTTGAGATTATGGCAGCAGCCTGTAGGGCAGAACCCCAGGCACAGGAGTGGTCACAAATAAATGCAATGCTTTTAACACTGAAGTACTTTTCAAGACTAAACCCAGAGTATTTCATACAGGACTGTTTCTGGTTATGTGTATTTAGGGTATGTTTGCATGATGAATTGATCTTTAGAAGGATAATGTGTTAATTCACTAGGATTTCTTGGAACTGATTCCTCTATGAACTAGAGGTTTTCCTAGAATAAACACAGGTTTGTCCCTGGTTGTGTTACTACTTTGTTATTTTTCTGGGGGAATTAGAATTAATTGTAGTAATTGTTTGTTTCCATGTGGAAATAAGAGTGTGGTGAGTTAGAACTACAGTCTTTGTTGCATGTGTCAGACTTGCAGCATTAGGTAAGTGATGCATCTCTTTTAATAAGAGTTACCTAAATGTCAAAGCTTGCTAAAAGTGTAATTTGGTAATGTTTGCCTCCTTCACTGCCACTTACAAACTAAGACTAGTGTTAGAATACTGACTTGAAAATACAGTTACACATATTCACTCCTGTAAGTACGAAAGTACAAAGAAAAAGAATTGTGACTAATATTGTGTAGTATACTTAATGGATAAAGAACACTTTTTTCAACTGAAGAAGACCCTTCACAATTTACCACTGTTTTCCTTCACTCAGTTGTTAACATTTTGGAAAGTTCAGGGGTTTTTAAGCCCCTGTGGAATTTAGTGGCTCAGCAGCCAAAGGTAGAACGATCAGAGATATCTCCCACTGTTTGTCTCTTGCACGGTTTTGCTTACTAGATAGATGGGATGTCAGCCCTGCCTGTGGAAGGCAAGGTATATTGTATATTATGTATTTTATTATTTTGCTCTTGAATATTTCATTGCTCTTGTTTTCAAAAGTGTTTTCATAAACTGAGCACTGATAATGGGAATTGAAAGTTGAAACTTGTTAAAGGAAAGAGTGAACTCAGTCCCTTCAGTTTAAACTCTCTTCTATTTCTTTAATGGGAAAATTGTGTTTAGAAAAGGAGTAAGGAGGTTTCTGTCTTGTAGTTTAAAATACTGCAGTCACTGCTGTGTTTGCTTCTATACAGTATGTGGAGTGTATGTCCCACATCAGCAAATGTGTATTTACAGTAATGACTTTCTGTTAGAGGAGTGCAACTAATAGAGTGCAAATTAGTAGCTTTTCTGAATCTAGCACTGTGGAGGGTGTAATGCCTTTCTATCTGCCTCCAGACTGACCTCTTTTCAGGTTCCCTAGGAATATATTATGCTGTATTCAGGCTTTCTCAAATAATATTAGAGAAGGTAAGATACAGATTACATTAATAGTCCTTTTTGTCTTGCCCTCCGTGCTCACACATTCTTTCCTGCTTGTGGCTGCTCTTAACTGCATGGTATAATAAGAATTATTTTATTCTTGGAATAAGACTATGCCTCTAGCTTCTGCTTTAAAAAAGGCACTATATTTTGCAACTCTGAAGAGCAGAAAAAAATGCCCAAGGATGTTTGCTTAAAGGCTTGCAAAGAGCATGGACAAAGTGCATGCTGTTCAATAATGCTTTTTCAAATACTTCAGCTTGTCCTTGTATGGGCCAATATATCTTTCTAGTTAAACTTTATTGTATTTGGTCACAAGAGAAGCATGCAACTATGTGCTCTCCACTCTTAGTCTAGGTATAGAGTGATGGAGCAATCTATTTTCACACATGCAGAATTGAGAGTTCTTAATCCTTTGTAAATGCATGGGAAGTTACTTATGTTTAGAAAATCTGAGTCTTCTCCTTTGGCAGATAAGGGTAAGGGAATGTACAATAGATGCTGCTGTTAAAAGTTCAGTAGATATTTAAGCATAACTCGTTAAGATCAAAAAACCCTACAACAGCAAAACCTGTTAAAGCTGTACAGGTTGGCTCAGAAAACACGCCCAGATAGTTCATGGAGAGCTCTTGTCCACCTCAGTCAGGGGAGAGGCAGTATAGGATATCCACATCCCAGTGACCCCATACTAGAGTCTGCAAACAAGCTCTTCCTTGAGCAGCAGAACTAATGAAGTGTGGTTTTCTATCTGTATGTCCTTGGTCTGAACACACCACCAGCTGCAAGAGCTGCAGCTCCCACCCCTGTCTTGTGCAATCCTGCCCCTTCCAGGAGAGGGTCCAGCAGTGCTCCCCCCTCACCTGTTGTGTCAGCAGAGCGATGTAGGGCATGTGCTCTGTCTGACCCTCAGGAGCCACACGTGTGCCCTGGACCCGTGAGTGCTCAGGGACGGATCGGCCACCTGACAGACAAACAGCACACAGG
>JAWWLZ010000177.1:31592986-31636183 GCA_035041345.1 Poliocrania exsul
CATCATAACTGTCTGATAGAGTGGTACAGAAAAAGCCAAGATGAAATCCAGTGCAGACAGATGGAAGGCACTTCATTTAGGCCTGACCAACTGACTCCTCAAAATACTGGGTCAGAAATGCTTATCTGTTTTAATAGAAAATAATTGTGAGGATAAAGTACAAAATGAAACATAAGTAACATAAAAATAAGTGGAAATAGGTCTATACTATGTATGATTCATGAATTGAATGATACAGACTGCAGTTCTCTTTGGAATTGAAAAAAAATTTATTCTGTTTTTCCTTTGTATTTGTCTTGAATGGCTGTGCCAACTGGAGAGAAACCAGAGCAGTACAACAGCTGCAATCAGAGCTCCAGGAAGTGCTGAGTAATGTGCTCTAAGAGTCCCTGCTTTAGCAGGGAGCTGGGACCAGATGACCTCCAGTGGTCCCTTACCCATTGTGTGAAATGAGAAGAGTGAAAGATTTCAGGTCCTTTAGAGACCATGAGCTGATGATACCTGAGTATGTAAAAAGGGATGGGAATAACGTGTAATCTTGCTCGAGAAGACGAACAATGAAGTCAGATTACAACATGCTTAAAACTCTGCAAGTTATGGAGTTTTCTAATCTGGAATTTTCAGGGGCTGCTATAGTTTTTTCCATCTCTGTTTTTCTCCAATTGCATGTAATGTATTTCTGCAGTTCTTCCATGTCAGTATTTCCCCTAGAACCACTGCTGAGAGTAGACTAATTATCACTGACTTCACACCAGCTAGCTACAACTTTGGTGCCCTCCCAAGATCTGTCCAACAACAGTGGGCTTGTCCATCAATAAATATATATATTTTCTTTTAATGTCTTAATATTTGCTTTCAGTTTATAAGCAACCTCTGAGATGGCTATTAATAAAAGTGGTTCTGCAGGATTAGTAAAATGTTCAGACATCTTTTATAAGAATTAAAGTGGGTTTTCCCAAGTACTATCAAAACTTCACAGTTACCACAGATGTCATTGAGCACTGATAGAGCAGATCTTCAGAGGAACACTGCTGAAGACGGAGAGTGAAATGTGGTTGGAAGAACCAAATGGTTGTAGAGAGAATATTTATGCTTAAAAAATACAATTAAAGCCACTTCAGCACCTTTTCAACTAAGGATTCTTTTTAAGTAGAACACCTAAAGTGAAGAAAACACACATTACTCACCTTAACATTTTCAATACAGTTCAAACCATTTCAGATGTTTTATCTTCAGTTAAAGGACTTGATGCCTGTTGATTAATGTTCATATAATTTCAGCAGAGAATCTTTAACTAAACATGGTCTTCTGAATTATTTAGTATGACAGGGAAATTTAGGTTTTTCCTTCAACTGTACAACAGGACAAATATTCCTGTTTCCATTAAGCAGAGTTGCCAAAACTCTTTTCCAGAGTGTAATATTCCTGGGCAGAGCCTGCCTGCATTCTGTGTGCACATATCCTATCCAGTCTTTGAGCTCCTTTAGCTGTCAGTAGCCTGGTGATTTAAGAGCTACAGACCTTAACTAGGAGAATTTGGACAGAATGTTTTCTGGGTCTGCTCCTAAAAAGACACAGTTTGGTTCTAAAACTGTTGAAAAAGGAAATGCAATGTCTGAATTCCTTTATTTCTGGGAGCTTCCTTACCCTAGCTGACCACATCAGGCATCAGACCTGACAGGGAGTTACACAAATATGTGATCAGCCCAGCTGAGAAAGAGGGAGGAGTTGTCCATGTTAGAAATATTTGTTCAGCTGCTACTGGAGTTAGGCCAGTCAAAGTTACTGTTTACAGTATGAAGTGTGCTGCAGTCCATTTATCTTCTGAAGATAACCAAACAAGATAAAGAATCCATTCTTTGGGACAGTTTCAACTTCATTTGCTTGACTGCAATATACTATTCCCAGCCCTCCTGTGCTGACCTTGGCCTGAAAGGAGCAAACTGTGACACAGCTTGGGGGCAAAGAAGCCCCAGACAGCCCATCCAAGCTGGGAGCTTCCCTGGGGGATATCTAAGCACAGGCACAGCTGCTTTGGAGAAACCCCACGCAAATTTCAGTAGCATAAGCAGACTGAATGAATGGCATCAGGAACAAACTCTCCCACAACCCCTGCACACAGTGGGGCAGTTTAATACAACCAGTTCCTGGAGGGAAATACAAAAAATAACACTAGAATAGTATATGCCCATGGAAGGAATGTAAAAAAATTAATTATTTCTCCTGGGAGAAAAGTTTTAGATAAGAACACCTCCTGAAGGTCTTTCAAAAAGTTTCTTTCCCCTCTGGAATACCAGGAAACTTTGTATGTGTCACAGAGCCTTGGTTTACTTATTTTTAAGACAGAATGTTTCTTTTATTATGCATCTTATTGTAAAGCAACAGCCATTTTTGTCATGCACACTTCAAAGACCTTTAACTATACTTTTGCTGGCTTTACAGCCCCTTTCCAATGATTTTTAGTTGTCAAGTAAGTAGACTCATGCTTTGACTCTTTTATTTCCATCTATTTTGTTTGCTCTAATTAGTTCCTAAAGCTGGCAGGTATCATGAGCTCCTGTGCAAATTCCACAGTAGCCACAAAATAATAAAATACATCTTTTCACCTTTAATTCCTACACTGAATCTGTCATTAGGCTCATCTTAGCCAAAAGAAGGAAAAAAAACTGTTCTCCCACTACTTATTTCCTCTATTTCTTTAATTTTGTGTGACTGTGGACACAAGGAGGAACAGACTTTCTGAATAGAGGAATCAAACCTGAGAATGTCTAATCTTTGGATTCAGAGTGAAAGCAGCCTCATTAAACAATAAGTGATTTTTTTTCTTAAGATGAATGCTCAGATATGTCCTCCTATCCTGTTCTGCTTTGCTAAGACTAGATTTTCAGTAACAAAAGAGTAATTTGACTTATTTACTTGGATTATAAACAGAGGTTACTGGTTCAAATCTGGGGCTATAGTGCTACATATGGTTTCATTTTATCTGCTTAGCTGTGATAAAATCTAAATGTTGTCTTATCTAAATGGAACAGACTGGTAGCTGGATGTTCAGCAGGAAGCTGTAATTTCAGGCTGATTTTGTACTTCTTTCCCATGTTGCACTTGCTGTCCTGTTGGCATTCCCCACTCAGCCACAGAGGGCATAGGTTAGATGAGTATCAGAGCATGGAAACAGAAGTGCCAGAAGATCATGTGAGTAACTTCAATGTGACAAAGGAATGGAAACACAGATCAGCATTCTCCTCAACCCTAGCTATATACCTCCACTTCACAGAGCTCCTAACCAAGGGAGTTGCACCTGTGTGTTCAGGAGAAGTGCAGATTTCTGGGTCTGTACATTTCCTGTGCATCACTTACTTGCTGAAAATAGCTTTGTATGTATTGACAAATTTGACAGCAGAAAAGAGGGGTCAAGAGGGTACCCAGTGAGAGACACTCAGCAGTGGTTTTCATGGACTCTCGTTGTGCCCAAGTGACCAACGTGATGGCCAAGGCAACAGCAGTTTTCAGTTTTGTAGTTCACAGGATGTGTGCAGCATTTCTTGGCATCATAGTTAAGCATTACTTGAGGTCATTCTGTGCAGACCTACATGTGCTATTACAAATTCTGAGAACCTTCACCATTGGAAAGCACACTGAATTAAGAAAGACTTATATTCAGAAACTGATTTCTCTAGGACCATTTTGGTTTTCTAATTCTCTTCTTTAAAAGACAGAATCAATAACAAGAAGTTACAATGTTCCTTCTTAATACTTTTGAGTAGGAGATATCAGTATGTTGTCCTGCTTCTGATGAGATAGATTAAAAACAATTTAGTTATTATATGTTGCTGCCTGTGAAAATTGTTACTGAGGAAAAGTTTAAGCAGTGAAATAGCGAGGAATACTTTGCCTCAGTAGTACTGACTGCAGTTCCTACAATGCATTTTTATTCAGCTAACTTTGCTTACATCTCCGAATGACACTTACTAAAAAGGGAAAGGCCAGTTTCTCAAGACCATCTGAGGAAGTGATACAAGGCATTATTAGATGTGCTCGAGGATGACTCAGCAATTCTAATCTTACATCATACTGAACAAATTATACCAGAAGTTTGGCTGGGATCACAACACACCAGGGTGGGGAAAATAAACCAGTTTTGGAGGCCTTAAGTTGGTTAGAAGTGAAAAAGAGAGTTCTGACCTGCTTTTCACAGAGCAGCAAAGTAATGCTGATAGGAAGAGAGGCATGAGAGAAAGCAGTTTCTGTAAAGGACCATTTGCCTAGAGCTTGTTGAAGGGCTTATTGGAGAACTCGGACCAGGATGATAAAAGTGTATCCAGTGTTAAGGAAGGAGGAAGTACAGAAGCCCAGCAGCAGTGTGTGCCACAGAACACGCTGCAGAATAAGGATCATTGGTTTCATGGGATTACATCCCTTCTAGGCATTTGAATTCCTGCACTCTTCAGACCTTCCGTTTATTCCATGGGCATTCCCATCTTTCCCTGGACCCTTACTCTGAAGCATCACTTGTCCCACTACAGCAAACTGCCTCTAGATCCTACTGCTGCCTCTGGAATCACCTGGAGTGGGACAGTTCTGTGGCACCCTGCTGATACTGACTGAGGGTTAATGGCTGCAGGTTGGTGGTGTTTCAGAGTCACTGTCTGCAGGGCACCACCATTTCTGGGTTCTGATCAACTCTGCTGTTTGCTGTTGAAATCTAAACAATTAGGATCATGAAGCAAAACCTGTTTGTGGATTTCAGGGAAAAGAGCACCCTATCAGGCGCAGACCAAGTGGAATTACCTAATGAGACCTGTGCTGAGAAGTTCAGTGAATTACTCATGAGCTTGTGAGAAATACATAGCACAAAGGTAACTGTGATAATGTGTTGAGGGTTCATTCTTTATAGCAGAAATATATAGCACAAAGTGCCTATAACCCCTATGCAGTGTGGATACAGCAGCTTTGCTAAAGCAGCAAATTAACTCAGTGTGTCTTTCCAACAGAGCCCATGTGTCCAGTCTACCACAAGTTAAAGTTCCATAAAGGAAACTCTGGCAATACCACCCTCTGCTTTCTGAGTAAGCTGCCCTCCATAGAGGCTGCAGAGCTGGGCTCCCTACGCTTCCTGCCTAGAGATCAGTCTGCTGCTCAAAGATGGATTTAAAAAAACGCAAACAAACCCCAAACAATTACATACTGATGTGTAAGTTACAGACAAAATGCAAGAGCTGCAACTTCAAGAGGCTGTGCCACCACAGACATTTTTCCTACCACTCCTGTAATAAAAAAGAGCATGAGAATTGTTTCATTCTGTGATACCCAAACTCATGTAAAGGTTACAGAACAGATGGTTAACACTTTCTGTTCTTCTTAGGAACAGTAATGCTTTTTGAATGGTCAGATACTACATGGATGGCAGTCAGCCACTGTGGAGAGATGAAGTCAGCTGTGGGGCTGGGAAGTAACACTCCCAAACTGAGCAGAGAAAACTGATATTTCTTCCCTTCTTAGGCTTCTTTCTACAATTTTGCACTGCCTGTCCCTGGAAGCTCTGTCTGACCTATCCCTATCCCTCCCAGGGTGAGGCCAGCAGCAGCCATAGTGCATTTGGGCAGAAGGAAGAGGCCCTGCACAGTGGCAGAGGGGCCAGAAAGGGGGTAGAACTTGTGCTGCTGGAAGAGGGGTGCCCAGCCACCTCAGGCAGATGTACCAAGTTCATGCCAGCAGCCCACATGGCACCCTTTCTGCTGATAAACCCAGGACTTCAGTCAGGCTCTGTCACACCAGGACAGAAGCAATAAGGGGGAAGGTAACGTGGCACACAGAGGGCAACTCTTTGTCTCTCTTCCACCTATGGGATGCCAAAGGCCAGGAAACACAATCATGACAAAGCCTTTTAGAGGGTGTAATTAACTCCAGCTGGAGCTTTTGAACTCAACATCTTAAAACCTCTCCCAACTCATTAAAGGCATTAAGCAGTCACCTTTTCCTAGACCTCAGAAAGAATGACTTTCCTCATACTAATCCAATCTTCCTTAAATGATCAAGAAATGCTCTTTGCTCCCCTTAGGTTTCAGAAACAACTTACAGATTGTGTACTGAGAACATCACAGTCTCACCAGAGAGTACTACAACTGAGAGATGAGTGATATCTGCTACCCATCAATGCTATGTGTGTAAAAAGGCAAGTAAAGTTTCTTCTAAGGTGTGTCAAATGCAGAGAGCTCACAGAATGCTTTGAAAATATTTTAGGAACTTTCTTCTGTTAAAAGCTGATGTTGTCAAAGAGAGAACTGTTATAGAAGTATAGAAGCTATTCTCTTTCTCTCAAGGAGTCAAAAAGGTAGGAGAATGCTTTTTCATCCTTCCTGACCAGCAGTTAGTCAGCAGGTTTGAACAATGGGGAACATTAATAGCTTGTATGTGCTTTGCCAGATGGAATGCTATTTTTGGTGTGAGTCTCACAGCATGATTCAGCACTTTCTTAGCCAGCAAGTAGTTCAGACTTATCCCAGAGTATTTTAAGACTCAGTATGTCACATGTTGCTTAGTAATAGTTTTTCTCTCTTACTTTATCTGTGATTACATGGTATTTCTATTAATGTATCACTCATTAATAACTGTGAGAACACATTAGGTTTCACAGTATAAAGAAGAGAGAACTCAGTCAAATGGATACGGTGATCACTAAAGGTATTCCTGTTGAGTAGAATCATCTGTAACTTTAGTTCTTGTGAGAAAACTAAGTTTGGACTAGAGAGAGCTGAAATCCATTAAATCTAAGCATGACAGGGTCAACTCATGTGATTGTACAGTGCTACTTTTATGTCACTTTGCACAGGGCTACTAATATAGGGAAAGCAACTTGTCTGTATTTTTGGGATTGAGGTTCTGGTTACAGTTACTCCTTTGACATTGCCAAGAGACAGACACAATGGTCAGTGGTCAGCTGTAAGGCTGGAAACTTGAACTGACAGTGTAAGTGTGAAAATAGTTTTAATGAGAAAGGTAGGATTCAACTGTGTTAGAATATGGGAAATGTGTGTGAGATGCTCTTGTTTACTCTGCAGTCGGGTGAGCACCCCTGTAAGTGTCATGTGAGGAGTGTTCACTGTATAGCAGAAATACAGTGACATGAGCAGCAAGCAATGTTCTTGCTGCCTTTGCCAAAAGATTCCTGATTAAAACTAAAAAGGAAACAAAAGGCATGTGCTGACACTTCAGCAGTGTATAACTCCCCTCTCTTTATTCACATAGGAACACCTTGCACAGATCCCCTCTCCCCACTGCCCTGCCATCTCGTGGGTAGCTGGCTAATGGCATGTGCAGGAGCACTTCATCCCTCAGCTTCCCTGGGAAGAATCCTGATACTGTGTTGTACTGTGGAAAATCACTTTAGTCTCCTTGGTACAGTAGCCTGTTTGTTCCATAAACTCAGCTTTCTCGGTTCCCCCCCAATTTTCAGGCAGAAAAGAGGGTAAAGCACATCTGATGCCCCTTGGCATGTCCACTCCATTTGCTGCATGGAGAGGAAAACAGCCTGTGTGGGCAACTTCCAGTATCTGTGAAATCAAACCGTTTCCTCTGGAGAAACATTCCATGGTATTTCCTTTGCAGGGAGGGGCAGGGAATGAGAGGTGGAAAGAATCTGACCTGATAGCGCAGTCCTCACTGAAAAAGGGAAAAATAATCAGCACAGTTCTCAGTGGAGTTAGTGATTCCTGTTGTTTGTGTGGGAGTCAGGCACCTAAATACCTTTGCAGGTTCAGTCCATGATCTAGAACTAAACTAAAATTTTCATCTAGTCAATAGAACTAGATTTGGTTAAGTGACTGAACTGGGGAAAAAGACACTTCTTGAGTTGGAGAAAAAAGTCCCAAACAAACATGAGTTTTGCTCAGCTTCAAAGACTTGAATGTTCTTGGGAAAAACAATAAAAAAATTAACAGCAAAAGAACACACTTTCCAAAATATATTTTGGGAAATACAAAATACTGAGCCTTATCCAAAGTATGACTTAAAAATCAACATTCTCTAAACACAAGTAACTCTGCAAAGCAGAACATTAAAATGTTATTAAATGTCAAACCCCAAACAAATTAGTTGGGTTTTTTGCAAGAGGAAAATATATTTTTGTTTGAACTCTCCTGTAATTTAAACCAAACTTCCTTAATGCTATAGTCCCAGCCTGCTGATTTTTATTTGAGAGAGGTAAAAGATTTATGAAAATGAAATGGAAAGAATGAATGTTATATCACATCAAGGCACCAGAATAGCAACAAATCAAAGAATTAAACAAAATAAAACTCTTTCAAGATTAAATTAGTTGTCTTTTGGCAAAGATAATTTAAAAAATGGCTGTTGAAGACTTGGAGGCTCCCATGTTCACTCAGGTGTTCATGAGCAAGATTAAAACACTCTATGAAATGCAAATGTGAGGCATGTCATGTGAGGTTTTCTCTTGGGCATTTCTGGCAAAGCAGGGCCCTTTAGATCAAGAGATTAATAAATCCACCCTCTAAGGCAACATTTGGTGGCCAGGGAAGTCTTTGTGAGAAGGTGTGTTACAAGAAATCTGTAGTAGCTGATACCAAAGTGAAAGCTTAACTAGTGGCTTAACACAGTATGAATTAGTTACTTACAATGAAAGCTTCCCCCCCCTGCCCCCAACTCCCTGGATTCCCACGGGGTTTATAGCTCTGTAAGCAAGTAAAGCCAAGTGAAAATATAAAAGCTCTACAGACCTCTGGGCTTGTCAGCCACTATGTAAGGCAAAGTTCAGCTCTCTGCTCTCCATTGCTGAGATTCTTGGCAGGCAGGACAAAGCTTTCCTCCTCCCACTGCTGGAGCCTTGCCACAGCTGCTCTGAATGTCTCCCTGCTTTAGGCTCTGAGAAGCTGACAGGGGACATTTGACATTATACCTGTAATCTCTCTTTTATGTGGAAAGAACTAAAACTGGGGTCTTGAAACTGCTGTGTTTGTTCTATGAGAAATTTTTGAGGCATTGAAATTTGATTGGAAGCTTCAAACACGCAATGTCTTGCACTTATTTCAGATTTTTTTTTAGCAAAGGTGCTCATTAAATCCCTAGGTGGTGACAGCCCTTACTTTCTGGGTCTTTTTATCCCTTACCAACACGTTGTGCTTCTGGATGGAGAAAATACTTTTACCTGCTTTAACTTCATTTTTCTGTGTGAAACATCCTGCTACTCAAAATGTACATGCCAGTGGTTTGGGATGCCTGGAAAAACAAAGACCCTTTGGTGTAAGCTCTGAAATCACTTCATCTGGGTAAGAGGGTTTAGTGAAAATGAGGAGAAATCTGTACAGGACCTTCCATCATGTTAAAGATAAGACAATGTTGCCTTTACCACTAATCTTCATTTCAGATTCTGAAATAGTTTATTATTAGATTGAGAGGGATGTAAAGACAAAGGTTGGATGCCCCACATCTACTAAGGCTATTGATTTGAGGCCTAAACCCATATTTTTTCAAGTAAACTTTCATTTTAAACTATTGCAGCAAGAGCTTTACACAGATAGATTCCCTGCATGGACAACTGCCTTCAGGAATGAGAAGGAACTAAAAGCCTTGCTTGTGTTACTGGTAAAATATTATCAGAATGACAATTACAGCTGATGACAGAATAAAAGTCCACATATTCTGATTGCAGACTGCAAGTTCTTCTCGTGGGGTCAGGAAATGTGTGTTGTCTATTATCAGACAGGTTTTTTACTCCTGATACATATTTTGAGTTGCATTCAATCACAGACCTGAATTCTGATTATCAAGTCACAAACCAGCTGTTTCAGAAGACAGTAATATATCTCGTTAAGTAGGGAACAATCTGTTGCTTTGAGGTAACATAGTTATAATCTGGTTGTTAGGATTTTTAAATTTTTTTGCAAGTTCAAATTTCTCTTCTAATTTAGGCTCCACCTACAAGGAATGATAGGGAAAAATCGGTGGAACGATTTAAGCTTTGTGAATCTATGGCACTCCAATAATTGTTTCTCCTTTTGCCTGTAGCAGTGCTCATTATTGGTTCTGTTTCCTGAGTTAAACAAAAGCCAGGAAAACGGCACAGTTTAAATTGAGAGAATACAAGTTTTGAGAACAGATTGTTGTTCATCACCCATTGCAGAAAAGCAAAAAATTTTTGTCAGATTCTGGTAATTTCTACTTAAAAACTAATGAGGTAGAAATTCCAGCTGTCCTCCTCTCTAACAGAGTGAATACAAAGCTCTCTATGAACTAGCAGTCAATCACCTTTAAAGGTTACTCTAACATTCAGACCAGCTGGACATGTTCAGCTTGATACCCAAGCTTGAGCATGTTCCTCCCCTGAGCTTCCACAGAAGTGGTAGCACTTGAAAGGGATTCACTACGAAATGTCTCAGGGCTCTTGCCCACTCCTTCACATCTTTCTCTTCCATCCTTCCTGAAGCTCTGCATCCCTAAGCACAGCGTGACACAAGGCTCAGTTCTTAAGCCACAGTCCTGTCCTGGTGTATCTATGACTGGAAATTTTTAAGCTTGTTTTGATGGAAAATTGGTGGTCTTGAGTATATTTTGTTGGGCTTCAAATACTAATTTATTGACAAAATAGTGGAAATACTTCCTTTAAAAGAGATGCAGGGTGCAGTGAAACATTTCTCTGCGCATGGAAAAACATGTGGATGTGAAGTCAGTGATGTATAAAACACCATCTGCAGTGTACCAAGTCTGTGTTATTTCTTGCTATGAACTTCACCTCAGCCATGAAATATGTGTCTTCCATGCAGCCACTGATACGCAAGACTGTGCTGGAGAGCAGTTTCAGGCTGTGAATAGCAAGGATGCATTAGCCATGGAACAGCCTGTTCCTGTGCCCCCTCAGCATCAGAGGGGTTACTATGGCTTCTAATACAAGGATCTGTCAACTAAAAAATGTTATTTCTGCGTGAACCAGAAAATTCATGTGGTGCCCCTTACCTCAGGATCACTTGTTAGAACATTTGCTGTTATTTGTGTCCTTAGAAACAAAAACTCATGTTTTTCAGCACAGATATAGCAAAAGTACTTATGCTGATACTTGTCATTGGGGAGTTTCATTTCCTTGACCTTCTTGTCATTCCCCTGTCCTTGGAAAAACAGAAATGCAATTAGGAAGTCAAATTGCTGTCTATTGGCTGTCTATGGCAAGTTGGCACATTCCTCACATGATTTCTATTTTTGCCTCGAAAAGAGCTCATGCACTCTTTCACCTTACATGTGGTCTGAAGTGAACCCCTAGCTCCTGTTTGCACTCTTTCAGAGAAGTTCCTTTTTTTTTTTCCTAACAGAGGCTTAAAAATTAAAACCAGAACAGACAAGATTGAAAGCAAAGGTAAATGCTTTATGAGCCATAAATGTGTGTTTAATATTAGTTTCAGGTAACTTCAGATAGTAGGCTGAGAAGGGATTCTCAAATGAAATTTCAACTAAAAATCAGGTTTGTAGAGTTGGTGTTTTGGGCCCAAATGGATTTTTCCCCTGATGCAGACACTTGCCAGAACTGCAGGGATGGCAGGCAGCAACTGCAGAATGAATGGCTGTGTATTGCTAAGAGGCTCTGAGTAGGAAGATGTCACGAAGATGTTCAGACACTTTGAGAGGTACATGGTGACAACTAACTAGAGCAGGATAAAATCCTGATAGGTGTGTAAAAGCCCAGTCTGTCTGCCTATAAAGCTATAAAAATAAATTTTCTTACCTGTCATCTCCTAAAGTTAGTCAGGTGGGTTTTCTGCCTTTTGGTGAATGAAGGTTTTTTTCATTCACTCTATTTTACTACAGCATCAGAAATGCAATTTTTAAAAAAGTCCTTTCAATGCTTGTGCTTCTACAGAGAATGTGGGTTTCTCAGCCTAATTTTGATGGTTCTGTCTGTTGAAGACCTACATGTTCAAGGCAGAACAGGTTATACTAGATCAGCTTTTGCTCTTTAGCACCAAAACCATAATATGAGCACCATGTATAATGATGCATCCTCATCTAAACATGCATGTACCATCAAACTCTATAGGTATTGATATTATAGAGAGGAAGTTTCTCCAAAAAGGAAACCTTTGCTGTAAATAGCCTATTTTAGTAGATCAAAACCTGAGTTTAGAGCATTCTGATTCTAGCAACAAGCATGCTCCTTGATTTGCCCCTGGGAGAAAGCACATTCATTGTGCTCATGGCATGTAAAAATATACAAGAAATAATACTTCTGAGGTTTCACATCCTTTCACAATGTAATCAGAAGAGCCAGGAGTAGATGTCTGAGCAATGATAGGAGTGCTGTGGAGTCATATGTTTCCCATGGAAATAATTTGTGACTTCCCGCTCTTTACTGCCCCACATCTTCAAAGCACAAAACCAGCTTGTATTTTGATCAGAACAATTATTTGCTTTACATCAAAGTTTTATGTAGCTCTGAATTCAGACTGGATTTCAAAGGAGTACAGTTGATGGAGGTCTCTGTAACACATGGGTGGTGATGTGTTTTCCACTCCTGGGACACTTTCTATTGATAGACCTCAGTATACTTTACAAACATTAATAATTCAGCTGCTTGCCAGACAGAAAATATGGTTTGGTGTTTCACAAGAACAGTTATTGCTGATTCCTTCTACTTTTGCAAGGAATTGTAAAAGCAGTCATTTCCATACCTTACCTGCTGTGTGCTTGTAGTGTGATTATGGTCTGATGTACCTCCAAGTGAAGTATCTGGGTGGTCTAGTCCTACAGAGTATAATTTTGCCTCTCAGGATCACACCTTTGTTGCTACTTGGATTGTTCTTGTGGATCAGAGTTTTAAAAAAACAGGCCTGCTGTCATATGTTTAATGGATTAAACTGCTCTCTGAACAGATTGTTTGCCATCACACTTATGATACAACTAAAATACTCGGGAAATGAAATTACTCATACTATAAGAATATATATTTTTACTATACGAGTTTAACAACAGAGATGACCATTGAACATAGGAAACATAACCTCAGTTTTTAGATTCAAGTATCAGATGATTTGTTTCACCCTCAGAATAAAAGTTCAGTGTTAACTAGTTAGAAATGTGGACAGCAATATTATTATATTTATGCTGATTGGATCACAAAATAGCTCAAAGCCTTGTCTGTGGTCACTTGGTGAAAGTGTGTTCAGTGTTCGTGGTGATGGGACCCTCCTGTTCTGTGGAACTCTCAGTTCTGCCCCTGAAAATTGCTGGTTCTGCAGATTATTTGCAGAAAGACGGTTGTGAACATTTTGCTTTTAAAATTCACAGTCAGTCCAAAACTTATGTGATCTGAGTGTTGTTTCTGTTTCCTGGAAAGGTTAAAATGGCTTCAGACCTGTAATGCATTTACACAAACTACGCATTTGAGCCCTTGTGTCTGTAGTTCTTTCAAGAAGCTGTTTGCCTCCCTAGGGCAAGAGGGGACTGTAGGTGGCTTTCAGTATTATACTGGCCTTTATTATAACCCTTTATTAAAGGGCTCTTTAGACTTGATGTTTTTTAAGTGGGGTTAGGTCCTAGTTATGTCCAAGAGCAAAACAAAGACAGAAATTGCTTTTTTTTCTACTGTAGTTCCTTGTGCTCAGGAGCTGAGGTAGCAGAAGTATTTTGCTTTCCTGGCTGCTATTCACCAGTACCAGCAGCAGCAGAGACATCAGTCATTGCAGATAAATAGTTGTCTTCCTGCTTGTGTGACTTAGGTGGGTGAAGGCTCCTCTCAGAACAGGAAACCTCACTCCTCATCCCAAATTTCCATCTCAAGTAGAATCCC
The DNA here is from genome assembly GCA_035041345.1 of Poliocrania exsul. Lineage (NCBI taxonomy): Eukaryota > Metazoa > Chordata > Aves > Passeriformes > Thamnophilidae > Poliocrania > Poliocrania exsul. Next base: position 31,606,773 of record JAWWLZ010000177.1, read on the forward strand.
AGTCAGGAGCAACAGTTAAATATTTCTTCTTAGTGTCCACCTTTTTGCTGCACAATGCTGTTAACATTGCTATTTTATATTTTCACTTTAAACCTCCATGTGTTCTTTTTCTGCTTACAGTCTCTCAATTCGTCAGCAAGACGAGGTTTTTTTCCAGGCCAGCCCAAGATAGGAGTCTTGTAAAGAGAAATAAAAATGAAGTGTCTAAGGATTCCAGTTTAAACACTGTGCTTGCATCTTGTCTCTTCCTTGCCTTGGACATCTCTGCCTGCCTTAGACTGACTTGTTTGTCCAGACTGCCAGACTTGCTGGAGTCAAATCTAAGGGGAATAACATGAACTCCATTAACCCCCATGCAGAGCCCAGTTCTCACGTGTCAACTCCTTAGTGGCTCAATCTGTCTGAGGGATAATTTCCATAGTAAGGGACAGAGAACCTTGAAAATTTAAGTAGTTTCTAGCAACCAGAGCCTAGTGAAAGTCATCATTGCCTTATTCTCCTTCAGCAGGGAACAGGGCAAATTTGCATGTTCACTTCCCCCCCTTCCTTCTTCTTTAAAATCTCCTTCCTTTTCTCCTTCCCAATGGATTTTCTGTCAGGATGGCTTTGTGGTGTGACTGAGGGCAGGAGAGCTGCTTCCACACCCAGCTGTATGAAATACACGTCGTCTCATGAAGGGAACCAGCTTTTGGGAACTAGAGGAAGGAAATACTTTTCCTGTTTTGTATTAGGCCCAGAGACTCTAAAGCTACTTTTGTGATTAATCTGACTAAGTGCAGTTTGTCAGTATGAAGAGATGTGTGTGTTGTTAATCTCTGAATGTCTTTCCTCATTGGAATTCATGCATGGTGTAAAATCCTTGGTAGAGGCACATTTTTTTTGCTAGGAAAAAATTGTTTATTTTTTCTTTATTCATGTAATTGTCTGTAGATCACAAATTGAAGACAAAAGCACTCACTGACAGGCATACTTCTTGCTTTTTCTCAGATATTTTATAGCTTTTGTTGTGTTTTTTTTTTTTTTTTGGGGGGGGTGTTTCTAAAAATAGACTTTTTTCAGGGAAAAGTTGCATGTAGGGACAATTTAAAAGATGAGTCTGGAGGATGAGGTAAGGTGTGCTTTGTTGGAAGTAAACGGCCTTGTTAGGGCTCTTTATGTGGTCCTGGAGGCCTTGGTGGGAATATATTCCAGCGAAACTACAAGAACATCCCTCACTTTATCTACTAGGTGGTTCATTTTTAGCAAAATAATTGAAATAAAAAGGAGGAATATGAAAACTTAATCGAAAAACTGAAAAAAAACCCCAATGTAAAGACTGGACAGGGAACACTAAAATGAGGACTCTGCGTTGCTCAAGAGTTGTTTTGTTTTTTGTGGTTAGTCCAACTGTCCTTTCCCTGCACAACTGAGGATTGCTAAGCATGAAAGATCCCCTTTTGTAAGTGATCCAAGCCACAGCTTATCTGCAGCGTCAGCTTTCTCACCGCTTTAGGTCCTGGTGGCAGGAGAGAAGTGCTGAGACTTGTGACTGGTTCAATGACCAGGAGTTATGGTTAAGGAATAAAAATGACCACCCTTAAGTCATATGATTTGGACATATGTTCTTGGGCTTAAAGCAAAGTTTGATATGGTCTGATATACTAAAAGACAAATTATTTCACATGGCAAAATACGAATTTAAAAACCGTGTGTGAGAAATTAAAAGCTAGAAAATATTAAACTAGACTCCAAACTGCTTTCATATGCTGTCCACAGCAATATTATGTATTGTCACCAGTGAGATCAGCATTCTCAGTAGCATGAGTAGTTGTGGATCATGACTTTAGCTCTTGGCTTTGAATATATGGCCTCAAAACTGTCTAATTTCAAATGATAATTTGAATCTGGCACTGTTTGTATATTTTCTGAGTTTGTGATTATAAATTGGGATTCTTTTAGTTTCTCCAGAAGTGAAAGTAGCAAACCTAAATATTTAACAGCACTAGTGTACCTGGAAGCGTTGCTGCTCATTTGAGCACTGGTGGTTCCGACTGGATATGCAGTAAAAGGCCTTTGTCGCCCACTACGAGATTTCCCTAATCCTTTACATAAATATAGAACAGATTTTTTTCTCATATTTCTTAAAAGGCTGTAGGTTTAAAAGCTTTTCAACCATATGACGCACAGAAGAAGTTTGTAAGCAGGATCCTAAGCTTTTCTATCAGATATCCCTTCAATTGTACAGTAATGCTGATGCTTTCCCAAAAGATCCCAAGAAAAGAGCATTTAGTAAGTCCCTGACACAAGCTGAGGCTTTTCAAAGAGGGTGTTTTGCCTTTTTTTTTTTCAGTTGTTCACAATGACACGATTCATAAATTTCTTGACTGCTGAAATACTGACTGGTGACATCTTGTACAAGCTTCCCTCAGGATGCAGAAAGTAAATACCAAATTACACATGATTTCAGTGCCATGGAGCGAGAGTCCTCATCGTCTGGAGGCAGCATCACTTTTGGGTTTGTGGATGCATGATATAATTTCTCTTTTAGAATTTAGTGATGTGGGCTTCCCACTGCCTCTGCAAGTCTTACCTCCTTGTCAGGTGCTACTGCAGTAGATAACAGCTCATGTTGTGTGTTAGATAGTGTGTATTAATCTCCAAACAGGAGACAGTACAGCCCAGAGACACCAGTTGATCTATACCTATCATACCTGAGAATGGGTTCTGCATGTTTCCACACCAGGATTCATTCCATGTGCATAGAGATAGAGAAGTGTATTTATCATGGAAAATGTGAAAAAGCATCTATAGATATGCACTGGTAGTCTAAAGCTTTAAATTCTTTTAAGCCATGCAACCTTGGCAAATACAAAGTACAAATATAATTACATGCCTAATTATCTGCGATTGTTGTTATGCGTACAAGCACGAACCAAGGAAAATCATGTCATTGTTTGTTCAGTTGAGACTTTAGCTTAGCAGAAGGGCACTATCTGCCCAGCTTTTCCATCTGATTGACGTCATGGGCTTCAGAGGGACTTGTTTGTAGCCTTAAATGTGGCTGTATGCACAAGCAACTGAACTGCTGTGCAAGTAAGCTTTTTTTTTTGGTAGATCTAGGAACTCAGGTCTTTGGGGAGATAAGGAATGTCATTGAATTTTGTAGATCAGTAGCACATGCTTTGGAACATTCCAAAATTATTTGGAACCTCTTCAACTTATGTGGTGCTGGAAAACCAGAATGTGTAGTGCCTAACTCCTAGACATGAGACTTCTGTCTCCTCTCTTGCCTTCGTTTCCTACTCTCTGAAGGGCTCTAGAAGTATTTGATTTTTGTAATTCCTAACACATCTGAATTGTCCCAGTAAGTTGAGATAGACCAACTTTGTGCTTGAACTCATGTGGAAGGACTGGGTCTTTTAGTTTGTAACTTCAGTGCTATAAAAATGCTGAATAGAGAGAGTGAGAAAAACTTAGATCCTTTTTGGATTGGTAAAAATCAACACATTAGAACTGCATCTACTATTATAGGAATAATTTAAAATGTCTGGCAAAGAATTTCTCTGACTGGATTTTGGTTAATTAGCAGCATCTGCTCTGCACTCCCTGCATGTACAGCTTTACATGGCTAGAGTCAGGGCTTGTTTCAGGGGGAATTACTTAGTTTGTGCACTAAACTACCATCATTGCAAGCTAAGTTTGATTAGAATTTTTTCTTTTTATCATTTTAAATAATACTATCTGCTCCAGAGTTTTAGAGGAATTACAGAAAGCAAATAATGAATGTTCTGTTCATATCATCTGGTTCTGATTACCTACTTTATTTTCTAAATACCAGTGGAACTGATTCAGCAAATCAGTCCAGAAATGTGGTATTAATTAATAAGGTACATATTTTGGACTTGCCTACCATATAACTTGGTGGTTTCTGGGCACACTGGTGCATTGCAGAGTTCCCTCATTTCTCTGGTTAGCAGCCAGCTGGGAGTTGGTATTGCTTAAACTACAGACAAGACAAAATACTGAAGGAAACAGATTCTTTGTTGTGGAACAACGCCCTGTATTGTATTTATGGGGTACTCAAAGGATCATTTTACACTAATCATGATTTCCACAAAAACCCTCAGAAATAAGTGGCTCAAGTATTACAGGAATATAAATAAATTACAGGCATGAAATTCAAGGTATATAAATAAAATAAAATAAATAAAAAAACCAGTCCCAAAAGTTGCATTTCCTCTTTCAAAGTGACCCATTTCTTTAAGAGTCCAACAAGGTACACAACTGAAATAGTTAAATGAAACAAGTGATTAGTAAAATCAATCCAAACAGTGGTATCTGGCATCACAGGAATGACATTTGAAAAAGGATATGCTAAAACATTCTTGTATGTTCTATGGGATATACCACTGACACATCAAATTCCTTTGAACATGTGCTATGCATATCCAAAATGTGTTCTTCCTGTCCACCACCTTATTTGCTCTCAGAACAGCCGTGGTGAGTTTCCTTCCCAGCCACTCTGGGGGCTTCAAACTGTCTACAGAACTCCACTAAACTCTCGGGTGGGACTTGTCATGTGTCTCTAAAGGAATATGCTGTAAATGCCAACATCTGCTCATGTATCTGTTGGATGTGTCAGTAGATTTGTGGGAGGTGGAGTAACAGAATGAGCCACAGACCCAGCTGCCAGGTTACTGCTCCAATATTTATCCTCTCTTTTCTCTTGAAAGAGAAGTGTAACAGAACTGTTTTCTCTGGACACTTGAGGCTGAAGGTCCGTTTACTGTCAGAAAGGCCATTCAGAGTAATTAACTCACTTTTATTTTTCTATTTCTACCTTATTACACAAGTATGGTGAGCCTTCCACCCCTTGTTTCCAGATACTGTTGTAGCAAAAGGTTACATACATAATTAAATTGGTTAAATTCTAATAGTCTACAAATATTTGAAGGATGCTATGAACTTTACAAACTATTTTTGAGGTTACTCATTTCTTCAATCAATTAATGTTTGTCTAAATGCAAACACAGCTGTTTTGTGTGGTTGTTTGGGTTTTACCCTGCTCACGTGGGACTCACAAAGTGAGCAAATGAAACACTGGGTTGACAAACTCAATTTCTTCAAAGCCCATAATCTCAAATGACAAATATTCTTGCTCTCCAAATTGGGTGGATGGGAAATTGGCTTGTGTCTTGGTTGGCTTCTTTTTTGCTTGTTGTCTTTTGGTTTGTAAACCCCAGAGCCGTAACATTCACATAGCTGAGCTTCCTGTAATGGCTTTTAGGATGGATTTTGTCTCCATCAGCATGACAGTAAAGAAGTATGTTTGTAGTGTCCCCTTTGTGCCATATCTGGAATAAGTATTTGGCCTTACAGGCCCCAAGTATAAAAACTCAACAGATTTGCTTTGGGCTCTCATCTCTGCTTGTGTCAGTGACCACACAGGAACCCCCTTTGGCCCTGGGGTACATTTGGGCTGTATTTAAACAGCCACCCCTGAAGTACAAGACAGGCTTCACCTGGTCAAAAGAAGCAATGGTAATGTTTTCATCTCAAAACACTTGGACCCCCTGATCTGAAATATGCACTGTTTCATTATTGCTTTACAGAAAATAGCCCCAGAAATACCCACTTCTTTTGAATCTCTCCTACAGGACACTTCAGCATTTCCTGATTGTTCATTTTTCCAAGATTTCTAATATTCTAATTTTTCTTACTTTAAACAGCTGTTTGCTTCATTTACTCTTTTTCATTATGAACATGAAAACTTCACCTTTTTATTAGTGTAAGCAAGCAGTAAATACAGGATTAGCAAACTTGCACAATGGGTTGGTTCACATTTCTTTCCTTGCGTATGATCTCATTAATGAATAGTCAAACTGAGTTTGGAAAATGAACACAGCATAAAAAAAGAGCTGCTTTGTACCTCTCAGATTCTACTTAAGAAATAATTAATGTTGACTGGATCTAATGAAAAGGTAGACTTTTCAATTTATAATTTTAAATTGAATGTCTGCTATGGAATTCCTAATTCTTCTAAGTCCTTGAGAAATAACAACACCTAAAGATTCCAAGATAGTTTCCATGGAACCCTACTGGTTTCATTCTTACTAAATTCTATAGATCTGAGCCTATGGTTATTATGAAACTTAAAAGAAAATGACAATTAAACTGATTATTTCAGTAAAATGTTAGGAAAATTAACCTAATCCCTATTGTGAAGTGGACAGATTTTTTTTCCTGTGGAGACAAAAGTTATAATAAATGACTCATTAAAATTTTTAGTTTTCTGAGTTCTGTCAAGTTGTTCATATTTTAAACTTAATTTAGGTCAGAGCCTTATTTGCATTAGTCTGGATGTGGTTTCTTGGTAACTCTTGAATCTCTTTAAAAAAAACATGTCAAAACCAGCCACATGGTTTAGATTCCTTAATGAAAGCAGCCAACTTGTACAGCTCAGGTCTGTTTTCTTGTGACGAATCTTTAGCTCATTAAACAAAGCACAATGGCTTGTTCCACATTTCTAGATGGATATCAGGTACCACATAGCTGTGAACCCTTCACGTCTCTTGCATTTTGTTTGATCAGCAAGTACTTGTGAATGGGAAAAGTGTTCGTGCTTGGAAAACAAGAGAAGTTCACTATTCCTGCTAGGGCTTTGCCAGAGCAAACTGCACCTCAGTTATGAGCACCACAGACATGATGCCTAGAGCCTGATTATGTGTGGAGTTTCAAACAGAAACAGAACTCAAGATGCTATCTGTATCTCCCTTTGGAGACCCTTTACTTCTCTGTAAAGCTTTGGGTCTTTTAGATTTTTTTAGAAGATCCTTGTTTGCTTCAATTTTTCTTCCTGTGATTATCAGTTGGAGAGCTATAGAACTGACAGTTATTTTCTGCAGAATTACTGAAGTCTTATAAATTTCTTCTGTAAGAGTTCTCTTTAGCATTTGCTGTCTGGTTACTTTCATCTGTTATGATCTCTGTTGTTTCAACTGTTATCTTATTAGTTTGCTCCAAATTCACAGAACCTAGAGCTTTAAACCAATAGAAATTTTTCTTAAAAACAAACAAATTAACAAACAAAAACAGAGCAGTTGTTGCCCAGAGTCAAACCTAATCTGTTATATAGTGTTGTTTTCTATTGTGTGAGCTGCTGTGTTGCAATTGTGAAGTTTTTGGACCGTCTTGGGTTGAACATCTTTATACTGATCTGAATTACTGTAATAAAATGATTATTAAATGTTAGTAGCCTTTCAAGTGTGTTTGATGTATCTACAGGAAGCCTTCTTGCTGCTTTAGACTGAATTTGTTTGATTTTTTTTTTTTTTGTCGAGTATGTTTTCCATAGGTCAGTGGGGTCCTAATGTCAGGCTCTTGTCCCTGTGCATTTGTGCACTCTCACCTGGATCCCCTTCCATCCCTGGTACTGCCAGTGGCCCAGGGCATGAGTACAGGGGAAAGACAGGGCAGCTGCTGTTCCCATTTGGCATGATTGCCTAGGAGGGAGTTACACAAAAGGAGAGAATTGATTGAGAAAAATGAAACTTCCTGCAATTTCTCTGTGTGTGTCTCCCTCACCCCTGCCCTCCCCTTCCAAATAACTTTTGAACCCTTTGGTCAGTTTTGGCCCTGTTGGATCAGGAGATCACACTGCAGGAAGTTACTTGAGATGAGCAGTTGGTAAGAGGAGAGAGCCACCATGAACATCCCGCTGAAGAGGAGTCTGTGGCTTGGCACCAGAGAATTCATATGGAAAAGAGACCTAAATGCTCCAGGTAGATGAAAAGTAGCCATTGGAGATCAAGAGAAAGCCAAAGTCACAAGATTATAGGAAAACTAACAACACTGTTCTGTGCATAGAACTTTTTCGTTTTCCTTTTCCTAAAGCTTTAAGGAAGGTTTCTCTTTTTTTAAAATCTGTTCCCCTTTGCTGTTCTTTGCTTGCTGATGCTACTCTTGTAACCTGAGCAGGTGCCTGTGAGTCTCTGCAGATAAGTAACAAAGAGCTAGGCATGCTTAAAATTTATTTCTCTGGATGTAGGATTTCCATATTATACATCACACAGTTGTATTTAATCTGAAAAGCTACTTGAGAACTTTTGAATATTTTTTTAATTGTAAATAGGAAGCTTTTTGACATGTCTGTGTTTGAACTGGTACCATCTCTAAGTTGAGGTCTCAAACATGGTTTTATTTATCTGTAGAGATAGATTAGATAGATAGATAGATAGATAGATAGATAGATAGATAGATAGATAGATAGATAGATAGATGATAGATAATTTTCAGCATTTGTGGGATCTACTGATTTTTTTTTTCCTGAACTGTGTAAGTGGCGTGATTTATTATTGAGCTAAGAAGGGCAGCCCAAAATCTCCACTGCTTGTATATCCTGGCCAAATTTTAATGTTTTGTAAGTATTTCTACTTACGTTGCATTATTGAAAGCTGAAATGTTTTTGGAATGTTCTTTGCTGATTAAATGGAAAGCTGTTATTTATGGCTTCCAGGTGATTTGCACTGATGGGTGTTCAGGGTGGTTTTCTGGCTTCATCTAAACCAATTTAGAAGTGGGTTTTCATTTTGCAAGTGATGTGAATTTTTCTTTCCATTTAATCCTTGAGATCGACTGGTGGATTTCATAGAAAAGGAAAGATAAACTGTCGCGGTATCCTGAGCCTACTCACAGAATATGCAGTCCAGAAATAACATACTGTATGGACTGATGGAGCAAGTGCTGTGAAATGTTCCTTTCCTAGTCTATGTGCTAGTTCTCAGAAATCCAGCTTCCATTTGCACTATGCCAAGCAAAAAAGGCTCTTTTCATGTATGGGATATTTCAGGGTTTAAATAGTCTCTTTGTACTAAGGGCACATACACTGCTTTCTACTGTTTATATTTTTGGTACTTTTCCTTCTGTCAGTTTGAAGTGATGTGGGAAATAAAAAAAAGTGCTGGTCACATGAAAAATAAGGAGCCTAAAGTGAAGCACTTTGGGACTTGCACTTCATTGTCTTTGCAGCTTTGATGGCAACAGTATGTGTGCTCCTGGTGGGTCACAGGACACACAGCCCAAGGTGACAAACCCACTCTGGTCCTTCTTCTGAGGCAGGTCTTCAATTAATTAGTTGTTTTTCATACTGGAAACTCATCTTTACATAATTTTAATGAATGCTGTGAACTTCTTGCTACATTAGGCTTAATTTTCAAAATGGAAGATTGTGAAAGATTTCCCTGCTTTCCCTATATTTCTTCATTAGAAGAACTAGGGCTGAAATTAAGAGAGGAGCAGGGCCTAGGGAAGCTCAAAACACAGAGCAAACTTAGCTTGGACAAAACCTTTTATTGCAGAAGTGTCTGACTTCAGCGAAAATTATAAATTGCCTTTGAGTAGCAAACTTTACAAGAGTGCCAAGTTACTTTGTAAAGTCAGTGACCAAAAATGAAACAGATGACATCTCAGATAATGTAGAGTTTGTTTGTTTGTTGGCTTGTTTTACTGGTTTGAGGAAGAAATGAAAACTCCTTTGGTCACTAAAGGAAATCAAATAGCCAAGATACCTGAAGCTTTGATCACAGTCTCAAATCTAAAATATAATAAACTAAGTAGCACTGCCAACAAACTTAAGTTGAGCCGTCAGGAACTGATAAGCAGCTTTATGTCTGATATAATTTAAATTCTGTGCTATTTTAAGATTAAGGAGTTAGCAGTATAAGAAAGCCATTTTGAAAAACTGGCAAAAAGGTCTTGCTTTTCCAGCACTACCTTCTACCTATTCCTTTGTTTCTGCTCTCATGAAGAAATTAAACAAGTCAATGGCTGCAGTTTCTGTTCTTGAATGATAAGCCTAATTCTTAGCTACACAGCTGCATCTGCAAAGGTCAACAGAGGACAAAGGTTATGGCTCCAATAATGATACTTCATTACATGCTGAAAACCTCATAATTCTCTAACTGATTCCATTTTAGAAGCTAAGAGAATATTCTCCCTCAACAGTTTAATGCTGTGCTAGGATCAGTCTAAAAAGTATTTTCTTTGAACTGCTGGCCACTACTTTATTTGAAATTTGTTTATTTACCTATTAGTTTGGGAGAGGAGGAAGAGGGTGTGAGGGGAAACCAGAAGTTGCTGCATGGGAGCTGAGCTGTCTTGGGTATCACATCAAACACCTCCTGGGAAGGCTTGAGGTGTGGCTGTGGCTCCCCTGGTTCCAGGGACAGGCTCTGTGACAAAAGAGTGGGGCTTTGGGTGTCTGATATTAAAAACTCATCTCCTAAGCATACACAAATCTCTTCAAGAAAGATCCTTCCCTGTTCTTGCTGGAACTGTGGTTCTGTGAACATCTTCAACAGTTTGTTCGTGTATCGTCTGGTTTTGTTGTAAGCAGATTTTTCCCCCAACCAGTTCCCCGCAGAGGCAGTGACAGCTTGTGTTGGCACAGGAGATGCAGCAGATGTTAGCTGGAAGGTGGGAATGCTTCTTTCCATGGTGGCCACTTATGTGTTCAAAGCATTTGAGAAACCCACAACCTCAGGAACTGCTGATATGCAGGTTCCAGAGCTGTGTGGTAACTTCCTTAGAGCCACGTTAAGGTGTTTACCTAAAGGTACAAACCATACTAACAAGAAGTTCTTTGTAAGTACCTTGGGCTACATTCACTTTCAAACCACATATACAACTCAGAACACTGTTTATAGCATTATTTTAATATTTAGTACTTTACCTTGTTGTTGGCTACATGACTTTGTGACCCTGGACTACAAAGTCAAAGGGTGCTTTGTCAGTGATTTCTGAACAGTAGGAATGTCATCCCGAGTTGGCTTTACAGTAACATGAATTTCATTCATGATTTCTGCCATGTGATAGTGGTTTCATCTTGTGAAGATACTCTGTTGTGACAAGTCCTCCCCTTTACATGCTCTTAGTGAGGTAGTTAAAATGCAGAGTTGTTCAGAGTATTATTTAAATGTCTTTTGCAACCTTAGAGGCAAGTGACCCTGCTGCCCTGGCTAAATTCCAGTTTACATCATTACAATGTACTACTTAACTCGGCCAAAAAAATGCTGTGCAGAGGCCAGAACTAATGCCTGCACTGCTCAGTCTGAGCTGAGGTATCCACAGCAAATGGTGCCCTGCAGAGATTCTGCATCGGAAGAGGTGTTTGCTGCTAACACCACAGTGTTGTATGAGATATAAATTGTTGCCTTGGCTCCTGCCAACACCACAAAAACGCAGCCACTAAAGGTAATAAACAAGGATTACAAGCCAGAACAGAGAAAGAACAGGCTTTAGGACTACCCAGAAATGGATAAAGTGACCCTGATAAGTTTTTTCCTTGAAATTATAAATTGGTCAGAACCGTATTTGATCTGTGAGCAATTAGCCCAAAGAAAGTCTGGAGGATAAGTCTTATGCTGCTAAGGGCCCAGAGAAAAGCAAAAATGAGACTTTTTTTCATTTAAAGGAAATAGAGTAGCATGGTTTAGTTTTTTTTTTCTACAGATTGTTCTCAAAGAATGAAAAAAAAATTTGCAAGAAAGAAAGGTTATTTTATTAGCAAAAAGTCTGTTAGGAGAGGTAAGCATTGAACAGATGACAGACCACAGACTGGCTTTCCTCAGAGGTTTTCAAAATTAGACAAATATCTGTCAAGAATAACTATACCTCAGTTCCTCTGCTTTGGGGCACAAGGGTGGACTAGAAGGTCTGTTGAAGTCCCTCTGAGTTATATTTGAAGCTGTTGTTTTCCTCTGCCCTATTCTCTGCTGATTCTAATTCTGGCTGCTAGCACATGCTTTAGGAAGCTCAGTGCAGCCTGGGACTTGGCAGATGGAGATATCTAAAAGAGCCTCCCCAAGGCTAGACAGCCAAATGATTGTTAGGCTTAAATACAAAGATCAGGTGTGATCTAAGACACACTGCACAATTTACTGTTCTCGAACAACTCAAACATAGCAACTGCTGCTTAGTAATACCAGCCTTCAGTGTAGCTCTCCTGCCACATCTGCCCACCACAGTGGTTTGGAGCTGCTGTTAACTAATCACCAGCCTGGGGCCACAAATTACCAATGCACAGCAATGATTTTCAGTCTCTGTAGGCTACGCTTAACTGGAACAATTGGGTTAAAATTAATGGTAATCTTGCTTCTGCATTTAGAGCAGCACCTGAGCAGTGTCCCAGAGAAGCAGCAGCCCAGTCAAAGCCCATTGCCATGATGTAACCCATAAAGCTCTGCCTATTTATTTTTTATAATGCTTTCCATAGCTGTTGACATTTCAGGCCTTCATGTTTATCTGACCCACTTGTCTGAGTGGAAAATTTGGGAAGTAAACAAGTGCCCTTCTAGGCACCTGCCACCTTTGTGTGGTCTGTCCCTCAGCACAAATAAAGCTGTGGCTGCTTCTGTGAAAACTGCAGTGATGCACGAGCTTCCCATAGGTATTGAACACTGGCCTCTACATGTGCAGAGGTACTTTATTACCTGCTATATTTATCCTGTAGCTGGAATCATGAGAGTAAGTTTCCTTCTCTATGGTCTTTTGTGTAAAATCTTTCTGATAAATAATCAAATCCTTATAAAGTAGCCTTTAGAAGGAAGAAGCAGAAGGCAAAAAAATCAAAGATTTGAATTATGGCATCACAATAAATATGGAGACCTTTCATGGCCACTGAGATATATGAGATTTAAAAAAAAAAATATTGAGGAATAGCAGAAAACTATTTTAAAAATAAAATGTTCCCAAGCAGGCACAGATGGATGAATTGCAGCCCTCCCTCTGTATTCTCCATTGTAATTGCAGTATCATTCAAAAGCCATTTTCCAAAAGGTTGGTCAGAATGTGCCTACTAAATGCAGTAAAACTGTAACCAGAAATGTATTTCCTGCCTGAGCAGAAAAAACATACACATGAAACTACAAAGTGAGGACTCTCTTTGTTATCCCAGTACATTCAATCTACTGTGCAAAGCAAAACAAAGCTAGTAAAGACAAAAAGTGAAGTCTAAAAGCTGTATCTTGATGAAGATTTCTAACACAATGTGCTACTGCCTTAGCATAAAACTAAATTGTACCTTCAGATCCTGAAGTGCATCTAAATTCTCTCCTGTTAATACCAGGTTTGCTTTCAGGAAAGCACTTGACTTTCGCAAAAACATGTGAAGTTTAAAAACCCCCATGAACAGATAAATTTCCTCCTTGCCTCTAAAGCCACACTAAAGTGTTGCTGACAGAGTAGCACACCACCAGCCTTGATGTAGCCAGTGCTTTTGAAACAACACATGTACATTTCTCTGCTCAACTCACACTTGTTTTTCACAGCGCTGGTCTGATGTCATTAAAGAAAAAAGATAAAAACCTTCCAGTGTGTTTTTTCTAGTGTAGCACATGTCTTGATGGAGGGAAAAATCTGTTTACTAATCTTTTTTTCCCCTGTACTTTCTATTTCATCTCTGAGTTTTCAAAACCTGTCATTTGTCAGTTATAGCCTTAACACATTTTCCCTGTTTATTCTGTTGAAACTCTGCATTTGGGGGAAAAAAAATCCATCGGGTCCAAGGTTCTGCAAAGGCTGTATCAGTTTCAGATCTGCAGATAAGAAGGATGAAAATAAGAATTGCATAATATTTGGGCAGCTGTGATTTTTTGCTTCAGCTACTTATACCAGGTTATCTAAACAGCTGTCATAAAAAGGGAGAAAAAGCAGAAAACTGGCTGTAGTTGTGACAGGGTTAGTGTATTTTCCTCTCTCTGTGGGATAGAAATAAAGTACATGAACTTACAGGAAAACCAATTTTGAAAAACATTCATAGCTTTTAAAATGTTATTCTTCTGTTGTACCAAAGCACAACCAAAAAAGCAAAATGACTACATATTAAAAACCTTCCTTAAAATTCCCAGTAATATTAGTTCTATGTAAGTAATCTATGACAGAAGAAAATGTGCCTTACAGCCCTAAGTAATAAATAGTCTGAAGAGCTATGGTACCTGACTTAACTCTGCGAGAAGCTGCAGAAGCCATTTGCTGCCAAGTGATTAAGTTAAGCCAGGGTGGTTTAGTCTGAAACTATAGGAATTAATTATATTTTAATGTTAATGTCTGATTAGAAGGAAGTATAGTGTGCAATGCACTATCATTGTGCAGTTCAAGTGGCAAGGCTCACATTCCAGGTAAGGCTCTTTACTTAAAGCAATGTCTTTGTAAGTGTGTTTACATTTTCTCCACATTCATGTTTTGACGTCCATGACTGTAAACTCACAGAATAAAGGAGTACTTTTCTGTAATTAAACTGATTTTTGGCATTGATTCAGCCAGCCCTCAGACCCACTGGCACTTACTTTTAACAGTTCTTTTCAGTGCACCTGTCTCTGAGGCAGTTTCATTTTTCTCAAGGATTAAGACCTGCCCCACACTCTCCCAGTGGCAGTCCCAACATACAAAGTACCTCACTCCAAAATAGAGGTGAAGTCACTGCTGACACGTTCTAGGTAATGCTAAACATTAATCTCTGACCTGCTTTACACAGAGCTGGATGAGGGGTGACTTTCAGCACATCAAGGGTCAGCAGAAAACATTTGCATTCATGTTAAACCTTCCAGCAAAATCCCTCTGAGATTCTTTCCTTGATGCCTAAGGATGAATTTCAATGTTCTCTATACATGGATGGAAGGGACAGATGTTGCCCGTTGTAGAAATGTCCCCACAAAATGAGGTAAAAAGGGTTGCCACTAATTGCCTTCCAATATATGGTGTTAGGGGAGGGAGGAAAGGTTCCTGTTTTCGAGGCAGAGGCAAAGTGGGCAGAACACGGGTTTTGCTGACAAGAGCTGAAGGATTTGTTCCTGTTTCCAACATTTTTAATCTCAGTAGTTTTAGCAAAATACTTTCTCAGAGCTTTTAGTGACTTGTGCAATTTCCATCTGCTGCCCTCCGTACTGCACCACTTTTAGGCATTCAAATTAACTACTTAACTCTGATATGTATAGTTGTGATATACAGGAACTGCAGCTGGTGCATGAGAAGCCTAAGCTGGCTGTCAAGTTAACAGGTACATCTCCTACATGGTGCAGTGGTCTTAGATATTTGGAAAGGTTTCACTGTGCTCTGATACCCTGAAGGACCCTCTGCCTAAGAATCTCCATGTTCTGTGAGTATCAGCAACTGTTAATATCTGTATTCTTAAACTAGGCCATAAAACCTCTTGTCATCTGCCTCAACACCTGGAGAGGAACTTCTGGGGAGGAGACTTGTTACTTACCTGTATAGAGCCTCAATTTCTGCTGCCAGACCTTGAACTAAGCAGTCTCACTAACTGAAGGTGTTTGCTGCTGTTGCTTTGGCAGCAATAGCCCAGCCTCAGTGGGGGTTTTTAGAAGCTGAGCTGTCACTTTGCTAAGTGATCACAAGATAATGCTCGATTTTGTTATTAGCCTTTCAAATATACTTGCAAGAGGACAAAAAAAAGCCCCCAATCCAGGTAAATGTTTTCTAAGGCCACAGAGAATCAGTAATAAAATAGGAGCAGAATCAGCTTTTCAAGACTTTAATCCCCACCCCCCAGTTCTCTTTTCCTTTGGAAAGAGAGGCTGATAAAATTTATGGCCCAAGGACCTGAAAGATGTTTTTTAAAAGAATATTTAATCCACAAAGCTTCAGCTTGCAGTATAAAAACCATTAGATGTCTGTTTAGAAGGCTGATATCCAACTGTAGTCCATTTTTCTGATTTTTCGTAGCTCTTTTTCCTGGGATTTAGACAGTTTACATGTCATCTCTCCTAATAATTCCATATGGCTTGTATCTTCTTGTTCCATTTCTGCAACATCTCTTTCCTCATCTGAATCATCCTCTGTTTTTACACTTTCCATTTCTACTTCATCAGCAACTTCTTCAGCACTGGAACATGATTGGAAACAACTTAATTAATGAGTACTTTTACATACTGTAGTGTAACTTACTTATAGGAGAGAGGTAAGTTATCCTGCAAGTAACTAAGTAAACATTAGAATTTCTTTTTTTCATATCAGGCTACTTAAAAACTACTGTACTTCTCTTGCCATCTCAATTTCAAGCCGTTTTTCAAATAGCTGTCCTCTGTTTTAAGTGAACTTAAAGTAATTTTTTCCTCCAAATATAACACACAATTGCAAAGCAGGCAGATCAGCTTTATGTAAAAAAATTACAGTATCACAGTCCTATGGGATTAGAAACATTGGATACACTGGTAGTGAAACAATATTCAGGAAGGCCATTCTTCTCTTTAAATCTCAAAAAGGTCAGTTGGTCTTAAAAACTGCCACAATACCTAGAGTGTTTCCAGGAAAGGAAAGAATTTTGTTTGGTGTGGGTTTTGTTATGTTTTTTTTTTTTTTAACTCAGGGAGGTGCTTAAAGTGGCTGCTGCCATCTGACTTCAAGAGTAAAGCCTGCACTAAAGTAGAAAGCACAGTTCCAAAGAATTATATAGAACAGTTACAGTTAACCATTTTCAAAGCAGTAACAAATCATATTAATTCAAATGTCTGTTGTATAAATATTATGGACCTTACTAGGTGTGAACTGCCTGGCAGAACAGTTCTGGTCTCCTAAAAATCATCTGTTCTAATACAAACTATCACTCAAAATGTAAATGGAGAAGCATACAATAATATCATGCTGTCAAGGAAAATAAAAGCATTTAACAGTAATAATATATACACTGTACAATATATACACTTTACAGTGGTATCTCCTGCTCATCGTGGAGAACCCAACCCTACAGCCCTCATATGTACCTTTAAATGCACAGTCACACTAATCACCACTGTGGAAGTACAAGCAAATATTCACACAGACCACTGAACTCAAATTCCTCAGCACTGAAGCTGCAATTTCCATGTATTAGGTTTTCAGCAGTGTTTTGTTGATGTTTTTGTTGTGCCATCCAGTCAGAAAGCTCTCAGTGCTGACCAGCACAAGGTGGCAGACCCAAGGACACTGCTGTTATGGCAAAACACTGTGCACTGCCACGTTTGTTCCTGGGCAACCCTGGCACTGGGAACCACCTGCTCACCAGATTTTGCAAATTCACAGTGATGGCTGACACCAAGGACACGTTTTCATCCCTGGCTTGGCAGAGCTTAATGAAACATCCTAAAGAATCGATTAAAAAAAAATTTAACTGGCTCCAGGGTAAGTGACAAGACATTGATCCTTACACAGGACTACAACATGTAACCCCTGTGCCTGCATTCCTTTTTTAGCAGCAGGCACTGATCTCAGAGGAACAAGCTACAATATATTTCCAGTACTTATGAATTTGAATTCTAAAGAAATAGTTAAGATTGAATCCAATGACTACCTTCTTGGTGTATCTATAAACTGAAACCAAGAACTAAGCAGGAAGTCATTTGGCACATAAGCACTTTATGCCAAGACCCAGCAAAAATAACAGCAACAAAAGAGCCAATACACTAAACAGCCAGACCACCTTTCTGCTCAGAACTGCATTGTTTTTAAAACTCTTGTGACACTGAAGTGTTCTATAAATTTTGTGAATAGATGAAGAGAGTTGGAAAACTGCTTTTACACTTCAAACAAAGATGGAGACAATTTAAAATAGGAGAGTTCTTGAACTTTTCTTACCTTTTGTTCTCTTTGGAGATGAGCAATGAATTAATAAATATAGGGCAGAGGAAGGAGGCAGATGGCAAAACATGTGCTGGAGTGTGCAAAAGCTGAAAAGACAAAACAGGAACTTTATGTAAGATTTTGTTTGTTATGATTTTGTTTATACACTTACTGTAATTGCTCCTACCTCTTTGACAGCAGGTGAAGCTTGTTCATGTTTATTATGAACAACTAGTTTTCCAAGGTCTATATCCTCTTGTGATTGCTGACGTCTGTGCTTTCCCAACAGCAAACTAAATGGGGTCACAGGAAGACTTTCTTCTACTGCCAGCTTGAAAAATGTAAAAATTTTAAGGAGAATTTTAGTGTCATGAATTTAACTTCTATCATTTTAAGTTACTAAAATTCAGAATCAACACAGGTGACAAAATTCTACACTAAAATTTAGCTCACCTTAGCTATGTGGCTCTTTGTACTCATGCTCTGTCAGGCATCTGGAGAGAATCCTACACAGAGGGTTGCAAAACTCTCCAGAATCTGGCCTCAAAACCACCAGACTTTAGTTGGCTGATACACACATTATTTTCCAAATAAGGAAGTTGGTGCATGTGCCAGAAAAACTAAGTATGAGTTTCAGATTCCAGTTAGGACTGAAAGACTGTTTATACTACAGCATCACCTGCAGACAGACTCAATTCTTTAATGGGAGGCAAAACATGGCACCTTGCCTTTTGGCATTCTCCTAGACCAATATGCCTTAATCTGAGCACCAAATTATTCCCCCACCCTCCAAAGAAACTGCTTATGCCCACATTCCCGCTGGATTTTGTATTAGGAAGATACTAACTTTGACTTTGATCTATTTTAGCTAACCAGCCAAATCAATCAAGTGCTGTTTCTTTAGTCTGTTCAGTGAGTATGAAACAGTTCTTCAACGTGAATTTGAAAAAAATCAAATTTCCCAGACTACTTCTCCAAGAAGTACATACTGAAATGCGATTCTGGAATTCCTTCTGACTGATAAATCACAACTGGCCGACAATTGTTCATCCTCATCAGAAAGCACAGTTCAGGCCACACTCAAGGTTCCATGTGTTACAGAAACCAAGATAAGGAAAGAGCTTATTCAAACATTTTGCTTCATTCGTGTAATCTGAATCTTTTAGAAATGTATGTTGCGTTTTTTTGTTCAGAGGAAATGGAAAAAGGATGGAGTAGCCTACTGACACTTTTAAAAAAGATTTTTACAAACAGCAGTTCTATCAAAACAAAAGCAAACAGAGATTACTCTCCCTTCAGCTATGTGCCTATGAGCCCAGCTAAGGATCTGCTGTGCATTTTTCATGACAGAAGAATCTGAGTATGACAAAATGAACCCCCAGAATTTTGAACTGCTCTGTACATCTCTGTCAGAACTTCCACGAGAGGTACCTGTTTGCTCGACGGTGTAAGCCTTTCTTCCAGAGGCTTTGTGCTAAGTGTCATTAGCTCCTAAAATACAGAAGGATGCAGCACAGTTATTCACAGGTGAAACGGCTTCCCACACTTCCATACCTTGCCCACAGAAGCTTCCAAGTGGCCCAAAAGTTTTTATCAGTCAAGTGGTAGACACAAACACATCCTCTTGATTTTGTAAAGAAACTGAATCGACCCAGAGGTTTTACAGACTTTATGGAGAAACAAAGAAACAAACAAAAACCCCAGACCCATCCAGAAACTACAGGGAAAACTGAATATCATATGGAACATTTGTATTATCAGTGGTAACACACACAGGCTCTAGGTGGTTAAATTAAACTTTGTAAGCAATGTTCCCAATTTATGTAGTTTCTCATACCAGTGAGGCAGCATTAACTATTAGAAGTAGAAAACCAGTAAATAGTTTTGAGCTTAGGCTTGGCAATTGAAGCTGGTAATAAAGAACAAAGATGACTTGAAATCACAAAAAGAAACTCTTTCACTTAACAGCAGAACTCTGAATTTGTATCATTCCACTTTACTTTTTCCCCAGGAACCACCTGCTAATTTCTTACTTTTACACTATTTCTTACTTGTGTATCCGTAAGAAAAAACAGTTGGGATCTTCTTAGCCAAGGGTATTTCTCTGGGCCAGTTGTTTCAGGTTCATCTCTTGGAACAAAGGCAGCAAGGAGGACCTTTTCTTTGCAAAGATTTCTCTGGATATAGATTGGCCGTGGCTCATTTGGTTTAAACACAAACACTGCAAAACCAAGAATGTCTTCTCTTTACATCTTGAAATTCTGACCTCCCTGGCCAGCTGTCAAAGCCCCACATAATAGAGCCAGTGAAGGCTGGATGGGATTGCATCAAAGCACTAGTCTGCAGGATGGAATTGGATACCCTTCCTGCATAATGGAAGGAACTTTTCACAGTACTCCAATCCCAAGAACATACTCAGAAATTAACGTTTCTGTAGGATAGTAGCTTCAGGAAAAGTTACCTTAATTACAGTCAGAGCTCTAAAACACAGCTGTACAGTTCAACAACAGTTTTGCATTTACAAAGAGAGGGTCAAGAACATTTACAGACTCTCATCCAGAAAGCCTGGTCAATCCTGAGCTATATCCTGTACCAGAAACTAACTGTTGGAAGAAAACATGAAGAGTCAACATGCTTTACTTGATGGCTGTTGTTGGACACGGCTCAGTTTCCACAGGTGCAAGCACAGACTCAAGTCCATCTTATTGAATTCATGGTTTGAATTCTAAGAAAACCCTTCTCAGAAATTGTGCTTCCCCAGTTCTAAATTCCACTATTACTTGTCAAAGAAGCCTTTGTACTTACAGCTGGACTCTTTGGAGAGCCATGAGACTGCAGCAATATATTCAGAAAGGGGATCAGGTTGCAGAACTACGACATTGAGGTGGGCACTCCACTCCACTGAAAAAAAAAAAGCAAAACAAGAGCCAGAGGTGAAAAGAAGGCATTCAGTTCTACCCCACCACTCTGCCAAACAAAAGGTCAAACTGGGCCTTAGCCACTGGAAGAGGCATGCAAGCAGCTTCACTTATTCCCTGATTAATAAAACCAGACAAATACTACCACCTTCTAAACAAGTGTAAGAAAATACTACCTATTATTAGGTTATCAATATCCAACTTAGAATTTATTCTGTAAACCAAGCACAAGCTCACTGGACAAGATACTATCCTGACTGAAGTATGAAAACCATCACATGTCCACACCGCATTTTGCAGTGTGTCAATCTAAAATAGAATTATTCTAAGGTTTCATAGTATTTTGAAGTTACTTTAGCACACATTCAAGCTGATCTTACATGCACAAGTGAGCAGGTTCCAGCAACACAGAAAGCCATAATCAGTGGCACCAATAAGGTACTTGGAACATGTTAGTCTCCCAAAGCAGATGTTCCTACAGAAGTAGAAAGTCAAAAAAAATTAGTGACGTTTACATTTCATCTTTGTTTCTCTGTATAGCAAAGGATTCACAAGTCACAACCCCCCATTCAGTTAACATTTAGTTCTGATATCTAAATCAGAACTTTGCTTTTTGTTTTCACCTCTAAGTGGCATGAAATACACACAGAACCATCAGTTAGATCTGAGATTTAAAAGGATGTATAAATTTATAACAACTACATGTTTCTATAGCATTATGATTTCAAGAGATTTTAAGCTTTAAGTAAATTACAAACACACACATAATAGTAAGTGTTTACATCAGGACTGGAAAATCACTTCCATATTTAAAGAACTCCTACTATTGCTCTAGAACTAGAGCAACTAAAAAAAACTAGGAAGAGAGGAGTAGTAAAAAAGAGTTGTTATTATAAGCGGCTCCAGTTGAAGAGTGTGTGATTTGTTTTTACTTATTTTACTTTCTCACTCTCTTGTTTGAGAATACTAGAACAGCCTTTTAATTTCTATTGATAAAATATTTTCAAAAAAAGCTAGTAAAGGACAGAATTTGTATATTAAAGCATAGCCCTTTGAAATTATGCAATTAATACAGTAATGTAATATATTCCTAATTTATTTCCTTTTACTATAACATATAGTAAAGGCTACGAGAGGAGCAGCTGGTCCGGGCAAAGCTTGCCACTGTACCAAGCTCACATGCCTCCCACAGTTTTCAACACACCAGTTTTAGAATCATGTTTCTCAATTTCTAATCTTAGAGGAGGAGTATAAACAAAACAGACTTCATAGTACAAAAGAAAAGCATACAAACATACACACTAAAACATGGAAGTTAGAAATCTCTGTATCCCTCCTTCTACGATTGATTGTGGCCATGCAATGAGGGTGTGACAGCACACCATGGAGCCTGCTGGGATAGTCTGCCAGGCAAACATGGATTTTCCAGCAGAGGTGAGAGAGGATCAGGATATGCGTTTCATAATACAGATAAGGTCAATATGCCCTTATGGTTTATTGATATAATTTCTATTTGTATGTATGTGTACATAAATAAAGAACAAACTTATCGTATTTATGTTTTCCCAGTACTTTGATTCATTCCTAGATTAATGGGGAAAAAGAGAAGGGCTGTCAACACAATACTGTGTGCCAAATGACAGATATTTAAGTATGGGAGGCACAGGAGACATATGCAAGTAAGATGAAGAAACTGCAAAGCTTCTTCTTATTAACAGGAAGTTACCAATCACCTAAAAGCCATTTTACCATATTTTCCATATATGAACTTAAATTCAATGTTTAAATTCAATGTTTATATGAACATATATAAAGTCTTGGACTACTATGAATTGATTATTTCAGTTCTGAGAGTTCAAGTGAGACATAAAAGAGCCAATGAAAAACATACCTTATGTTTCCAGGAGGATGGCAAAACGTACACTTAAGATCCCAAGTGACAGAATCCCACAGGGTGACAGTTTCTTCAAAGCTAACAGCAAGCAGAGAGCCATCTTCTGAGAAGCAGCAGTTGGTAGCTTGGTAGTTGTGGTAGCTGCCTACAAAGTCACAGCTCCAGCTCACATTCTGCTGTGCTGCATTGAATGAACATGCTAGTTAATTCAAGTCTATACATGAAGAAAGAATTCAAGTATTATTGTTGCAAAATAGGTTTAAGAGCAAGGCAGTTTTGTTTCAGAACATTTACGTTTTTGAAGAGCACAGAGAATCTGTTCTGGTATGAGAAATACCTGGTAAGGTTTCCATTTTTCCTCAGTTTTGCATTTGAGCAGTGAACCCTGAGCCTGACACTGTACAATATTCATCCTTCCTCTGCCAACTCTGTGTTCTCCAATAGGCAGATGTTAGATAAAAAAAGCTAACCAAGTAGTTTCAACATTTATTGTTCTCAAGCATACTGTTGTTTTAAAACTCTTGCAAGAACATGAGCATTACTTGAAATTTGAACACAACAAAGCTCATGGTTCATTTGCAGAGGATTTGAGGACCACCAAGCATCAGCATGCTTCCTTATGTTGGTTAACCTGCCAGTGCATTCCTTTTGGATACCTTCCCCACTGTTGATAACTGCCATAAAATAAACTGAAGCAAAGTGATGTACTTACCACATTAACATACATTTCCCAGTATAAAATAATTCCTACAGCATGCTTTTGAAACACATGAGTAGGATGAGGAAAGAAAGGAAAGTAAGCTCACCCTATGCTAAGGTATCCTTTATATAATGGCTCCAAGTTGATGATTAAAAGACCTGCCTGTAAAAAAGAGCCAGAAACCATTCACTACTTTAAACTGCATGGCACCATCTAGAGGCACAGTGAGAGACCCGCTGCAATTAAAAAATATCCCAGCATGTATTCTACTTATGAGCTCATTAGTTTACTAATATTTGCTGCACAGAAGCTGCAGCTATTAAGCCTTTCCACCTGAGCATTCCTACTCTGTCCCTGCTGGGCAAAAAAACCACCGAAGTCACCACTAATTTGTACTTTTACATATGCCATGGAAGAGAACTCTGTAGTCATTTGAAAAACAAACACACAAAAAACCCCTGATGAAGTCAGTCAGCAGATACAGAACTGTTTTGTGGAAGAAAACAAACTCCACTAGATTTCATCTCCAAGCCAAACTATACTCAAAATCGAAGTATTAAGTTAAAATATAATCTAGGCTCAGACTAATGTACAAAAAAAAGCAAAATCAAACACTCTTTCAGATACCATTGTGGGAGTTGCTATTACTACAGTAAATGAACACAAGCCTTTGTCTTTCTTCTCATCAGCAGCCATTGTAGAGGAGCAAAGAGCTTGGAAAAAGAAAGTCAATTTGCCAAAGTAAGTTTGCCAGACCGAAACCTCAGTGATTCAAAAGTACTTTTGAACATGTTCTCACCTGCCCATGGAAATACAAACAGGTTACTAAACCACAAGTATTTCAGCATGACCACGATCACAGCTCCTTGGGAACATGAGAAGACAAGACACCCAAATGGGAGGGAAGTTCCAGCTTACTTGAGGTGTGCCTGGCACCATAATAACATCCAAGTAAAGGGAAATTCCTAAGTGGAAAATATTTTGTATTTCACCTCCAATGGCATACAGAGCAATACACATCCACAGATGTTCTGTTTTCAACAAGTAAACTTCAGCAGGCATTTCAAGAGGTGAAATTTGCTTGTTTAAAGTATCTTGGAAGTGGTTCCTAAATGACCATTCTAGGATGTTCAACTATCTATTGGGAAGGAAGGATGTTCATAAAATGAACTCTGAAGTGGTAAAGTTGCAGAATGGAAAAGTACTGTTATTTTAACACATTTCTGCATCCTAGTCCCTTCAGCAGAAGTCTCAAATAAAAAGCCTACCCAGAGGAATGACAAAAGCCATTTTCCCAGCATGGAAAAATCGTTAGCACAAAAAATCCTTTAAACAATCAACACAGGCTGCCACTCCCTTCTGCAGCAGGCTCAGGAAGGTCTTTGCTATTTCAGGAATCTCCACATCAATCCATCATACTGCAGAACTATGACAGAACTCCACAGGCTGCCCATGAGAACACAATATTTCACTCAGCAGCAGAAACAGATCAATGTATGGGACTGAGGAGGTGAAGGAAGGTCAGAATTTCCATAGCATGTTGGACTTTGATGATCCTTGTAGGTCCCTGCCACCTCATGATTCTATGATTCTATGTTGCCAGGTGGTAAGTAAGTTATGTTATGGCCATACTTACCCTCTGGATCAGTGTCTTCTACCATTGCCCAGACTTTAAACACACAGTCTCTGCCAGTTGTCACCAGTATCAGAGAGTCATCTTCCAGTTCATCCATGTCACGAAAGCACATGTCTGTGATGTGGTTGTCATGGGGTGTATTTATTCTAGTATTCAGCTTAAAGCTACAGGAAAAGAAAACAGAAGCTTGTCATTCTATTTTATTTGGAACTTGGGAAGACTTCAATTTTAAGATGATTCTGGAATGGGCAAGGAGATGAAAGATAAAATTCTGTCTAAGAAAGACACCTAAATGGTATCACATTCCCTGATCAGATTTCCCTGATCACTTCCATGCAGCAAGAGATTGTAACCCAGCACCTATCACTAGGTAAACATCTCTCAAATATTCAGCCTAAACTCTGGGCAGTCTTTCCAGTATTTAGACAGTCACATAATTGATCTCTGTAATAGCTTTCTTTTGCTTTGTTTCTTCTTTAGGGAAATAAAAAATTGTAGTAATTTTTTAAATAAAACATTAGGGTAAGTGTATCAACCAGACACATATGTTAGCTAAAGGATGAAATCAACAATAAAGTCATGATCTTCTGTACTGTAGAAGGGCTAATCAATTAATGATGGATTAGACAAAGACAGGAAAACTGAACAAACCATAAAACTACTCTGTCACGTCCATGAATTTTAATACCAAAGAAATATGTGAATTTAAGTCCTATGGTTACCATAACCTGTCTGATTACGCTAAGTAAAACAGATTCAGAGAAAATATTTCCAATCCATATTTACTACAATTCTGTGTGCTGCTGCAGATGCTTCTAGTGTGCATTGTGAACTTCCGACAGTCTTCCCTAGAATTTTATTAGTTGAGCTGGAAAAACTCTGTCTCTGCAAGACCACGTCTGTGCAGGTACTTGTGTGACTCTGACACCTAGAAGGCCAGCTTAGTTATTGTTACCTTTGTGTTTCCTCTTCATAGAACCACAGCTTCAGCTCTAACTCAGGGTCTGTCACTTCCTCCCTCTCTTCCACTGTGGCCAACCACGTGCCCTGGGCGCTGAATGCCACCTTCACCAGGTCAGATTGCTTCAGACCTGCCTCGTGGATGTACTGGCGCTGCACAATGTCCAACTGCAAACAGGGCCAACATTAAATTTCAGAATTCAAGTGTAGCTGTAAGAGATACCATCCACAAAACCACAGAGAAAGGATGTTCTGAACCACTAATTAGACCTGACTGGGCTGTGGCATAAAAAAAGCCCCAACATGTGGGGAAAGCATCCCGAGGGCATGTGCATTCCACAATGATGCCATGTGTACGAAAGAAAAAATAATGTAGAGGGATTTTACCTAGAAATTTGACATTTAACAGGTGTAGCATACTGTTTTGAAATTCTTTTTCAATTACCAACATTTAGTTATGCTTAATAGGTAAAAAGTTTGCAATAAAGCCAAGAACATCTGAGTCTGGAATCCAGCCTTGCCATATAGCTGCTGGTTTGGGTTTTTTCCCCCTTTTTGTCATATTAAGTCTTCAAATAAATTCTGATGCACAAGTTACTTGACTAAATAAATTAAAATTTTGGTACAAGCTCATTCAACTTACACTGAACAGCTGTTGGTCACTTTGGAGGCAATAGAACTGCAAGTGCCCAGGCTCTCCATTCATGACCAGAGCTTTGGTTCTAGGATCAACCAATAGGCCAGTCTTGACATCCCTACCTAGAAACAAAAATCAGGTGACAAATGACCAAAGATGGTAAGTGACACATTCCATCCTCTCTAAAGGGAAGATAAATTATATTGAACTTACTTTTGATTAGCCCTTGAATACTTCTGGAAAACCTTAGGTTGCTATTGATTATTGTAATTCCTGAAAGAGAAACCAAACAAAGTCTTGCAAAAGGCTTCTGCAACATAACCACATCTCACAGTGGGGAAGGGACCACAACCAACTGCACTGTAAATTTATCTTTTCTCAATTTATGACACCCTTACAACAAGATGAAAAGCCAAGTTACAGCAGTCACCAGGCAAATTCACAGAACTGATGAAACAATAAAAAAACCCCACTTCAAGCATCAGTACTGAAATTTTATGCAGTATCTAATTAACTCATCTGAAATCAACAAAATAAAGCTCATACAGATTTGCATTCCATTTTGCATTAAGGGACACTGAAGTTTGTTCTGGCTTACTGTTGTCTGTGTGCAAGGTGCAGCAGAGCGCGCCGTCAGATGACATGGAGATGTACTCGATGGGAGATCCCAGCCGGGGCAGGAAATCCTTCTGACACGACGATTCATTGTGCCACTGGACTAGAACTGACTCAACTCCACCACTCAGCAACCTGGTTCCTTTTCCAGCAATAAAAATGCAGTTATAGGTTTGGCTTAAAAACAAAAATTCAGCAGCATATCTTTACAATGACAGACAAACTTTAAGTGTCTCAAAACTTTTTAAACTGTCACATACAAAGTAAATACATCAAGTCTGGGCAATATACATATTTATGTTTCCCGTTATCTCATGTTAAATTGCTGGAGAAACGTGGATTAAGCAACAAGAATTTGTGCATACAGTAAAATTCAAACATTGCTTTGGGAGTAGTAGATCCCATTACTTTCTGAATTAGCTCGGTATTTGTATTAGAATACAGCTAAATTGTTCTCCTTCTATAAGAAGTACTTCCCACCAAGAAACATCATGAGATTAGTTCATTATACACAATTCAGGTAAAAGTGAAGTATTTCTGACACTAGGTTTGAGTTCAGAGCAGACTGGCTTGTTTTATTTGGATGCAAATAAGACTGACAAGAGCTAATCAGTATTACTTATGAAAGGGAACGAGAGTGGAAGTGTGGAAGAACAGGTGAGACAAGGGGTTAGATTTTACATTCTACCACAGAAGGTAGATATTTGACATTATGAATGACAAGCAAAATTACATCATAAAAGTAACAACTTCCATTTTTATTTTAGATCCTTCCTGGATCATATTTAAAGTTCTAGAAATTAATTGGTTAGTAAGTGGGCAAACTCAAACCTTTATTGACTGCAACTCTGACTTGGAGAGGCTTTTTTTGTGTGATGGAGATTTGTCTTTGGTTGGTTTTTTTGGATTATTTTGTTTTGTCTTGTTTTTTATTTTTCTTTTACTCACCCTCCATAGAAAAAGCCAGATCCATGACAATATCATGATGCCAGTGCAGTGTGGAGTATGTGTATTCTTTCCTGCTATGGAAATTCCTCCTATGTGGGGAGAAATAGAACAGATTTTACTCACAACAACAGAGCAAAGGAAAAGAAATACTGATTTGAAGCAAATATATCATCCTCTCCTCTAACTAGTTTCCTGTGTGCTCAGGAGATGAAGAGGGAAAGAACCACACCAGCAGGTTTTCAGCACCACCCTTGTCCACATCTCACATCTTAAATGTACTGAGCAACTCAGCCTTGGAAGCAACTTGGCCAGTGTATTGCTTTTAATCATGTAGCTCCACTGTGTGCTCTCCCTAGGACTACTTGCCCATGAAAAGGTATTTCAGCTGCTCTCATGTTACTTTTTTCACATAAATTTAGACTGATGGAGCACAGCTTACAAGGAATACATTTCCATCTGACATTACACTGAAGTTGTCCCCTGCAGTCAGTGTCAGTACTGCAGGTTCTCTGCTCACTCTTTGCTCATTAGGACTCATGAAAACGGCGATGCTAAGGGCAAATTAGTCTGCTTTGCTCAGGTTTCAGTTAATTCCTGTAGTCAGAGCAGTTTATGGGATACAGCTGGACCCAAATGCACGTACCAGAGGCGGATCTTTCCATCAGCATGGCCAGTTGCAATGCAATCCTCTGTAGGGTGGCAAGCTACGCAGCTGAACTGATTGTCTCCACCTTTGGTCTTCACTGTGCGTAAAGAAAACCTTCAAGAGTTAAGAAAGGAACTTTAATTAGATGAGTTGGGTTGGCTTTTTCAAACAAATCTTCAAAAGGATCAGCTAGTGCACATAAAAAATACTTCTGATTAGCAAAATTAAGCATCTCCACACTGTTATGGTTACACGCACTCTCAGCAAAACAGCAGCAGACTTATTTTTCTCTTTATTTCATTTGTTCTATGTCTTTGATGAGGCTGAAAGATTTTTTGCTTCTTTCTCTCTTTCTCCTCTACTTCTCTTTCCTCCCCAGGGCCTGGCGCTGCCCAAACTACGTCACTTGTTTCAGTTCAGCATCAGCCTAAGTATTTACCTGAAAAAAATACATCCCTGAGCTACAAAGGTAAGGTACCACTGACACTGCAGTGCTCAGTGTCTGCTTCCGTGGGAAGCTTCTTATAGAGTGACTACATCCCCTCCAGCATAAAACGAACTGGCTGCTGACAAATATGAAATCATGTGTGCACACATCACCAGTTCGTAAACACAATATATTGGACTGAATCAATACTTACAATTTTATTCTTGTTCTTACCTGTTTAACAGTTTCCGTTTAAAAAAATAAACTTGGAGATTAATCCCCTTCACTGACACCACATATTCACCCTGTTAACAGTAAAACCATTTGGGACATTCAGATTATGTTTTTACATATGAAAGAAAAAATAAATCACATTTCACTACAAAGTACTTAAGACTAGAGTAAAGTTATGAGCTAATGTTAAGTAAATACTTTCCTGTT
>JAWWLZ010000177.1:31636283-31686280 GCA_035041345.1 Poliocrania exsul
ATAAATCACATTTCACTACAAAGTACTTAAGACTAGAGTAAAGTTATGAGCTAATGTTAAGTAAATACTTTCCTGTTCTAAGTGTTGATGTTTCTTTTTTTTAGTAATATAAAAGAAAGCATAGACCTTACACAGGCTCATTTACTTTCAGTTTTGTTCTAGTATTGCTGTGCTTGTATCAAGGCATACACACTACAGAGTTTGAGAGGAATAAAAACCCCAACCAACCAACACCCCATAGAAGAAAGAAACCCAAAGGTGAATGTACTTCTCTGCCAAACGCAATGTGCTTTTGTGATGCACCCACACCATCCAGAACCACTGACACCTCCTTGGCTTCCGAGTCTTGGCCTGCTCCTTTGGTCAACTTAACTGACACCAGCTGGAATGTATCTGACCAAAGAAAAAATCTGTTTCAAACAGTAGCATTGAAGAACAAGGACTAGACAATGGGTATCAGTGCAACTGTAAGCAGAAACCAAGTAAAGTTGCACAGTATTTACTCTTGCTCTGAAATAGCAATGTATTATAGCACAGAGTAAGGCCAAACTGTATTTCAGACAAAATCCTATTAGAAATATCTAAGCATGCTGTTAAATAGGACAAGTCTATTTATGTTAATACTGCTAAACTTGGAAGACTAATCTCAAGTGCTCATACCCAACTCAAGTAGTACACCCTGTACCAAGGTAAGCACCCCTTAAAGATTTATTGCATCCATGAGATCACATCCATGCAGTATATGCTTCACCAGTGAAGGTGAACACTCTTCTAGACAAATATTGGAATAAGATGTCATAGCATGAAAACAGAAAAGAGTATGAAACACAGCACTACAGATACCAGCCACAGGTTTTCAGAAATATTTTCACAATTAAGATACAAAAGCACATTCTTGCAGCACACCATTCACTGATGTGACAGCAGCACAGACAATGACTGAGATTACAATAATGATATTAATTGTAATGTACCTCGTTCACCCTTCTTTGAAATTACAACAAACACCGAGTCCTCAGCACTGGCAAGTGTGTACAGAGCCAGAAGTTTGGATCCTACAGTGAAAGTCTGAAATGAGAAAGAGGTCAACAATTATTACACTTGTGTGTATGCTTTTCAACAGTAAATAATGATAAGTTTTTAGAATAAGGAAATGTGTTCTAAAGAAACCTTCATGTAGTAATTAAAATTCTTGACTTTAAGACAAATACAAACACCTTTATTGTCTCAAGGATTAATACAAACATTAAAACAGTACTAACAAAATATGAAACATCAGATTTACTGAAAAACCTTAAGATACCTTACCCTTAACACGAAGTAAAGGCCCAGTTACAGGAAAGTGCCACTATTTAGCAGAAAATGGGATCAAGAGGACTGTTAGCAGTGCACATTTTCAACCCACTGTATCAATTCCTATTGGCATATCCCAAACTGCAGCACACTCCCCATGAGCTACAATGGGCTACAAACTGCAGCTAAGTAGCAAAGTCAGTATGTCAGTACCTCCCCCCAAAGAATCTGCACCCTCATCACACATCAACTGCCACATTCTATTACTGCCATAGATGGTTTTCAGGCTGTGTCAACAGCAGAGCAAATTATCTCAGACTGACTTGTGCCCACTTGTAGTAATAGCAGTAATCTATAATCAGTGTGCCAAGAATAATTTTGACATGTGCTCAACAGAATAACTCCACATACTTTAATGGGAATCCCATCCATGAAGTCCCACAGCTTAATGCTGCCATCAAGAGAGGAAGAATAGAGCTGAGGAAAAAAAAATATATATAAGCCAAAGTAATAATTCAAAGCCAGCTTTTACATAAAATCACAACCTAAACATTGAAAGACTGATCAACAGAACTGTGATGCCAGGTAACTGGATCACCAAAAACACAGGACACAGAGCAGCTCTGTGCTGCTTTTAAAGACTGTGCAATGGAAGTACAACACTCAAGTTGGAAAAGTACATTGTCACAAAGTGTGAGTGCACAGATACCCATTATGTGAACATCTCCTACATTTACACCAGATTTTGCACGGCTGATATGCAGATCAGTCCCTCTTGGTAAGTAAGTGTTGTTTATATACAGATACGAAAAAAGCTCAAGCAAACTGAGAGCCAGAGCAGGAGCTGGTAAGGCAGGCTGGGGACAGAGAGAGCCATGGGGCAAGTTAAAGGGCTTTAGTCCAACCTGTATCTGTACCAGCAGATAGAGAGAGGCAAACACCAACCACAGTTAGTGCTGCTGATCTAATATGCTACTTTTACCCCTCCAAACATCAAAGAATCGGAAATTTTGCTGAAGTTTCCCTTTTGCTGTCATTCCATTCAACCAGCACAATCCACATGACGTTTCACGCTTTAATTTGTAGCTAACGGATACCACATTTACTGTTCTTGCCAAACTGCAGAGCAACATCAGCTCAGCGACGCTCTAATCGCTCCCCCGCTCGCTCCCAAACTGCACAGGAGGGCCGGGGGCACTCCCACCCCATCCCCACTCCCACCTCCACCCCCATCCCCACCTCCACCCCCATCCCCACCTCCACCCCCATCCCCACCTCCACCCAGCCCGGCCCCGCAAACCTGCATGTGGTTCTGGGGGTTGAGCTGGATGCCCGTGACCAGGTCGGCGTGGCCGCCCATGAGCCGCAGGGTCTCCTCGGTGCTCACGCTGTACACTTTCACGAAGTCGCCGGCGGCGCACAGCAGGTACCTGCGGGGAGAAGCAGCGTTATCGCGGGGACCGGGACGGGCCCGGGCGGCCGCAGGCCGCGGGGACACCGGCGGGCAGAGCTCGGTACGGAGGTCAGGAGCAACCCCCACTCCCCCCCGAGCGCAGCATCCCCGTCCCCCGCCCCACTTGCTTGGAATCAGCGGAGAACACGGCCCTGGCACCACGCAGGGCGCTGCCGCCGCACCGCACCACGCGGAGCGGCCCCCGCGCCACCATCTTGTCCCGCCGGCCCCGCCCCGCGCGCCCGGCTCCGCCCCCGCCCCGAGCGCTCATTGGCTCCCGCGCCGCCTCGCGCTGAAGGCGGGCGCCCCCTGGCGGAGCGGGGCGGAGTGGGAGGGGCCGGGCGGGGCGGAGTGGGAAAGAACCCTGGGATCGACCCTGGCATCGGCCGCTGGGAGCATCCAGTCTAGCCTGGGACCGGACACCCAGCACTGACAGCCAGGGACAGTCGTTCCTTAAACGCCTCCAGGGACGGCGGCCTTCCCGGGCAGCACGTTCCAGTGTCTTATCACCCTTTCTGTGTAGAAATGCCTCCTGATGCACAACCTAAACTGCCCCAGGCGCAGTTTCAGGCCGTGTCCTCTGTAGCCTCCTGGCAGTGGTCGGGGAGGGCGCATGGGGCTCTCCACCCTCCCCTGGACCATCGTTCGCTGGCCTGGGCGAGCCCAGGTACCGAGCCCAGGTACCGAGCCCAGGTACTGAGCTGTGATACCGAGCTGTGATACTGTGCCCATGTACCAAGCACATCACGTTCTGCACCTGGGGGAAAAGCGCTGTCAGAAGTGATGGGGATGGCTGGAATAAACCATGATTTATGCTGTCTGGACCCTTCACTGCTGCTTTGGAATAGTAATCGGAGTTCTTGCACAGCTGTGTATTTTTGGCAGCTGTTTACACTATTGACACCATCTCTGGTATGCTTGTAATTGATTTTTAAGCTGTCCCACTTCACAATAACAGGGACAGGTGTGCTCTGGGAGGGTGGTTGTGATTCTTCTGTTGCAAGCCAAGTTATGTCCCTCTTTCACTACTGACTGAACTCTAGTTCGGAGGTTAAGTGAGGATCGTGCAGGGGGAGTAGCACATTCATTGGAATATTGGTTATAGGGAACTGGGATGGGTGTGAGAGAGCACAATGCACCCAGAAACTTGGCTGCTAATCTCAGATGCTTTGCCGATGAAACAGTGCACACTTTCTGAAGCTGAGAGCAGAATTTACAAGTTCTGTCTGATCTCTGCTGTTGGGTGTAACAGCTGCATCGTTCTCTCCCTCTGGTGAATATTTTGGAACCCAAAGGCACATGCACCTTAGTGCTCCTTCTGTTTGGGACAGTACAGACCATGAGTAAAGCCAGAGTTCTGTCATACAGCAAAAGGCAAGGTCTCTAGGAAAAGATAGTCCCTTTAATCCATATTATTATGTAAATAGGAAAAGGCTTCCTGTCTCTTTAGTCCAGGTCTACACTCCATGTAGTCAGGTCTAGCTTGGTTTGTTCAACTTTCTCCTGGAATGTTTCATACTTAGAATAGCATTATTAATAACTTTTGGGCAGCATTACTTAAAACACTCACACGGTGCACCTGCGGTTGAAAAATCCCTGTATATAATAACTACCAAGTGGTCTTTTGCTACTGAAATCACATTAGTTGTAGCTGCACCTACTGGGTTTTAATGCTTGAGCATGGGAAGTAGAATATGAACTAATTGTGCTACTGGAAGAAGAGAAATCTGGTGCTGAAGGCAGTGCCTGTGCTGTGGGGGAACAGTGCTCTGCACTAGCAGCTGCTACCAGCAGCATATGGCTCATTTTATTTACCTATGCTCCTACCCTATGATGTACATTCCTGTTTTACTCCTCAGTCTCTCTCTCCTTTTTTTTTTTTGTTTCAATTTCTTTCCACAATGATGTGAATAAAGAAATTTGATCCTGAAAACCTCGTCTTACGTGTAATGAATGTCAGGTTATGTGAAGAGCTTACTGTCAGGTCTCGCTTCATGAAAAAACAGATACTATTTTCCCAGAGTTTCAGACTTCTGTATTCAAGGTGTAAATATTTGCCATAAATTTATTAGGAGTCTTCAGTGTGTATCAAAAAAAAAAAAAAAAGAAAAAAAGAAAAAAGAAAAATAAAGAAAAAAGAAAAAGAAGTTTCGTTCTTGTTTTTAAAAATGCACTCACCCTTTTAGTCCAGTGTCATAATCTGTATTGTTAAGAGGGGAAAATGTGGCTTGGCACAAAGGTGTATAAACCCCCCAAACTTCCCTGTAGCAGTTTTTGGAGGTTGGTGGTAGGAAATCTTGAAAGTATCTGGTTTGTGGTATTCAAATGAATATGGAGCACAATTAATCTGACATGTTGTTTGTTTTAATTTGTACGAAGTGGTGGCTTTGTATGGTTTTCTGTTTTGTTTAAATTTACATTTTGAGTGTATAAAATTCATACCTCTGTCTGTCCAAAGAAATTTGCTTTTTGCTTTCCCAAAGTAATATTTTGTAACGTTTTTATTCAGTGCATTCTGGTGATGGTTACTTAGGAGGAAATAATCAATAGGAATACATTTACCTCTGAAAGAAGTACTACAAGGTGTAATTTTCACAACTTTTTTAAATGCATTGCAATGAATCAAGGAAATAGTCCATGTATTGGACAAAGATTTCTTTGAATTTAGAATGCACTGTGTGACTGTGTAAATAATTCTATGTAAACTAGTTGAAGAAAATGCAGTTGTAATTTCACAACATTTATTTTAAGATTGTAGATTAAAAAACAGAATACTTTTGAATATATTATCAGCTTAGAAGGAAATCCTTCCAGACAAAGAGGCAAGTTCTTTCTGACCAAGTGTTACTAGTTAGGTTAACATACTTGTCTAGACTGCCAATTTTTTAAACTGTTCAGACATTTGTGAAATCCCATGTAAATCATCCTGTGTAAGAGTGATCAAGAGAAAAAGCCACAGTTCTGACTTCAATGGAACAGAATGACAGTCCCTAAGTGGTACACTACTGTACCACTGCAATTCATGAAGTCAGCAGTACAATATAGGACAAATATCTGATTTGAAATGCTAATTACATTTTCCATTCGACTTTCTTTGCAGCAGATTTCTTACTTTCTTGTACCCTATTTCATCTCAACCTTGCTCCTTAGTAGAATATTGTCTGAAGACTGCTCAGAGACAGCTGCTCAGAGAGACCTGCGCTTGGCTTTGATCCAAGTGGGATCCCAGCTGGGTAACATTTCAGCATGAGGGCAATGTATCTGGTACATATCAAAATCTGTTTGCAAACTCCACTGTTGGTCTTGAGTGGCTTTTTGTCATCATAAATCAAAATAATAGAAAACATTACTTATAGTGACAGATATTCCATTTTGTGTCTTTCTCAACTAGCTTGTGGACTGCAAAGAGGTTTCTGAAATTCATGCCTTGAGGTCTTCTGTAAGGAAATAAGCAATAAGAAAGTCTGCTTGT
Source organism: Poliocrania exsul (assembly GCA_035041345.1). Classification (NCBI taxonomy): domain Eukaryota; kingdom Metazoa; phylum Chordata; class Aves; order Passeriformes; family Thamnophilidae; genus Poliocrania; species Poliocrania exsul. The sequence continues at coordinate 31,642,502 of JAWWLZ010000177.1, forward strand.
TTTAACAACTCCATCATTTAGGAGGTGATGTGACTGACTCAAAGAGCTAACTGATTTGCCTGTGTAAGCTTTCTTAAAGCAAACTAGTAAATTCACATTGATTTCTGTTTGGGGAATAGATTTATTTGAAGGAAAATTGCATTGTTTTTCTTTCTGTGGTACACAAAAACTAGCATCTCATTTAGTGAAAGAAAAATTAATATGGCAGAGATGACAACTGAGCATGTGATAGAAACACTGCTGTTGTGGGAAGCTCCTGCAGCGGAGCACCTCAGTAGTTTTCAAGTTGGGAAAGCAGCTTTACCGAGAGGGGAGGGCTGGTTTGTAGTGAGAGCATGTCCCTGTTAATTAACGAGTCACAGCTGCCAGCAGCACGCACTAGAGGGTGCTGGAGGAACGTCTGCAACATTAACAGCTCTGTGCAGGAACTACAGAACGCCGGAAAAGTGGAGCTTGTTTAGGCTGGGTGGCCCTTAGAGATCTCAGCTCCAACCCAGCCTTGCCATGAACAGCACACTCGTGTCGTCCTGCTGGATCCGTTGCAGTCAGAGGGAAGGCAGTCACCTGGAGGGACTCCATTGTGTGACACCCACTGCTTCCTCAGCAGTGGTCAGCAGGTGATGGCATCTCGTGTTACACCATGAAAACCTCACCATGTCACCAAAAGTAAAAAGCACAACAAGAATGAAATTGTAAGTGCTCATCTCAGTAACTGTTACCACTTTTAACAGCGATCCTGACTGGAAGGGCATTGGAATTGAGGAGTTAGTGATCCAAGTGCAATTATCTTTAGTGCTGTGCTATGGTGCAGCTCGATCTTTGGGCTGGTGTTATGGTGCACAAACCCCTTGGCCATAGGATGAACTCATTGAAACAGAGCAGCCTCCAGGCAGCTCCCATCCAATTCCAGTAGTTAAGCTACCAGCCTGGTCTTCGGGAATGCAGCATATTCTTACCTGAATATTCCCTGTCTGACAGTAGGAATGACCAACAGAGGGGCTTTCTTGTAAGAAAATCCTGTGGTAGACTCATGACTGGAAGGGGAGAATCTCTTCCATGGTGTGGTTTTCACAGCATGCTGTGCTGTGCATGGACCAGAGGCCAGTTTGATGCTACACCACCAGGGGTTCCTAACATCTAAAGGAATTTGAAATAATCAGTACTAGTCTCTCTTTATAGTGTTAAACCTCCAAAATAGCATTTTAAATGATAACTTCCAGAGTCTGAGACCCTTTCTTACTGTAATGGACCAACACATTCTGGTGCAAGACGTCATAATAAAAGTAAGTTATTTTATTTTATTATTTTATTTTATTTAAAACCCCATGTAAATAACATATTTTTCAAATAAGTTTTGTTTTGAGACATTTCTAAATTGAAGGACTATGCATATGGTGAGAATGAGTAGTGTAGATTTTATAAATGGAAATCTGAATCGCAATTGTGATTCTGAAGTTGACCTTTAAAATAATTTCACCTCTTTTTAGGCTTTGTTCTCTCATAAATTGTGAAACACTGAGGAGTATACTTGCAGTTTAAATAGTTAATTTTGAATGTAATCTTTTCTTTTCAAGGTTATAAGAATATTCAGTATTGCAGAGTTCCTGATTGTAGTGTCATCTCATAGTAGTTTGATTTTACTTGATTTTAATTTCCTTGGAAATTTTGGTGAATAAGTACTCAAGTATGTTTAGTTTGGTGATAGAGCTGATTGGAATTTTTGTTACCAACTTTGTATGATAAGGAGGTATTGGTTACCTGCTAAGGAGGTAGTGACACAGTGAGAAGCCTTGCAAGTAAATAAAATAGAGAGTTCATATCAGAATTTGCCAACAGGTATTTCACTGAAATTTCTTCCCTGTCCCTGCATCCCTGAATTTTTTGTTAATGGAAAAATAAAGGGCTTTATTTTCTGACCATTTATAACAGTTCATAATCTCTCTTTTTTTTTTAATGGAAAGAATAAAAACTGTAAGGTAAAAGGCCAGCAGAAGCTCACCTTGAGGTAGTGTGTGTGTGCTTGACCTTTTCTTCATTGACCAGACTGTCCCTTTTCCTTTGAAAAGGACATTCTGTGGAGCTGTGGTACCAACAGAACTCCATACAAGCACAGCTGTGCTTTTGTTTAGAGGTTGTGAATAGTCTTCTCATCTTGCTATGGGACCTTTATATGGTCCTGTATGTGCTGTCCCATATGGATTTTAAGAGCTGTGCATCATCTACATTTTCTGTATCCGTATGTGCCTTACACCAAGGTGATCATAGAAGAGTCAGGGCTTCAACTGGATAAACAAGTGCCAAGAGTGTCTTCTCGATTGACCCAATAGAAAGGGGGGAGGTAATTTACAGCTGGTTTTTGCTCATTGTAAACCAGATATGATGTCTTGCACACTTCTGTGATGGCAATGTGAGTCAAATCCCATTGTTACTAACTGCTTATTAATACCAGCCGGATGCAGAGGTGTGATAGTTGTTTTATGTTCCGGTCTCTCCACTATTCTAGTAATGAAAAGAAGCTCTGAAATAAACAAGTCCTTTATAATCAGTCATGACACCAAATGATTTTAAGTTACTTTATCAATAAGGCATTGGCTACTGCCGGACACTTTTTCCTATCCCTGCAAATGCAAACAGAGCAACTGACAACTGCCAAAACAGATGCTGAATATTCCAGAGAAAACCTGATATGCAAAACAGAGCCAGCATCTCTAACTTCTTTCTGAACTGAAACAGTTCTGTGCAGAGGATCTGCTGTAAAAAGACAGACATACTCTAAATATATTTTATTGTACATGGAGATCTTGATTCAAGGTTTTGTTCTTTAAACAGTGGCTGTTAGTAAGCAAGGATGCAGATTGAGAGGAGTGGGGATAAAATGAGTCTCAATCTTATTCACCTCAAGCAGCTGCTGAATCTCTAATGTCTCCTGTTCTGTAAGGCATTTGAAGATTTTTTTTTCTTACCACTGGCAAAGGAGGCCAAGCTTTGCTCAGCTAGGGAAGGTAAGTACTGCAATAGTAACAAAAAGATTCTGGAATAAAAGGAGAGAATCTCAGTCTTTTAGAAACTTCGTGACTGTAGTCTAACAAATGTTTACAGCCTTTCCTTTGATACAAACCAGCTGTAACTATGCATTTCTGTGTGTAAACAGTGTTCTCCAGCTCTTAGTGTTTCCAACCACAAAGCAGGAGATCGTGAGCTTAACTGTTCTCTTTTCATCTGACTTGTGTTAATTCCCTACTACTGCTAGTCACCCCATTTTTTGAAATCCTAACCTGTTCCTTTTGAAACCAGTGAGAACAGAGTCCAGTACTGGATTACTTCTCAGTCACTGGGCAGAACGAGGCCAAAGAGACTTGAGGTCTTGGTGCAGTTTTTACTGTCTTTGTGAAGTCTCATTGCAAGAACTTGGAACTCATGGAAACAGTGGTACTTTTTTGCATTAGTTTATTAGAATTAGCCTGCACTACTTTTTGAGAAGTAATTCAGTGAGCAAGTGTAGACTCTTCTTTTTTTACCATGTTTCATTAATGAATTTTAAAATATTCCTTGCAAGAGGTGTTTATCTTAATGGAAGAGAACTCTGAGAGAACCTCAAGGGTTATTCATAGATAGATCACAGGAAGTGATACTTCGGAACTGGTGGTTGTCCTGTTCCAAGTAATACCATTTAATAGGTCAAATCATTATCCCCTTTTTCTTTTCCGATAATGAAACTAGAAGGATTTACTTGGTTTTCCTCTCACACACCTATTTCTCATGAGAAATGTACCCTCTGCTTTCTTCCTGCATTTTGCACTGAGACCTTGGTATTTGTGACACACATGGGCTGACACTGAAGGGTATGTATCCTTTACTATTTAGGGGTCTCCTATGAGATAAACAATGCCAACAAAATTCTAGTTTATAAGTATTCAAGTTGAGGTAAAACTCATTTCTCAAATTATTTCCCAGCACTGAGTCCAGATGCCTCTTGCTAAGGTTTGGATTTTTCTCTTGCAGCAGCTGCAGAGTGGATTTTTTTTTGAACAGTTGTATTGAGTTTCATAGCAGGGAAAACTGTTTTGTTGCCAAGTGGTTGTTACCATGATCTCTACTGAAAGAAGGCTGTTGGAAGGGAGAATGAGTCCAAATGTACTGTTTATTTCAGAGTTATGTGGTATCTTTTAATGCACAATGTTTTTAGTATTCTGAGTAAATGCTGCTGCTTTAAGTATCAGGCAAAAACTAATATAAACAAACTATGATGTATTCTGAACTACAGCTTTGTAGCTGTTAGAAACAAGAGTCAGTCATCATCCAGAGCTTGTATTTTAAAGCCTATTGAACTGACAATTGTAAATTAACTGGAGAATACCTTCTAGCTTACATGCAAGTAACAGGCTGTGTGAAGTGTGGTTTAGTCAGGACACCCTCCCAATTTCCCCCTGCCTAACCCAGCCACAGCTGCTCACTTGCAATGCTGCCCTTTTCACAGTCTTAATTCATAGGCACTAATCCTAAATAAAGGATCTTATAAAATGATATGCACATCCATGATACCCTCTACATACCCTTTCCCCAAAGTTTACTAGAACTTGGTAGCTGGTAAAGCAAAGATTGTCTTTTGATTTAGGTTCATGTTGCCTTTAGCAATTGTTGCTATCATTCATGTTGCTAATGTTTTGTAGCTTTTATTATGGCTTTTTTTTCTGGAGGCTGCATGTTCCATTGGCACAGTGTGCTCCCAGTCCACAGTGTACTTGAAGGGCACTGACAGAGGAAGAGCTCACAGTGATGAACTCAGCTGATCTTGTGGCTTAGAAGGACGGTGTTGTTCCAGTGAACTAATGAGGGTAGCACTATGTTGTTGCAGGTAGCAGTAGCAATGTCTTGCTGTCTTCCAATGATGTCAAGTTTTAATGAACTTTTGGACTTATTTCACAATATCCTTGATATGTATTCTTGGAGAAACCAGCATTGCTACAAACCACACGAGGTCCATCTGGACCAGAACACTATAAAAACTCCAAACTTTTAGAAGTCACTGAAGTGGTGGAGTTTACCAGGTGTTTGATACAGTTTATAATTAGTTAAATGGAGGTGAGAGAAAACATGCTGTGGGATAGAAGCATTTATTTGGGTTCATGAACACTAAGCCTCCTGTTCCAAATCATACTTAAATCCAGTTTTTCTTTCTTTCTGTTGGACTAAAATTCTTGTTTTTATGAATAAATATGACCCATAAATATGGGTCATACTGTTTTAGGACATCTGGGTAAGTTTATGCCAATTGAAATTCTTTGGACATTGTGGTAAAGAGTAATCTTATTTACCTGGTTTTCCATACTTGTTATTCCTGTGAGAGAGAATCTTCCTGAGATACCTGTTCCTCTAAATTCTTCCTCCCCAAAATATTTAGTTGGAATTATTTGCTTATTTTTCTTGGTTCCATTTCATTTTCCTTTCATTTCAATGCCTTCTCTATCTTGACTATGTATTGAATTCATGGCTTGCTCTGGGTAAGTTAATACATCCCCAGCCTATTATGGCAAGCTAGTTTGACCTTATTACTTCAACTTCTATTCTGCCCTCTTTGAAGGTTATTCATATAAATTCTTGTGGTATGTTTTGAGTAGTTTCAGTTGTCTTCAGGCTTTTCATTGTCTTCAGTGCTGTTCTGCTTGTAAACTGCAGTAAAACTGTTAAATGTGTTTGGGGTTTGCTTCTGAAGCCCATTGTCTTTACTGTGCTTTCCTACATATTTCTCGCTTAAAATACTTAATTTTTTTCATTTCCAAATTATTTTCTTCCACATTTCAAATCTTTTAATAGTTTCTTGATCAATATTGGAGATAAAGAAACTGACACTCCCTGGAAATTTCCTCTGTCTCTGAAGAAAAATGTCCCCAGCACAGCTCACAGACCAGTGTATGGTGTGTCCTGCTGCTTTGCTGCCTTGATAGGTGTCTAGGTAGCTAATGTCCTTTGATTTCAGCAAGGTTCTGTCACGTGCCCACTTTTATCAGTTATATTGATATACCATGCAGATATTTCCTATCTCAGAGATGAATAAATAGGATTATATTTGACATTTGTGAATAAATATTTTGCCTCCACTCTTCCTTAAGACTTGCAGCTGCCGTAATTTAGGAGAACTCATCGTTACTGGCTGTGAAAGGCCAGACAGAGCTCCTGCCAGAGCCATTAAAGTCTTTTCTTTGGTCAGCCAGCAGACTGGCTGTTGAGCAACTTGAGGCCCTCCCTTCCCCTGGAGATTGGGTATATTGTTATTGCAGTGCTGCCAGTCACTTCTGCATGGAACAGAGAAAGGACTCGGAAATGTTTAGTCTCTTACATGATGGTATAGGAGGAGCTGAAGAACTTGGCTGGCAAGACAGTTTGATAAGTACTCCGTCTCTGTATAAAATGTATGGTTTGTTAGCCACAGGATGACTGCTGTGGGATCTGTGATCCTAGGTAACTATCAGGTCTGAGGAACAGGACTGAAGGTTACAGTTTGCAGTGTTAAATAATCTTAAGTAATCTTGTCCTAAAGGATGTGCAGCTTTTGAAATACACAAAATAATCTAGGCTATCAAAGTAAAATAGCAAAGGTATCTGCAACTGACTTTTTTTGGCTAAGTTTTCTTCCTCTGTTGAGCAATAATGTCTGTAGACCAAAAAAAAAAAAAAAATCCTGAGAGCTCCACAAAAGAGTGGCTGCCAAATGCAACAAAGGTTTCCTGTGCAAATCTAGAAAGCCAGGCTTCAGTCAGCCTTATGGCAAATGCTGCAATTTGCTTACCTCTGCATTCTGTTTGACTGTGTGTGCTTCAGGCCCACAGAGGCAACCAGCTGTTAACATTGTGGATTACAGGTTTTCAATTTCAATTAAAAAAAGGCAAATGGGGTAAGAGAAAACAATATTAAATGGTTTGGGTGAAATGTCATATAGTTTATTTCACTTGGATGCTGCTATTTATTACTAAAGGCCCACAAGCATAAGGTCTATGATACTCCTGTATTTATTAACTATTTCCACAGGCACTGCTGCAGGTTTGTCCTGTTTTCTGTTGCTTGAAGCTGATTGCATGGTAACTGATGAAAGGTAATTTCTGAGTATGGCTCTTTTGTGATATTGTAACAAGAAGCACTTTTGTTTCCATTCAGACTAGCAGACCTTCCTAGTTCTGTCTGGTGGGCAGGTGTCTGGCACAAACTGGTTATTTGGGTAATTTTCCTTGTTGTTCTCTTCCTTGGTTACAAGTGTTGATGTCATGAGAAAGAGTTTTCACCCTCTTGCCTCCTGAGTTGTGGTTGTAAGTCTCTTACAGGTTTGTGCAACTTCATGGAAAAACTGAAGAATAAGCCAAAATAAAATGGAATAATAATTATAAAAGTTCTGTGACAGACCCTTCTGTTTGATATAGACCGAAGTCAACAAAAGTATTTTTCTCTGCAACTTACTATCTACACTTCAATTGCAAGCTGAGCTATTTATTGCCTTGGAAGTCCAAAGGAAATAAATATACATTCTGCTTACTTTGTCACACTTTAGATTACACAGGCATTCAGTACAGAACCTCCTTCTACCCTGGAAGTCCTGATGTCAAAAACACAGTCACCTGGAACTAAATTGGAATAATCTTGAAACAAAATCACTAAAGATTAATTTCCTTTTTTATTTGTGGATACATATGTAATAACAATTTTACTTCATCAATTCAAGCTGAAAAATAGCTTTTAGTATTTATCAAGCTTTTCCTTCAGATGCATTTAATATTTTATGCCAGATTCCTAAGAGGCATGTTAATGTTAGGTACAGAGGGATGAAAAAGGACCTCCTCATGAACAAGACAAAAAAATTGTCTTGATTAGTATTTTGTCTCTCAGTGATTTTGAAAGCTGGAGAAAGCTGAACTTTCCAGCAGCAAAAGGAGCAATGCACAAAAAAATAAGGGGGACATACATGATGGTGTGAAGATAGAAATATTTTACAGTCTTTTCTTTTGACAATATTGAAAAGGCAAGAGGTGAACAGAGCATATGGTAAGTGAGAGGACAAATTTCAGTTTGATTTTATAGCTTTCAGACTTGTTAAGCATTCCAGGAATTCTTAAAAGATACTAAACTGAATACTTGGGTGAAAAAGCTGAAGCTTTTGGAAAAGAAGGAAAGACAATGTTCAAAGCTGAATGTTGTAAACGGCAATTACAGTCTGAAAAGGCAGTCCCTAGTTGAAAGTTTTGGGACTTAACATTGATAAGTGTCTTTCCCTTAATGTCCCATGTGACAGGATCTTAGAGCAAGATACAGAACAGATATTTATGGAATGTCAAGAGCACACCAAGAAGCAGTTTGCACTTGAGATGGAGGATCAGAAGTACAAAGGACTAGAAGGGCATGAAACTTTCATCTGACCTTTTTCTAGGAATAGTCACTAGCCCAGAGTTTTGACAATTCATGGAGCCAGTTGAAGAGATACCATACTGCCAACTGCCTGTGCTGTGTGGGTGAAATCAGAGAGCCTAGTTTTCACCATTGTCTCCCACTTCATTAGCCATTAAGTTACATATAATCTCAAAGAAGAGAACTTTCAAACAGTGAAAATCATCAGACTGATCTTTCGCAAATAACAAAATGAACCCATTCATGGCAGGAAAAAGACAGGCCTTTTTTGCATCCTGCCCAAAGGTTTTTCACTAGCAGTCTACTAGTACAGCACCAAGTATTAATATCTAACTTTTCAGTTTGCACAAAGTAATCACAGAATTGCAGTCAACCATTCTGCAAGTCCATCAAAATGGACAAATTACTTACATTGTAGGTACTGTTTACCCTGAATAGAACAGAGGGAGGTTTACAGTAGTTTATTTCTATATTCCCTGTGGTTGTTGCAATGTACATAAAGTGAATTTACTTGATGGGAGCATGGTGATAATCCCTTTTAGGACAGGACCTTGTCACTGGCAACATCATGCAGTTTGGAGGGCACCAGCCCTTCTGCTTTGAGGATAATTTGAAAAGCATCTGTTTTCAGACACTTTCATTAGGTCATTCCATTAGAAATGGAAGTATCAGAAATATTTTCGATGGGAATTATGCAGTGAAAAAAGAATGCAGTTGTATTTTATCTCTAAAATGGCTTTATAATTCAAAGAAGTTTACAAAAGAAGCTAGCTACTAAGTATCTCAAACAAGTTTTAAAATATGAAGATCAAAGTGTAAACAAATTTGATAATTGCATCTTCAGTTCTGATGGGAAAGTGTCATTGCGATGAGCACTTTTGTTATTCAGTTCAAATTATTTCATGTGAAACTACTTCTTGTATTAAGTTTGAATTTTATCTAGAACTCATTTGGCCTATTTTTGCATGGGACTAATATTACAGTCTCATGGCACATCTATCTTAACAGATACAATTTTAATGCACTTTTTATTCTGTTGAAAGCAAGTTTCATAACTGCTGAAGCCTGGTATGCTGACTTGTTGAATATGGCTGTATCTATGTACTTCTATTTTCTTAAGTAACATTTCCCTCACAAGTTACTCAGTTTAAATGAATGCCTTTAATTTAAAATGTCTTAAAAAAACTTAAACTAAGAGCAGGCATAATATTGGTAAGGCTTGTTTTTTCAGGTAGCTAGGTTAACATTGACACAGAAGACCTGTTTGCCCAAACCTTGGCAAAAGTTTTCAGTTTGCTTATAAAAGTAAAAAAAAAATCCAAGGAAAAATCAAAAGACAAATTTTATTGTGGTCTAAATTTGTTGAAAGACTAAATGAGGTACATGAGAGGAGGGAAGGAAGGTGCTGGACACTCTTTGACTAGAAGAATTAATATGAAATGCCTGAAAATAAATGAAGACAGAAAGGAGATGGAAGAAAAACTTCTGTGCAGCTTTTGTGTGGTTTTGTAGGTTTTTGGTGGTTTTTTTGTTTGTTTTTTTGTTGTTTTGTTTTCAGGTTTCATTTTCGTTAGTTTTTTGAGGTGGGAGAGGGTGTGTTTGGTTTTGTTTTGGTTTTGTTTGTTTGGTTTTTTTGGTCTCAGTTGGCTTTGGAAATCCTGATTTCTGTTCCAACTGTTAAAGTTATGGAGTTACTAAAGCAGGAACCACAGTGGGACAGATGCTGGTTTAACTTCTCTCAACTGTCAGGAGCGTGCGACCCCTTGGCAGCTGCCCTGAGTTCTGGCAGGAGGCTGAGGGAGAAGCAGCACAGGAACGATCTCATCAGTTTTTCCACTGAGCTAACTGTCCAGCACCTTATGTTACACACTGGTGTTTAATAAATTAGCTCTCAGAACGTGAGTGCGGCCAAGTTATAATTTATGTACAGCAATAGGATATATGTTTAAATATACACCGTGTAGATACTGATAGCTCCTCAGTAAATAGTCCTTGTAGCAGGTGCTAAAGGACATCCCTCAGTGTCTGAGCTTTAGGAAGAGTACATCTGTGATACGTATTAGGGGACCTGCATCAGATCATACTGTTCCATGGTGTTTATTGGTTCACTTTATCTATTGACATGGTTTCAAAATCTATTCCTCTGCTTTCTTTGTGCCAGCTCCTGGCTGTGGATTCAGGGCTCAGCTCTGAATGTGTTTACATGAAGTCAGCTCCTAAGTCATCCTCCCCACACTCTGGAAGTTGCTTTGGCATAGAAAAGAGGAGTGGCTGGAGCCTGGTGAGTCACACCCAGCTAGTTAAGTAAGGTTTAGGCTGATCAGTTAATTGAATACAAAATAGTGACATTTTTGTTCTGAATAAACTGGATTGTTTTCCAGTTCCCTGTCGTAAGTGTCCTTCAATGCTTTCCTAGCCATGCCTTTTAGTGCCTTAAGAGACCTTACCGTAAGTAAGGAGAACGTTGAAAATAATTTGCCTTTTGCTTAAAGGCTTAACTTTGCTTCTAAGTCTGTCCCCTGGCAAACGGAGGATCTGCTTTCCAAAATGTGCCATCAGAATTTTTAAAGGAAATAAAATACTAATAACTAATTGAAAATACTAATTAAAAACTGCTTGAGCAAGAGATCTTCAAGACAGTCTTCCTTAAAACTTGAGTGAGTTCCTTTTAGTCCTCTCCACACAATATTGTTCACAATTTTAGCAAATTTGAGGGGAGTCTACAGCCCTTGTGTAGTCAAGAGTCTTAAGACCATGGATTTGATTTAAAGAGAATTTAAAATACCCTGAAATATGAAGCACCAGCCAAAATCCTTGGAGAAGCCTGAATTGTGTGTGTTTCCATTCAGACATTGGAGTATAGCTGAGACTCGAAAAGATACTTCCCCAAGCCAAAACATTTTGCTTGGAGTATCACTTCTTGTTCTGAACTGAGACCTGAGTGCCAAAATGTGCATGCTAAGAGAAGGGCAAAGCCTGTGTCTCACCCTAATTAAAGTAGTTCCTCCAAAGTGTGTGTAGGAAAAATCTTAACTAGTTCTGATATGAAATAGATACAGCAGCTCTTAAAAAGAATGGCATTCAGAAGTTAGTAGTTCTCGAGCAGTGAATCTGTTGTTCCTTTTTGTTATTTTGTGAATGATAATGAACTATTTCTGCATAAAAAAAAATAGAAACAGCAGTCTGCTATATTTAACTTGCAGGTAAAATTTTGATGTGAACAAAACACTGACAGCCCAGAGCTACATTGGTTAAAGTATGTAATTAACATGTATTCTGTTGAGATATTTCTTAGCTATGTCTGTCATTACATATCCCACCTTCTCTGAGTGGTGAAAATTGTCACCTACCCGTATTCTACACATAGATTATAAATTGTTATTTAATATTTTAGTTTTAGTTATTTTGAGCATCACAACTGCCACATGCTCTTTCCAGTGTTTACTCAGAGTGATGTCCACTAGAACAGACCCTCCCAGAGAGTAAAAGGAGCATCCAGCTGATGTTATTTTTAAGGTGTTGCCTAAACCCAATCCAAAGCCAGTTCTTCAGAGGAAAGCAAAGGCATAATTCATCTGCTGAATAGGAATCACTTTTTTCTAGTTATAACAGAAAAAGCCTTCCCTCATGTTGTTAGACCAGCCAAGCAAATCTCTGACATGCAATTAATCAACATAATATACAGGCTTTTAGTAAGAAAAAGAGACGACTTACTTAAGGAGGTGTCCTGATTTTTTAACTATATTGCAAAGTATCTGTTTGTATTAGTGATGGTAACAGTGGAGAGGGATTTGATTATTGTCTGTTTTTTCCCGAGGGCCTATTTGAAAATCAGGGTAAACATTAGAATGTTCTTCCATATTCCAGACACCTACAGAATACCCTCCTGTATTGAACAGGCCAGGGACAGCATCTTCCAAGCATTTAAGATAATGCTATATCAAGTGACACTTTTCTTTCCAATTCTGATTTTTTTCATAGCCATTTGTCTTCCTGGGAAATACACATGAGTCACCATGGTGAAAACCAGCCTTTAAAACATAAGATTACAAATAGAGATATAAATGTTTGCTTTTGACTTTTTTTTGTGATTAATTTTGATGTAGGGCTTTAGTACTTGTAAATATTGTTGTTTTCCCCATGTAGCTCTTTTGACTTCACTATTCAGCAGTCAGAAAAGTAAATTGTGATGCACAGCTGAGGTTGATAGGAGATAATGCCTGGATTTATACCTACAGGACAACAGCTGTAATGCCAGAATAACAGTTTCAGGAGGCAAATTGAAAACAAAAGTAATTTGTGTGTTGCAAACTTCAGACTGGTTCACTTGTAAAGGCAGTTTCATGGGATATGCTTGTAAGCAAACACACAGAGAAGGTATAAAACCTTCAGGAGGAGCAGCACAGTGTCCTGCACAGCCATCCATCCTTGATGCTGCTTTTTGTCATGTTGCACTGCTCTCTTCACTAACCTTTGCAGCTCACACACTCCATGTATGAGCATCTAACATCTTACTTTTTGTAGAGAGGTTTATGATTTTCCAGAAAAATGCTATTAACATAAATATTTTGAATTCTTGCTTCTATCCGGCTTTGGTCAGTAGTGGGATTATTTTCTCTTAATCCCCTATGCTGCTTTACGAAAATGTAGGAATTTCAAAAGAACAAGTAAGCACTAAATACCTAAAAGACCAGCTTTGTTTTGCATTCCTGAAATACTTATTAAAAAACATAATAATAGAGATGAATAAATGAAAATAGTTGTGTCTCATTTGGCATTTAAGAATGATCTTTTTTAGCTAATATTTAAACTATTCTTGGTACAAAACATGTGCATGTCACTATTTTCAGTCACACTATACGTAGTTGGAGTGATTCAAAGTCACCTACAGAAACCAATTCTATCTATCTAGACAGTGAGAAACTACCAGTCTAGGTTTAACTTATACATGTGATTGTCTCCTAACATCTGCTGTTGGCCATGGCTGGTGGGAGGATAAGTGGTCCATCGTTGTGTTTTAAAAGTAAGATGAAAAACAATTTTTGTTTCTTCATTCTTGCCTTTTTTTTTTTTTAGTAAACTAAACACATAATTCTCCTACTCTTTTTGAACAACATTTCCAGTGTTTATGAGGGTAGTAATATTTTTAAACTGAAAATCTTCCTTCTAAATGGAATCTGTTTTTCTAGCCTTTGAATCTGCCATGAGGTAGTTGAGAGCTGTTGATGGAATATATCTCTCTGACTCCACAGTAGTTTCTTTTCAGGTTTCTGTTTTATTTGGTTGCCATTTCATGCAAACTTAGCTAGTACTGTGCTAAAAAAAGAATACTGAAAACCAGTCATTTGATCTTAATATCTAAAAAATCTGTGCCATCTTGGCTCATTTCTGTTTGTGCCTTTGGCTAATGGGACCAGAAGGGTGTAGCTTTGAGTTCTAAGGTCTGCTTTTTATAACAGACCTGGTAAATTAACACAGGTAACAAAGATGCATGTGCTGCATTGCCACTTGGAGCCTGGGCCCTCTGCAGTTCTGTGTGGCACATCATGGGCAGCCTGGCAGTCTGCAAGGTGTTTATTGCACTGCAGCTCTCTCTGATGTACCACATCAGCACAGCCCCCCTGAACCGAACAGCCCAGCAGTAACTCCACTTCATTCTTTGCTCACTGGAAGAGCAGGAAGGTCTCCTGCTCTGGAGAAGTAACAACAGCATTTGTCAGGAGCAGAAAAGCAGAATATAATGACTGATGGCCAGATTTTATTTGGCACTCTTCTAGAGGTGCCTGTCAGCACTCACTTTCCTTTCTATTGGGTGTTGCCTTGTTAATTGCATTAAGGGTGGGATGTGTAATGTGATGCACACAATAATTTCAGCTCAAACTGTGCCCTAACTTTAGGATTTACACAAAATTCCTACTTCATATATGGTCTTTTGCCTAATTTACCAAAGTAACTTAAGTTGTTCAGTTTATAAATAAGACAAATAACAAAGTCTTCCATCAGTACCTGTACAGAGACAACTGGAAAAATTAAGGTCATGTTCTCAGTCAGTGTCATGCTCTGCTAGACATTGGCTTGTGCCAGCCAGATAGCCACCTCTTCATCAGGAAACTGAAATTTCTTCGTTTGTTTTATCATTTACAGATTTATTTTTTTTTTCAGAATATGCAGAAATAAGATTAATTTTTGAAGGCTTATCAATAAACTTTTTAAACTCCAAGCCACTATGACACCTGAACTGTAGAGGTTAAATTATTCATGCTGAAAAAACCCTAAAGCGCCCTCACAAGCAGAAGGAAAATCACAGTGATATTTTCACATTTACTAAGCTAAGAATTGCTTTGTGATGGGATCTTTTTTTTTTAAAGTCATTACAATTTTAGGATGACAAACTACAGTGCAAATACAGTCATCAGAGTTTAGAATGTCCTTGCTTTGAAATGTGTTGCTTTAAAAGTATAATTAGATGACTTTGATATGTGTGTGTCAGGTCACAGGCTTTGACCATTGCTGTGGTTTTGTTCCAGGAAGGGACCAGAGCAAGAAAAAGGAAATACTTTAACCCTGAGTACCTGAAAGCTTGCTTTAGTGACCATGCCTTTTCTTCATGAAGGAAGAAAAGGAGGTGAGAATCTGAAGGAAAATGAAATAGCTTGTTATTTTGCATTATGGCATTGGAATGTTTAATGCACTTACTGGCAATAGTTCCGAAAATTTAGTTTGATGATTTAAACAGTTCTCTGGATCTCTCACAAGTTTTACCTCTTCCTTTATGAATGTCAGTGCCTTGAAACAGAGAGGACTTGTCAGTTGTGTCTTTCCCTGTGCTACCCAAAATGTGTATCAGCACTTGCAGCAAGGAATAATATTTTTCTTCCACTGGGACTCTATTGACACCTGTGAGTAATGAGGTTACTGTTCTGTTGCCTTAAGCATCATTCAGGTGTGTGATGAATTAAGTTGCACTTGCAAGTGGGTGTGGCCTGTATATATTTGGGCAAGATCATTGTCATAAACAGTCTTAAATGTTTTTTCTAGAATTCTTAGCAGTTATTTCTCAATGACAGTTTTAGTACCATTTATATAATTCTATTTTTCAGAAATTCTACTGATCTTATGATTTGTAAATCTAAAGTAAAGCTCTTCTACTCTGGCCTTGCTATGACAAAGTGCAAAACCTCGTGTCTATGGGATGTTTTCTTAAGTTAGGAGGGAAGAAAACATATTCATCAAGCATTTGCCAAAGCATATTTTTGAATTATTTCTGTTCATCTCTTCTCAAATATGTATGCACTGTGAAATGCTTTGTGCATGAAAATTGATTATTGGCAACTTGTCTTCTGATCAGCATCATCAAGTTCACTTTTTAAAAGCTTTGAGTTTTCCTTTCCATTTGTGCAGCATTCCCTAAGAGATTCCATTTTGAAGAAACACTGAATTTTCTTCTGTATTTTAGTACCAGTTTGATGTCTTAAGTAAGCTCTTTTTTTCAAGAAATGGCCTTCTCATTTTAATGTAGAGTTACAGTGAAGTCAAATAGCATTGCATGAGAGAACACTAATAGAACAGTGCTTTTGCTGAGTATTAGTTGCATCAATTTGTTATACTTTTATGGCTACATTTGCAGACAGAAATGGTCTGGGGGCAATCTGATATTCTTGTAATGCTGGTCAGTGCTGGTTTTCTGGAGTTTCTTAAACCTGTGTGTACTTTCAGTTTTTAAGGCTCCACAGCATTTCTCAGTAAGAGAGATACTGTACACCAAACCCCATTTCTAAGGTGGAGTAGCTCCCTTCTGCAATCACGTATTTCTGGTTTGGGTAGCAGCTCAAGTTCTAGATGTGTATGTTTTTTATTTTTAATGGGTCTGCTGGAGCGGCAGCCATGACATCAGTCCAAAACTGAATTACATAGTCACTGGAAAATGCACACTTTGAACTGGCCAGCAGTGAAAGAAAGAAGGAGTGTGTTAGACTGTCAGAGTTTATGCTGTGGAACAGATAAAAGGCCAAGTGTAGCAACTGCCAGTTAAATAATTTCTAAAATAAGCCACTGGATTTTTTTTTCAACTGAAAGCTCAGTTTTTCCATAACTCCTCTAATCTTCTAGTTAGAATTCCTACTTTAGAAACACTACTGCAAAGCAGAGGCAGCAATACATAATCCAAGTTTTGCCTTGTTATTGGAGTTTTTATTTAAAGATCTATGTAATTTATATATATTTATTTATATTTATATAATTACATATATAATTTTTATAAAAATATATATTTTTATATATATTTTTTAAACATCACTTTTATTGCAGTCCTAGAGCTGGAAATATTGTTCAAGTATTGAAGACTTGTCCCCCTGCATGTCTGAAAGTGCTGATATAGGACAACTGACATCTCCCCCTCTTCCTCAGCATGGAGTCTAAATTGTCTAAATTCTTTTTCAGGAAATTTTTGATATTTTTTGTTTCAGTTTTAAAAATTAATTTATTTTACATGAAAAGTATGAAACTGTATCTTAACTATATACAAGCTGTACTACTGTGATCTGTTCTTGTTGCTGCAGTTAGAGAAGGGAAGTTGCCTCCACTTAAGAATAGAGAATAAAGATGACTAAAGAATTCAGAAAAACCCCATTGCACTTCAGTTTGGAGCTGAAATCTGATTATGTCTGAATCAGCTGCGACTTGCTCACATTTTTGTCTGTGCTTATAAAGCTTAATCCAAGCAGGATAAAAAACCAAACCCAACATTTTTCATCTCTACCAGCCTTTGGAACATTCAGTGCTATTTCTTACAGCTCTTTCCATCCACAGTGTATTCAGTGGCAAAAGATGTGATATTACAGCTAAAACTCACTTCTGGTTTTGTAATCCCAATTCTGGTTCCAACAAACCTCTCCATACAAATGTGAATGCAAACTTCATCAGAGGTTTGTAAAAGATGAGGCATATGAAAATTAGGTTAATTTAGTAATTGAGTGATTTGTTCCTTCAGAACCAACGTTCAAAGATCTCTTTCAAGGCAGACTCAAAAGCTCTGTGCTTTAAGTCATAGCCTGCTTTCTTGTGAAGGG
This sequence comes from Poliocrania exsul, assembly GCA_035041345.1. Lineage (NCBI taxonomy): Eukaryota > Metazoa > Chordata > Aves > Passeriformes > Thamnophilidae > Poliocrania > Poliocrania exsul. The sequence continues at coordinate 31,659,961 of JAWWLZ010000177.1, forward strand.
TAGGATTATAGGTTCCATGACACATTTTGTGTTTCATCTGAATTAGTGGTTTTTTTGCTTGTTGTTAAAGAACAGGGCTATGTACTATATTCTCTGGCTTTATTTTTTTTCTCTTACTATTCAGTTGTTTTTTGGCTTTTTGCCTCTGTTTTTTTTAAATACAATTATTTAAGTGTGCTCATGTAATAAAGATTTTTAGAGCCTTTTGGACCCTACACATGAAGTTTCCAAGCTTTCATCATTTGAAGCATTCATACACTGTAGGTTTAACCTTTATCAGCTTCATATACATAGAAGCAAAACTTGGTTGGATACGCACCAGCAGCTTTCCAAGACAGTAAAATGAAACAAGCTTTTGAACCCCCTTAATGGGCTGTTATAATTTTTTTTCTATTCTATTACCCAGTCTCTTGGCTCTGTGGAGGATTTATTTTATAACTAGACTTGCTTTGCCTTACTGCAAGTAACAGTATCTTAGTGCTGAGGCACAGTCTCTCCTTGTTTCAGGGTTACTTCACAAATCATTTGGATAGATTTAAGTATAGCAAGACAAAATTTGAAAGTACTTTGTTGTGAGAGAATAGAAAGTTGGGGGGTTTTTGCCGCTTAATAGATGGTATAAAACTACAGAAGGAGAATAAATCTGGGCAAACAGTAGTAGATATTGCACAGATTATATCCAGCTGGGTTTGAGACCATAAAAATAGATTCAGGACCCATCTAAAACTCTTGTCAGTCAAAAAAATATCCTGAAACTAACCTTTGAACTTCACTGACATTCCTTGGAATGGCATTGACCAGGAATCAAGTACATAGCCCAGCAGCTGCCACTGCTTTCTACATCAGGGAGAATATTGACCCATTGATTTCAAGCATTTATAAAAGTTCTTTCCTGGATCAATGGAAGGTATTTTCATAGGCTTATGTCTGTCCTGTAAGTCTGTCTTCAGTGTGCCAGCAGTAGCCCATGCTTTGCAGATGTGCTTGTTTACATCACATATCAGCTTCTCTGCTCTCCCCCTTTGCTGTGTTATGACTGTAATTCTGAGTCGGAGGATTTACTAACTAGTTTCATGGCATGCTTGGTGTTAACACAACTGTTCTACCCTTGCTCATGATGAATCTGCACTTGAGCTCAGAGCTGCACTGATGCCTGGCACTGGCAGTTTTACACAACTGTATCGTAGGACCATTTCCTCACAAAAATAGATTTATCACCAGAACTGCTGGGGAACCAATTGCTAAACTGCCACCACAATAAATGTTTTTTGAGAAAGAAAAATAAGTGGATTTTAGTGCATTTTTCCATCTGGTTATGCTTATGGCCCTTTTTGACAATGTGACAACACATAGCACTGTCACGATAGAATTTTCCACGACAAAACCTACTGGCAAGGCCTAGGTTTCTACTATTGGAAACTATTACTTATTTCTAATAAGTAGGCAATTTCAGACAGATAAATTATTCATATTATTGAAATATGAATTGCACTAAGAAATCATCTCTGGAGAAGATGTGAAGCTTTGAAATATAGTGGTTTAGATTTGAGAAGCCTAGTCCAGGAAAGTCAGTAATTAAAATTAATTAGCTCTGTGGCTGGGCCAAATAGAAATATAAGGATGTATGAATCATATGGAGAAGTATTTTCTGAAGCTGAGTTTCCTAGTGTGTGAAATTGTCCTTTTTGACACGAGATAAACACTGTAATAGCTTGTACCTGAGTTGGCCAGGCACATGTGGATCTTTTTGGATTTAGTTTCTGGAGATGCTAATGGTAGATTTTAGAAAAGTAAAACTTCATAACAATACCCCAAACCAATAAACAATATTTTATGAAACTAATATATGTATTATTGATTTCTTTACTCAGCTAATTCCATGGAAATTATGGCAAGGAGATGAAATTCTATAGTATGAAAAAGCAGAGTCCCTGGTTATCAAAAGCTTTCAAAATGGACATGTGCTTGTGTTGCATGTTGGATTTGAGATGCCTTACAGAAAGACACAATCCCTTAAAAATTCCCTCAAAACACACATTAGTGGTAACTGCTGTTGAAATAAAGCAGGGTTTTCTCTTCCTGTTGCTTTCTAGTATCTGATGGCCACAGAAATATAACCCAATTCTCACAAATATTTGCATTTGCAAATCAAAACCATTTTAACAATAATGTTTCTAAGTAGTACCTCTGAAATATCTCAACACTCTTAATACAATTATCCTACATCAGAGGAACCACAGTTGATATTTTTTTCCTAAATACTCTAAATACTAAATACTCTAAATTCTAAATACTCTTTCAAATTCTTTACAGGATTTGAATAAAATACCTTAAATATGTATCTAATACAAAAATTCTATCATGGCTAAAGAAAATGTCTTTTATCTGTGTTCAACTATTCTGTTCTGACCCACTCTTTAAGGGATCTATTATTTTTGCAGGCATTAAAGGGAATGCTTGATTTTTATTTTAGATTTTTTGAATGCTCTAAATTGAAACCAAATAAATCATCAACAGTCTGGTAATTAATGCAGAGATAGAAGTGGAACTGTTACTCTGAACACTTAAAAATGTTGACTGTGCTCAAAAAGAATGAGCAACTGAACTTGTCTTGCCTTCTCTTTCAGTAGTCACATTTCTGTTGTCCATAATTGCCCTTCTGTATATACATCACTGCCAGGTAGCTTTGTGCTTCCCCATAATTTATAAACTACCCTTCAAGTTGACTTTAAACATGTTTGCTTGAATTCATGGTATTATATTGTTCCCTCATAAAACACAGACATATGAACTCCTTAAAAATAGTACATGCTACATCTATGTAACAAGAAAAATGCCATCTGTGGTAGATTACAGAGTAGAACACACATGGTTCAAATAAGGAAAAAAATCCATTGTTTACTAAAATTTTATATTCTGCAACAGATACCACATGAAACTTGGACAATTTTTCTCAGGCTTCTGTGTCAAATGTCAGGGAGTAAAGCAGTAGGAATGCATGAATTGTAGTGGCAGAAAATCTAGTGTTACATGTCTTATGTCTTGAAGTATGCTAGAAATCTCTTTGTTTTCAGAAAGGGCAGATGTAAAGCGGGAAGGAAAGAAATACTTTCTCTGTCTAGGATGTCAAGCCTAAGACAACCATAGGTATTCTGTGCATGTCTCTATGTTCACATGGATGTAATAAAGCTTTCCAGGCATGGATACAGTCCAGACTGATCCCCACTGTGCAGCTTGCTACTCAGTGCACCTCTTGCACAGCAGATGATTTTCCCCTCACCATCAGTGCACCTATTTTCATGGAAAATAACAAGAGAAGTCTTCACACTGTTACACTTCCCAAACTACTTGAAACAGCTGTAAGGAATTTTTTTTTTAAATTTAAATGTAAGTAGGAAACCCCCCACATTTCTCCCCCATTCTTTATTGCAAATATAAAGGGGCTGTTGAAAAAAAAAATACATTGTGGAGCATGCTGTGCCTTTGACTTCAGAGTGAGAAACTTGCAAGGGTAGCAGAGTCCTGCTTTTGCCTGGTAATCTGGTAGATTTACATGTGACAAATTACTCTTGAACATGTGTGCATCAGGAAGTGCATGGATCTGTTGAGATAAGGGTTTGGAGGCATATATCTGCCTTTTTAGGATTTGTTTTGAGTCAGTAGCCAAATATAGTTGTTATGTGGTGCCTAAGTAAGGAACAGCAGAGCTCTGGAAACCAGTTATGTGAAGTTAACTGATAAATAATGCTGAACAAGGTAGGTGATACAGGTGGTAAAAGTGCAGGAACGTTTTCCCTGCATACAGTGAGTTTCCAGAGGCAATGTGCCTTTGGTTTTTATGATCCCCATGGTACCATACAGGGTTTCAGTTCTCCACACTTGGCCAAGATTCCTGGGTGCCCAGGATATAAACTCCAGGTAGAGTTATAAGCCAGCCAAGGGCTTCTGCAAATGCACACAAGGTTGGTCTAAAAGTACACTCCAAGCACTCCTTGGGCTCTGGGAGTCAGCTGAATTTCTGTATGTACAGCTGGAGCTCTCTTGCTCCAAACCCCATCTGGAATGCAGAGAAGTTAATGTGTGTGTGTTCACACACAAAATGTGTGGAATAGTTTCACGTGCTTTTTAACGTGTGGAGCAGTTGATACCAAAGTGTTACATCCCAGGTTAAAATCATATCCCAGTGAAAGCAATGGAAAACTAACAATATTATTTATACTGAGGTCAGGTTTAACTGAAATTGGTAAAACTGATTGAAAAATAAACCCAACAGACTGAAGTTGTTCTCAGTATGCTTGTTATGGTTCCTGTAACTTTTTTTTTTTTTGATACTACTTGTGTATCTTGTTTAATAACTTCTGACTCAGGAGTCAGTTGTCCCACAGTACAAACTGCAAAGTGAGCAGTAATGCCTGTCTTGCTTTCACAATTCCTGTGAAGAGTTCTAGTTGATAGGAGTGGAAATTTAAACCTTGTCTTGGCAAAGACTTCATGCCATTAACTATTGGGAAGGGGAAACCTTTCACTCTGGCATTGAGAAGAACACTTGGTGTTCCAAGCAATGCTAGATAGGAAAGATCACACAGAAGAGAAAATTTTGCGCAAAGTGCTGCTAGTAAGAAAGCAGGGTCTTGTATTGTAGCAGACTTAGAGATACTAGATGAGGGAATAAGTATTTATTCTGGTAGCTGAGGGTGTGTTACGGTTACTGCGATGAGAAGGGCTTGGAGCAGAAGCAAGCTTGGACAGCTTCCGTGAATGGAAATTCTTCAAAGACACAGATGCTTGCTAATGGTGCACATAGGGATCAATTTAGTCTTCATTAAACTCCTAGCTCTTGTTGTAGAGACCACATTTTTTTTCTAGTTGGTTCATTTGAAGTCTCAAAACATTGAGTATTAGGCCCTGACAGGCCCCAAAACAGAATGTTTTGTAAATGCCTGTGGAACACCACAAGCAAACCCCTTCTTACTCCTTACTGTTGTTTTCCAGAGACCTGAGTTTATAAGGCCATACCAGGAATCCCCCTTGTCTTAACTTTGGAAAGGGTGGGAAAAGGAGCAAAACAAGTCAACGTGAGAGCTTAAAGAAGGAGTGACTACACAGAAGTCTTACATGGTGCTATTTACTTCAGAGAGTCTGTGCCCAAATCTAAAATTGTGTAATGGTGGATCCTGAATATCCACACATACTGGCAGATGTGCAATATATGTGATATTGCAAGAATATAAAAACAAACGTGAATTTGTAGTTCAGCATGTTATAATTCATTGTCATGGAATAATGTGAAGTTTTGAAAACATAGGGAGACTTTCTTTCATTATGCCTGTAGGTTTTATCGCAGGTAATCTGGTTGTCCATGCCATTTCCTCTTTGGTTATACTTAGTAGTAGATGTAAAGTTATAGAAGTCAATTAGCAGTTAGTAAAAGGCATACTACAGGCTGATGAGTTTTTTGGCCCTGAGCATGCAACTGCAACACTTTGTAGTGAGCCAAGCAGTAAAGCAGCCACCTTGACCAGCTGTCTGCCTGCTTGTAGTGGGGGGTCAGTAAATAAAACAAGTAAATAATCCACCTTGGTTTAATAAGCTATTAGTCTGATGATGAAAATTCAGGAGTGCGACAGAAAATAAACCAAAGAGGACAGACTCTACTGCAATGTAACATCACTTTAAATTATAAACTGCATAGTGAGCTGTGCCATTGCTTCTTGCCCTACTGTCTGCTGCTATGCTTGAATTGCTTTGGTTCCCCTCCCCCAGTGAATTCCTTCTGTCTTATCTATTATCCAGAGAAAGAGACTTTTGCTTTGTTTTCCACATTCTTTGATTTACAGTTATTTTTCAAAAGTAATGCACACTCCTAATGTAGGGCTTTCGGGACAACCTGTAATTCAAGTGCTGTTCTTGTAATGGCCACACACTGAATTGCAAAAGCAGGCAGTAAAATAATGGAATATAAACTGTGTGCCTTCTATATTTGCTCATATATCCTTATAGTAGAAGCTGCTTCTGCTTGTTTAGAGAACTAAAATGTCCTGGCATCTCTTGCAAGCAGGAAAATCGCAAACTTCGGTTACGCATCTGCTGAAGGAGCTGTGGTACTTAAAAAATGTCTTGCCTTCTTAGTTAAGATGAAGTGAAAACTAATCTGGAACACTTTGCATTGATCAGGGAAATGATACTTCATTCTGTAAGTTGTCATGCTGTTGCACTTCCTTCCCTGCAGATACATTCAAAACCTTCAATAGTTTTCTGTGTTTTTCCCTACAAAACATAGTCCCCTCCATGGTTCTGAAATTTCAGTATTTTTCTCCATCTCAATTATAGAATAAAAAACAAAGAAAAAAGAAAACCTGACAGAAACCACAGGCACAACTGTCCCTCCCAAAACCTCAAAACTTCACAAAATGAATGCTTTTCCATTCATGGAACTTGCAGAGCTTATTACTGTTTCCATGTTTTTCAAGGAGGTGGCGTTACAGGAGTTATCCAAAGTGTTTGCCCTGGCTGGAGACTTGGTGTGTTTATCCCAATCAAGCTTTACTCATATCATCAGAGATTTCTGAGACAGTGTTAAAACTGGATTTCTTAAGGCAACAGAAACCTCTTTGTTTGAAACCTTCAGTTTTAGAAATACCATAGTGCAGTTTAGAAAAAAAGAAATAAGAAACATCTGGTAAGTCAGGATACTGTCTGCACTGGCACAAAGATGCAATATTAAAAAGCCGTTTTTTTCCAAGTCTGCTCTTGCAAATAACATTATTACAACACTTTGCTGGCTGCATAGCCCTTTACGAGGATGAGAACATGTTGCAAAGCATTTTGCTGCACAGAACAGCTACACTTTGGAAATAGTTCTCTGTTGGCTACTTGCATGAGAGAATAGTGAGGTTGGCTTGTAATTGGGGCAGATCTGTGCATCTTGCATGGACATATTCAAGCAAGCAGCTGGTAGCAGAACCAAGTGCAGTGTAAAAATTTAGTTCCTTAGTAGTTAAGACAGTCACTGTATTCTGTTGGAATTGGTTCTTCATAGCCTCGGAAGAAGTCATTGGATTGCCATCAGGCTCATCCCTTCTGGTGTGTCAGCCTGTCTGATATCCTTGGTATTGATAAGCTGTGTCCTGAAAGAAAATGGACATTCCCTGTGCATATGAAGATTGCCCCCAAGACCCAACTTTGCTGGACTTACTGATACAGGCTGGGCTGAATGCCCCATTGCCCAGGGACAGTTTGTTCTGGGCAAGTAGCCAAAAAGTCCTGGCATAGAGTGATTCTTCAGCCCACAGAATGGGACATGGAGTGGTTATAGTAGTTCAAGCAAGGTAAGCTCATGCCAGCCACAATCTAAGCCCTTGCATTCAGGATGCAAACAGCTCTTGTGCTTTTCCTGGTGTGCAAGCTCTGCTCATCCTGGCAAAGACAGTGCTAATACTGTTCTCACAAAAATAGGGAACTCCCTATTTTAGCAGCAGCTAGAATATTTTGAGATACGACAGCCAATAGCCCCATTTTTGAAAAAGTACATTGCAGAAAAAAATACTGTGAATGTAGTTTCACTTTTTTCTCCCACCTGTAAGTATGTCCTTGGCATTTTTTTACTGTTTCTTTTCCTTGTTGTCAGATTCTGGTGTGGTTTGATGCTGAATAGGAGATGCTGATTTATTTTAGCATCAGTAGCAACTCTTGGGCGAGTTGTGAAGTGGGACCTTTTCCCCGGTGTAAATGACTCTGCTGGCACCAGATGTCAGTGTCGGTCTGTGCTAACACCGTTGGCAGGACACATCTGTCTGTGCCCTCTGCACCAGCCACGGTGGTGACAACATACTTGTGAGATGACATTGCCTGCAACCCAAATAGAGATAAAAACTGCCTTCTGAGTAGATTTTAAAAAATAAAATACTTGCTTAAAAAAGTGATTTGATAAATTGTATCAACCAAAGAACAGCCATTTCTGTAACTGCATCTTCAGTGAATACAAACAGTTCCAATGCAGCCAGTTCTAGATGTATCTCACCTGCAGCTGCTGTAGCTGTACTGGAAGTGCAGACTGTGGAAATCTTAATGGATTTTGCAGTTATGCTGTGCTAATTGTTTACAGGCAAGTTATTTTTACTAGACACTGATTACTAAGAACGGAGTAAAACAATTGTATTAGATTTACCAAGATGCCTTGTAACTTAAGGCAATAAATTGTCCTGATTGTAAGTTAATAGTAGCTCTTGATGTAATGAGTAATAGAAATGCTGCCAGCTCAAGTTGTTCAAGTGTGGGAAAGTTGTTCAAGTATGGGAAAAAGGAGTTTAGATAAAGTAGGAAGCAACATGTTTTGAGGTGAGTGACTGCAACTGTTTTCTGAGGCACATTCTGTGTTTCACCTTTGGGAGGACTGTAGAGAATTCTTGGCGTGTTGTGATCTGTGGGCTGAAAGAGCTTTTGGCATACCTTTGCCAGGGAAATATTACTCTGTAATGGAAGCTCATGCTGGCTGCCTTTACTTTAATGGCCACAGTGATGTGAAACCTGGTGCCAGCATGTTTGGCCAGTACTGCTGGAAAGTGGTGGCCTTCCCACAGAACAGGAGAGTCAGAGGTCAGGGTTAGGGATGCTATTCCTTTACTGGGACCCTCAGTTTGAGGGGAATACACAGCCTGTTTTGGAGTCATTTTGGTTAACCTAAGCAAAACCTATCTGTGCCTTGAATTGCCTTCTAGAGGTTCCTGTTCATCTCTGATCATTGAGGAGAATACAGCAAGCAGTACCTTGGGTCATATATATAATTTAAATACTTACAATTTAATGTGATCAAAGGTAATATCTAATTTTTTAATAGATCTTGATTAATATTTCTACTATTGTTGCTATAAAATTGATACTTTCTACTATCAACTCATTAAATTGCCTTTTGAAATACATAACTTTTGACCTCTGGCATTCTGGGGCAAAGACTTTCACAGCATGACAAGCTGTTGTGTATAAAGGTATCTCCTCTGCTCCTCTTATGCCACTCATTAATTTACCTTCTCATTTATTAAAGACAGACAACTAATTCCCATCTCTCTATACTTCAGTACCATTCTTCTTTTTTTTTTTTCTTCCAGATTTTTGTCATGGTCCTTCCTTTGGTATCTCTTTTTCCTAGAAATGTATCTATTTGATTCCCAGGTGAGTTCTACACCTCTAATAATGCTGTTCAGGTTTTCTTTGCAGAAAAATGTTTTGCTTTCTAATTTTCCCTAACACTTTTAATTTTATTCATTTATTTAACCTTTTGAAACAACTGATAGTTTTTTTGAAGACTGTGCATTATGAACATAAGGTCTTCCTTCTGAAATCAATTAATTGGTTTAGATCCATCATTATGTATATACAATGTGCCTTTTAAAAAAGGCCTTCTTTATTTTATTATTATAGCTCATTAGTATTGAATTTGGGGAAGATTTGGACTTTGGAAGTCCTTATTCTGTTTCTTCTTCTAGTGGGGAAGGCTTTCAACACTGACAGCACATTAGGAAAAATGTACTTCCAAATGTGATAGTCTACAGTCTGGAATTATAGAGGTTTGTCAAGGGTCAGAAAGCTAAATGCTCGGAAACCTCTTCTTTGTTTCTGGTTCTGTCAAAAAAAAGATGTATTCCTTAACCCAGCTGTCACTTGAAGTAGCACTGAATGCTGCTTTCTTGATCCAAGCCTGCTCTTACTTTTGAGATGTATTAGAGGTAGGTCTGGGTATAATACTGTTTCTTAAATTTCAGAAGTCTTGGTACAAGTATTAGGTGTATACACGAATTTACACTAACCATGCTATCCACAACTGGTTTTGTACAGAGATGCTTTCAGTTACTTTAATTAAATGCTCTTGAGCCTTTTGCAGCAGGGAAGATGTTTTTGTAGTTATATATTCCACAGCTCAGTTACAACAGTAATAGCAACAAAAACCACTTGAGAGCTGCTGTAATTGCTCCCAAAACTTTAGTATTACCTGTGTTCATCTCCAAGCATATGACAACATCATGGTTAAAACTTTGAAACATTATTCATTGTTTTGCCATTAAACTAAAAGTGCTATTAGGAGGAAAATGGTATTTAAAGATGAGAAAATCCCAACACACGCCTTCAATTTGTCTGTCTCCCTAGATGGCAGCTATTCCGTAGGTGAAGTAATTTTGGGGAGTGTGTGAAGTACATAAGTTTAAGTAGACACTGTTTAACATACTGTCAGTAGTTTTCCTCTCTTGCCCTCCCTACACATTATCTATCTTTCTTTAAACAGATATTATAATAGTTGATCCCTGGTGTGAAAGTATATCCATAAATTAAAGTTGCATTAAGTCCTCAGAGGAGGAAAAAGATGAAGAAAAGCAAAACAGTAACTTTAGCTTAGTCATGCTGAAAAAAACCTCCCCTTGGTAAGAGAGAATACCAACAGTGTGAGAATTGGAACATTGCTCTAATTGAAAAGAATGCTGAACTAATATTTGTGTTAGAATAAATTACTGGAAAAAAATAAGAGAAAGTATGAAAGTATGAAAACATATCTAGACCACAGAGTCCAAATAGATTAAATTTTAAGGGACGTAGAGGGAAACAGCAAGCCTCTTCTTATTCTCCTAAGTTAGATTGGTAATAGAAATAAGAAAGTGATCTTAACAAGAAATGTATTTCATGGTTATCTCTGACTCTTTCCCCATATTACCCTGAACAAACATGATAATGGATATCAAAAATAATTAAGAAAAAAAACCAAAACAAAACCCCCTGCACTCCTGCCCCAAAACCAAACCCCGACTTGCTGGCCATCTTTATAACTCCTGTCTACCCAGAGGTACTTCCTAATACCCAACAATATTTAGCCAGGAGATTAATTCTGACTTTGTATTATTTATTCTTCCTATCTGCTTATTACTTTGTAGCTCTGTCTGTGATTTGCAGTCCCACCTGTCACATGCACTCTCTCATACTATTTTCTGTTCTCACCATAATGCTGTTATGAAAAAAAAATCTTTGCCTGGTACTTCTAAGGCCTTCCACAAGATAAAATTGAGTCATCAATTGTTTCAGTACATTCTAACAGCAGTAATCTGAAATATGTTAAAGCTGTAATAACTTGGTTAAAAAATGGAAATACCAGTCTATCTTAGAAATATGTAAAAGCCAAAAAGTAGCCACAGCATATATTATAGCATATTATTCTTGAAGAATTACAACCTGTTAGTGTATTTCTAGCTGTGTAGTAAGACTGCAAATTAAATACTCCATTTACTCAAATTTTCCTGCTCAGTAGTAGTAAGACCAACTGACATTATGGAAATGGTATTTTAATACTGCTTTGAGAGATGAGGTAATACTTTGATCACTGAAAGGGATTGTCTTCTTGAAGGATTTTTGTCCTGATTTACTGAAAAAAAACACCTGAAGAGCTTTCATTTGTGTGGGTTTTATGTGTTTTATCCAGGGAAAAAAGTGCAGTGCACAAATTATTTTGTCTTCTTCTAGTCCAGTGATACTGATCCAAATTCTGTTGAAGTGTAAGAACTTTTTAGATGTTTCCATAGGTTTTTGCATCAGATTAGAAAAAATATTCTCTTTACTGTCATGCAAGTGAACTACTTGTGTCTCAGCTCATAAATCTAATCAGCATTGGAAGTCAGAACAGAAGAGTGTCCCTTTTTAGGCACTGTACCATTGCCCAGGATTTTCACATGCACTCCAGGATTTTCACATGCATTCTTTCTTCTTGTGTGCAAGTAATGACTGAGCTTTCCAAAGGGCTAATGATTCTCTCATTCCCCATTTTTTCCTTAGGTAGCAGACAGTTCTCCTTCCCTAAGGTTGCCTTGCATGGTGTCCTCCTAAGAAGGTAAGAATAAGGATATTTAGGACACTTTTTTCTCACATTGCCTCCTTTAATAAATTCTGTGCTTTATTTTTCTTGTACTGGAGTTACTCCAAATGTTTCATTGTGAGCTCAGGGTTTTACTTAAATCTTACATCTGTTAAATTAATCTATTTGTATGTGGCAGACTGCTGCAATGATTAATATTTCCCATCTTGGTGTGGACAGTTGATGCAAAACACAGGATAATATTTTCAATACTGCACATTTCTAACTAAAATCCTGTTAGTCATCTTTTCTAGACAAAAATGAAGGGACATGTCTACACTCAAACCAAGGTTACTTTAAAAGTCAGACAGAAAATACCATGTAAAACCTCACAGCATTTTCAGGGCATGCATTGATATATGTAGCTCTAAAATATTCCAGTGTGTGGGTTTTTTCTTTCTGGAAGAAAACACAGATGTTTGAACTTCAACACTACCCATAGCACTAATCATGTTTTCCAGGTTGGCTTCCTAGATGAACTGTGGCTTCAAGTCTAATATCTCTGGGATTCCTCTTCAACTACATCAACATCTGGCATAGTGATTTTATACGGTTTTGTGATTACTTTCCCCATTTAAAATACATGCATCATGAAAAATGTTACAAGGTGGTGATTTGTTATCATACAGAGGAAAGATGGTTGTGGCTGTAAAACACCACCTCTGCTTTAATGGTTAAACAGGAGGGTTTGGTCAGGTTAGTTAGAGACTCTGGTCATACTTTGATTTAATTTTATTTTTCTTATATCTGAGTAAGAACCTTCATCAAATAATCAGTGATAAGACAGGCATCTGAAGCAGAGACAGAAGTCTCTGAAGCAGTGCAGGCACCAAATAACCTCTCAAATCAAACCTCTGTGGCCCAACCCTCTCTTTAGCAACACTAAAAAACTGCTACTGAGAGCAGAAGGTTTCAAAGAAGTAAGTGAAACTGTATCCTGTTTCTTGTCCATTCTGCTTAAGGATAATAAGACAGGTACATAACCCATGCGTTGTGCAAAACTGGGTTGTGAGCATGAAAATAATGCCCATGACGAATTTGGGGCAGACAGGAGTGTGACAGAATCAGCTGACAGGAGGTGACTTCATAGGATTACAGACTAATCACTTTTGATCAGTACTTCTGTATGACCTTAACTTGTACCACTCACATTGTAGGGTTTTGTCTTCAGCCTTGGGTTGCTCATAAATCAGAAAAGACTGAGGTCCTGTATTTCCATTGCCTTTCCTAATTCCTCATTTAAAACTATATTTTGTATACATTTAATTTTATACAGGGCCTGTGCTTTATAATGTCATGTAAGGAAATTTCTACTAGTTCTATCCAGTTTATGTCAGAATTTCTTTATTGTGTAGTTCCATCTGCCACAGATATAAAAATAGTAGAGCTGCCAGAGCTATATTTCCCTATTATTAAAGTCTCTGGGCTGCAAACAAAGTCATCTTGCAAGGGCTTAAAGACAAAGGGTTCTGCAGGACTTAGAAACAACTTGAACTTGGTAACTTCTAGGGTTACTGGTAAAGAAAACTTGCCTCTGTCAGGCAGATTAAATGTTTCCCTTTTAAATTATGGAAGAGAGAAATAGCCATGGTTTTGTGTTTTAGTTTAGTTGCATTCTAGCATATTTTGAAATTAAATTATATCATCTAGAGTCTTAGATTTATATTTTAAAAATTGATTTAAAATTGTTAATGTATGAAATAGAATTATAAATTCTTGCATTTAACCCAGTTAATGCTGATACATAACCCAAAGCAGAAAGGTTGGTTTATAATATCATCAAATTTTGTCTTCTAAATTTTTCATTTCATCAAGTAGTCTGTCTTTTTCACTAGTCTGGAAATAGCAATTGGAATTCACAACTTCGCTGGAATGAGGGGGGGAGGTAAATTCTGTGTGCAGCACTAATTGAACACTACCTGCATTCCTTCTCAGCAAAGAATACCCACTGCGCTGTAATTCAGAGAGGGATGTCTAAAACTGTTTCCAAACACTCAGTCATAAAACTTGAGTCCCAAACACTAAATTTTGATAATTTCTTTGATAAGAATGGATATGAGAAAGTCAATTAATAAACACATTTAGTGGTCCCAAACTCTCCTGGCAGTTATGCCATTGTAAAGTCTTGCATTCTCAGAGCTCTCTGAGTACAGCACTGACTTCCTCCTGTAGCCACTGCTGTTCGCCAGAGTTTCTAAACTGTGGTCATCTTTGTAGCTGTGATCATGGCAAAGTCTCTTGTCTTGTGCTCCCCTGAGAGTGCCTCTTATTGGGATTCTTGGAAAAGAAATCAGTGACTGTTTCGGCCCACGTCCTAGTGAGTGGACGACCTCTGTATCCCTTTGGATAGCTCTGTAGTGACTCACAAGTCTCGTCCAATCCTGGCTTTCTTAACATTTTTCCATTCACTTCAGCTGCAGAACACTGTTTTTTTCTGCACTTTGGCTCTAAGAACATGGTGGAGATCTATTTAGCATAAATTAAGTTTTCTGACTAAATCTGTGCCTCCTGCTGGGTGCTTCATGTGGCAGGTCATTTCCTGTTCCCTGCTATGGTTTCTGTTGGACAAGGTTGGGCTCTGAGCAGGAGCAAACCAGGCATCTCCCAGCTGTCCCTTGGCTGTGCAGTGTGACCTTTGCCTGGCACTTCACAATTTCTGCCATGCTCAGCCTGATTTAATTTACCAGTTTGCACAGATTTTATTTTGGAAAAGAAATCTGGCCATGCTGATATGTGGAACTATGTGATGACAAAATCTCTGTGTTACACCGTGGGAAGATAGTGAGTGGTTTGTTTGCAAAACAGGACAGTCTGAGTAAAGTATGCAGCCAGAACATAAGATTTTTAAAGGTACAGAAAGCTATCAGGAATACAGTAGACAAAAAATTGAGAGTTAGTTCTCAAGACAGTTTTACCAATAATAACTGAAGGCCAGTTACAGAAAATAATGTTTCATTATGTGTATCGCCTCAGTGCAGATAGTGAGAGTAACCAAAGTTGTGGCACTGAACTGGAACAAAGAGTTTTCTCCCCACAGGGAATGCTCTTACCTTTGGGGCTGTGGGTCCATCTCTACCAGATTTGTGTAATTAGGAAGCCATGGCATGAGCATTGGCTTGCTCCATTTTGGGGAGGTCATGGACTGCAGTGACGTTTTTGTAAGTCAGCTGGTGCAGCCCATCTGCTATCAGGGTTCTGTTCAGAGCTTCCACAAATTGTATCTCAGTTTACAATACTTGGTGAGTTACTCAAACAAAGAGCATGATTTTTTGTAAAAAGTAAAACTGAGTCTTTTTGTGCTTCATAGTTTATGAAAATTTATTATTTGTATTTTCCTATTTTTGTAATTTATCATAACTTTTATACTGTGGCAGGAAGTTAAATAATGTAATTAGGTGAGACTTAGAATCATAGAATGGTTAAATCCCAGTTACTAAGGATATTTATCTTAAGATTCAGATATGATACTTAAGGTCAGATCTTAAATACATTTAGACAGAAACAAAATACTACTTGAATGCTTTTTTCTCCCCTTTCTGAAAGAGTTTATAATATGAAAAATGCCAATTTTAGTTTTTTTTCTGGTTTTGAGCACAGTCTGAGTGCCACTGTGCCATCAGCCACCTGCTCTGCCATGGCACTTGCTCAGCTCTGAGGGCTGTCAGAGCTCCATTGCCCAGCAGGCTTGGGCTTTAGTCCATGTGCTGCCCACAATGCAGACAAAATCCTGTCCAATAAAACCAGATTTAAACCAGTACCAGATTCCATGTAAAACATTATATCCGTCTGCTGTGGCAATGATGGGTTTGTTGTGTGGTATAAATGGTGCAGCTCTGTCAATCCAAATTCTGAAAGTCTTCCTCTGTGCATAAACATGTCTGTGCAGCACTCATTACAGAAGGGTAGCCTCAGTTGTTTGAAAACAAAATGTGGATTTTTTTTTTTAGTATAATATTGCAACTGTAGTTTTTTTTTATCAGCAAATTTGATCAACTTGGCAAGAAAGGACTATTTTGATGAAAAAGATGGGATGTGAGCAATGGTGACTTTATTCTGAGGGACAGATTGTATACAGTAAGTAGCAGAAATATTGTGTGATTTTTATTTTATTCTTAGAATATTTAAGAGTGTGCAATAGAAATGCTTTTATAGAGGCTGAGTCACTGATGCTTGATGCTGCCAGCTTCTGGAATGACTACAATTGAAGTTCGGTAAAGTCTTACCTGCCATACATGGTTAAAATTAATTTGGCTTTTCTTCTTTTTTTTTTTTTTTCCTTTTCCAGTTAAAATACTTTAAGACATTAAACAAATTGTTGCTTTATAACTTCACTGAGCTGAATCAAAGGGCACTGATGCCTTTCTGTATTTATGGTACCTACTCCATTCTTCCACCTTTCACTTCCAAGTGGTGGATGAAAGAGGAGAGTCACTGATCTGAAGAACTGTTAAGCAAAAACAGCTCTCAAAGGTGCTTAAAAATAAAGATCTGAACATTACACTGAAAATAAAAAGCTGCATTTCATTATCGCAGCCAGCACTGAATTTCACGTGTTCCACTGTTAAATGAGGCTTTCTGTGCTAAATCTCTCCTTTTAAAATTTGTCCTTTATTTTCTAAACACTAGAGATTACTTCATAGTTTTTTTTTCAAAAAGGATAATTGCTTAGCAAACTTATGCCTCAATGGCGTGTTCTTCAACAAAAAATGCTATGAAAAGAAAACTTTACAGCAATCCATTATAGCACAATGTTAATTAAAAAGCTGTCTTTACATCTGCAGCTGATTACATTTCTATAATTATTATACAGTAGCCAAGTGTTGACCTGCTAGCAAAAAGAAATCTTAATGGCTCCTGTGAATCATCCAGGTTGTTAAGAGGTTAATTCTCAAAGCAGGTGGGACTAGTTGGAGCTGGAAAAGTGTGCCAGGCTCTGTAGGAGCATTTACACAAGCAGTTAGAAGGAGAAACTTTCTACCGAAACTGGAGATTCATGGTAGGTGAAAGGCTTGAGGAAGTAATCCTTAAATATGCTATCTCTGACCTGGACTTCTAAATGAGCAAAATGTTAAAGAAAAGAACAAAATGAACTAACTGCTAAGTAGAGGAGATGATCCCTTTATGTTCCTGAGGAGTGGTTAAGCCAACTCGATTGCTTAGGTACTTCACTTGCCTTGAAAACAAAAATAAAACAAAAATCACAAGCAATCAAAATCCAGCATCTGAACATCTATACAAAATTTTGGGATGTTTACCTCCATAGAATTTATTTGGGACAGAATGAGGATCTACAGTTCCAAACTATATCTTCACAGAGTTTCCAGAAAAAAAAAAAGTAAATGGATCGATATTAACTAGAGTGGTAATAGAAATTGTTGAAACTTTTCCTTTCATCTTTTTTAAATAATAATTAAGAGGTTTTTTGCAAGATTCTACAGTTTTTGTGGGATTTCTACTTATATGTTAGGACTGGACCATATGGTAAAAAATTACCAAATCTTCTAGATTCCAGAAATCTAGAGGAATGTGGGTGGTCTTGCCACCAACAAGTCAAGACGTTATAATTGAAAATTTTAGTTCTGGCCTCATCTATCTTTATTTTGAACCAATACAAGGTTAGAAATGGGCAGTTGTTGAGATCTTCTGTTTGTTGAACTTTGAAGCTTTTCTTTGTAAAATAGCTATGAAAGTCTTGGGGAAATGTCAGGTATGGTTTGGGATGATTTTTATAAGGTGATTTATCTTTCTAATCAAGGAGGACTAAAATTTTAGGAATTTAAATGTAAGAAAGGAAAAGGAAAGTATGGGAACTTGATTGATGGAATTGGCTTTCGTCCTCCTCGGTATGAGTAGATATATGAGGCTGTTTGTTGGAATATACTGATCATAATAGCACGGAGCCTTTAATTTTTAAGATTTTGTTCTGATGGAGTCATACAAGAATAAACTTTTTTGTGGTAGAATAAATACCATTGTGATTTATTTAATCCCAAAGACATCTCCAAATATTTTCCCCCGTCTTCCCCATGGTAACTAGGTCTGATCTAGAGATAGTAATCCAGCTGCTCTGGTACTGTGGGATTATACAGCATAATAGATGATAACCATGGGGAGAAAAAGTAAATTTGCTTCCTTACCTTGCATTGAAACTCATCAGAGGTGTCACTCACTGCTGTTTAACAGAGTTTTACAACATGGACACGTCCAACGAGGACTTGATTAGTCAAGCCTCTTCTCTGCACATAATCCTTTAGGGGTATGATAAATCTTGTGTGTGTGTGTGCTCATTTTTATTTTTTTTTCTATTAAAGGTTTTGAAAACAGGCTCTTGCAAGCCAACTCCTGAAGCCTGTGAGTCAAGGATGTGACACATAAAAGCCCACAGGTCAATTCCCTGTACCTGTGGGGCTGGTTAAGCAGTCAGTATTTAGAAGGAATACTACAGGGGTAAAATCTACAAAATCAGGAGTTTTAGATGTGGCAGCATTGATCAGTTTTTGAAAGGGTGATCTAAAATACCTACTTGAGTTTCTACACGCAGGGCTGTGTGGTGTTCCTGAACTGCATTTACCCAACATAAATAGTTTTACAGGTGGAATACTCTGGATCAAAATGACATACCTGTTTACATAGAGTTTTGTAAGTAATAAAGACATAATTGGACATGTTATATGAGCACTATCTAAGAATGGTCGTGTTTTATTAATTCTGAAAACAGTAAAACTTGCACAAATTGTTTGCATTAGCCTCTAACGTCTGTTTTCTTAACATCTTGAATTCTGCCGCGGCTTCCTGGCTTTGACAGAGATGTTCCCTTGAATGATTAAAGAATGGTAGTAACTACACTGGAGCCCAGCTGCTTTAGTGAATCCCAGTTTTGGTATATGGTCCTTATGGCTTCCACAAAACCCTAACTTAAAATTGGTCAGAATGAAGGATTTTTGTTTATAACATCACTTATAGTAAGAGAGTGCTTACAGCTTCTGCTGCTAGAAAATGTATTGGGCTAAAATTGTATGATTTTGTTCTGTATTTCTATAAAGGAGAGCAGAAAATTCTGAATCTTATGCTCATAAAGTTTGAATTCATGTTCTTTTTTTCCCTCTCTCATCACCATGGGAATTCTAACTAACAGGCCCTTAAAGCATTGCAGGAAGTCACTGTGGGACTGATGTTTTTCCATGCAGAGATGTGTGGGGTTTGTTCTTAGCTGTGATTCTCATCAGGTAGTTTGGACTCTCTAAGTCTGGATTCTCTACTATGTTATGTAGCAGAGGAGAAAAGAGAAGAGGCCTGTGAAAATGAAGAAATCTGACTTTAAGACAAAGTAATAAATGGGAAAGGAGAAGAACTTTGTTATCTCTTTAAAAGAAAAGTTTTTCACTTAACCTTTCTTTCATATTTGTTAGGCTTTGGGTTTTACCTTCTGTAACACAATCTTTTACCAAAAAGTCCTGTAAAATATGATTTCTGGTTTAGGGAAATTTTATTCTAAAAGACCATGGGGTTTTTATTGGAAATAGATGACTTACTGCTAATGCACTTCTGAATTCTGCCAGGTTTTATGACAAAGATTTTACAGCTGTATAGTGAGGTATTCCCATTCAAATTCAACTGTAGTTGCACAATGAACTCCTATTTGAAAACTTTGCAGAGTACCTCTGAGTGTTGGAAAGGGCTGCATGGTTCCCCACAAGCTTATGCAATGACTGGAGCATTTGAAATGGGGCTTCATTTGTGGCTTCTGAAAGCATTAGATGTGCAAATGAACAATAAAAAGTGGTGAAGAATCTAAAACTATTTTGAGAATTACACTGATGAAAAAGTATGAAAGAACTTGTAAGGAGAAGTACAGCCAAAAAACCTCTAACAAAAGAAACCCTCCTCCAAACCACCTGAAATGCTGCTGTCATAGTTCTTGTTTTAATAAAGAAATTAATAAAAGTAACCCCCACAACCCCCCTCTGCCCCAAACCAACAACTCAAAACTGAAGTTCTAGAATGTTGCAAAACCATCTTCTGATATTTTTAATGTCATATGAAAGCTCACAGTAGCCAAATAATGTGTTCCCCAGTTTAATACACTTACAAGCCAACAAAATGCTGTTCCTCCAAGTCTGAGGTACAATCTCTTTTTATACATTAAAAAGCCAACAATGTTACCTGTGTTTAGGATTTCCTAGTGGGTTGAGCCATAAACAATTTATTTGTCTGAACATCCTTCGAAAGGTGAAATTTAATAGATATTCTAAAGTACACTTTTGGAGTGAAAAAGTTTAATAAATATTCCATCGCTGTGGGATGACAAAACTGCAAAATTTTAGAAAGGTGGAGACACAGAGGGGAATGCAGCAGTGAGCACAGTGCCAAATCCCAAAGCAGTGCTTCCCCCATTCCCCTTGGCAGGTGTATGGGAACTGTTGTAGCCTTGTAGTGCTTATTCACTTTCTGTGTGAAACTTGCTGATAACTGACTTTATAGCCAGCAGAAGAAAGAGTTTAAAAAGGCACTTGTGCATTACTTTGGTTCCGTGCTTGTATACTATGTATCAGCAATTGAACTCAGAGTTAAACTGTAAATTAAGTGCCTTTGAAATTGAAAACCCATATGGATGTCAGTCTCAGGTTTTTCTGATGCCGGGCACTTTGCCCTTGCTCATGTTTCCATATGTACTCTAGAGATGAGTAAAAAGACACCTTTCCCTCAGCTTATGAAACGCTGTATGGAGCATTGCCTTGGTGTGCAAGACAAAGACCCACCTGTGTATTAAGAACTGGAAACTACACAGGAGGAAATGAATACTGGAGGTATGATTCCCCTTCTGCTGGGTCTCGGTGGTTGGTCCAGGTTACTGCTGTGCTGTTCTGTATGTTACTGGCGGAGGGGAAATTTCAAGGCTTCCATACAGATCCGGAATAAGGCTTTGTACAAGCAGTAGAAAAGCTTAGTCATGTCAGACCAAGTAAAACATAATGAAGGGACCATAACAAGAACAATAAAAACATTTGAAGTGTTTGCCTGTCTCCACTTTTGTTTATGAGCACCTCTAGTAATTGGTACTTTCTGGTTTTGTTCAGTTTGTGCTACTGCTTCTCACTTTCTGATTAGCTCACTGAGGTCAAAAATGGAAAACAACATCCAGAAATTCCCACAGACAGCAAGACCAGAGTTTAAAAGTGAGGACTGGAGAGGATCTTCATTATTCCTATCCCAAGCTCCTTAATGCTGTATCTGGACTTGTATCTGAGTGTTTGTTCAGCAGTTTGGGCAATGATTGATTTAGGACACATGCACTTCTGATCTAAAGCGGAAATCATGAATGGGCAGGATAGGATTCACTTTTGTGATGGCACTACAAAAATAGCACTGTCTGGAAGAAATTTGGAGAGTCCCTGCAACATAAACAGCACCCTGTAAAGGCTTTCTGATTTGGGAAGTACTTTTGACTCCACGAGACTTAACCCTTTGGTAACGGCAGACGTGTGGGAGTCGACAAGTTGCAAGCAGAGATGTGATCTAGAAGTAGACAAGCCTGATGGCACAGAAGATTAAGAAATTATAAAGTCAGAGATGCTGGTACTCCTAGGATGTGAAGATAAATTGTGCATCTAAGTAGCATTCTGCAGATTAAATATCTTAAATGTTTGTGGTTTTTACTAAATAGTATAGAATATAATATAGTGTATTTATATACATGTGTAGACTTGAAATACATGTGTATTTCATGCTTTAGACACATTTTTCATGAATATTAACTGCATTTGCAGTCCAGAAAATATTTGTATTCAAACTGTTAACAAACACTGTTCCAAGAACACTTTTTTTACAGAAAGCATTTGTGTGAGTCAAAAATGCCTTGCTGTTTATACATAATTGCATACAGAAAAGTGACATTACAGGTCAGTTGCTTTGGAAAAAGAGATGTGACCTGGAAAAAAACTGCCAGTTGGTGAAAAGGTATTTTCTGTTTGGTAGATGCAAAGCTTTTAGCTTTATTTTTCCTTATGTTCCATTGGGAAACAAGTGATATGTCTCATAGTGATATAGTTCATAAGCTAAGGGGATTTTACTGAACTTCTAGAACACAGGAAAGGCTGCACAATGAGATGTGTAAAACAGCATTTGTGAGCAGTTAGCAGCCAGCTCTAGCTGCAAACTTCCATCTGTGCCCAGGGATGTCACCTCTTGTAACAAGACTGAAAGGACTAGACACTTTCTTTAAAGCTTTGATTTTTCAATTGCGTTTTTAATATATGCACAAGATGTGTCTTGCTTGGAGGTGGAGGTTATTATTCTTAGCTACCATGTTGTTTGACCTGCCCCCGAATTGAAGTCCACTGCTATTTCCTTTGTAGCTTTTGAAGAAAAGTGAACTGCCTTGCCTTAAATGCAGAAAGGTCTGCATTGCCTGAAAATGCTGTTGTGTGAACTGTGCCAGCTGAGGAGGTGATTGGTGAACATTCCAGTTGCCCCAGGCAGCTGAGGCTGCTGCCTCAGCAGTTACCCTAAGCCCAGTCATTTGTCCTTGTGGTCAGTGAGATATGGCCTGTTTCTCCTTTCAAGTATATTTTGGAATTAATGTACCTCTTTTTTATTCCTTTTGATTCATCCTTGTGTTCAAATTATGAATTGCAGTGCTACTTTGTTGAGAAAAAAATTGCTAGTATTCCAATAAATGGAAGGTGGCTGAGGCAGGCAGGGTGTTCCTCCAGGGCCAGTGTGGGGATGGGGAGCTGCAGGCAGTGCAAACACTCTGGACACAGCACAGCATGGAGAGGAGATGGCTGCAGAGTTTAATGCACCCCTGAATAATCTACTTTGAGGAGGAAATCTTTCTCCATTGAGATGTTTCTGTGTGATCAGATAGATTGTCTTCTCTGGCTGAGAAGCAGGAGGCAGAAAAACACAGTATATTTTAACAGAGTAAATCAGAGGGTTTGAAAGAAAGAGGATTTCAGGTCATATTAACAGGAAAACATATTTCTGGAGGAACTTAACTTATTGCATAATCTCTGCTTAGCAGTCAAAGGAGAAAGTGGGGGCTTTCTCCAAGCTAACAGCCACTCATGACATGCCTTTTGCTCCAGTCTGAGGACCTCATGAAATAACCATTTACTCTGTACAAGTTTTCCATGTGAACTGAAAGGATAGCACATCTTTATGACTATAGCTACTACTTTCATCTAGTGTCAAAGCTGAGTTCCAAAAAGGTCTGTGTTTAGTCTCTAGTGAATGAAAAGTAAGTTTCCTACTTCTACTGCAAACTCTCTCATCTTTTCCAAATGGTTTCTGTGTGAAGCAAAGGATGTGTCTGAGCAGGAGAGGTGGCAGCAATGCTTTGGCCATGACTAGAATTTGCAGAGAAAGGCTCTCTGCCTGGAAACCTGGCTAGTATCCCTTCACTTGAGGAGCATGCCCATGAAAAGGCAGGATAACAGAAGGAATGGATGTCCCCTGTTTGTGCTCCCTGCTTAGTTACACATATGAGCATAACCCTACAGAAGCAAAGCATTAGTGAACTTCAAAGTGCTTTCCTTTATGAAATATTTCCTGTTGTATGTGCAAGCTATTCCTCTTCTCTGTTTATATACCACTAAACTGCTTGGTGGATAATAATCAATTAGAAAAAGATTTCTGTCAATATTGGACCTTCATTTTTTTTTTTGCTTTTGTTTATTTTACATTAGTTTCTAAGTTTAGAAATGCAGGAATTTTAGAATTAGGATTTTTTTAAGTTTTAAAGAAACATTAATTCTGTCAGCTTTTCATTCTTTGGAGATTGTAATGAGACTTACTATATGATTGTGAAAATATTTTTAGGTTACTTCAATCTAAAAACTGGAATTGAAACTGCATTATGTCCTTACAGTTCTGAATATTTGTAGAGAATTGGTATATAAATCTGTTGTCTTAGAGAGGTTTCACACGCACCTCCTTCAGGTACAAATAGCTCTGCAAAGAACAAAGTAGAGGAAAGCAGTTTCCAGTTGCTCAGTGCTCTTTAATAGCTTTAGCATATGATGTGCAAGTTGTCTGTCTGTTTTTCAGAAGAGAGGAGCTGGTAACAGCAGTGCCCTGGCCACATTCCAGCAGGGAACTCCGGAGCTCCATCTGCCAACTCCCTCCCGCAGTTACAGATGGGTAACTCTTGCCTAAATAAAGCATCCACCCACTGCAGACTGTCCTGTGCACAACCAGCACATGCAGTGCGCACAGCTTAAGTGCCTTCATGCCTGTGTCTAAGCCATCTCTTTATTGTGATAACACAGCAGTTTCTCATTGTGTGTTACAATATGGAATGCTGAATTTTTTTCTTTATTTTTGTCCCTCATCTCTAAGCTTGCTTGCTTGCTTGCTTGGTTGTTTGTTTACTTACTTACTTACTTACTTACTTACAGATTTGCAGGGGAATTGATTGTATGTGTACTGAGGGATAATGGGTCCATCTTTTGGCTTTGGAGAATTTTTTTGCTCTTTATCAAGTTCAGTACTGAGGAGGAAGTTGGCAGAAGTTTCTTCTGTAACAGTGTCTATAAGTATCAAGTGCGTCATCAAGTGCTGCTATATAGGAGCTGGAAATCTCTGTGAGGGGAAGGGAAGGCCTGGCATCTCTAAGCCTGAGGATACTGGAAAGAGGGAAACTTCTGTCTCTATCTGAGAGATGGATTTAGGTTTTGCAGCAGGCTTTGACTTTTGAAGACATGCTTTAAAGAAGAAATCTTTGTAATTTTACCTATAGGAAGTCATTGTGTGGCTTCTCATGCGGAAACCAAGCTGTGTGTCTTTAGCAGGAGGTATCTAAGCATCTTTTTCAACCCTGGATCTTGTCTTTGCTTTGCTTCTTCTAAACTGGCTCCTTTGAACAAGAGACAATGAGAAAGAGGCAGGAAGGACAATGAGCTGAAAATATATTTAAGCTTACTGTTTAAATGTATGTTTCTACTGTAACAAAAATCTAACAATTATAGAACCAGTGCCACTCTGCTGCTCCTACAGTCTGTTCAGAATTGGATATAAGTGAGGGAAAAAAGTTCTTAATCTCTGATTTTCAGTAGGCTTTGTTTTCCCATTTCCCCAAGGTTTAAGAAAGCAATTGTTCTTTGGAATTCATGTTTTCAAACATTTCCTTGGCATGTGTGCTTCTGGTGCAGCTGTATGTTGATAACCAATTTTACAACAGAATGACAATAAGAAATATCTGATGATGATTTAATATTTCCTTGATAATAAAAGGGTTATTCAGCATGTATTTTTGTACCCTAGCCCTAGATTTAAGTTTGCAATTGTTGCTAGACTCCTGCAGAATGCAACGACATAAACCCTTGCCACTGTCAGAGAAATAGAGGCTGGTTTGAAATCTGGGCATATCAGATGCAAGTAGGATTTCCACAGTGATAGGATTTCACCCTTGGATTACACCGAGAGTTCGCAGTGCAGAGATGACTGAAAGCTTAAGCATTTTCTTTTTTTTTTCTTTTTTTTTTTTTTCCCTCTACTGGGAAATAAAAAGTTGTTTCAGGCTTATGTCAGAATCCATCCAAGTGGGTATGGAAGCAGGCAAGTTCCAAAATCACTTTAAATTAAAAATCAAGCCAATGATCCTTTACGTTCCCTGCAAGCAAAGATTTCTCAGTATCCAAATATAGCTTCAAATTACGTGGCCGCAAGGAAGGATTAGTACCATCTTATGATAAATATGATTAAATAGAATAATCTATTTGAAGTTCCTCTGGAATTTGCCACTCCTATATTTGTACACCTTTAGCTATTCCTGGAGGAAAGTGAGCAAAAGGAATATTCCTGAGATATGTATTTGCAAACATCTTTTCTAAGAATCAAGGGCTCTGCAATTTATTTGGAAAATGAGAATGTGAATCTATGCCCTTTTCTGTATTTTATCTTATTGCTGATAAAAAAGTACTGTGACATTTCAACAACAGATACGGAGAAACTGTCAGTAAGTATTGTGATGCAGAAGATTTGATAAAATACTGGGTGAATGGTTTCTATTTTGAATGTTCAATAAAATAAATTTGAAGAATACAGAGACTGAATCTACATTCTGAAACATAATTTTGTGGTGAATGGAGGGAAAGAACACACAAGGACTATCTTCTAAGCAATATTCACGGGGTAAAAGTACAAAGGAAAAAAACCCTCTAAAATGTATCAGTTGAATCTTCAGGTTTTGTGAGATTTAGCAGGCTGTGGATTAGTGTCTTAGCCGAAAATTAATACAATTAATACAATTAGAACTTAATGTGAAAATATGGGGTACACTACATATGCAATGAATGTCTAGGGAGTTGTGTACTGTGATGCTCTGGCAGATGACAGCACCAGATGTCTCAGTTAGTCTTCCCCTTCCCTCACGTGGGTGATCCCTCATATTCCCAGGAAGTTTGTTTCCACAGTCAGTCTAGTGGAAATTAC
>JAWWLZ010000177.1:31686380-31747412 GCA_035041345.1 Poliocrania exsul
ACTTCTGGAAGGGACTGGTAGCCCAGCAATGATCTTTGGAATAAAGGTGGAATTTTTGTGACTGCTAAAGCTGTTGTAGCCATAGGCACAGTCAAGGAATCAGGAGGTTATAAGTGTTTCCTTGTTAGGTACTGCCCTAATACTTCGTTCGGTATATATGTATTTATATATGTATAAATGTATATGTGTAGAGTGTATGTATTCACGTAGAGTGAGTGAATTTTTAAAATGAAAAACTTTTAATTTGACAGTATATTAGCAAAATGATTGGGAATTAAAAGGATTCTGTCAGGACAGTAAGGCCTCAGATTTTTTTTTTTTAATTTAATCAGACATAAGACTTGTGAGATATGTCATGTTGATAATGTTAAAAAGTAAAACTTAGCTTTTATGAGAACAGACTCAGTTTGAACAGGTATAGATCAAGCTGCTAATTTACTTGCCCTAATTCAGAGAGACGACTTTAAAGCATGTTTCAGCCTCCAGGGCATCTTTTGATGGATAGTTATGGCAGTTTAGGTACTAATAACGCTTGTTCACTAGAAAATCATTTCGAAACCATAGATCACCTATGTAGTCATCCAACAGTGACTGAAAGTTAAATTCTAGAAGTCAACTATATTTGAATCAGAAGCCTACTAGCCAAAATATTTACATTTATTTACCAAACCTCTGGATCCCCTTATTTCCCTAGAATTACTTTATTTAAGTACCTAAATAAACTGACTTTTGTTTTAACAAAATTAAGTTAAATAATATCGGTAACTTAGAAAATCTAAATAAATTAATCTTGTGCAGATTATGAGAACAGAAAAGTGAAGTCGGTGTGTACAAGGTGGGTGGTTTTATACAATAGAGCAAGTGAATTTAACAGTATACCTTGAAAAATTCACGTGGCCTCAAAAATGCAGTCAGATTGCTGGTGTCTCATTTGCAATGTATGTAACTGGGCTGGGTTTGACTCCTGCTGTTATCAGCTGAATTACACAGACAAGGTGCTAGCATACAGGCCTTGTGTTTACTGTGAAAAGATTTAATAAAAGTTGAAATTCTTAGATACTTCTGCTACTCTTAACACTGTAATACGTGCATCTTCCCTCTCCACTGGCTACAGTGTTTATTTTTTACAGTGGAAAAGGATGGCTGATGGTGAATCATCAGACCAGCAACTACTGGCCTTGTCTGGAATGATGTAACTGGGAGTCAGATGCATGTGAAAGGCAGTCATTATCTGACCAATGCTGAAATTACAGTATTCTAAACCAAAAAGTATTCAAATGTCACAGTAAAAAGGTTGCATGGTGAAAAGGATACTCTTTTCTTTTTTTCTTTTTTCTTTTCCTTTTTTTTTTCCCCAAGTATCCTCTAGTTTAATTTAGGTGACGCTAATAACTATTCTGCATTCCTGTAACTACACTGCAGCTCCTGGCCATGCAGCTGAGCTTTCTAGGTAGATGCTGTGCAAACCTCAGGATAAGGATTGTCATTCTCATAGTGATCACTGTGTGATGTGAAGTTCAAAATCTGTGGATCACCAGAAAATCATCTTTGTTGTTTTTTTTTTTAATACTGGGAATCTTGAGAAAATGTAGTATTTGTGTGAGACTGATGTGTAGAATGTTTTGTTGATTAAGCCCTTCCCTGGCTTAGAGTTGGGGCAAACAAGATGGCAACAGGGAAAGCCTTGGTGAATTCCTAAGGCTGCTCTGCATCCGGTCTGATATCCCTTGGCATCCTTTCCTGCATTTGCAGCCAATCCTGATTGTGAGATAGGAAACAGGGGGTGTGCCCTCTCAGACCCCTAAATCCTTTTTCTGTGCTGCTGTTGATGAACTGATCTTAGCAGAACTGCATCAGAGGAAAGCATGGGAAACTCCACATTTCAGGCTTTTGAGTTCTCTGAAAATTATCACAGAATGATGGATCCTTTGCTGTATGAAGCAGACCAGGTTGTTCATATAAAAGTTCTTTTATCTGAGGAACTGTAGACATGATGTGTCATATTTGCCCATATTTTATTATCATGTGGTATATTACTATATAATTTACTTTTAAGTTGCAGATTTAGACATGTTCATTGTGTTAAGTTTGGAGTGATCTATATTTAGCAAATGCAATGGTTTTCAGTATAGCATTGCTCCAACTTTTTTTGGCATATTATTCTCTGTCAAAAGTCAGGGCTTGAAACAGGTTTGTGCAGAATTCATTCAGTTTTTTGCTGAGTGGACATAAAATGGCAACAGGTCCATGAGTGCTGAAGAGTCACAGCTATATTTTTAAAACATGGAGAGCATTTACAATGGACTAAATTTAAACATTTTACTATCAGGGAGGTCCTATTAATATCTTAATTAGGATTTATTCTTAGTCTCTCCTCAAATGCTTTTTTTAGACTAAAACTAGAATCATGAAGTGCTTCGAAGCACTGTTAGATGACATGAGGTCTGTTGAGACACATCCTGCCTCTTTCTTAAGGAAATGAACATGAGAGGCATTAGATTTTATGCCAGCAATTGTATGTTTAATGTGAAACATTTGGGCCTAACAGACCTCATTTTCTTGCTCATGCTGATTTTGCAGAGTGGTAACTCTGCTTATTTCAGTGGCATCAGTGGTATTTCATCTTGGACAGCAAAGCTGTGTTCACAGAGGGTAAAATGCAATCTTCCAAATGCATTAACAATGTGTTTGGGAAAAGCAAGAGTCTGTCCTTGTCTACTCTACACGAAGATATCCATAATTTTTGCACTAAGCTCTTTATGGTAGCTGAGAAAGGTAGTATGAATTCACTGATGCCTGAGTATAGGAGGTTGCTATCAAAAGAGAGCTTGAAACAAATGACTGTAGTGCCATTTTATTTTATTGGCAGTGGTAATTAAGCACAACAGTTGCTGTGAGGTTCTGTAGGAGTTTCAGGGACAGAAACAAAATTGAAATATGTATTTTCTGTGTCTATGCAAATTATTCTGCCAGAGGGTTTTTTTTTTTTAAAATGAGACAGTGCTAACAAATTTTCTGTCATTAACCAAAATGTCGCTTTGCAAGGTGACTTTCAGATATACAGCTGAATGGTTTCTTGACTGCCCTGAGATTTCAATCAGCTTTTTATTTCAGAGTGCAATGTAATTAATAGCCAAGAGAATAATGAGCTACTATTGTAACAAAAATACCTTACTCAAATGGAGAATTAAAAATGGGAAATGTTAATATTGAAGTGGTCTGTAAAGTGAGTTGTTTATGGTTGATCTATGCTGATAAAGGTAGTCCTCCAAAGGGAAAAAAAACATGTGAGTGAGAGGAGCAGCTTTAGGGAATTTGACGAAAGATGTGTTGAAGATGGAGAGATGCTCCCTTATTTAAGCAAAATTGTTCTAATCACTCAGAAAAGTCTACTCCAGAGGCAGCATAAGAGAAACAGTCAGCAGAGTGTGTCCAGTGTGTGGCAGCTGACAGGCAGGAGGTGACTGCTTTGCTTCCTCCTTACAGCAGAAGAATGTGCTCCCCCAGAGTTTGCTCCAAACTTTTCCTTCTAGTCATAGTGTAATATTTCCCCTCAGGTCCAGGTTTCAAACACTTGAATGAATTGTGTCAATAGTGTTGAGACTTTGAACACATAATTTAGAGTTTATACCAAATTGCTGTTTAAACATGTATAAGATTGTCCTCTTGCCCATGCTTAATTAGCAAAGGTTATTTAATCAATTAGGCTATGAAATATGACTGCCACATCTCGTTTAAAATTCTGTAGGTACTTTTTAAGTCAAGTGACATGCAAAAGTACCTGTTCCAATTTCTTCTTTCATACAATCATAGAATGGTTTGGGTTGTAAGGGACATTAAAGATCATCTCTTTCCATCCTCCTGCCATGAGTAGGAGCACCTTCCACTAGATCAGATTGCTCAAAGCTCCATCAAACCTGGCCTTGAACATTTCCATGGATGGGACATCCACAGCTTCCCTGGGCAAGTGTCTCACCACTCTCACAGTAAAGAACTTCTTCCTAATATCTAATCTAAATCTACCCTCTTTTGAATCAGTTTGAATCCATTCTCCCTTGTTCTATCACTACAAACATTGGTTTTTATTATATTAAGGTGCAAACCAGATTCATAAATCCTAGAAATTTACATTTATAAAAAAGCAGATTTCAAAAAGCAGCAGTTGCACTGCGTCTCGAAAACATTAAAAAGATAAGAAAAAATGAGTGAGGTTTTCTTCACCAGGAAAATGGAAAAAAGGATATTCTTTAGAAAGTTTGGTGCTGCACATATTCAAAATACGTTTGTTCTTTCTTCATCTGTTTCTTCTTCATTTCCTTCACTTGGACATAGTGGTGGAGAAGCATAACCACTGAAATACCAGACTACTTTGGTAGGAACATAAACGATGACAGATGCAACTATTTTGGGGAATGAAAACTGCTAATCCATGTAATTGTAAAAACATATGAAATTCAGTAATGGATTTTTTGTACACTGAAATGAATATGTCTAATTGTTCACTTGCACTGAGCTTAAGCTTAAGAACTCAGGGCAATCAGACTTCCCAGGAAACTGTGGTACCTCAAAAATAGAACACTCAAATCTGAACTATGAAGTTAATTTTTTGGCATGTCTTTCTTAAGTAATGTTGCAGTTAGAAAAAAAATCCTTACTCGGGTGGGAAAAAACCCCTGTATGACCCAAATGAACTAGTTTGGTCTATTTTTTTTTTTTTTTGAAATGCAAGCAAAGCAGCATCATTACATGATTTATAGCTATTCAACAATGTTTGATTGTACACCAGAGGAAGTATCTTGATTGAATGGAAAACTTGGGCATATAAAGTGGCAGTGCTGTTTACCATTCCCCAGTTGCTATGCAGAACTACTGTTTAGTTAAAAAAGGAATATTGAGATGTTGGTGAATTACTGTGACTTTCCATGCAACTTGCCTCAGATTCTGCACTTTGCATGAGGTAATTTCTAGCTGCCTTTTTTTCCTCTCAGCTTCCAACCCTCATTTGATATTACCTCAAGACTGGTCAAAAGGAATGTTTATTATTAGACTATAAGTGTATTGTGGAATTTTCAAAATCCCCTTTGATCTTGTTGAATGAGTTAAAAGGCACACTTGTGAAATTATTTCAGAATCAAATAATGAAAAAAAAAGTTTTTGTTTCCTCCATCCATATATTTGCTTTGCTGAATTTGGAGAAATAAGAAAGGGCAAGACTCTAAGAGTATAAGGTCAAACACCTAAATAGGATTATTGCTTTGCAAATCTGTTTTTACACAGTTCCCTTTATGGTGTGGATGGTATTTTAAGCTTTCAGACTTTTTTTTTTTTTCAATTTAATTTACTTGCCAATATCTGAACATCTAATCTTCCTTTTCTTCGTTTCACAAAGCAAATGTATGACAGTGGTCACTTGGATATTGGAAAACATTTTAAGCAGTAGGAGACAAGTGTCATTGAACTGGCATTAGATTAGTTATTTATACTTAAAATCAACAAAAACTTCTAAAACCCCTTGCCCTTCAAAATAGCCTGTTTCCTGTAGAAAGCTCAATGGTTAAATTCATCATTCTTGTGTTTTCCTTGGATGCTTTTTTCATGTCTTTAAACACAACTAATAGCTTTGGGAAACATCACAAGATGGTTTTCCAGCAACTTTGTGAGTTTCTCAGCCTCAGACCCTCCCAGCTCCTTTGCAGTCTGTTTTCATTCCTTTCATTGCTGTGTGTGGCAGCCCCACATACCCGCTCTGTTAGTTCCAAAACCTTGCATTGGCTTATCAATGTTTGTTAACACCACCAGTAACAGTCAAGTGCCCTCAATTTGGATGCAATTAAAATACATTTTATCATATATCATTCCTTACTCTGCCTGTTAGGATCAGGATGTTTTTGAACCATTCTAGCCTATAACTACCAACAATTTGTGCTGCTGCTGTTTGAGGACTCTGGATTTCTTGCCAGCCTGAGAGCACTCGGTAGAGCAATCAGTAACTGAGACAGCTTCATCAGCTACAGATATGTACAAAGATTTAATTTGTGCCTTTTCTCTTTTGCAAAATGGAAGTTAAAAAGCCTGGGGGTCTGGTGGTTTTCTAACTTTTCTGGAGGAGAAAGAATTCAACTTTCTGTCTGACTTAAAACTTACACCATTGGAGGGTATTTTCTCTTACATTTATTGTTGCAGCCTGTGCTGGAATGATATGCTCTTTTAAACTAGTTTGTGCCCTGAACTTAAACGTTTATTAGGATCAAATGGACATCTCCAGGTTGAAAGAAGCATTTAAAGTACAACAGGATGAGATTGAACAACTCCAGCTGTGGCTTGGAAGCAACTGATTCCATGAAGAAAGGTGAAAATTAGCTGGAAAACTCTTCTGTCTGCAGAGCCTTAGCATGAAAGGTGTGACTCAGAAACTCAGAGTTAAAATGAACAAGAAACCCTGCAGTTCATTTCATTTAAGAGAGATATCAACACTTAATTCTCATTCTTCTTGGGGAATTCTATGCCATATAAATGATTTTTAAAAATTCCTCAAAATATCTACTTAATTATTTTTAAAATGTGCCATCATATTTTTTCTTAGTACTGTGCACACTAAGATATAATGTTAGTGACTTGCGAAAGTGTAGTGATCCCACAGGAAAACCCACAACAAAATGTTGGTGTTCTGATGCTGAATAGTGCTCTGTTCCTTGTACTGTGATTGGATAGAGATGCTTGCACTGTAATTGTACCAGTAACTGAACTAAGAAAAATTTGGATTTTCATATTAATTTCTTTTGTTTCAATTTATTACTACATTTAGTGCATTGGACCAAGTGTTCATAGCTAGTTCCTGGGAAGAAATTGCAGAAACTACAACAAATGGTTTTCAACATTTGCACTCCAGTCTTGTTGGTGTCCCAGTGTGATCCATGAAATATTTGTCTTTAATTAAATCAGTACGACCATTCCTAGATCTGTGGGAACAGTCATAAAGTTGCACCCCCGTCTCTCTCCTTCAGTTTACTGAAGTGAAATACTAATGTCTGCACTGCTGAAGGTTAAAGAATTTTTAAAATACTTCACAAGGAGCAGGAAAGGTGACTCAGCAGTGATTCATTTAATTATCTGGTTCCCTTTAGCCTTGTGGTATTTCACATCTCACTAGCTGTTTGGTCAAATTTTTGGCAACCCATCTGGCAGTAAGGGTAATAGGCAGTTTCTTCTTCTTTCCCTGAAGTGAAAATACAGCTGGAACCCCTGAGGATGGCAGCAGGCAGGTTTGCGCTGGCCCCAAGCCATGTCTTAAATGATATCGTATAAGTCCCACAACTGCTTGTCAACTGCAGCACTGCAGTCAGAGATCAACCTCCTGTCTGCTCTGAAACATTGTGTGATCATGAGTCTCCTGTTAGAGGGTGCACAGCTGTTTCCTTTTATTATGTGAAAAGGCATCTCTTCTCCAAGTACAGGTGGGAAAAAATTCCATCACAGAATCAAATTTCTCCAACCTGTATAACTTGGACAAAGTTTTCCTTGGAAGCATTGATTCGTGACATAATCAGCCATTGATGGATGCACATCGGAACCCTCAGAGCTGTAGAAAAGCCAAATTGCTTGCCAGGTTAAAAATCTGGTGGACTGAAGTGATAATCTATTTAACAACAGTTGATAGTAACTGAAGAGCAAGAAGATGATTATTGAAAAATGTTTGTAAAAATGCAAATAATATAAAAGTTAATATAAGTACTCCATTACATAACTTGTCAAGGCAGAGAAATTACATCTGCTTTTATAGAATCATTTCATGTAACAAACATACAACAGGATACAAATTCAATGAAGTGTCAGTGTAGAAAACAGCATTGCACAATTGCTACATTTTGTATTTATGCGATGGATAGACAGATTTCTCTGCCTGGAAATGCCTTTCATGTAATTGCTGCCTCTGTATGTGCTGTTCAGGTGACACCTCTAGCAAACAAACATAGAAAGAAAGTGTCCACAGGGAAAACCTGCTGTTAGTGGGGTGTGCAGCCCACATCACACCCTTTTATATTGTGGTGGCAGCACTGAGTTTCATCACTGGTTTTAAAGAGCAAGAATATAATTAAATTGCATTTCTCCTTCCCTGTTAGGATACCATGAGGCAAAACTAAGGGCTGCCTGAAAGAGCTATGTTTCCTATCAATTAGACCTGCAGTGACTGAAAATCATTAAAATAGCAGCCAATTGAATGTGAAAAGAGTTCCCAAGCAAAATGACAGCTGCTTGTTTTATATAGTTCCTCAACCTGTATGGGTTCCCTGCTCAGCAGAGAGGACCCACAGAAGCTCAGCAATGCAGGAAATGATGCATACATCATTCCTGCAAGGTCAGTAAATTCACTACTAGAAGTTAAAAGCTATTTGTGTTCAGTGAGAAGCATAAAACCCATCCAACAGTGGTTGTAGAATTCAAATAAAATTTCAACAAGCAGACAAATATTCTAACATGACCTGCATGTTTCTACTTTGCACTATTAAAGATTAATTTAAATTTTTGCATTTAAGGCTAATTTAATCTTTATTTCTTTAGTATTTTTTTTTTTGGAAATAAGTACCATTTTTGATTTATGGGAAGATTTTACACTCTATATTTCTACAGAGTGATATTTCAGGTAAACCTGTGAATTTTGTGTGTGAAACTCGATTGCTCTCCCACTTTTCTGGCAGCAGCCCACACCCTCCTGGCACCACAGCTGCTCTCTGAGTCTAACCCCATTTTCTGGATGGATCTGACATGTAGGCTCTTGGAGTGGGATAGGAGCAATAGCAGTGAAGAGGTCTCAGATTGTGTATCACTTGCTTACATCCCTGCATGGCAGCTGTGGTTGCACATCCTATGGGATGCAACATGCTTCTGTCAGGCTGGCCAGGTATTTCATCATCAGGTGTTCTCAGATGGTTTGGTGAAGTGCATTAAGGCCCAAGACATTTGTTCAAGGAGTCACATTTAAACCAAGATTTGTGATAAGTGCCCTTATTAGCTCCCAGTTACCTGCTCCCATTGTTAGGTAAAGCTTCACTTCATTTTGGTATGGCAGAGCTGGTAGGACTTGGGCACAATTTTGGCTTTGCAGCTCCATAGGTAAAACACTGGCTCATAGGTGGAATTAAACAGTCTATTTTCTGCTTCATCCTCCTTGTATAGGACACCCACAAAGGACAGCCTCTAGAACTGGCACATTGTTCCTCTGTGGACTGATTCTCTCTAAGAGGTCAACAATTTGGTCATTCCTTCCCACTCTGGGAGTATGACTATTATATGGGTACATGGAGGTTTTTAGGCATACAAATGAATTTCATATTTTTCCTTGTCTCTTCTTTCATCCTTGTAGTTATTTTGCACCTTTCTGCTTATTCTTTTATTTACATCTGTCTCAGATATCTCCCTTAGTGCTATGACCTTCATTTGATTACCAAGGAATGGGGTTTGGATGCTGAATATTCTTGCTCCAAGTTGTTTTCTTCCATCACGAGCTCAAATAAAAATGAATTGCTTCTACACTATAAAAATAAATGTAAATAGAAGCCCTGAACAGTATTGAGGACAGGAGTACTTTTGTATGAAGGATGGTATGTGGACTTTTTTGAACTTTTTTAAGACGTAACCAACAATGCTAGTCATGCCAAAATATTGCTTTTACATTTGGAGCTTGCACATTCAGGAGTGATAGCGTACCTGATGTAATGAATGGTCTTGGTTCTGATTTTTCCTACTTCTGGCCTGTTCTTTTAAGCTTTGACTGGTTAGGTGTTTTTTAGTGTAATGGTTTGTCTTCACTTCTGAACTATCAACTTCATTTATCAGGCAAATTCAGCATTTTAAATTTTCTGCACAGGGAAACTGATGAAACTCTTTTCTCATCTGTTGACATTGGCAAGCTTCACCCAAGGCATTGCTGATACTCCATCTGGATTGCTGTGATCTGTCATAACATCCCATAATATGGATTTTCCACCGGTTTCCAGCATACCACCTGCAACTTAGTTATGCAGTTGTTAGTTGTTGCTGTATTTCCCTTTGCTAATCAGTTAATTTCAGGTTTTTTGACTTTATATTATGCTAGAAGCTATCTCCACACTGAATCTAAAAGAGTTTTAAAAACCTGAGCATCGTTATGGACATTGACTTGATCCAAGTCAAACCCTATTGTGGATATTGATATGTGGGTTGTAAATGTGTTTATGCTTGGAAAACCCTTTATTCCAAAGAAACTTTGGCTTGTAAAAAGAAAGCTTCATTTTTACATGTTTTGTGGGTCAGTTTTACTGGAACTAATTGAGTTTGTAATAATAGCTGACTTAATTTGTATGGTAATGTTTACTTTGTATGATAATTAAGAACTCAGATACAAAGAGGACACCGAAAGTAAACTGTTACTGAGCATCAAGTACAGATTTATGGGTTCAATTAGGCTTCTTGTAATGCTGAACTACATGAACAAAACTGAACCAGGATCAAGGGAAGAGGGAAACATATCTGCTAATGTGTATCTGAGTTTCTCTACTGCCAAAGTAGGTGGCTGACTAGTCCACAGGGACTGATGACAACACAGTACTGTTCTCAGGATTTTTCAGACATGGATGGATTCAAGGTCATGAAATTGCTGGAACAAAGGGTTTTTGTGGAAATTGTCCCATGAATGAGTAAAGTGACTAGTTCTGGGCATCACACAAATGTAAGGAATTAAGTGTTATTTAGATCAGTACATTAGTTCAGTGGTTTTCTGTACTGATGCAATACTTTCCTTCCACGAGAGCAGTACTTAGAAAGGGAATGGAAGACAGGCATTTCTGAGTTGTCTCCTTTTTTTTCTCCTCCACCTCCCTTCCCTTTTTGAAATACATAAAACCACCCAGATCACTTGCAATGAAGTTTGAAGCTCGCTGTGCATTTATGGTACTACATTCAGTGAAGTGTGGTCCTTTCTCCCCACAGTCGCACTTTCCTCCAGAATTGTGACCAATGTAAATATAGATCAGAATCCTGCTTAGGAATCTACACATTTGTATGCTTTTTGTGAATATATGCTGTAACATTAGGTGAAACCATCAACATAACAAAACCATTGCTGTTGATTTCAGTTTGGTCAGGACTTTTTCTCGTCGGTATCTTCCTTTCTTGCCTAAACCCAGATGAAATACCTAGTAAGCTGGTTTAACTGTAGTGGTTTTGGTATGTGGTATGTGGTAAATTGGTTATGAATACCCGTTCACTGCATGAGTTTCAGACCTTTAGGTAGAATTAAAAAAATAAGGGAAAAGGGTGGGCCTTGGAAGCTGAAGTTTTTAGTATGCATCGGCTTATCAGCTGTGCGCAGAAAAACAAAAATTCATGCCCATTTTCCAGGCTCTTCCACTGATTTGTGTGTGTGTTGTGAGAAGCTGAAATGCACTTCTCCTAGACCTAAGGCACAAGTACCAAAGAATGAAAATTTAGGATGACAACAATTAGGGAATCAATACCATTGCGTGAAAAAGAAAAAAAAAATCATTGCATGGTGTTATAAAGCAAGTTATAGAATTGCCTCAAGTATATGCAACTATTTTCAAAATTAATTTTGAGTAGGTAAAAATGTACCATGCCCCAAACACAGTATTGTTTTTCTTATCTAAACCTGCTCAGCCCTCCTGAACTTGGTGGGAAATAGGATCTCTTTTTAAAATATATGTTTAAAGGAGTGGGACCAATAACCAGGAGTGTCCACACAAATCGTGTTTTCTCTCAACTTTGGCAGTTGTATGTAACCTTGTGCTTAAGCAACATAATCTTTATGCCAAATTAATTTAGTTGGCTGCTTGGAATACCCATGAGAACCTCTCACTCAGCTCAGCAACAGCCACTGTGTCAGTCTTTGTGACATGATGCATCTCACAGTGACATGTTTAGCTGGATACAGCTGAAGAATTTTTAAATGAGATTGCTTTTACTTTTTATAGGAAAATGATCAAGGCAATAAGCTTTTAATTACTTCAGTTACTTTCAAAAATATAATTTTTATATTATCTTTAGCACATCTTTCAAAGATAAAAACAGCTTTAAAATCTCATTTTCAGCCATTTTAATACCTTGCACTTTAAATCATGTTGATTTTCTCTGGAACCATCTCGTCAGTGGATGTTAATAAAAAGGAACTGCAAAACGGAAAGCAGGCTGTATTATTCTGTCTCTCCTGTTTGCTTTTCCTCTGATTTTTACTCTGTTTCTCACTTTTTCTTTTCACATAACATATGTCTACCAGGTTAATTAAAAATAAAGATTCCTTTTGCGGGCAAGTAGTATACCATGTGCTACATTTGAGAGATATATTGGACATCTTTTTACAAGACTTGTGTCATTATTTCTGCCAGTTACAAAAGGTACCATTATTTCCTCAGACCTTTCTTGGAGTCAGGAATACCTAGCCGGTGAGTCAGAACCTCTTCACATTTCACCTTTTAATAATTTTCCAGTTGCAATGGTTGTCTGTGTTGTTTTTTCTAAACCCCATAAATGTAAAAAAATATTCTAATTAAGTGAAAACAGACTGAAAAGTGACTCATCCTACTCTTAGGGACTGGTTTGCAGATGTAATTTTACTTTCTATAGCCAAAACCTGGAAACAGCTATAACTAGTCTAACATGATATTATGTTTCTGTTCAACTATATTAAATCACAATACTTAAAAACCAAAAATCAATAGGGAAGTTTCAATAGGAATGTCATTCTTTCAGTCCTCCTATCATTAAGTAAATTTGAGCACTCCCCAGATCAGTCCTGCACTCCTGCATGTCTTATTATAACATAAAAATCCTGCAGGGAATTTTTGAAATAAAACAGCAGCTTTTATGCTCCAGCAAGAGAGATTCCTGGTAGATGACTGTGCAGCTGTAGTAACATCATTGTTCAGGGGGAAAGTGAGGTATTGCTTAACATAATTTCCAATCTCCCTCCATATTTCCTTGGGAACTTTTTTAAGAGACCAAAAAAGTATTTTTAATATTGCACTGCTTAAGAAGTACACAGGAAGTTAATTTTCGATAAGTTATAAATTCTTTGCTTCCAAAATGCCTTAGCTCACAATCTCTTTGGTTGCTATTATTTCATTAGCCTGGCTGGGAAAACAGACTTTTGAGTTCTTATGGGAAAAGGGGAGAAGGGGAAGGAGGGAGGAGCAAGGAGATTAACATCTGAGTGAGAATTACAAAGCTGGGAAATAAAAATAACTTTTGGGATGGCACTGTGAAGTGAGTCATGCATTTGGTTAGGGACTCAGATGAAGGAGGACTTTGTAAAGGAGACAGCAGGCTGTGAGGGATGGCCTGAAGGGAGAATTCTTGGCTATCTGATGAAAAGGGGAAAACCTCAGGCATGATTGTTGCTTGAAGAAGATGGGATGTTAAAGTGGGATGATTTATTCCATGTTTCTCACCTCCCTTAACCTGGCCTGAATTGTCTTTCTTGGAATTTGCAGACCTTTGAAAGTCCTAAGCTTGGTGCTCGCATGAAGCCTGCACAGGAGAGCTGTCTTTGGAGCAGTAAGCTTTGGCTCTGTGCTGGCCCAGGTACACACACCTCCATTCTCTCTTTTCTTTAGCTCTGCTTCTGTGGGCCTCCAAGGTGGAATCTAACTCATATGTTCATTTATACATGCCTTATTCTCCAATCCAGTGCCCTTCTTAGACAGGACATTAACTTGTGTCCTGCTGTTCAGTACTCTTTACCATACATCCCAATCGGCCATAGAATACAAGCTGAAGTCATCTGTACAGCATTAATTGTAGAAAAAACCCCACAGTTTAGGAATCCTCCTTGGCAAGGCAGGGAAGTTGGGTTTCTGTGCCACAGCCTCCTTTAGCAACTGCAGTGCTCTGTAGTGCCTGACTGGCCAGAAATCAGGACTCATTTCTGTCTCTCTTTTAGCTGCCACCATTGCTGTGAGCCAGAATGCTGATGCAGCTGGAAAAGAGTGGATGGAGAGTGGAAAGTGAAAGGAGGTGCACAGTGGAAAACAAGGTATGTGTATGGCAAATATGGACTGCAGGCACTTTGTGAACACGCTATCTCCTTGCCTGCATCTCACCTGTTATTAAACAAAATGTCTTTGGATTCAGTTTATACACTTTCAGAAATAACAGGTTAGAACAAAGTTTTGAAACTAAATTTTTTGTTCAAGCCATGACTTTCAAAACATGATTACATGTTACAACATTGCTCACTAGAGAAAAGGCAAACAAGATTTGTTATTCATTGAAGTTACTAAGCTGTCCACACATTCTCACAAACCCCACAGATCCTGTCAGCTGCCCAGTCCATTAAATGGATCACATCTTTCTTTCACAGAAATAATTACCTTTGTCAACAAGTTTCACAGTGGCAGAAAATTTAGGTATGATTTAATGTGACCTGTGATTATATTAAATAACTACCTTATTGTTAATAAATGGTATGAAACCCCCAATACCACACTTTCAGCATCTATTTGCTTTACAAAAATAATGCTATAGTTCACTTGTGGAGAATGTTCAAATGTTGTGAGATGGGGCAGGTGGTAAATGAATGTGAACAGAAATACTGTGACTGAATCTGTAATGTATGATGTGCTGTTGGGCAGGGCAGTAGGGCTGGGTGGACCAGCAGGAGATGGACTGATGATCCCTTGGTAGTTCCTTCAGCCTTGTGGGAGTGACGTATTGCTGGTCTAAGACCAGCCTGTGGCCAGTTCCCAGGGCTGTGCAGAGAAACCTCCTTCTCTGCTGGGCTCTGCCCTAGCCCTGACCTGCTATTAAAGCCCTAGCAGCTTTCATAGCAATTTAAAGCGATGCATTTGAAACTCTAGTGAGAGATAGAAATGACTCCTGAGGAAGGAGGACCCTGCCAGACAAGGGATCAATTGAGTCCAACCTCCAGTGATGCTGCGCGAGCCCTTCCAAGATTTCATCACTGGGTGAAGACACACAAACTGCTATCCTCGTGCCCAGATCTCATTCTGAGGAGTGGAAAAGCTCAGAGAGCAAGAGGCTGAGTCCCTCATGCACCCTCCCTCACACTGGCATGTGTTAAGCTGCCAGCCTGAGTCCCTCGGTGTCCCCCTGGCAGCACAGAGATGACTGGACAAGGTGCTACTTTGTGAGCCACAGCTGATCGCAGCTCCATATCCAACTCCCAGAGCTAAACCTCAAGTTAACAAGAATCCAAAGCCACAAAAGTTGATTAGTCTCCTGAAATATACTATGGTTTTTGCCATTTTAAAATGTAACCTGTCATAAAAAGCCACGAAAATGAGCAGTCATTCAAGAAGAGCTGCAGCTGTAGAGGAATGTTTTGCCCTCAGCCAATGTTTGTAATGTCTATTGTGTTTAATGAGACTTGCACAGGTCCAGGGATGACCTTGGGATTTCAAAATATTTTATGCTTTTTGTTTGAACACTAGTGACTGAAATTTCCAAGCCTGCCAGAGAGCTGGTTTTCTTACAAAAATACATATCTCCAGTTAACTGTTTAAACCCTTCCCCATTTCCACAAAGGGAAGAGAGGATTGCACATATGATTTGTGCTGATTTTACCTGATTTGCACAAATAGGTTCTGTAACTGGTCGTTAAGCTCCTAAATCTGTACATAATATTAATGTCAACCCATTTCACAGAAGTTCTACATTCACAAGTTTAAATGTGAAAACGTAATACTTACACGAATCCTGGTTCTTACTTTAAAAGAACATTTTCTTTTGAAGGGATACTGTGTTAGCCTACAATGATATGAAAAGATATTCACCGGGAATGTTTTGCTAAATTGCTAAGTGACAAATTCCTGAAGTGCTTCAGGCATCATTTTTGTTTCAGAGATGGAGGAAATAGGTTAATTTGCAGAATTCCAGGACCAACAGATGTAATTTGCACAACTGAGTAGGGCCTGGTGTAGATCATGAATGCTGGCTAAAGAAGCAGATGATTAAACTTTTAGTTATGTTTGTCCTCAATAATAACTCACTTTCAAATAAAAATAGGACAAAACATGAAGAGCACACTTGTCTGGATGAATACTGGGCACCTGTATGTTTAGGGAGGAATACTGTTTACAAGCCAAGCTATAGGATTAAAGCCTATCAGTAGCCTCTATGTGAATGTGAATGAACAAAAGACAGAATTACTTTTGGTATATCCTTCTTATTGACAGTGGAAAATTATTTCCATGAAGGCTGGTAACTATCAGAGACTTAAGTTTCAGGATCACTTTAAGTAATTGCTTCTGCAGTTTCCTTGAGCGATCTCTCCCCATCATTAGTAAAGCTGAATTTGTCTGTGGCTTTTCTGATGTTCATTGCCCTCTGTGCTCAGAAAGGATACTTTAGTGCTGACTTGAATCTGACCGTGAAAATGTGACACTAAAAGCTTGAAAACAACAATTGCAAAAGTATCTAGATGGATTGAAGGATTTACTGAAACATCCACTGCTGTAGAAACTAATGGTCCTTTGGGTATAAAGCATGATATCTGGAGTTGTAAAAATGTTACAATAAGCACTGAAGGAGTGTGCTGTTAAAAATGATCCAGCTTCATGAAAATAAAGGAATCATTCTATAACTATTTAGTTATTCTTTTTTTTTCCTGTATAACCTTAGTTAGAGTCTTCTTTTTGGAGTTTAGGTACTTTAAATCCTACAAAAAGTGTATGATTCGGCTGTGTTTATACAGACTTGTTCTTTGCCAAAGAAAATACTTGTCTGTGTGCCACCTAACTAAGTACTTCCTCTAGTCTGTGTGTGTGTTAAGTTCAGCTTGGCCTTCTGATGGTCTGGTGTAACCTGTATATAATGTACTGGGCTTTTAAAATTCTTTGTTTTAGGTTTAGCAGCAAACATTTAAACAGCCACTGCAAGATTGTCATAACATCACTGTATGTGGTCTCATATCCTCAGTCTGGGGTTGTGGAGAATGTAAAAGACTCTGTCTGCCTTATTTTTTTGTCCACAGAATCTATATTTCGTTACTTTGCTCTTGGTGCACGGGTTGTTTGCCTTTGCCATGGTGGAAGTCCTGTACCAGGGCATGCCTTAGCAGGTCAATGGGCTGAGTTTCTTCTAGTACTGATATTGGAACTGCAATGCAATGAGCCCCCAGGGATTTGCAAGTCCCTCATTCCCTCATTGGCAATGGCTTTATTCTACAGTTTGAGTGATTTTTAGGGGCCTAAAATTTCTCTTACAAGCATATAAATAGTATTCTTAAAAATCTGTGGCACTGAGGAGAGATTAGGAGTAACTTTTCCCACTCCCCTATCCTTCTTTCTGTTTTGGATATATTAGAGTATTATTACAAGATTCTTCAGAAGAGCCAGTGTGTAAGCCTGAATTTAAGATTTCAAAATGGCTAAAAGAAAAAAAGAAGGTATGTTAAGTAAACTAAGAAGTCCTG
Source organism: Poliocrania exsul (assembly GCA_035041345.1). Classification (NCBI taxonomy): domain Eukaryota; kingdom Metazoa; phylum Chordata; class Aves; order Passeriformes; family Thamnophilidae; genus Poliocrania; species Poliocrania exsul. The sequence continues at coordinate 31,703,803 of JAWWLZ010000177.1, forward strand.
GAGAATGTCCAAACCCTAGGAATATTTGACTAAATGCTGGTGGAGTTTGCCACATCCTTGAGCTAACAGCTTCACGGAGCCCTCTGACTTCAGTGGGGCTTATGACAGTTTTGACAAATATTCCTAAGGGGCTGTTACAAGATAAGGCTGGGATCAATGTCAAGTCCCTGACAGGATTTCACCTCTAACACATAAGTGTTTGCCTTCTCTACAGAGAGACATTGTCACAGGCTTCTTGAATGCAAATAAATGACATCAAGATTTTATATTAAAAGTTTTTCCTGTATTCTCAGCAGAGTAGAGCTAGGATTTCATAGCAGTCTCCTGTTCTTAGGTGTAATTCTAAAAAAAGTTGCAAGAAGCAGATAAAAAAATCTGGAAAATTCCTGCACCTTCATTAAAATTGTATAGGAATTGACACATATTCTATTTCAAGTTTTATAAGTAATAAAAACATTATATAAAATAATAATAGTAGATATTTAAAACTTGTATTGCAGTTGTGAAGGGTAAGTTTTTATTAACACTGAGCAAAGCACCTGTTCCATCCTTCTTAGAAGTATCTTTGATGCAATTTTAACTTTGCTCTTCATAGGAGAATTATTGCATTGATGAATGTTGGAAGTGTACAGATGAAACTGAACCAGCATTTTTGTTTATGCTTTCTACCCAGTATGTGAGATGTTTAAATATAAGCATAAAATTAAAGTGGGCGCAGAAAGTATTAAAAATGTCTTCCTACTGCACATGTGCAGAGTGTCCTGCAGTGCCAGAACTGTGGGAGTGCTCAGTCTACACAACATGGACACTTTTCCATGTGACTGGAGTTTTGGTCAGTGGATCCACACGGAAGACACGTTAGGTGATAGAAATAGGGCCAGTCAAAGAGATCTCTGGATTTTGCCTACACCTGCTTTTTGTGGGGGGCTTTTTTATATATGGCTAAGTTTGTGTGGGCTTTGCTCTGTGTAGCCATATTTAGATTAGATTTGGCTGTTGAGGTAAGGTGGGTGTCAATTAATGTACTTGAATATAAACTCTTTATACAAACCCTTTGTCTTGTTCTGCAGTTGCGACCAGCTTATCAGTGTGTGGGTGTAACCAAAGATGAGTATTCTAAACTCTCTATGTCATTTCTCATGAACTGTTAACAATGGACCATTTGCAGCAGCTGCCCAGGGCACACCTGACCCCTCAGGGTGTAAGCTGGGTGTTAAAGAAGCCTGTCAGACAGGAGCTGTGATAACTCCCCTCCAGAAAATCATTAGCACCTCCACACCCAGCCTGAGGGGTCATGTCTGCTAATGGGCCATCAACAATTCCAAAAATACCCCATGACTCACAGAGTTAAATCACCCATTGCGGATCTCCCTGCCCTGGGGGAGGAACTGGGCATTCCCACCTGAACTGGAGGGTATATAATCTTGCAGTTTGGAGACTTCTGGGATCTCTCGTTGGATCCAGAGGAGGACCAGAACCTTGATAGGACTGTGACTGTCACCTACACTAACAGGTTTTTTCCCTTCCTTTTACTTTGGACTCAGGGCAACCAAGGCGGGGTGTGTGAGTGTGTGTGTGTGTGTGTCTCAGCACAAGGGCTAATGAACACCATTCTGTTTGTGTCCCAGGGTGCTGGGTTATACTTCCGGGTTTTGTGGGTTAAAACCAATTTTCTCTTGGTAGCACTGTATTTATTGTAATATTTTTATTAAATTGTAACTCTGATTTATAATCTCTTTTGTGTTGGGTTCATTTCTCCTCCTGGTTTACCTTTAAATCAGCACACTCTTGCTTTCTAACAAGAACTTGAAATCTTTCCGAGATAGCAAACAGTTGTTAACTGAGGGGGGAAAAGAGAAGTCCAGTCACCCACTGCAGCTATTACTATCTATTTTTTAAACCAGCTCATTACTGGATCAAGGTTTATAAGAAGGGCTTTTGTTCATGTGTTGCAGTGCCACCAAGTTTAACTATTTCAACCACTGTCAGAAATTATAAAATAGGAGATATAAGACCATTTAGAAGTTTTTACCTACTATGGGTAGGGTACTATCTTAGGGTATGGGGATCTTTGAGAAACAAGTTATGCTACTGAGCAAATGAACAACCAACTTTAAGCATTTATGACACATCTCAGGCTCATCCAAGCTAAGCTTGCTCACCTAAGCTATCGGTCAAAGGGTAAGAGGCTGGTTTGCTGAACTACATCATGAAAGCAATTTAGTTGAGGCAAAATCAAACATGACAGTGAGTGTAGAGGGTAGGCATCCTCCTGAAATATCTGTTTCAGCCAATTAATCAGATAAAAATCCACTTGCTGATGGGCCATAGCTTTGAAAATAAACCTACCTCATAAAGAGTTCTGAAATGAAAACTTTAAAAAGTTTTTAAAAAAGGTTCAGTTAACACATTTTTTTCCCCACCAAAAATTAAACGTAAACTTGAGGGATTGTTTCTGAGCAAACTGTTTTCAATTAGCACTTGATCTTTAACAGCAGTACGAAATGTGCTCCACATAAGTACTCATAGAATCTTAGTGCAATGCCGCTCATAACAGCTATAAAATATTGGAAAGAAGACAGCATGGAAAGGAAATGGAAAAGTAAAGCAGACAGAATGAACCTGTTTTGCATTCTGTATTTGAACCTAGCATAAGTAACTAGGCAACTGTACTGACGTTTATCTAATGCTGTCCTGGGCTTTTAGTTCTAGTAGTGACACCAACATCCCCAGTGAGGGATATATACATATATAATATATACTATAACTGTTAGAGAAAATGTTCTTGTTTTAGCTTTATGTGAATGTGATGCATAAATTCAAGTCTTATATTCTTGACTTATAAAATGCTGATTCCTTTCTTGCTTTTCTTTCTCTGTTACTTCCTTCTGCTGTTCTTCCCCTTTCTTTTATTAATCATCCATAATTTTGTCAATGCTGACACAGCTTTTTCCCTTTACTTTAAGGAAAGAAAAATGGAATGTCCACATCAACATGGAAAATACCAAAAATATGAGGTTTGCCTTTTTCATGATTTTTAAAAAATGTTTTTAAATGGCATTTTAATAATTCCCTGGTTTTCCATCTATCAAATTTTATCGTTTGATAGAGGCGGATCCTATTTTCCAGAATAAGGCTCACTTTAAAGTGAGAATATAGGCAGTATTTAAATCACATTTTCCTGCTAAGAGAAAAATAGTGCTGGAAAGAATATAAAAGGATCATCTAGAGTATTCCAGTCCATTATAGCAGGATAAACTCTATGCCTGTAATTCCTTGGAAGTATTTGTCTAACTTTTTCTCACAGACCTCTCAAGTGCAAGCTGCCCATCACTTTTTGTTGCTCTGGTCCTGTGCAGCTGGTCTGGTGTGTCAAGGGAAGTGCTCCAGTTGTGTGTGCAGAGAAAGGCCATCCTTTATACAAAAGAAACCAGGATGCAAATGGAAGAGAAAGTCTTACAGGTAGCTGAAGTAGCCATGACTCATCTTGCCAGGGCTGCTGATACACTCCTGAGGGTAGGTATAGTTACATTCTCATTCTTCCAAGTTCTCAGGGGGACAGTGTACTATAGTGTACTGTGACCACGGACAGCAAAGGAGTTCAAATGTGTGCTTGTGCTGAGAGTTGGAACCACAGTTTTTTTACTTTAGAAACAAAAGTTTGGATGGGACAACTACTGCTGCCGCCACCAGCACGTGACAGAAAAGTATTGCTCAATACCTCAGGCAGAGATGTTTGTTTATGTATTAACAAACAGTGTGATGAAAAGATGTTAGAAAAGGGTGGAAGCATCCATCCCAAGAGAATACATTAATTTAGTAGCTGAACTATTGCTGCTAACCTCAACAGGGCCAATCTTTCACCACAGTGTCTACTGCTTTGATTTGGTGTCAAGGATACCAGTCACAAATTTATTAAATCAATTTCTTCTTATTAATTAAATATATGAAATAATTTATTTTAAGATGATTACCTTAGAAAAAGATGAGCAATTCCATTAAGATGCTCTGAGCAAGCTAAGTTCTTTCTGTCAATGGAGCTGAGGCCTTTACCAGTTTTAAAGGGTAAGTAAGCAGAGTCAAAGGCATTCAACTACTGGGACAAAATCAATATATTCAATATGGGGATTTTCTGGCAAATGTAAATTTAATGTATGGCATTATATCAAACATTCACTAAACATCTGCTAAGGTTTTTTTTACATGGGAAACAGTATCCTGTGTAAATGGATCTCTTCAGTCCTACTTTACAGCGTGTGTAAAGTCACAAGCACTTTGTTTCACATGGATGTAGTAATAAATATAGTTTTGCAGGGGGAAAAATTGTATTTTTTAGTTTAGAGGTGTTTTGCCTCAGTGTTTCCTTCCTAAGAGGGGAAAGTCTCCTTGGACCCATCCCCACTTTTGGCTTGTACAGACCCTCACTCACTCAAGATACTGCCTTCTGCAGACCACCCAGAGTGGTTCCCCCATGGCTCCCTGGCCCCCAGCAGGCTCAGGCCCAGAACAACTGCCGACAAAGTCTCATTTTAAGCTAACAGACCAATTCCAACCCATTTGGTTGCCTTGGGGTTTATCTTATTTGGCAACTTAGTCTGTAGAGCTTGATCAGTAACTAGCTTTCCTTGAAGCATTATGTATATATTTTCCTCTAAGTTTAATTTTAATGTACATTTACTGCGAGTAGCCTAGCAATTCTGAAGTCCCTCCTGGAGCTGCTCTAACCATTGACCAGCCAAATCTGTAGGCCAAGTGTGTTAATTGGCACGTAGTGTGTACAGGTTTTCTCAGCATTTTTATTTTCCTAGAAAATCAGATGTAACTTGGGAGCAGTGTGGTATGTAAGGCTGTATTCTGAACATCTCATTCTTATTATGGTTGGTAAGAATTTTGCTACAGACTTAAGTGCTTTATTCCCCAGTTCTGTCTCAAATTAATGACTCTGTCTGCTTTGGATATTCTCCAGAATTAACTCTAAGGCTGAAGATCAGTGCTTTAAAAATGAAAGTGTAATATGATGGGGAAAACAACTTGCCATGGTATTTACCATGATTTGGTCAAATATTATGCATCCTGATTTGCAGCTGATTGGATGTTAGTCCATGAGACCAAACATGGAAACCATGTGCTCTTTTCTTGCCCAGAGTGAACTTGTCCAGTCAGCAGGGGTCCAGGCAGTGCTGCGCCAATATGGCTATTTTGCTTCTGGTAGTTGAGGACACAGACTCAGGTCCTCAGCTTGCAAATAAACACCAGTCACTATAGAGTTCCTTCTGCATGGGGCTTTGATAAGAGTGTGGGCAATAAGGGTTTAAATGACCTCCACATCATCTTTCTGTCTTTTCAGTGGGGTCCTTAGTGCTCCTTACATTTTGTGAGAATGAATTCTGTAATATTTCAGAATATTCAAAACTTGTAGTAATTATATCCATTTAAATAAACAGCAACAGGTCTAAAACTTCAACATTCATGGAAAAATCAATAAATAAGATTTTAATCACATCCTTAGTTAACACAATTTAAACTCTAAATGACAGACACAGTAGTTTGGTTTTTAAAGACTTGATATGCTATACTAGGACATGATGAAGAGATGTAAAAGGGCTCATTTTGTGCTTGGGGCTGCACTAAGCATATTAAAGCACAGTTCAGTGGTCTGGAATCTGTGACAATAAGATAAAATAGTTCTACATAGTCTGGACACAGATTTTTAAAGACAGACTTGACAATGAAATAATATTCTTTTAAAATTGTGGATAAAGTTTTGTGGTGGTCATCAAGTAATCCTGAACCTCAACACAACTTATAACAAGCAACACAGCTTAAAACTCCTAAAAGAGAAGAGTGTTCAAAATGAACTTTCAGTCAAATTCCCTGTTTACAGTCCCATTGATTTCACTGATTCCCTGCGTCAGAAAAATTATTGGAAACGTGAATGTGCCTGTTGGATCAGACTTTACTTTTGCATGGACTTCCAGTCAATGAAAAATACAAAGTAAACTATCTTAGGGTCCTAAGGTAAATTAATTAAATATTAGAGGAAGAAGAAATGTAGGCCTATCATCAGTTGGAGCCTATTTGAATTACAGATTAGCATTTGCCCTTGCCATTTAAGTGGGTAGCTTACTGTGAACCTTTTATGTTTTCATTTAATCATTTTAAGTTCTTAGGCAGACAAAAACCAGATTGAAAATGAATTTGTAATAAAATAAACAATGAAATCATGATGCTGTTTTTCCTGTTCTAGGTAAAGAATAAGTATAATTTACAGAGGACTTCATGCAAGACTTTCCCTAATTATTTCCCTAATTAATTCCTTGATTTTTTTCTTAGACTAATGTTGAGTTTAATTTAATTGAGGCATTCTAAAGGAAAGGCTGCCAGTGCCAACAACCTCACTGAGCTTATTGAGTTTGGAACTGCTCATAGAAAAAGCACATTTATGGTGACTGACATAATCCAAGACTCTACACTAGCAGTTGAAAAGCAAAGTATCATCCTACTTCCTCAAATCAAAACAAACTGAAACAACATTACAAAATTTGAGTGCAAACAAGAGAGATGTATGTTCTCTATAAGGACTTAAATTCGTTTGTTACACCTTCCTACCCAAAAGTTGATGGGAAAATTCTCCTGACAATGGGCAACATGTTACTGATGTAGCCTTGTTTAAATCTCTAGCTGACACTACTTTTTCTTTGGTGGATTTCTCTGCGGGAAGACCAGGATTTTGAAGTTGTGCATCTTGGAATCAAGTCCACTTAAAAATCTGACTAAAAATGGTATAATATTCTGTTGGTTTTATTTTTTGCCCTTTTCTCTAATTTCCTATTACATTTTCTTATTTTAAAGAACAGAATTTTTTGTCCTTTTACTATATGAAAAACCTGTATAAAACAAGAAAACTGATTACTTATGCAGTAAGGGTCTTAAAAGGGCAAAGTGAGCACACTTCAAAGGAAAAGAACTATTTCCTCTCATATTTTTTTCAGTCATGTTGCTTTTAATGGTTAATTCTAAGAAAGGAGAGTAAACATATCATGTGGACTATACTTTTTGAGTCAAATGTGTGGTATGTTGATTTGCTGCCTTGTTTTTTTTTTAAGCTAAGTGTGTGATCGAAGAACTTATACAAGGTGGAAATTTCAAACAGCACTTACCACAGATTTAACTGCCTACATAAAACTTGATAGCACCTCTCACACTGACTTAGCTCGCTTTGGTTAAGCTGTACTGCTTTTGGAAATCTCACTTGTCTTTGAACAGATACCTTTTGAATTTAACCAGAGCTTACTTCCAATTTCCACAAATCCACTGATTGCATATTGCTCTAAAAGACTTGACCAGGACCTGATTTGTAGCAGATAGCTTGCTCATTTGTATGAAGGCATTTTTTGTCAGCTTGGTATGAATTAGTTTAAAACAGGAGTACTACCACACTGTATGTAACAGTGTAATAAGTCCTTAAAATTTATTGGAGAGACTCTCATGGATATTGGATTTTAATTGCTCATATGTATGCAGGCTCCAAAGCATCACAAACTGCTAATTATTTGACTTATTCTGACCTGACTTGGAGATTCTAAAAGGTTAAAGTCTGTGAGTTATATTTTAATATACTTCTGAGTTTTACAAGTACCTAATAGTATTCCCTAGTTTCATCTATCACTAACAATGCTCTATGGCTTTTGAGTAATTCTAAATTTCACATGTGGTTTTTAGATCAGATAACATACAGTACCAGCTTTTTGGCTAAAAATAGGAATGGATGTCAACAGACTGGATATTAGGGAGTCTTTTTTTTTCAGAGTACTGTATCTTGATATTTCTAGGATTGTCTTTGGGGACAGCTGTCATTTCGTGAAGACTTTTTAGAGCATGTCATAAAGGAGCACACACTGCTTTTGTGTGAAGATTTTGCTATTGCTTTGTTGTTTCCCTTCATTTTGTAAAAAGGTTCTTCAAACTTGAAGGTTGCTCTAATGTAAAGCATGAAACACCTCTCTGTGAAGACAGGCTGAGGGAGTTGGGGTTGTTCAGCCTGGAGAAGAGAAGGCTCCGGGGAGACCTTATACAGTATCCTGCCAGTACCTAAAGGGGGCCCCTAAGAAAGGTGGGGACAGGCATTTCAGCAGGGCCTGTTGTGATTGGACAAGGGGTAATGGCTTTAAACTAAAAGGTAGATTCAGAATAGATGTAAGGGTGAATTTTATGATGAGAGTGGTGAAACACTGAAAAAGGGGTCCCATAAAAGTGGTGGATGCTCCATCCCTGGAAACGTGCAAGGTCAGGCTGGACAGGGCTCTGAGCAACCTGATCTAATTGAAGATGTCCCTGGTCATTGCAGGGAGCTTGGACTAGGTGGCCTACACAGATCCCTTCCAAATAAAACTATTTTGTGATGCTTTTAGAAAAAGATTTTAAATCATGTCCTATCACTTTTTCATCTCCCATGAGTCAGTAATCAGCTACAAATTGGTATCCATCCCAAATTCACAGTGTCTCCTGCTGGTAGAAAGAGCTTGGGTTTGTGTCTTGCATTTCCACATTTATTGCTCTTCTGAGATGGACTCGACAAAGAGGATTCAGTCCTACCACTCCTGCAGTAGCTCTGTCTACTACATTTGGGTTTTTTACATACTGGAAGCTTGATGTATAATGAGTAGATTGAAGATGGACTGGAAGAGAATCTGCTCCAGGAGTTGGGGCCCAGGATTCCTCTCTCAAGGAATTTTCATCTTTTATAAATTTTCCTTGTCACAGAAGAAAAACAAGCTTCGAAAAGACTTTACTACTGAATCCTTGATCTTGGACTAGTGTGCAAAATTCCACATTCCTCTATTTTTACAGAATCCTAAAACCTATGGAAAAAGTGAAAAACCATTGGAGAGAAGTTGCTGCATAAATATACAGTATTATTCCATGCAATGCTGTCTTCTCTCCTTTTGAGAAGCGGAGGGGGGAAATGATACTGAATATACTTGGAATTATTTATCTGACCACTATTAATTGCTTAGTCTGACTCTGTTTATGGTGGTGCTAACTGAAGGATTTCTCTCACTCATATCCAGTGGGATGCTATCAAATACTTAGGCCTAGAAGGGAATTTGTTTAAATGAAAAATTATAGACTCCTTATTATGCTTGTAATAAAATTGAAAGCCCCTTTAAATGCAGATCCATGGTAAAAGGAAGTGTTTATAAGGAAGCATAGGGTAATGGATTAAATTTGCATCGATTTCTATTCCATTGTTCACCTGTTCTATTTGTGACATCATTTGTTGGTGACACCAAAACAGAAATAGATTTGAAGAGCAACTTTTAGATAACGCTGTAGGAATCTCTACAAAGAAATGAAATATCAGAAGGTATCTTTGAACATCTAAGTCCTCAGAAAAAATTCTATTGAAAATGATCAAAGGGGTCCTTCTGATTTTTTTTTCTTAATGTTCTGCATGGGGAAAAATTTGTCACCATAATTCTATACTGTTCTGGTGTTTGTCTCAGAGGCTATAAGAGGTAATGATTGTAGGTAATGATTGTAGGGATCATTCTTGCTATGAATACACTAAGAATTCACCAACCTGTTGCAAACTTAAGGTTTGGGGAAATAAGTGTGAGCACCACTTTGAGGACAAAGTAACTGCAAATGTGAGTTTTACCACAGTTTGTGGCCATTTCTCTGACTCTGTGGTCAAGTCTGAGTTCATAGAATCATACAATCATAAAAGTTGGAGAAGACTTTTAAGATCCAAGTCCAATCATCAACCCAGAACCACCACCACAGTCACCACTTCACCATGTCCTTTCCTAATGTCTAACCTAAACCTTCATTGCACAACTTGAGGCCATTTCCTCTTGTCCTGTCACTTGTTACCTGGGAGAAGGTATTTTGTGGTGTAGCTTTCCTCAGGCTGCTTGTAGGAGTTTCAGTAGTGAGTTCTGTAAGCAATTCACAGTTTTATTATGAGAAAATTCACATAAATAATCTCCAGTTAGTAGCATATAGTTCAGAAACACCTATCTGTCTCTCATCATGGTTTTCATTAACAAGGAGACTTTTCAAAGCACTGTCCATACTCTCAGTTTTTCTGCTCTTAAATTATTAATATTTGTGTACTTGATACTGTAAGTGACAGGTTACCTCCATCTACGTGAAACTTCGATTAGTGTGGTTTTTAAAATGTGTTATTTTCCTTTTCTGATTTTGGATTGTGTGATTTCATGAGATAATGTAGCCATGGCAGTGTGCTGTACTGTGGCTGTAAGCTTTCTTGTTTGCTGCTCTGTCATAATGAAGGTGAATATAGAACAGAGCAAATGGCAATGGTCAGATCTGGTTCTAAATTAGATATATTCTCTAAAGCATCACATAACATCAGTTTTTTAAAGGAGACTTCCTGTGGTTCTGCTGAAGTATGACATTGGAATCATATGACTTTTGAGACTAGCCAACCAGTGCAAGTACTCATGAACCTGCAAAACAAATTTTCACCTGTGACATGGCAGGTTAGCAAATGTAATCTTTTGCTTTTCCAGCTCTCAGTTTCTCAACTGATACTGATGATTATTATTCCTTTTCAAAAGAAAAATTACAGTGGCTCACACAGCTTCAGTATTTCTGGGTTTTTTCCACAGTTATCACTCTTGAGCAATAGGGACTGTGAGATACTACACTCCTATGGGGAAATCTGGTATGGGCTTAAGACTGTTGTGTCAAGACTGCTTGGTGCAAGAGAGTACAGAATTTTGACTTTGTTCTCTTTCAGCATATTTTTATGTTTATCTCTGGTTTTACTACTAGAGTAGGTTTGATGTAGCACTCCAGTCTTGTACCATTTTCTGAGTTATCTTTCTTCTGACAATGCTGCTCCTTTGAAGAGACAGAAGAAAACTTCCCAGCTCTAGGGTTCTCGTCACTGAGAAGTGCTAAATCATGCTGTTATAGCCACAGTGTTTCTGATCTGCATGAATCCAGGAAAAGTGGTGTACTTCAAATGGGATGTTCTCAAGCTGAAATGGCTGAACATAGAAAACCTTCCAAATGATGCATCTGCATTTCCCTACAGCAGGTATAGGTGACCCTACCCTTAGCAAATGAGGGGATTAGTGACTGAGTTCCCTTTCAGAAGAACATAACCACTGTGGGAAGAAAAAAACTTAGCATCCCAATCCCAATTGCAAGTGATCCACAAAAGAGATTGGCTTAGTGCTCATGCTAGAATGTTAATTAAGGCACATTGTTAAGGGCTAAATATTAGGCTGTGGCTTAGGTAGGTTTCCAGTTGTCAGGGAGCAATGACAGAGAACCTTGGAGAAAAGCAGATAACTGGATAGTTTGAATGGTCATTCTGGTGTTAGAAGTGTAGAGCATCTTCCAGAGATTTGCAATAGTCTTCCCAGCTTGTAAGACAGCAAATGTAGAACATGCTAAGCATTTGAGAAAAGGTTATTCAGCAAAAGAATTCATTTGAGAAAGACTATTTCCCTTTGGGTGAAAGGCACTTACTTACATGTTCCTGAAACAAGCTGCCTTAGTAGCTCTGTGGTCCCCCTCCAGGGACTGGAGTGATGTTTGATAACACAGCTACAGCCAGGCTGGGGACAGTTATCAGGGAGAGGAGGAAATCCTCCTCTGGAGGGCTGGCAGGGATCAAGTTCCTAATAAGGGCATCGGCTCCAAATGGGGCTATACCCTCCATTCCCAGGAAGCGTGGGCTGGGTGTGTTAGAAGCGGAGTTTTCTCTTCCTGACAGCTTACGAACTGTGCTTTTACTTCCTTAATAACTGGTCCTGACACAGCACATGCACTGCACAGCAGCAGGAAAATATCCTGCAAGTATACTCATAAAAAGTTCAAGAAGAGCAAAGCCAGCTCTGATTCGGTTATTTACCATCAATCAGACTGTTGCTTGGCAGGGAGTGGATGATTAGGAGCCTGGACGAGCTGAAAAGGGGCAGGAAGAGAAGTGGAGGCAGCATTCTTCCTATTTAAAGCTGCATCCCCTGAAAGGAGTGTTTGCACAGTGCGCTGGAGCTGGTGCTGAAAGAAGGGCTCGCAGACTTTGTCCTGGAACTGATGAGGAAAGGCAGAAACACTCCCCAGCTGGCTTCATGGTGCTAAAATAACCCTACGATTCTGCACTTTTTGCTGCCCAGGGAGGATACATGTCTAATATCTAGGCATGATGGCAATCTGGGTACAAACGAGAACTTTTTTCATCCTTGCTGCTTTATTGGGCCGATTTGTAACCATAAAAGCGCAAGAAGAGGACGAGTACGACGGCGGTGAGTTTCTCTCCCTCCCTCTAAGAAAGTTATCAAAATCCCTTCTCTTTGCATGTAGTGTGTTTATTGTGTGATTTTGCTAATAAGTGGAATTGAACACCTCCGGAACACAAGAGTAACAAGACTTTCGCTTTTATATACTGAGAAGAGCCCCGCGCTTTGGGGCTTCTCCCCAGAAGACCGAGGGAGGCTTTTAAAGCCGGATTTTGCGGTTTTGCAGCGCTCGCTGTGGGCGCGGAGCGGGTGGGGCGGTCAAAGGCCAAGTGCTGCGTGGGGCGCTCGGGCTGAGCCCCCCATCCCGCCGGGGCTGCGGCCGCTGGGACGTTCCCAACAAAAGGAAGGGCTTGGGACGGAGCTGGAGAGCAGCTAAGCAAGCGAGCTGGGAGAGTAAACACCGAAGCCTCGCAGGGCGGAGTCGTTTGCGCTGGACTACATCTGCTTTCTCACATTCTTTGTTTTAGAGAAATCCAGAAACGTGGATTCTCCTCTCTTCTCCCACCCACTCCCTTCCCTCCCCCCCCGCCCTTTTCTCTTCCTCCTCCTTTCTTTCTCCGACTCCTTTCCCCAGTCTCGCTGGAGGGGCTGGCACAGCCTCCCCTCCGCCCGGGCAGCGGCGATCTGTGCCGAGTCTGGGGGGGCAGGAGGGCTGGCGAGCTGCGAACCTGACCCGTGTAAGCTGAGCTCTCTTAGGCTGCTTTATATCCGTTTTTATTTAATGTCATTTCAATGCCAGCGAGAGAGAGAGTGATGGTCAGGAGAAGGCGCAGTGACTGTCCCCTTTCATCGCTCGGGAGGGATGTCGGACTGTGCGTTGATTCCCTGAAATGTGAGCACCGGCCGTGGGACAGTCTGTGGCCATTGTACTGAACGTACCTCCGACGCTTCTCATATGTAGCTGTCAGCTTTTCCAAATTATGCCCAACAAAGGGACTTTGTAGGCCATTCGAACACGTTGTAGGATGTACCCTACAATACAGTTTGCAGTTACTATATAATGTATATTCAAGAATGTATTTTTTCTTGTAACTGAGCTCTGGTAATACACTGGATTGCATAAGTGAGGAGTCAAAGCCTGATGAATAAACCAGTGCAATAATTCTGAAACTTTTGTTCTACAGAGCAAAATGAAGAGCTGTGTAAGAAGTCCCATAGAGGGGGCACTTTGTATAAACTTGGGAATGTAATTCATATACTTTCCATAAAGGGAGGCATATATTATGCATTTTCAGTTACATGTAATACTAAAGAAAACACTTGAGAAAATATTGGCAAAATTTATGTGGGCTTGTTACATGTCATTTACTAGTTTGTTGCTATTATGGAAATTATGGGATGAGCCAATAATGTAGCAATACATTCTGGGCTGTACCTCCCATGCACTGAAGGCTGAGGAAATGGAGAGATACGTGGTAAAGTCAGAGAACAGAATATGGTGTAATAAATTAGTGACATCTGTTTTCACTTACTTATTCATCTTTCTGTTTGAGAATGTAATAGCTTTTGTCTACCATACATCTGAGGAAGCACCTTCTCCAGTATGCATTAAATTTTAAAAAAGCCCAAAGCTATTTGAGTAGGATGTGAGGGCAATGCAGTGAGGATAGAAGTGGGGCACATCCTATATGTTTTTCCGGTTTAATTGCATAAGAAAGGGATTTCAGCTTTTATTTCTGACTGAAGCCTACAAATTCTTCAAAGTGGGCAGATTTCTACCCTCAGTTTGTCTTTGGCTTAGTGCTTGTGCAGAGGTCTAATATCAGTCAACATTGTATTGTACTGGAGGTGTCTTTGTCTATTCAGCTGCTTCACTTCTCCCTATTCATATGGTCAAATGTGTCACTTGAATACAGGTGCAAATAGGTAAACAAATTCTGGAAAGTATGTAAACCAGTGTTTTACCAGGCATTTTTCATGGCAGTCTTACAAAAAATAAGGATTAAATACTGGTTATCAACCTCAGCCTTAGAAGAGAAAAGAAATAGCTTTTGTTACAGAATTTATCATGATATGGGGGTGTGATAGTAACAAATGAGTTGACTATAATGAAACAGGTAAAATGGTTTAAAAAAATTAATGAAATAACTATAATACTTCTTCAAACCAAACATACTGCTTAACAGTATTTTTTTTGGCACTTACTGTTGTTGTGCTTTTAAGTAATGCCAGTTTCTATATTATTTTTTTTCTTTTGGAACCATTGCAGGTATCTGTTTTGCTCAAGAACACTTGGGTGGTAGTGGTACATGGTACACACACTTAAAATGCATGTAAAAATGGGAGAAACAGACACTTTCAAATGTAGCACAGCAAAATTGGACATTTTGAGACTGACTGCTTAAATGTGCCTATTTAAAAGTTATTTATAAATGAAGTTAGCACTGCAAAATCCCAGAAGGACTCAAAGATCCTGGTTTTAATTTCTGTGTAGAGACCTAGTCTAGTTCAGAAATGCAGTAGGGTCCAAAAGTACGCAGGAGATGGATGAAATTATGTACTGTTTAATCACTGAATACTTGGAAGCCCTGAACCTTTGGTGTAGGGATCTCCACATACTGCCCAATCCTTCCTTCCTTTCTCCTTAGGCCTTGGGATTGAGAAAACTACTAGCAGAAACAGTGCATGCTTTTGGGATTCTTTCTTACCGACTTGGGAGTGTAAATGTGATGGTTTTTTTCAAAAGAGTTTTTTAAAAGAAATTAGAAACACACCTGCAAAATCAGTGAACTTGAGTCACATCTGAAATTAAGGGAATCACTTTGTTCAAGAAGAATTGTCTGTGTGAATTCCACATGGGCATGGCAGTGATGGTTTCTTGTCACCATCTACCACTGCTGCAATCCTATGCTTGCCTTTAAGTTCTCACCAGTTTCTGCAACATACCCTTGTCTGAATTTTGTGGTGAGTTATCTTTCCCTGTTCCCCTCCTGTGGTGTCAACCCTAGTTCAGCTGAGATCAGTATGAGCCCTGGTATTGATTTAAAAGTATCTAATTTGCCTTGTTTGACAGCATGAGCAAACAAAAACAAAGAATGGTCACTGTTCCATTTGAATTAATGATCCTCATTGCCTTCTTTGAATTCTCAAGGTCTTTCATTTTGTCTGGAAACCATGAAAAGAGGAGAAGAGAATTGACTGACTTTCATGGAGACAGAAACAGCTCAGCTGGTTTAATGGGGGCTATTAAATACATCCATTATTCCCTGACTGATATTGGAGACATTATCTTAAGGGAAAAAAGATGTTACTACATTGCACAGTTTTCATAGTGGGACAAGGGCTGGGACAGGTGAAAGTCTGCTGTAGCTGTGAGAAAGTAAGAGAATTATTGAGCATTCATGCCAGATGCTTTTTTAGTTTCTATGGGTCTTTCATCCGTGTAAAGAGTCCTCACAGCTCCTCAGGAGTATTCTATCATTCTGTATGAAAGGGTCAACCCCCTCATGCCTGTTTTGTCACTTCTCACAATCTTAGTGAGGATCTGATGATATTTAGAATTATAGAATTGTTTAGGTTGGAAAAAACCCTTGAGTGCAAGCATTTACACAGCACTGCTTCAGCAGATCGACACTCCCAGTCTTGTTTCTGAACTTGCTGTAATTCCCTTGTCCAGATCATTGGCACAGATACTAAACAGGACTGGGCCCAACACTGAGCCCTTAGGAGCACCACTATTGACCATCTGTGAGCTGGATGCAACTCCATCACCCACCACTCTCTGGGACTGGCCATCCAGACTGTTTTTTATCCAGTGGACAGTGCATCCATCCAAGCCATGAGCAGCCAGTTTCTCCAGGAGAATGCTGTGGGAAACAGTGTCTAAGGATTTCCTAAGTTCTGTGTAGGCAACATCCACAGCCTTTCCCTCATCCACTAAGTGGGTCACCTTGTCATAAAATGAGGTCAAGTTGGTCAAACCAGACCTGCCTTTCATAAATCCATGCTATCTGTGCCTGATTCCCTGGTTGTCCTGTACTTGATTCCTTTTTTTCTCAGAAGCTGCAGATCCTCAGATCACTCTCTTATATCTGTACTTCTGTTTTCTTAGTGAGAAGGTGTGCATGTGTGTGTATCTGTATTTCAGGGTAAAATCACAGCATATAACCCCAAAGTAGAAATTATTATAGCTCTAAACAAGCAGAAAATGGGAATTCAATATAAAAAAAAAAGTCATAATCCTTTGGGGACTAGCTCATTGACTTTGGAATATTTGGCTTTCCTGACCGTAAAAGTGTGGGAAAGAGACTCTACACAGAAATTTCCACAAGAAAAGTTCTCAAGAGGATTCCTTCTGCTCAGGCTGATCAACTCTTTCATCAAAATTCTGGAATACATAAAATTGAAAGTTGCATTAAGCTATCCACATTAACTTGCAGTTTCTCTGGAAAATACCTTGTACTGTGTTTGTTAGTGCAGGCATTTTCCCTCCACAATGTTTACAAATCTAGATTATTGCCATAGAGACAAAATGGTCATTTCATGCTCTTATTCACGTTTTGACATGCTCAGTTTTCATTTCTTGGTGAAGTCCTTTCATTCTCTCAATTTGTGTCAGTATGACAATGATCTACCTGCTTGATTTCATGTAAAACATGTAGGATAGGTCCTGTTTAACAATAGTTTAGTTAAAAGTAAGACTTTTTAAACTTGCTAACTCTTTAGAATTTTTCAGAAAAAATAAATATCCACCAAACCCCTTGACTGGTTTGAAGTACACCTAAGAAACCTTCCTTGTTAGGAACAACTCCTACTGTTGAAGTTGTATTTACTATCTGAGTAAACTGTAAGTTGGGATTTTTCTGTGATTAGAATTAGAACTGGTGCACTCACCACATAAATTGGTTTTTTATGTTTTATGAAAAAAGACACAGGGATTCTTGTGTGTATGTGCAGGGGAGCAGAAACTGGATGCAGATCTTCATGCAACACTATGATCCTTTAAAAAAATGAGCAGATGTTCATGGCTTGTGTACAACTATTTTTCCATATACAGAGAAAGGCAATGAACTCTGTGCCAAAAAAATAAAGTAATAATAAAAAATAGTCGAAATTCCAGCTGGAGTCATGTGATCTATCCTTATATGTACAATGATTGTTTCACTCATGTTTGTCATTGTGACCCTTCACATTTTTGTGTGTAAAGTCCTGATGATATAATTTTCTCTAAAATTCTTCTTAGAAAGAATAAATCAAAGTGCTAATCCAGTGGTTTCTCAGTTGGGTCAGGGAAGAGAGACTGGATTTGCACTTCAACTTACAGACAAAACCCCCTTATTCTTATTTAATGTACAGGACAAAAGCAAGTATCCTTTTGTGTAAAATGAATAAAATAATCAGATTAACTTGGAATTTTAGTTTTTGACAAAGGCCTCTTGGAGTCTGAACTTTCAGAGCACGAGGAAGGATTGTTGCACTGCCTGAAATCTCAAGCTGCAACAGATCCACCTTGTTCAGCCATCCTTTGAATGCCCTGGTGAGACTGTCATGTGCAGAGGGTCAGGTATAATTTGAACTGGAATGTCTGATGCATTAATTCCAGGCTTAATGAGGAAAATGTATTTCTTTCAATAGTATAAATTAAGAAATAGGCACTTTCAAGCCGGAGAAAAATGGCTTCTAAGTCACGTAACACTTTGAGAGGTAGAGGTACCCCAGAGGGTGGCATTGTGTACTGTTCCTAACTTTTATGTAATCAGTGTACAAATAATGTATGTACAAATAATACCTTTTCTCTACTTTTTTTTTTTTTGTCACAGGTTATATTCTTTGATGCTACAGTTTTTGTAACCTAATTTCAGAGAAATTTGAAGAGTTAGTGCTGTTGCTGAATTGAAGAAAGGATAAAAGAGGGATATGGTCTATAGAAACTGACACAATTTTTTCATATAAATTCTTATTGTATAATTTGCTTTATAATTACGAAAACAGTAACAGGCAGGAAGCTTTGGATGCAGATAAGCCCTTCATGCTGTGGTAATTAAAATGTCCAAACCGTTGCTTACAATTATCTCTTCTTGGTAAGCAACATACATTTTTCATAGCCTGCTGTGCTGCCTTTTATTCTTGCAGTGAGAAACAATTCCATTATTCCGCTATCCCACCCGCATTTGCTGCGGAAAGGTCATGTGTTATATAAGCATGGAGACTAAGAATGATTGTCAGAGGGCCAGTGGTGGGATGCTCCCTGTCCAGGGAGCTTCTATTCATGCAGACCCTCAGGATCCTGTTTGTATTAGCCACTGAGGATGGGTCTTGTCTTCAGAGAGCTGTTCCTTGGCCATGCTGCTGCCAGCTGAATCTTGATTGGAGCTTTGGAGAATTTGCATTTTTCCGCAGCTTTGTATGAGTAGTACAGTTGGGAGAATGACATGGTATTTTGTGTCTTCACTAGTTTTCATTTATAGCCTTTGGACTATGTAGTGGTGGCATGGAAGGACTAAAGAATTAATTTGAATCTTTGTGCCCCTGTTGCCCCTGTTCTTTGGATAATGTGGCTGAATAGAAACACAAACAGCGACTCTGATACTGCTGGCAGGATTTCAGAGTTTTGGACATGAACTCATTTAGAGTAAGAACACAAGAGTCAACTGTCTCCCTAGGGCCTGCTCCCTGCTGTGCAGTAGATGTCTGGCAGGGAAGGTCCATACAATATCTTCTCCAAACATTCTTTGGTCATTAAATGCTTGCCAGCATCCTTCAGCAAGCTGACTATCTGAAGGGAAGGATTATAGGCACAATGACAGTGTAGTGCAGGAAGAGATTAAGGGAGATGAAAAGAATCATCAGAGAATCACAGAATGATTTAAGTTGAAAGGGACATTAAAGACCATCTTGTTCCAACCCCCTGCCATGGGCAGGGACATGTTTACACTAGACCAGGTTGCTCAGAGCCCCATCCAGCCTGGCCTGGAACACTTCCAGAGTTGGGGCATCCACAGCTTCTCTGGGCAACCTGTGCCAGTGTCTTGCCACCTTCACAGCAGAGAATTTCTTCTACGAGTAACCTCAGAAGTTATGCTGAGCACTTTGTCTAAAGCAATTCTCTTTCTTTCAGGAAATCATAGACAATCTTGAAGGATATTACATCCCTTTCTAGTCTGAACTCTCATGTCTCTTGTCAGGTTAAATATCCCAGTAGAACAAGAATGAGTATGTAAGGAAAAAATTAAAGCAGAAGCAGAGAACAGAAGCTGAGCTAGCTTGATTGCCTGTTTTACACTCAGTTTTTCCAAAATAGTTTCTTTACAGTATTCTATCAAAACTTTTGATCTAATAAAAATGTGATGTGATGTCACAGTGATTGCTATCCTATAGTAATTTTTTATGTGTTATTTTCTGTCTACCTTAAAGTGTTTTTTTTTTCCCCCTCAGCTGCAGTGCCTCAAATTTTCCAAATATTGAACCTCACATTTTCAGTGGTTGGAGATAAGAGCATCCCATTGCACATTGTGGAGATTAATAACTGAAATCTCCCTGGTAAGAGGAACTTCCATTAGACCAGGATACAGCATTAGGTTCATGAGGTGTCAGGATGACTTAGCCATCTTCAAGCCATCTGTGCTATTTCAGAAAAATCAAATTGCCCTGAATTATAAACATTCAGTAAAACCCAAATGATGAATCATAATTATAGGTAACAAGTAATATAATCAATAAATATGGGTTATTATTATTTTTATATTTGGCTCTCTCGCTAACTTAAATGATGAACCTCTTGTTAGGAAAGACGACATTGAGTAGCTGGGCCGTCTCACTCCTCTAAGGCTACTGAAGTTTCCTGTTACTCCTCTGAATAATCCTCAGTGTGTCCAAAGCTCAGAGAATAGAAAACAAAGGGAAGCAAGAGTCAAGAACTTCCTGAGGCGTGTTGGGTGTGTGGTGGGGCTCATACCACTTGAGGAGCCCTTGGCTCTGTGCAGCTGAGTTATTGCCCTGTTGTGACTTTATGCTGTGGAAAAGGAGTGGAAATAGCCTGCATTTTCCACTCCTTCAGAGGCACAGACAAAAAGTAGTATCCCCTTTTCTCTGTATTAATTTTCCATCGAAGGAGTGGCTTTTTTTATCCTTAAAAATCTACAAACAAACAGCTCTAATGCATGCATTGAAAATCTGTTGGATTCTAGAAAAGATAGTCAGCTTCTTAGCTTCGTGATGCAGTGGTTGAAGGTGTCTTTTAACTCATGCAGAACACACAAGAGCTTTTCATATGCCGTGCATCAGCCTTAACAATGTTTCTAGGCCCGTGAGGCATTAAACTAGTTATTAACAAAGGGCTTACAAGACAGAATCATTGCATGCATTGTGCATGCTTTCTATCTCCTGACACATAACACCAGATTTGTTAGCCATCCTATACTTTGTAGTACTGACCCTTGAATTGTCTGAGGAGTGAAGTGGAATGCAAGTGACAACTTCTGAAGACACAGTTAAGGCTTACAGCATAAGCCTTAACAGCACAGAAAACTCCCTCTTGTTGGGGTACTTTTTGTGGAGTTTTCTTGTGTGTGTGGGGCTATTTTATTTTTTCTAATCTTGGAAAAAAAAATCCATTTCAAATGTCATGAACTAGAAAAAGAACACAATTCTCAATGTAAATATCTGTTATTTAGAACTCTTTCAAATCAGAAGCCTTTGGGTCTGTGAAGCTACCAGTATACATACTTAAGTTTTAAAAGAAAGTAATGTGTGTTTGTAACTTATTTCATGTTAAATTTTAAAGTAGGTTAATATAGAGTGTGTTATTTTATATAAATATATGTGTAGATTATATATTATATTATTTTATATAAAAGGCACTATATATAGCTAAGTGTGATATCTTCCCAGTGTATGGGAGCTACATTGCAAAGCAAATGCATCTCACTGGTGAAAGTAATGGAGGATGATTTCCAGATGTTTAAATGCTTGCTTTGGCAAGAGTCAGAAAGTGCTGGAACATGCATTGGCGGCAGCAAAGGAAGGGAAGAGCCTGATGTAAGAGGCATCGAGCCTGGTGACAAGCAAACAGAACATGGAAAATGGAGCCATGTGGGGAAGGAAGAGCCAACATGACAGTATGGCTGCTGTGACAGCACTGAATTGTGGAGTTATAGCAGTGACTGTCAGAGTGCTGTAAACCTACTTCAAAAATTAGGACTGAGGCTGGACAAATTGTCCTTTATGTGTTTTTTCTTTTTTTTCCTTTTTCTTTTTTTGCTCTTGTGGAAGCATTTGCTGTAACGATAGAAAATTTTATCTAAACCTGGATGTTGAGTTAGAGGAACTTGGGCATACTTTGATTTTATGTTGTTACTGAGAAGTGCAGGGCCTTGCTATGAGTTTGTGCAGTGCTGAGCACAAAGCACTCTTGATCTCAAGCGAAGCCTTAGGGTACTGCTGTAATATACATACTGAGTCATTGTGCTAATAATACATTTCTGGATTTGCGTGGATTTTCATGTTGAATAGCTGTCTGGTTTCAGAAGTGCAATTGGCTCCTCAGCAAAGGAGTCTCTAGGTAGTGAATCACCTGCTGGCTGTAAAGTTTCAGTAGGCACCTCTCTGCTGGACTGGCCATCTTTGTAGTGTGCACACCAAAGCTCTGCAGCTTCACCACTTTAGAGCAAAGTTCTCACCCTTCTTGGTTTGCTTTGTTACTATTTTTTTCTTCTGTTTTTTGGGGGGACAGGATAAGGTGATGGGGAGAGAAGGGCTAAATCTTGATCTCTTCAGGCTATGTGTGTTTGCCCTTATGAATGGCACTGCTCTAATTTTTATTAGTGATATGATTCTGATGGTTTTAAAATTGACGGTATGGAGCCTTTAGTTCTTGAGGTTGGCTTTTTTTTTTTCTTCCTCCAGCAGTTCTCTGTTTCTTTGAGCCTTTCCTGGTTTCCTAGGAAACCTCTACAGTATGGAATTTGTCTATTTTACAGGCACAGTGCAAGAGAGGCAGTTTATTTTGTTTGTGTTTGAATGTGATGAATACAGAAAGTAAATATTTGGTTATTTAAATTTCCCATTCAGGAGAGTATGTTAGAACCTAACTTGAGGCACATGCTTATCTCATTTATTGTAACATGGTGACTTATGGCCCCTTGATGAGTGAAAACTCTAATTATTTCAGTTTTTAATTTAAAAGATGGCAACAGACTTCAGAATCTATTAATCTGAAGTAAGGCTTAATTAGGAGAAATGATGAAGCAGTAAGTTACTTGTAATAAGAGTAGTTACCTTAAACATCTTTTATCAATTATACTGACATTTTTGTACAAATTCATGTGATTTTGACTGAAGGTTGCTTCCTGTCATGAGTAAACATCAGCACACAAACACAGCCCAGTTTCTGATTTAATGGGAAACCAAGGGAATCTCAGTGGCTTTGGTTTCAGTTTGCTTTGTTCTCAAATCTGACACAAAAAAGGTCCTTGGATCATCTCTGTAAGATGAACATGGAAGTGAAAGCTTTTGGAATTCTAAAGATGATCCATGTGTTTAATATGATAGATGAACTCCTGGTACGTTTTCTGTGAAGCTACAAAATTCTCAGTAAAGGCTTAAATTTGAGAGAGAATTTAACCTGCCTGATCTGGATAGTGACTTGGCATTTGTGTGTAACATTCCAATCCATAGCTCTGCCTGCAAGAATGCTTTTGGACCCCTTGGCTGGAGTGATGGTAGCAGGAGGGAAGGTGACTGCCTGGAAAGGGGATGCTTCTATGGTCCTGTTTTCTAGCAGGATACAGCTGTGGTTTAGTCTAAGTCCTATATATGTCAATGAGTGTTGGCTCAATGCAATGAGAAGAAACTTTATGATGTGACTGTTCCCTGTCTTTCTCTTAGTGGGACTGGAATCACAACCGAGAAATTCCTGACATGCACACAATTTGAAAATTCCACAGAAGAGAATGACCTCCCACTGCTGCTCTTCATGTCTGCATCTAATGTCCCTGCTTTCACATCCCAAGTTACATCATTGGTACCATCTGACATGTAGAGTTCTCTTGAGAAAGAGACGTTTAGCCTGTGCTGCCTTTTTTTAAAAGTCTACTCATCCCATTGGTTATATGTTTAAACTTCTAAAAGAGTGTGCAAATGTAGCCAAAATACAGCACTGCTTTAGAGATAAAGCTGCTCTGTGGGCTGAGGGATGCATTGGAGTGGAAGCACGCACTGGTGGATGGCATTGCAACCCAGACTTAGTAGCCACCAATACTCAAATTAGCTGGGACAGAGTACAGCTCCTGGAAGTGTGTAGCTTCATCAAATAATTACCAAAGGGCTTTGCTTTTGGAGACTTAATAGCTCTGAGACACTGGACAGCAGTTACTGTGATGAATTACAGTAGAAGTATAGGCTGTTCTGAGCCTGTGTTTAAAGACTTCTCCAGTTTCCCCTTTCATTTTCAGGTATGATTTGAATGGATGCCAGTTATCTTCCAGTATAATCATATAAAACTGAATCTGGTTAGGATTAATGGAGTGGTTCATCTTCTGTCTTTCACTTGTCTACTTTGAAAGCATAGATTTGGGGTTGATTTAGCAAAAGGATACACCTCTACTAAAATTAGTTTCCAGTTTGTCAGAACTACCACCTTATGCTTTTGGTTACCACAAAAAAAAAAAAGGGGGGGGAAAGAGAAATTAGAATAATTTTTTTTATCCCAAAGTGCATTTTATTTCTTTATAAGATGACTAAATAGCTTTTCATCTTATTCTTGTGTGGGTGTGCATGTACTCTCTTCCTTTTTTTTTTTTTCTTAAATCTATCTCCTCCCTTCTGGAGGCTGAAAGACTGAAATTCCTCCTTGAAGTTTGTCTTAGAGAATTCTGTCATTTGTTTATACAATGGAATGCAGTTCACAATGAAATGTAAATATCACCACTCTGATCTTCCTGCTTTTGCTTTTGTTTTGACATAGAATTGTTTATTAAAATGGCAGAGCAAGCCATAGGACACTCTATCAGTCAGGCAAGCCAAATAGCTAATTATTATGAGCCCTTTTGATATCTAACAAACTGTGAAGTTTGAGGCTAGATCTTTCTTGAGCCTAGTTCTTTCAGCATTAGTCTCAGTAGGTAGGTGAGGCGTTTTTTCCAGAGATGTGGTTGTTAGATTTTTGAGAGGGAGTAGGCATTGTTGGTTTTTTTTTTCTTCCCCCCTGAGTTACCTAGCATGAGGAAGAAGAAGATTTGACAAATGATTTCAGAGCTAATACAGGAGCCTCTCTTATCTGTGTGTCCTGTTAAGGCAATGCTTCTAGTACTGCTAGTCTTGCTGTGAGAAGACAACAACAAAAATGGTATCAGACAACTTTGTTTAAGGCAATTTTAATAATAGAAATTGCATATGGTTCTGGCTGACAGTAGCCTCTATCCCATTGAAAAACTTAACTAATATCTTCAATCTGATTGGGAATACAATGTCAATGTATACAGATATGAAAAAGAAAAAGCATCTGTTGTGTAATGTAAGTTATTACAGATGCTATACAATTATAGCAGATATATTTTCTCTGCAATGCAGCGCAATATCTTCAGGCATCTAAAATGTTCCTTTCAAGTCTTGATGAACTACACCCTGCCTCTGTTCCTGAGGGTGATGTAGCCATGTGCCATACTTCATGTATAGCTCTTCTGTATGTTTTTGTAGCCCAGTTGGAGATTTGAGGCTGGGAGAAATCACAGATCTAACTTTTGTCCCTAATGATACATGTACTACCAATGAACACAGAGTATTTCCCCCTCCTTTTTTTTTCTCTTTTTTTTTTTTTTAAATTTTCTTTCTTTTAGTTCCCATCCTGTGGGAAACATGTAGGAGCCTGTAACCAGACAGCTCTGGGTTTGGAAATGAAATTGTCTTCACACCAAGTGCCTTAAGGGCAATGTTTTCCTTTCAGTCCAAATAAATGCATAATGAGTTTTCTAGCACCTGTGTTAGAACACTCATTACTCTATGATGAGGACTCTGACATTCTTGCAAAATTCAGTTTTTCATAGCCTGTGTAGTTTCTGGTATGTCATATACAATTAAAGCTCATTTCATGTGTTGCACTGGTGCTTACTCAGAGAAACTTTCTGCAGAACGAAATGTGAGCAGTATGTATTCTGATGGTACTGTTGGGTCTGGGCATAAATATTCCTTATCTAATAAAAGAAAAAAATTGGGTGATTCCTCAAACAGGCTGGTATATATGTTGCTTAGGCTTCATAATAGTATTATGAAGAACAGAACAGAGAATAGAAAAAAACTTAAACATATTACAACTCTTTTTGGTCCAAACTGACTTTGCATTTTTGATTAAGGAGTATTCTCTCTTAGTCATTGAATGTTTGAATTATTGCTTTTTATAGCATGTGAATAGTCCAGCAATTACCTGAAATTAACCAGCTGTTGTGTACGAATGCTTCCTATTCAGTTTAAGGTGTTACCATGTTCATAATAAATTAATATTAAAGAAGATGGTACCGGGACATCAGGTCCCTTATTCAAAGGGAGTAAGTTTATAAAGCCAATTCTGGACCCAGTGGAGCATAGCCTGGCTCCTGTGCCGTGCACCTCTGAGACAGTATTACAAGCTCTTCTAGTCTCTGCAACTTGATAATAAAATGCAAGGCAGCAATAAGGTTTTTGTTCTTTGAGCAGTGCTGGAGTTTTAAAACAGGAAAGAGAAAGTTGAAGAGAATTTTTTTTTGAAGATCTATTAAAGGACCTCTTTAACAATATATTAATATTTCTCAATTAGGTGAACTTTCAGTGGGTTTTATTTCTGGATTATAGTGAAAGTATCATATTGCTCCATCATAGCAAAATGGCACCCTCTTCCAAACCAGCTCACATACCAATGTGTTATGGCTGAGTTCTTCATGCCTTAAGGGCATTGCACTGCTCGTAGGTAGGGTGATGGAAGCATAGAGTGAGGAGACATATGTTTCCATCTGCTTGCTTGTTGAGAGTATTCCTTTTAGATACTGATAGGGAACACTCAGTAGGGAATGCCCTCTCTACAGATTTATTCACACAGTGACCTCTTTCTGGTTAAGGGTGTTTCACAGTGAAGCTCTAGACACCTGTGGTACATCAGGAATGTTTAATTGTACAGCTCAGTTGCAGGAGAATGTCTTGCAAAAGACTGTTAACATTTTTATATGCTGTCCTGTTTGAAAGTGCTTCTGTTGCCAGAGGGATGATTGACATGGACACTACTCTGTACTTTCATTATTACTAGTTGTGCATCTGGGATTTAATTCATTGCCCTTGAGGTATTCTGAAGAGTAATTATGTTCTGAATAAAGCAGTCATGGGCTCTATACCTTACCAGTTGGCTCTTCTGCCTCTCTGCCTGTGTCACTGGGCTCCTCAGAGCATATTCTTTTCAGAGAGCTTGCCAGTAATGAATGAGGCCTGTTTTCCATATTGACCTCAAATTGCACATAATTACGTAAATGCAGCCAGAGGTAACAATGAGGTGTGCATAAAAAATATACTTTATGGATGGATTTTATAGAGCTCACAGTGCAGTTGAAATTACATAGCTAGTTATGGGAAATGTATGGTTGGTTGTGCTCTATGTTGTGCCTTCCCTCAATTCTGCAGCATGAAAGAAACACATTGTCTGTTCCAGCACTGCCATGAGGTTTGGTGTTTCCATGCTTTGGCTAGAAAAGGTATGGCCTTCTGTCTTTCTTTTAATACCTTTACAATAATGTTTCCCAATTTTAGAAGTTTTAGCACAAAATGTATTTCTTCTTTTATATTTTTAGTTCAGTCACTCAAAAAATTAATTGCTCTGTATTTATCAGCATCTCCTGCCTGCTCCATGTGTGATTGTAACCTGTACTCAGCCCTCAGGTATGGGTAGGGAATTAGCAGACTTCAGAAGATGCAGTTTCTCTGCAAAGTACTGGTAGGATGATGGAGGGAACTTCCCTCTGGCAATGTGACCTTTACTTAGGGCAGCAGTGTGGGATTTGGACTTGCATTTGACTGGACAGCCCTGCTACCGAGCTGCCCCCTCCTTAGGGTAAGAAACACATTTAGGGCAGGGAAATCACTTTTATTTGACCAAGACATTGAATTTCTCCATTTCATATACCAGTTTCTCTGGCTCCGAGCAAGATGAACAGCGACCCTTGTGTTCCTGCTCCGTCCTCCCACCCTGTCAGGGTCACTTTCCAGCACTGGTTCAAATTGGGAATTTCCTAATTCTCAATTTCTTATTCACTCTAAATTTACTTTTGTTGTAGGTGAATTACCATGAGTGTAAAAATGGAGAACTGGCATACTTAGTATATATTGGTTCCCATTTGTGAAACAAACAATTAGAAAAATGATGATTGATTGATCCTGACTATAATTCTGAGTTGATTTCCACACTGGAAAAGCTAAATAAACATGTCCATTTTTATTATTTTCCCTGATAGATCTGTATGAAAGTAAGAAAAATTATTAATTTCAAATTAATTTTTTGAACAATGAAATTTTATTCTCACAACTAAGCTGATTGTGAAGTGAAAATTTCATTCTGGTATGCTTGGCTATGAACTACCAACCTTATTTTACATGTAGTGGAAATATTTTTCTACAAGTAGGCATTGAAATAGCTTGAGGGAAAGCCACCTGTGCAGATTTTGTGTTTAACTAAGATGATAAACACTGTCTTTAAATGTAATATTAGCAGGTTTACTTTCACAAGAAAAATGTTGGCTAAAAAAATGTGGCTGAAACTTTTTTTTTTTTTAAATGCAACTCTCAGGAGCTTCACGTGTTTCATTTTTCATCTGATCTGGAGTATGTAATGTAAATTCAGAGCTTGGAAATGGACAGTTTTAGGAAAATTGCTTGGAAATTTCACCCTTTCACCTGAAGAGGTTGTACCTGGCATTGGTGCTGAGACCCAGGAGAGATTACTGCTCCAGGGGTGACATCCAGGGGTGACATCCAGGCTGTCTCTGGGTGTAAGGACCCCGTTCCCTTCCTTTAGGCTGGTACCTTTCCATGCTAAGCCAGTCTCTGTGATTTCTGAAATCAACCTAGAACCAGTGAAATAAAGGCAAGCCATCTTTTATTTACTTCAGCTTTTATGAACGAGGCCTATCCCAGGCTCTAGGCAACCTGCCATCAATTATCCACACAATTCATAACAATAAAAGCAAAAAAGCAGTAAACTCTGCCCACATCTGCCAGCTGCCTTAGCTTAGGGGAGGTGAAATCATGCAGCCTCTCACGTTCCCTTAGGCCCTGCAGCTCGGCCCCTATCAAACATTTGTTCCAGAGACAAGCTCTGTCTCTGGTGCAGTTAAAAATGTACATGTTAATATGTTCCAACAGATCCTGAAATTTCCTAGCTTACAAAGCTGGCTGTGCCAAACTCCTCTTCTATAGACTCTAATTTCCTTTCTGAAGAGAGGAGAAGCATCTGGACCCACTCAGTCCCCAGAGCAGGGCTCAGCCACGTCAGCAAACTGAAGCTCCAGTGTGGCTGCCCAGGGTCAGCTGTGGACTGCCTGGAATCTCCTTATTAAACAAGCCCAGAGTTTTGGATCTGCACCAAACTCCTACAACTGAACATGATGGGACATTTGCAAAGTCCTGGTTTTGTAACAGAACTTGATTGCAAAAGGTCATCGATGTGTGCTCTGAGTCTCAGACTTCCAAGTGCAAAACCTTATCCAAGCATAACTAGGATTAAAATCCCAGTTAATGAAGGGGTCTGCTTTCATTCATCTCTCCAGTAACAAGGGAATAGACTGTGTTTAACTTTCATGATCAGAATCAAACTGGAGTTTAAAATTTTGGTTTCTTTAGAAAAATCTGTTTAAAACTTACATTCTCAGCCACTGTTGCCTGGTAGAAATTTTCCAGTAATTAAACTACCATCAAAGGCCATTTTTGAACTGTGGTAATATAAAGTTATAATGTATTTGGAATGAATGGTTGATTAGTAATTTTGGGGAGAGTGTGGTGTGGTATCTAATTTCAGTCCTGGTTGTGTCTCCATGGTTCTTTCTGGATGACTATTCTTCTGACTTTGCTGAGAGAAAATATAACATTATTGTTGGCACCAAATTAACCCTAGGATTGTTGGCTACTGATATGCTAGGTTAGATGGAGATACAAAGCTGGGATCCTCAGTACACATTAGTCAGGGAGATTGGAACAAGCTGCTTCCACTGGGGTGTTGTCTCCTGACCTTATTGCCTCAAAAACCCCAACCCCAAACCCCACGCTAAAAACCAACACCAGTCTGCATTTTCTGCTTTCCAAGGTGCTGTGTTGAAAGCCAGGTCTCGCACAATACGTTTCTGAAAGCCTTAGTTGAGCAGTGCTGGAACTGGTCACGTCTGCAGTGGATTCTCTGGGGTTAGTTTTCAACACCAAATAATTTTGCAGTATATTTTTCCTTTGATTGCAGTTTCATACTCAGGTAAGTAATGCATGAAAAAATGTACTGTCAAGTCAAATCATTTGACTTGTTATCCTGGCATTTTTGTTTGGAAGAGGCAGATCTTGGAAGAGATCTTCATCTGGTGCAAATTACAGTGCTACCATTACTTTAGGGGAAAAACTTACGCAAGCCAAAGGTCTGCAACATTATCCAGAGACCATGTGTGCCACATGTTCAGGTTTCTTCCCCCATTGTCTGTAAAAATATTTAATGTATGTGTTAATGACTGAAGGGCTCCTAATGTGATGGTGATCTGTCCATTGTGGTGTGTATGGTTAATGCTCATCATAGTTAGAAATCATGCAATGAAAATATTATCCTTGTTAGTGTTTATCTTACATGTAAAGTACATCCATGAATCTGGAAATATTCCCTAACCTCCAGACTGCAATTTGGAGATAGAAGAAACTCTCAAAATACACACACTTTTAAATGGAAAACAAACAACTAAAAATGTAACATTCCCATTGTGTAGTAGATAAGTTAGTATTTTCACTGAAACCACTGTTAACTTTTTGAGAGAGGACCAGTTATTTTTACCTGATCCCTCAGGAGTTGGGGAAGTCCTCAACAGGATTCTGAGTGTTTCCATAAAATAGATTGTGATACTAGTAAGAGCTACCTAAAAGTAACCGTAGGCGACTTGTTTGTCTCCTCGTGGCTGAAATGTTTTATCATTTAAATAAAGCATTGGGATGTCATTAACCTTATGGTCCAGTAAAATGAATGAAATCAGGCAAATTGTGTCCATGAATAACCATGTTGTTTTTTCCCATGTGTTATGTCAGACAGAAAAACAACCGATGAGATTAACATCCAGATAAATGAACTGTATTTATATGAACTTCTTGAGGTCATGTAATCTTCTGTAAGTAAAGAAATTCCCTGATTGCTTTGTGACAATTACTAATAGACTTGTGCAAACTGTGAACA
Organism: Poliocrania exsul; assembly: GCA_035041345.1. Lineage (NCBI taxonomy): Eukaryota > Metazoa > Chordata > Aves > Passeriformes > Thamnophilidae > Poliocrania > Poliocrania exsul. Next base: position 31,734,445 of record JAWWLZ010000177.1, read on the forward strand.
ATGTATAAATGTACCTGTGTATGCATATGTGGGGCAAGAGTAAAAAAAATGTTTATTATGTTGATGAGTAGAGTGTATCATTTAAAAGAAAAACAAGACATTGTGAATGTTGGCATAGTGAGATATTATTTCTTTTCTTTCCCAACTTTTATGGGAAAATTTAGGCATAATTTATGCTTTAAAATTTCTTTCTCTACTGGTCAAATTGTATTTCCAAAGAAGAAGGAGAAAATAGTATAAATTTAACTTCTTTTGAAAAATTAAGCTTTTTATTACAGCAAACTTTATTTACTAGACAAAAATGTACTTACAAGTTGAAATTTTTACCATTGGAAGATTTCTTAACTCTTGTCCATGTCTAAGTATTCCTCAAATGGTTGAGACAAACAAAGTCCATCTCTTCCACAGCATCTGTAACTCTGTCCCCCAAAGCCAGGGAGACCATTGTCCAGGCTAAACCACTACCATGGATGTTTCCAGTGTTGCTGACTTGATTCAAAATTTATGTAGATGAGAAAAAATGGACACAAGGCCAAAGAATTAACAAGTCGTGAAACTGGAGTGGGGGAAAAGTCCAATTCCATACTGGTAGTAGCGTTTGTTGTTTTGCTGGTTCCTTGCTTGGCAGCATCACACGCCAGCACCGAATTGTAGGGGAGGACTGGGAGGAAAAAAAAAAGGGGAAATGGGAAGTGTACCTTTCTTTCAGGCTTGGACTAAGTCAGCATACATTTCAATTAAAGTGTAGGGGTTTTCTGTGGTTTTTAAGATCTTCAGTTTCTGTGCTCTCTAGAATTGGCTCAAAGCTAAGTAACGGCGTTGAATGTTAAGTTATTGTTTAATATTATGTTTTGGTTAATAATACACCTTGTGTTCCAGAACAAAAATAATCAAGGAAATATATATAAACAAAGTGAATTAATGACATGACCTACTTTTGCAGTTAATGGATTATCATAATTAGATGTTTTTATTTTTTTATTTCCCCAAGTGATTCTCTTCCTTTCCCCCCCTCCCCCCCCATTGATAAGCATAGTTTGAGAAAATGGAAGTATGAGCTATGACACTGACATCAGATTTCTAAAATTCCATTCTGACAAGTATTATTTTTAGTTGCATCAGATCCTGACAGAGGTGCAATCAAAATATTTTGTGGCCAATACGGAAAGGCAGGAAACACTGTTAACCTTTGTGGGCTGTGGTTGTTTTTACAGCTACAGATTAAAACACTCTCATATAGTTGGCATGAGAAGGCACCAATTGGATAATACTTAATAACTTGGCATCACATCAGTTTCCATAATTGCCTTTCCATGTATTATGCTGCTTCTGTTCTTTTTTTTTCAGTCATCCAGGTGTCAAACTCTGAGTAACCTGAGGAGATGGAATCCTTGTAGTGTGTTTTTAAGTATCACTCCTGTGGGTGCAATGGTGGCAGGCCTTTTTAAAAAAAACCTCAATTTCACTTTCTACATGTTTACAAATGAGTTAAAATGTTTAATTTCTATTCTTATTTATTGTTGTAGCTAATTAGGGCATTTTTTTACTCCAGTGCTAGAACTGAGAATTTAGAGTTCTTACTGTGAGTTGTGTAGCTCTTTGTTTGGAAACATTTCTGAATTTAGGTATGTTTGCCACTGCATCTAAGGAAAAAGATTGTAGGTTCTGGCTTATACTTCTGGAGAGTCAAGAAAAAGCTTAATTAAAATAACACAGAAAAGTCATGCTTTCCCACTGTATGGGATCTTTGGTGCCATCAAGGCAGTGTAAGTAATTGTGTTTGTAGCAGTTGATCCTCGGTTCATGTGGCAAAGGTTTCATATGGAGAAATCACATCTCTCTTCAAGTTAGGGAGGCAACTAATGATAACAAAAGTTGATAGAGTAGAAGAAATAACCAGAACTTCCTATGTAGTGTTTAAGAGTAAAATGTATTCAAAAGGTACACACAGCAAGTTTAAAACCCACCTGTGGAGTGCGTGTTAGAATGAAAGCAGGGGTTTCCACCTCGAGTAAAACCCCTGAGCCAGCAAGAAGTCAGTTTTTCAGCTGGAACAACCACACCAAAGGATGAAATGTCCTTGCAAAAGAACTCCTTTGAGGAAAGGACAAGGTACCAAAATTATGGGGACTGGACATCTTTCGTTGGGTTTGACAATGACTCATGAGAAGAAATCAGACTGAAGCAGTACAGTTTTTTAGCCATTGCCTTCTGTCAGTCTCAAGCTTTAGTTTATGGAGAGTGACAAAATATGACATGCAGTGTATTCCAGAGACTTTTGGCTGTGAAAAGCAGGGCTTGGTCACTTTCTAGTAAAACTGGGAAAAAAACCCAAACAAACAAACAAACAAACAAACAAACAGATATTTGTGGAGTGTCTCAGAAAAGAACTGAGACTTTTTTTCCAGTGGATGAAAAGGTAGGTGGTTGGATATGTTCTTTCAGTAAAGTTGCATGTGATATATCTGTATTTCTAACAGACACCTCACTTAAAAATCTGCAAAATACTTAAAAAAATTATTAGCAAAATATACTCAGCAAATTTAACTTAATTTTTGCTGTATAGTTATTCTTTTTATAGTACATTTATTTTACAATTTATTTTTTTAAGTAAAAGTGCCATGAAGTCACATTGCTGTGAAATATAAACTGGGACTAAAGCAGGTGACTATAAAACAGCCAGATGATGTAAATCTAAAAAGTAATCTTGATTTATTGGTAATATTATTTACAGCACTCTTGCTTTGCTTTCTGCATCTTCAGTGGAGTAGGGAAGACTTTCCTGAGGCACACAGGAGTGGGCTCTATTCAGCTTGTCTCAGGTGGATTCACTGTGACAGTAGGCCCAGTCCACTCAGGTATTTTAAAGACATGGCCAGAGAGGCAGATAAAACACAGACTTGGAAAAGTCTGGGAGCAAATTTCTTTTCAGGGAACAGGACTACATGATTTCTCACAATGTATGACTAGGCAAGCAATAATTACAGAATCATGGAATATCTTGTGTTAGAAGGATTGTTGGCTTCAACTCCCATCATAACTGTCAACACTAAAATCAATATTGCTATCGAGAAGGAAACAAACTGAGAAAAGCAATAGATATCAGTTTGCTATTGAATACTTTCCAGTTTTATAAAATCTATTAATTTCCACAAATTAGGTGTTAAATAGAATCTAGCTAGGAAAAAAACTGTTGAATTTATCTTCCCAACTTAGTGCAGACATAGGTCAAATTTCTGCAAAGTGACCTCCAGCTGGCCTGCTAAAAAAGAAAAGAGGAAGGAATGTACTTGATGAGTAGCTGTCCTCACAGTATCTCGGGGTGAATAGGCCTACTATTTTGGAGAGGTAAAGATTTCAGTGTTCTAAATTGGGAGACATGTAGGCCTGAATTTGAAAGAAGCAATTTATTTGCCCTTTTTACTTCAGGTTGAGTGGTGGTTGTACATCATTTCATTAGAAAACAACAATAAATGAAATCTTTACAGCTGAACAACCCCAAACAAGGCACAACTTTCAAATATTACACATTCCTCAACTGTAATATAGGAACAAAGTAATATTATATAACTTAGGGTTGTTGGTGTTGGAGTTTTTTAAAAAAACTTCCAAGTACTTAAGATCTTTTTATGGAGTTAATTGTGTTTTAAAAATATTTTTTGGAAATTATGTCAGATTAAAATGTTGCTGTTTCATGGTACAATGGAAAATATCTCCTTAAATAATGAATTTCCTAAATACTTTTCTTGAATGTTAATCATAACAAAAATGTAGCATTCTCAAGTTATATTTATACATTTGAAATACTTTATAATACATGCAAATTATATGTATAGTATTTATTTAATGCAAAGGTAAATATCCTGATCTTCTTAGGAAAGTGTACAGGAAACTTAGGAAATTCTGTCTTATCTGATTTCATTCAATGGACAGAAAAAAATCAGCAAGAAAAATCAAATTTCAAAAGAGGTATCTGAGAATTATTAACATTAGTAAGGCAGAGTATGTGCCAATTGTGTCCCTGATTCCATTAGGTGGGATGCTACATCAGGTGTGTTAAGTATTTCAGAATTAGCCAGCAAACTCTGCCTTTTCTCCTGAGAGCACTACATATCAGCAAAATATTTCCAACTTTATTAAAACTAACTGCAAATGGTTCATGCTAATTATGCAAGCTGAATACCTGGTAAAACATTTTCATGTTCCTAACACAAGAAAAAACAAATTATGGTTTAAGGCTCTAAATAATTTTGCAACTAAATGATTACCTAATAATTTTATTTGAATTGAATTCAAAAACATCATGTTTTTGCAAAGCCAGACATGTGCAAGCTGAAACTGGAGTTGAGACAAACCAAAACACAAGTTATTCTACAAATATTAAAACCCTCCCAGCTCTGTGTGTAGGTTATTCAGAGGTAGCAATGAAGCTTGCAAACCAGTGCCAACTACATGACTAGAGCAGCATGACCGAACCTGCTGGTGAAGCTGCTGGATGCAGACAGGCATTTGCACTCCTCAGAAAAGTAATTTGCTGTAACTAAAGACAGAACCCTAAATATTGTAAATAAATTGAGGGTCAGTCAGTACAGGCATGAGTGAATTTCTGCTACTCTTACCTTAGTTGAAGAGGTTATGCAAACATTATATGTTTATTTATTTATTTAGAGTGGTTTTTTCCTCACTTTAATTATTGTAACTTTTAGACCTGTTCATTAGAATGATGATAAATAGAAAAACAAGCTTAAATCTCACTAGCTTATTTTGTGGCTCTAGAAAAAAAAACCCTATGAGCTTGCAAGCCAGGTCAATTAAATAACATGAGTATGAAAGGTTAAATGAGGCCTTTACCCACTTTACATGTACTGGGACTGTGGGCACTAAGTTGCTGTATGGACTCCATCCCAGGAGCACTGAATTGGTTTTCCCAGTCTGTACAACCTACTTACTTTGATTCCACCCAGCAAAATAGTGAAGTGTATGGTTTATTCCAGAGTTATACTGACAGCCTGAGCTGGATCTGGGACATAAAAATTGCCTAAATTTAGGCATTTAGGGAGGGCTGTTTGAGCAGCTGTAATGTGTCCTGCTTTGCCTCCAGCTACTAGTCCAGAATAGCAGGAGCCCTCCTGAATGTCCTGGGTTGTATCCACCAGTCTTAAAGTTGTTGCACACCTTGGCATCCAAAATGTCACTAGATGGCCTATATTTAAGCCCAATATATTGATGAATGTGTGCCTGTGTAAGTTTTTCTTCTGTGCTGTCTAAATATGTTTTCGTGGCTACTTTGTATCTGATGTAATATTCAGGTTTTACTTTTGTCATGTACAAACCTGCAATTGTTTTTTGAAGGGTAATTCATAGAGTCATAGAAATTGCTTGTGCATTCAATGTAATATTTTGAATTTTATAAAATGGCAAGAGTCTTGACCAAAGCTTGTATTTTAACTGAAGTTTTGAGTGTAAAATTGCACAGCTGATAATGATGCCATTACAGAATAAAACCAACAAGCACAGTAATAGTTGCCTATCCCAAGTCTATATTGAGGGGATAACAGAGAACCTACTGAAAGCTGGGTAACATGTGATGAGAAATGCAGCCCAGAGCTGTGGTTTCTGAGAGTGAAGGACAGACATTGAAGGAAGTCAAGGATGTATCCAAGAAGGACCAAGTAAGGAAGTCCAGAGAAGGAGAGCAAGAAGCCAGAGCAGAAGCAGGAATGAGGGCTCAAGAATTCAGAGTTCAGCTGTATGAGGATGTATATAAAGCAGAAAGTAAAACCAACAGCCTTCTCTTATATAAATAGCATAAATAAATACCTGATGTGTCAGGATTTCAGTTTGAGGAAGATTGGCTGTGAGTAGTGCAGACCTGCCAGAACCTGACAGTAAATGCGACTGGCAGCAGGCTAGGACTCATTAAGCTTTTTCTGTTCTCATGACCTGGAAAGGATTTTACAGCAAAATACCTGAGCTCCCCTTTATTTATAATTGAGCTGTTTTCTACAAGGTAGGAAGGTAAACTAAGTTCAAACTGCTTGATAATGCAAAAAAGCAGTTTCCCTTTCCTGTTTTTGGATCAATGCATATGATGAATGCTTAGCACTCTGATGTTGAGTAAATGTGAATTTATTAGCTGTATGTTGCTTTTATGTTGTTTTGTGGGACTGTACAGATGTTTTGTGAGAGAGGGACGTAGGAGAAAAGATAGGATTTGGAAAATGTTTAGATGTTTCTGATATATCTAATGCTGATGTTAGGCTTTCCTTGAAAGTGGGGGTAAATGCATGTGCAATTAATTAAAGCTTTTGGAATGGATAACCAGAATTAAACAAAAAGAAGGAACAATCTGATGCTGGTAACAGTAGATGAGATTAATGTCATGGAACTAAAATGCAGTTAATGCTGTGTTGTTCATTGAGATCTTACTTAATTTTATTAAAGTTAGCTGTTACAAGCCTTAAACAAGACTGAACGGTACATTTGTTGCCAGAGATGACTGCTATTAAGCTCATATTTTATAAGTAGAAAACTGTAAACTCTCAGAAACAATAGATTAAATGCAAGCCAAAATGTGGGAGGATGTTTTCTGCTTATGTACAGGGAGGATAAGCAAATGGGCTTATAGACACATGTGTGCAGTTATTGCAGTGACTGCTCCCTGCTCTGTGTGAAATCTGGATTTCAGGGAACACTGAGAGCCTCCCTCAGCTCCATCGCTGATATGTGTTTGGTCCTGTTTCAATGACTGAGTATGCCTGCCCAGCTGGGAAGTGTGGGGGTCTTTAAAGAGGAAAAATATGCAAACCCATCTGAAAAACTGTTCTGCAAGGCCTTGTTTCCATGTATGGGGGTATTATCTGGGATTAAACAGTAGATGGAAACGGCAAATTTGTGAGTTACGGATAATGTCTGAAGTAGAAAGCCTGTGATGCCTCCATTTACCTTTCACTGATTTTGTTTAAAAAATTTAGAGGGATACATCAGACTTAGTGGGTATTCTGTACAGAAGGCAATCTCAGCTGTCATTCCGGCACAGATTGTGAGACTACACCACTGAAATAGAGTCCTCATGTCCTCAGTAGACTCAGAAATGAAATGGCATTACAGCAATTTTGTTACACTTGTCAGCACGTGGAACTCAATGCAAGTTTGCTGGAGCCTTGGTGGTCTGACCTTTCCTCCCATGCAAGCCATGGAGAAGGCTTGGATCTGCTGGGACAGGGCATCTGGCCACATCCATTTTTCAAATGCACAGCTCATATTCTGTGTGAATCAGACCTTGCTAGGAGGTGTGATCAAACCATCACAGCCTGAAAAGCTGCAGGACTTAAAATGAAGCAAGCAAGATTCAAATGTAGGTAAAGTGAAAGAGCCTCTCACCCAGTGAAGCTTCATATGAAGGTAAGGAGAAGGAATTCAGAGTTCTAAAACTTTTGCCCCATGCTTTGTTCTGCACCACATGGCTCTCATGGTGGTGGTAGCAGAGCAGGCCAGTGAATTTGGTCTTTGTGGCTTGTTTGTATGTGCAGTCAGGTAAACTGAGTTCTGGACACTGAATGTCTTTTGCCATGGCAATGAGTTATGGAATAGATTTGCTACAAATTACCTCATTTTTTTCTTGCACAAAATGTGTCAGTGGGTTGGGCTGCAGTAGTCAGAACATAACAAAGGTTGAGACAATAAACCAAAGGTGAATCTTCCTGAATGTTAAGAATTACAGAGTTAAGGGTGCATTTTAGCAAGGGACAACATTATGATTCAGGAATGATTTAATAGATTATTTTAACTATAGCAGAACTTTTCTGTAGTTTTGCCTGAAATTTCTAAAATTGGAATGACTATCAGGACTTCAGTTTTGGGTGGAACCCCATTGGGTTTATGGTAAAAGGCAAGTGTATGCTTGCCTATGGACAATTTCACTCTCAATTTTCCTTAATTTGTAGATGTTGAGATTAATATTCTTCTCTGAGTCAGTCTTTAGCATAAAATGAAGTTCTACAACAGTGAATAAACCTATGTATAGATGTCTTTTGTCTGTTTAGCTTTAGCTGCTTAGAACTGCAGTGCTTTAATAGTTAGCAGGTGTACTGATAATTAAATAATTAAGCATCAAGTAATGAACACCAAAGGTGCTTTTGGATTATTATCATCCCCCAAAATGAGAGTTTGTGCATTCTAAATGAATCTATGGATTGTTTCAATAATATGAGATGGAATATATTTGAAACCTGACTTTGTGCCCAAGTGAACAAAAAGATAGCTTTGTCCTCAATGCCAAGAAGATGTGTTTTCACCACTAGATCATTAATATCACTTACTCATGCAATGTAGAAAACCAGCCTGGATTTTACTGTAAAGTAACCGTGTGAGATCAAGTTACTACAGTGATGGTTGACCTTATCTCTATTGGGATTTTACAGAGCATTCTCTAATGGTAGTTTTCTCGCTGTGGAAAAATAAACCCAACAAAGCAAAAATTAAAACCAGCTCTTCTGCTTCCAATTAAAGACCCCAAATTTGTACTTATAAACTCTTTTTTTTTTCCCAGTAAGAGTTATCTTAGTCTATATTTATTCTTTTCCAACCAACCACAATTATAACAGGTGAGGAACATGAACAGGGTAGGACTAGCTTGAACCCTGGTAGCCTAGATAGAGAGGGAGAGAGTGGCAGGGCTTGAGATGGTTCTTTCCTTTTTGAAAGGACAATTGAGAATTTTAGGGGATGGTGAAGAAATATTTTAGGGAATGAATGGGACCAAAATTCAAGTCACAGAAGAACATGCTGAGATTTGGTAAAGAGGGGGTATGCAGTCCTGAGTACACTCTTATAAAGGAATTACAGGAACAGAAACCTGTCAGCATTTCCAGTTGAAAAACTTATGAAATCATGAGTCATGTTAAAAATAAATGAAAATAAACATAAGGTTAGCTTTTTAATTGCCTTCTGCATTTGTTTAGGTTTTTAGGCTTCCCACACATACTTTTTTTTTTTTTTTTAAGTTAGGTTGTGTTTTAAAGATTTCATTTGCAAGCTCTAGACTAAAATTATCTCTTTCTTTTCATAACAGATTAAATTCTCATAAATAATATGACCCAGAATCTGTAGCTATGGTGAAAGCTATGAATGTTAGACTAGTTAATGTATGTAATTTATTACCTCTATATATACTAAATGAAGATTTTAAAACTGTTGCCTTTTATTTGTAATGTGCACACTTTATTTGTTGTTTTGAATTACATGGGGATACATTTACTCAAAACAGGAAGGATTTAGAACTTACAATACATGGAAAGGTCCAACCAGATTAAAACTAAATACAATGGGGTGTAATACAATTTCTAAATATCTTTTTGTACCATTGCTCTTAGAAATTTGTAAACCTCCTCTGTATCTAAGAATTCTCAATGACTGGGACTATCTGTAAGAAAAGATAATAGTGACCTGATTTCAGAGGTACATGACAGCTAAGAAATGAGGACCAAGGGTTTTAAAATAAGTGGTCTGAACTCTCTGGAAAAGGGGTATTATGTACTGCAGTGCACCTTAATTTTATTTTGTGTCTGTGTGAGAAAGAAAGAGAGGCGGTCTAATGGATATTTGTCTAACTAAACTCTAGGAAATTATTCTCAGGTCTGTGGCTTCTGTTTCAGAAGGAGCTTGTCTGCTGCTCCTAAGGACACTCGTAGATCAGATGAAAGGCCTCTCCCTATGAGCTGCTCCTTGCTGACTCGCTCAGACCACATTAGCTGAAACTGCTTTATTGCCCTTTCCTTTTTGGTAGCATGGTGATTTCTGAAAACTGCTGTCTGGGCTGGGAGCGTTGGTTGGTGGCACAGAGATGAGGAATGTGAGATAACCTTTCCTTCTGTGTAAAGATAATGCAGATGGGAAAAGGTAGAACAGTAAGAATTGGAACAATGATTTCTGACAGTAATTTATAAAATTTACCAACTTTTGTATAGCAGCCAGATCCACAGGTGAATAGGTGATCAATACTGATTTGCCCAGGTGGGCTTAGAAGTTTTCAACTCGTGGGCTGAACGCTGTGGTTGGTGGTGTTGGGCTTCTTCAACACTGTTCTGGTTCATTAATGTGAAATAACGTGTCTTCAGAGTAAAAACTGTGTAGTGGTCTCTAAACCAGTGTAAAGACACAGTTATTTGAACTATACGAATTCATCGTCTTTTGATATCATTGTTACGATCATACTGATTTGTGCCTTAGTGCAAGCTAGGTGTGAATTCTGGGTTGGTTGTTAATACAATACATATTGTTGGTAAAGGCTGAAAAAAGGGGAGGTGTGATCTTCAGTTGTGTTATTTCATCTTCAGTGGAAAGAATTACTTGTATACAAAAATGCTCTTCAGAAAGACCTAGTCAATTTGCAAATTTTTTTTTAAATTTTGCCACCTATGACTCATTGACTTAAGTAAGCTCTTCTGTGGCAAGGAGTGCCACATGTCAAAAAACTTAAGCATTTTCTGTATGAGGAAAATTTTCAAAAATTGAAAACCTGAAGTAGTTGGAATTGAACAGGCAGGAAAACGGGGGGCTTTGCTCTGTTGAAAGGAAAATGCTTCACAAGTGCCTGCTTGGCATTTTCCAAACACTGTGTGGTGAGTGTGAAGGCACCACATTGAGCAAACACTGGAGTAGCCCTGACCAAAGGTTCGTTGGAGCTCCCTTCCACAGCGCAACCTGGTGGGGTGCTTGTACTCCAGCATGGGTTCCTACAGCTATCTGGCATTGCTGTGCATTTACTCTGACACACATTTAATTTGCTTTTGAAATTAGGTGTCAGATAATGTCCTGTGTGCCCATGAAAACGGTGTCCTCTCACCAGGCAGTGCCTCGCACTCCCTATAAACTCTCCTTTGGGTAAGATGTTTGAGATGAAAAAGGGCAGTGCCAGCCAGCAGCTGACCTAGGGCTGAGCTAAGTGATGTATCTCTGCTGGATTATGCTTTTCTCCTGTGATGGACAGCACCATTTCAGGTGCCATAGTGCCATAGCCCTAGGTCAGGCTTTTTCTTTACCTTGAGTGAGTCAGACTAATAACATGAAATAGAGAGAAAGAAAATGCACAAGCAGTGATTTGTTGAGTGTAAATGGGAAGGAAAATAAACTCTGGCCAAGGGCTGAAAATGAATCTCATCAAGTTTTGCACTAACTTGAGCCTGCAGACTGATTTTTATTCCACATTTTCTGGATTTAATCTGCCTTGGGATTTGGGAGATATTTTTAAAGAAATAGAATAGTTTTCTGAACTCTGGAAGGCTGAAGCTATTTCCATATGAAATAGCCTTCCTGGCTATGTCTCAGGTTCCCATATGTATTAAAATTCAGGAATATGTGTTTTTGTTCTTTTGTACTGTGGTGGGATGTAATCAATTATAAAGACATGCAAAATGTAAAGTTGTTTTTGTTGGGTGTTTTCTTTTTTCTTGCTTGGATTAATAATTATCACTGTCAGGAATTTTCCATTATCAGTCTCTCATACTTATCTAGTTCTCTATGTACAAAATACTCGGGGACCGCAGGGAAGTTAAGGGGGTGCAGTGACTGCAGGAGGAACCCAGAGATATTTACTAGGAGCAACTGATCCCTGGGATAATGGCTTTTCAGCATTTTCTAATATGTGGACCCTGAAGAATGCTGGGAGTGGAGTGTACTGTAGAGCATTATAAATCTGCTCACAACATATTGGCTTTTCCTCTGGCATTCTTTAAACCAAGAGGCTGAGATGCATGTCCTAACTGCATCTCAGTTCCATGTTGGAGCAGGACTATTTTCTACAGCCTTGGCTTACCTATTACCTTTTATGCCCTGTTTGGTTTTTTTTTTTTGTGTTGGGTTTTTTTGTGTGTGTGTTGGTTGTTTTTTTTTTTTCCCAGGAAGAGCTGTCAGGGGATAACTTAGAAGTGGGCTCTGATGCCATGTGGTCAGTGCCCAGGTTTGGAGTATCAGGACACTCAGTGCAGCCAGGGCATATGGCTACACCTGCATTTTATGCATGTCATTTGCAGCTGAAGTTATCTTACGGAGGCTTTTTTTTTTTTAAACCCAGAGACCGTAAGTTCAAAATCACTGCAAGAAATGCTGTTTGGAGAGAATTGCCAATAGCTCTGCCAAATAAAGTGGGACAAAGCCTATAACCTGTTCATCATTAAAAGAGATTAATATGCAGTGAAAGGCATATATTAGAAGAGACTGGTTAAAATTATACTGAACTATTAAAACCCAAGTTTGGGCAGGGTGCTTAGTCTTCTATGTGAAATACACCTTTTTCTAGTACTTCTTGCATCCTCAGAAGCTGTTCACTGCTGAACTCTTATGTAGGTGCCTGATTCCTGCAGATGGCTCAAGGAACACCAGATTTTGAGTGTTAGACCCTCATACGACTCTTTGAGAAAGCACAACAAAGTATTTGCCTGTACGGCTGGATGGTCACCTTCTGCCATGAAGGTAATAGTTCAAAGTATATCTGGTTCTTATAAGCTGAAACTCCTGGCTGAGAAAATTGATACTGAGGCACAGCAGAAATGGAGACTTTTGTAAGAATATTTACCATTACTACTTGCATAGAGATACTCTGTGATTACTGTGCATTTCTATACAGTTACCATGAGCAGCTGTAAATATTACTTCTGTGCTCTGTATAGTAATACTGATTACAAGAAATCCATTTGGAAATATATTTAAAGAACTATGTAAATAATTTGGATTTTAATATCTTCTTATTGATGTATATGTAATTTACTGTATATATTTAATATGCTCTGAGTTTAATAAGCAAACATTTATTTGCTTGCAGAGCTATATGGATGATTTTGTCTGTTCAGGTTTGGTAGACATACTTATGATGCCTGTAAAAGTTGCAATGGAAAATTGATTGGAAATAGATTTGCATGTTTGATTTAAGAAAGGTGTTTGAATTGAGTATTGGTGGAAATTGGTGGCCA
>JAWWLZ010000177.1:31747512-31783937 GCA_035041345.1 Poliocrania exsul
GAAAAAAATTCTTTTCCAAGAATCCCTCCAACTTGCTCTTATTATCCTTCTTGTAGGACTGTTTTCTGTACATATTTTTTCTTTGTATTGCTGTACTTTGATAAACAAAATCTATATAGGACAAAATAATGGTTAACAATAATATAATATATTCCTAATAGAAATATTTTGATGCCTACTCCCAAATGAGATTGAATTTTTTAAAAATATAACCATACCTTCTTAAGTTGGTCCTGGACTGCTACTTTGTTACAGTGTCCATTTTTTTTACTGTTCAGAGCATATACTAAATGTGTGTTAAATGCAGTATCTTGAACCTGGTACATTTTGTACTGGACTATTTAAAAGACAGAAAGAAATTCCATTCACATAAATCCATCAAAAATCAGAATGAATGAAATCCCGGAGTGATCATGTCTGTTTTCCATTTCCTATATATGCTATCCATCACAGAGCAAGATATTATAAAATAATGTAATGCATAAGTCATAAAGTAAAATTTTGTGGGGGATTTTAACTAATGGAAAGGAAAAGGGGAAGCTATTTCAGACTGTGGCTCACATTCCTTGAATTTACAAACTTCTGAACATGCAAAGAAACTGAACCCTTACCTGAGGACAGTTGGAACAGCAGTGGGGATAAGGTGCTGCTTGAAGTGAGTAAGTTCCTAGAAGAGGTTCTGCAGCTTTTTATGCCCTGTCCATGTGTGTATCTTTTGGCAAACAGTTAAATAATTCACTCTTTCAGTAATATAGATTTGTCAGTGTTATTATTTTGGGTTATTAAAAAATTCTGGTTTAGTCTCAGACCTATATTTTCAGAATTTGTTTGTAAATGGAAGCTGATACTTGATTTAGTTTAAAATAGGAAGGGAAGAAGAAATCTTGTGCTACTTCATGCTGTTTGCTGTTAAAGATAAGTGTCTAGAGTACTAAAATGACTTTTAAAAAGCAGTTGAGAGGAAACAGATAAAATAGATCCTGGGCATTGTGCTTTTTAAGTGCAAGGGTGTCTGTGCTTCAGGTTTCCAAACCATTGAGCAATGGAGAGGAGTGCTGCGGGGTCGAGTCTCCAGTTCCCTGAAGTAGGATTGCCACCATCCCCTGGGGTCTGACCGGAGTCTTAGGGATGAAATGACAGAATCACAGCCTGGATGTGACTAGCAGATAGTGCAGGAAGATAAGTCAATAGCAGCAGGACATATTTCCACTCACCCTATGAGAGCGAGCACTTTAAAGGCAGAGCTGCTGGTAAACTTTAAATGGAAGAGTCTGGAAGATAAATTTTTGCAGCATTGTTTTGATTTTTGTTACATGTCTTAGACCTTTGAAGTTTTGCTGGCAAGCGATAGTCTGGTTTGTTGTTGTTGGATATCTTAGCATGTATTCATTATGCTTACAACAGCCATGAAGATTGCAAATAAATTGAATAAACCATTTAAAACTTGCTATGTGCTATAGACAGAGTAAATTTGAGGAATGTCTGTAAATTTTAACCACTCACCCACCCCCTGTTTGCAGTAGAAAAAAGCTGATAGATGGTGCCTCCTTTTTGACCCTAAGTTATGGATACTCTAAAATAAAAAATCACTTATGCCTTGTGGCCTACTTCATTAAAAAAAAAAAAAGAAAAAAAAGGAAAAAAAAGGGGTAATTGTTGCTTCCTGTAGTCAGCTTCTTAAATTTTGCTCTAAATATTTTAGTAGTGGTGGGAGAATTTTGCTAATGTATTTATTATGCTTAGTGATGAGGTAAGTGGAGCAATCTAAACTTAGAGCAAGGACAATGAACTAAAAATGGTTTAATAGTCCAGTTTCCTATCATCATCTCCTACAGTATGCCACTACAATGAATTCTCTTATTTTAAAAGAGGAATTCCAAGACTGAGCATCAGTAATGGTCTGCAGGGGGACACTTTCATGTATGTTCATGTGAACAGCTGATGTAGAAGCAGAAGATAATTGTATGCTGGAGCTTTAGGCTGCAAAACATAGTTCAGTGGTTTTCTTAGGTAGAGAGCTTTGATATTTTTTAAACCAGAATTCCTTCTCTGGATGTTTTGAAGTGTTCACCATGAGAAGCTGCAGTATGAGTGGGTGGATCTGGCAGGAAATTACCACTTACAGCCCAGAAAAATGATGTCTTATGACATAAAAATAGATACAAAATGTGACACAGAAGCTCTTTTGTCTCTTGAGTTTGGCAGGCTTTCTGTGGGGATGGAAATTCATGTGAAAGTGCTTATTGGAGGTATTGATCAGAGATTTATCAGTCATCCACTGTAGGAAAATGGAACAATAGCTGTACAGTGATTTTTGAACCAGTTGGGATTTGGGAGCCAAAAAATACATCTGCAATAATTGCACAGAAGTCTAAAGGTGTAAACTGACCTGATCTTACCTTAAACAAACACAATTATGATATTTTAAACAAAACCTAATTACTTTTCAGAAATACTTTCTTAGAAGATTGTTTTAGTTTTAAGTTTTTTAGAACAGATCTTCATGAGGCATGAGAGAATCATTGAAGAACAATTAAGGCAGATTATAGGGTTTGGTTTGGAAGGCGGGTTTTCTGTTCCAGCACAGGGAACAGTAGAGCAATTTCAGAGGACAATATGTGGCTTTGCTTGGTATTGGAAAAGTCATTAGTTACTTGTCTCTCATTCTTGTCAAGTTTCTTTCAGACTGCTTTGTGAGATCAGATGTTCCCAATGGGTCTTAGTATCCACAGGACAATATTTCAGTTTCTGGGTTTTAGGAAAATAGATGTCAGTGTTTCAGAATTTTATTAACTCATGCTTTTGAGATGAAGGCATCCTGCAAATCATATGGTGACAGTCTAATAAATATAACTTTTCTTGAAAAGAACTCTTTTGTGTATAATGAATCTTTTACAGACCAAAGTGGCAAAAAGAATCTGCGGTGGGAAAAAAAAGAAAAATAATCTAATTTAGTCATTAAAGACTAGTTAATTAATAAAGTTTAGTGACTCTTCAGACTGCTCCATTAGTGCAGGTAACCAGGCAGTTCCCAGAGTGACTCCTGGCTGGCTGTGGTGCAGGGCTCAGCATCCTGCTGGATCTGTGCTCTTCTGGCCTTGTTCTAGATCCTTGTTCTAGGATCTGCGCTTGAACTGTCCCAGGCTCAAGAGCTCACCCTGTGAGCACAATACAGGTGTGTTTGCAGGTGTTCATGGAGAAACTGCATCTGCTTGGGCAGGCAGAGTCTTTTTCTACAGACCTTAAAATACCCTCCTGCTGCTCTCTAATTGCCTCATCAGGAGATGGGAATTTATTGCTTAGGAATGCTTTGCTAGGCACTGAGAATTAGGCTCAGGTTAGCTATCCTGTGGTGTACTGAGTGCTAAGAAATTTGTAGAAATCACAGGTTCTGTCTCTGTCCAAAATCCTGTGACATCTCCAAACCTTACCTCGATTTCAATTCTTGGAGTATGTATTCTCTCAGGTCTGCTTCTCTGTCTAATTATCTGAGGTGGAATCTTTATCACTGAATTAAAATAATTTCTCCTTTTGTGGAGATTGGAAAGTTCCCACCTGTTGAAAGATGCATTATAATACAGGTATGTTAAGGCTGAATCTCATGCTATTGGAATAACTGTATAGTATCAAAGGCTGTGCTGTATACATACATGTCTATCTATATCTGTATCTATATCTATCTATCTATCTATCTATATCTATCTATATCTATGTACACACATAGAGAGAGGGAGAGTTCAGGATGAAACTGGGGTTTCAGAAGGCAAACATGGACTAAACCTTGCTGAGTTCTGTTGATGCTAATAAATACATAGGGCATATACAGTGAATACAAAAAACTGTGAGTCCTTGTGAATTTAAACCTTTTAAATCTGAGTGGTCAGTCCTGAAGAGGGAATTTCACCACTATAAAGAAGGCAATGTGATATTCATCTGCAAGCCATGGAGTTCATCCCAGAACTTTCCTTCAGTATTTAAAGAATTATTCTTCCAAAGTATTTGAATGAACTTCTTATTCTGCAGCACCCATACAGGTCCCTATAAAATTGGAATAAAAATAAATAAATCACAATGTCCAAATATAAATATAGAAATATATATAAAAAAATTTCTGTAGCACTTCCTTAGATTTGTGAAAGATTATTTATTGAATTCTTGTATTTGGAGGTGAAAGTGACTGTTAGACCATCTATTCCCTGGTCCTTTCATATCTCACTTCATCTACTCTCCCCACTCTACCCTTGAGCCCAGTATTCTGTGTTTTTATTGATGACATCACTATTGAAAAACATTGTGTGCCTTGTTATCCTAGTTTTCCCAGAATTGTTTTGGTGCCTTTCAATTTTTGATGATTTCTCACCAATATGATTGGAAAATGCAGTCTCACAGGCAGAGGTGAGGTTCTTGTGGGTGTTTGGTTTTCATCTGATAATGTCAGTGGGGTCTAGTATGGCTGGTGGGGTCTGGTGTCATATTTATTTGCATGTTGGAGAGCTTGGGAGCTCAGCATTTGCTTAGTATTTACAGAGATGAATATTGAAAGGTATTGCCTGTTATCCACTATTTCATTCCTAACATGATATTCTTCTTAGTCTTTCCTGCCTCAATGAAAGCATCAAAGCTCAGCAGTGATTTCTGTTACCTAGGGTTTGAAAATTGGTACATTATATCAATATTCACATCCACTGGAAATTGCCCTACTGTTTGGTTTTCTTTTTTTTTTTTTTCTGAAGTCTGACTATAATGTGGTTATTCCATAATATTAGCCAGGGGTCTGGCGCTGACCCCATTACAACTTAGGAGGTTTCAGTGTCTCTTATGGTGAGACTCAGTGGAACTGATACTTACCTGCGTCTGGGAAACAGGCTCAGAGACCAGCTGTAGTTCCTGTGCCTATGTAAGAGTTCTGGAACTGCTGCTAAACGAAGTGCGATGAGGTACAAATCTCACCTAAATTACATTATGGATAATAAGCAAACAAACTGAGAAATCAATGAGAATTGAAATTATTTTTGAAGAAGTAAGAAGTTCAGAATTCAATCAGTACACTGTTTTAATTGCATATTTAATATTGCTTCTTTAAAAATGAGCAGTGCATGGCCTATTAAAATAATAATAAAAGATTCGGTTAACAGCATTAACTGTAGTATTGCTTGAATCAGATCTTGAAACCTATTACAAAATCCTGTGTTGTCATTAGAGAGAACATGATGTCAACAGATACATCCATAGTGTAAAGAGTTGATAAATACCAGACCAAAGCTTTTAATCTGTGTGACAAGTTGTAGAGTAGAATCAATAAATGCCAGTGTCTAAGAATTATTTATAGGGTGTAGTAATTTCAGTTTGTTCGTTTTCAGTTTGACCATTTCTGTGAATTTGTATCTTGGTTTGTATTTAGAGATCGTGTATTTTGTGCTGATCAAATAGAAACTAATGAGTACAGTTATTTCTGGGGTTTGTATTCAAAATTGAAGAATACTAAGATTTTTAGCTAGTTTCAATGGCCAGGTACTCCGCATATATACATGATGATTTTTAAAATTGACTTTTTTATTTATCATTATTTATTTATTAATGTTATAATGGTATCTCACTCAGCAGTCACCTACCTGATTTGTTGGAAAGATTCTGTAAAGTACCACAAGCAATCTCTGAGCTATGTGCTTTTGTAAGCTCTTACATTTGATTTATAGACTGTACGGAGTGTAAACCACACTGCTCTGCTTATTATCAAGAGTATAAGAGGCCCTGAAACAACAAGGCTGTTTATATTCTTCAAGTGTTGATATCCAAGGAATGCCTCAAAGTGAGGTTTGCTTCTGAACACAATGTATTTATAACTTTCTGTTTATTAAAATGGTGCAGCCAAACACAAGGAACTTGAAACTACAGAACTTGCATTGTTCTTCTAATACACTGAAAAGATATTCTGCATCCCAGAACCTTGTTGATGCAGGTCTGTGATCCAAAATATGACTGGATAATTAAAAAAAAAGAAAAACCAAGGTACACTCTGTAGTGCCTAGGGAACAATCTAGGTTTTGGAACAATATATTTTTAGCACCAAGTCTGACTTAGCTGATGTTTAAGAAAGGCAAATTTTCACCTCAGAGATTTGTTGCTGGTAGGAAATAAAAATAGAAAACCTGTGAGTTATAGTGCATATACTACACATTTTAGTTTTAAATTACTGGATTTGTAAATTGATGAGTATTTTGTTAAAATCAAATCATAATGATGTCTATGTAATATAGCAGTTTATCAGCTGTGCACAGTGAGGTGCATTCCATACTGAAAATAAACTACATTCTTTTTTTCCCTATAGTACATCAAAAGGGAAGACTCTCCATTCTCCCTGAAGTAAACCCAGATTTATATAATTTTCTTGTTTGCACTCCTGCTGAAATGCCACAGACCTCAATACTCATCTGAATTGCTCAGTCACTTAATATCCTCTCCCAAAACTCCACCAAAAGTCAACCTTCTTCAAGCTTCTAAAAATTGCCTCTCGGAAGAATTTCTCTATTGAGTCCCCCACATGTTGTATGATTTACATAATATATAATATTTTTATATATATCAAAAAAGCTATTACCTCATCTTGGGTGGGTGCAACTTTTTTTTTAATTTGTACATTCTCATGGTTTATATATGAGGGTAACTGCAATAGCTCATGGCAACTCTTACAAATTTAATCTGTCATGTTGACAGTGTTTAATGTATTATTCATTTTCGGTGCCTTCTACAACAGTAAGAAAACCAAAACAACCCACCAACCACAAATAAACCCTGTCAAAAAGTCTCCTGTCAAGCAGTGAGCAAATTCCTTGTCAAGAATTGATGATCCAGACAGAAGAAGAAATTCTAATACCCCAGAGTTCCTAGCAGAACAGAGACCTAGTCAATATGAAGTGAATTGTAAGTGTACATGGAGGAGCCTGATCCAAATTTAATGAGGCTAAAAAATGTGTTTGTGATTTTTAAATTAGAGAGTTCTGAACTATAACATTAAGTCTGGATTGGATCCAGAACTGAGTAGTAAGAGAAGCATTGTTATATTTACTTTTTACATAGGTCTTAAAAATCATTCATTTTGAATAGATAGAGCTGGTGACAATGCATTAAATTACTCCAGATAATCATCAGTTCTAGATCAAAGCAGTTAAATGCTTTTGGGAAGGACAAAGCTGAACTAATGTTTCCCAAATTGAACCTGAATGTAATTTTTCAACTCTGGGGTTGTTTCAGCCATGATGAAATCAGTGTTGGCTCATCCATTAGATGAGATTTTTATTGGATTTTTTTTTAGCATCTAACCTTTCCATCTCTGGCAGATAGCTTCCTTATCTGTGCTATTTTCAGTTTCTAACAGGTCTTAACCTTGGTTTACAGCTACTTGTAAAATAGTTGTTGTAT
This sequence comes from Poliocrania exsul, assembly GCA_035041345.1. Lineage (NCBI taxonomy): Eukaryota > Metazoa > Chordata > Aves > Passeriformes > Thamnophilidae > Poliocrania > Poliocrania exsul. The sequence continues at coordinate 31,754,932 of JAWWLZ010000177.1, forward strand.
CTGCGTGTTTATCCATAGGTGGGACAGCGTTTGTGCGTGTGTGACAGTGCAGGACAGTGCCATGTGTTGTGGTTCTGGGTCGCTGAAGTCACTGAGCTGTGCCATGAACAGCCAAGGAGCCGGCGCAGATCCCACCTCGTGTAGCAACTCCCTCCTGTCGAGAATCAGTGAACTGCTGCTATACTGTCACTTCTCCGCCAACTGCCCCACAAACACCTCCCTTCTCTCTTTCCTATGTGAGCTCAAGAATGACTTTTGCCCCAATTTTTCCAGGTTACTCCTGGGATTGTATCTTGCTCATTGAGGTAGAAGTGCTGCCTGCCAGCTGGAAACTGCTGGAAACAAGGAGGCCTTTTATGGAAATGCTGACACAATTTTATCTATAGCATAGCAGTGCTGTGCTATAGCACCATCTGTTTCCAATAAGGTGGTTATTATCTTTTCTTGTCAAACTTATCACTATGAAAATATTTTGCTCTCTTCTTCAATATACAGGAGTGCAGTTACAGACATGATAAGAATGAGCTTTATGAAGGATGGTATTCCCTTTTGATACTATGCAGTTAAGATACCAATTTATGCATGTTTTTTTCATTGCCAGGGGCTAAAAGTTATATTAACTTTATATTCTCCTAGTTCATCAGTTTTGGAAGTTCCTCAGGGAAACAACACAGAGGACCACACTTAGATATGAATCTCATTCTGCAGCTTTTAAAATTGCTACATATCCACTTGTTTAAGAAATGGTGCCCCAGGTGGCTGTGCTGAAGGGCTGTTGAAAGCAATGGGAAAGTCTGTCAGCAATGATGTTGATCCATTAACTTCAGTGCCACAGTACCTGTTCACACAGATTGAGGGGGAGGTTCTGGATGTGTTGTTTGTGAAAATTTGTCTGGTTTTCTCTTCTGCTCATTTAATACAGTTCAGTCTGTTGTCTTTATCACATGAAATAGTAAGATTCATGACAATAGGTAAATATTAGGAGACTACAGACCTTAAAGGATTTTGCTTTAAACTTTGAATAAGGCCCTGGTGAATAAAAGTAGAGAAAAATTTATTCATATAGTGTTGCCAACTCTGTGCAAGAAGTCTTGTGGGTGGTCTATGAGTAAAAAATAAATGTGTTTTATTATATGCATCTAATGTATGTTGCAACATTACTGAAAGCTTGAACTCTCACATGAATTTTTGAAAAGAGCCAGGCACCAAAGCACTCTCCCAAGGAGATGTGCATCTGTGTGTTAGCAGTTCACTTTGAGATCACTGCTGTCTCTAAGGCAGAAGTTTAGTTATACCTGAAGAAAGTTAGAAAGCTCCTTTTGAGTCCCAGGTGTTCACTGAGTGTTTGGAAGGTCTAGACACAGCACACAGGCAAGACAATTCTGCCTAGTATGAAATACAGATCTTGGTCTCACTGCACAAAGGACTCAGTCTGGCTCATTGTCCATGTGCCTCTCTGTACATGCAGAGCAGCCATGTGGGTCATCTTTGTGGCTGCACTATTGGACACTCCTCCCTGAGAGTGTCTGTCTGTCTTAAAGCACAGGTCTGCATCTTTAATGGCTGAAATAGTCACTTCTTATGTCATGCAGAGCATTTTATTTCAGAAAATTTATTTGATTATAACAACCCCTAATGAATTTGATTCTGGATATGACCAGCACAGGTCACAGAGGAGTTAGTGAGGAATGGCACTGGCAATTTTGCGTTTCTTCACTAGTGTGAGTAAATTTAGCAATAGGACACTGTTTTGGGAATTGTCACAGACCTCTAGTGCACTTTGTGGATAGATGCCAGCTGTTTCTAATTCTCTGGGAATTGCCCTAGAACAGTGATAGATATCTACATGAAAAAACAAGGGACTGATGCTGAACAAAGGACTAAAAGTCAGAATCCTTAGCAGGGTAAACTGGAGAAAATACAGTGTACTGATGGCTGCTGATTTCTTACAGTTGTGACTTTTTCAATCAGCTGCCAAGGTAGCACCATATTTTCAGCATTTTTCTTTAAGTGTAAGAAATATGAGTGTCTTTGGTGGTGCTCTTGGTGATTGTAATGCCCTGAAGGATCTAGAAGATTAAAGTTGGTTCAAAAGCTGTGTTAAGTCTGGAGTATAACTTCCCTAATTGATTAATTGAATTTCAGCAGGTGGGTAAAACAAAACATGCTAATTTGCACGCAGATATTTCAGTCTTGCTTTACACAGAAATGCATAAATGGCAATAAACCCTTCTCTTAAAAGTCTTGAACATAAATATCTTACAGGCTTTGAAGAACCTGTATATGATAATGATTTCACTTCTGTCCTTTGATCATAACAAGCATAGGAGTTTACTTTTGTTACCAAGAGTGTGTTCCAACATATTCAATACTTTGCTGAACTGGATTCCTATTTCTGAACAGATGGTAAGAGAATCGCAAATCCTTGTCTGTTGTGGATTACTTCTTGCTATGGAGTTACTGATGCTTAAAAAAATTTATCAAGCAGTTCTTGAGCAGGAAATTTCACTGTTAAGGTATCTTTTTGATGTAACACTCAGGTGTGGAAGGTGGTGAAGTAAAGAAAAGGTATGGTTTCTTTCCTTAGGGAAAGGGTTCCAGATAAAGAATTGGGGTTGGGAGGAAGAGGATAAAGTGGAAGTGTTTTTTGGTTCAGACAATGGAATTACATAGGAACCTAAAAAGATAGGAAATTAAGGTGTTTTTTGAGGAAAATTTAAGACTTTGAAAGACTCAGATGAACTTGTGATAAGCTGGAGTTTACCTGAACCAAGCAAAACATTGTTTGAGCTTCTCCAGAGAGTAATCAGAAAAATATTGAAGAGATGTGTTGAGTGGATTTGTATCGTGTTTGTATCCAAACTGCTGCTTCAGTCACAGAATATTTTTTTAATCCTAAACCTCAATAATTCCCTGTTCAAGTAGAGCTCCCAAGGTCCTGAAGTAAACCTTTATGTCCTTTATGAAAGCTCTAAATTGTAAGGTTGAAAGGGGTAATCAGGCTGTTATTATTTATTGCTTGTATTGCTGTCCTAAATACTGTGTGAAAGATGTAATTGGGGATGTACCAAAAATAACTTCTAATGATCTGCTGCGTTAGAGAGAAAAAAACTATACTGAAGATTGTTTATAAGGAAATGATGCAGTGCATCATGAAATTTCAGTGCCTCTAAATGTAACACAATAATGCTCTGTAGGAGATTAAAGCCCTCTGACATTAACAGGTGTCTTTTGATGCCAGTGGCTTCATCCACAAAGGTATATAATTTAATAACACTGAAGACTTAAGTGAAAAAAACCAGTCTGTGGTTTTTCAGCTGAATATGTGCTACTATCATGTAATTGTGGAGATAGGTAAACCAGAACACATATTCACTGTTAAACTGAGTAGAAGGTGATGTGCAAGATTCCTGACTTCCACCTGGTGATTTCCACTTCAAAGACCAAATCAGGTTTGGTCAGATTAGAGCCCAGTTTTATGTCAGGGTCGCCTATGTGGTTTGTACAGTTTTCTGAATGCAGTGAAGGACAAAGTATTGATATCAGCAATGGGGCATGGTCACACTAGGTTGTCCCACATACCCTGAATTGTTCCTAAAAGTGCTCTCAAGTCTAAAGTCTAATCCCTTAGGCATGGGTGATTCTCTAAACTACACAGAGATTTTTATTCTTTTATAGAAATACTGTTTATTTCCTTTTTTGTATTCTATGTGTTTACATGCATCTGATTGCAGCTCCTAACTCTACTTTGGGAGTTAACTGGTGCAACAAGATGTCAGTATTTGTAGTGCTTTGCTTTGGAAGAAAATGTTCTTGTAACTTGGATGCTGCCTCCTTGGGATTTTAAAAGCTTATCTCAAAGAAACAATAGTAGGATAAAATTAAAAAGATCTGAAAAATGATAAAGTAGTTTTGAAAGGAGGAACTAAGGGAAATACAAAGTAGATAAAGTTCAAAGGAAACAGTAGCTGGAGGTGATGACGGCTGGTTTGTTTTAAACTATGCATCTCCACTTGAATTTTAATTCATTCGAACCTTTTTAATATAGACTATTTGCCTGGCAAAAGTTCATAATGCTTCCTCCCTGAAGTATGGAAAGATATCCAATGAATAAGAGCAAGAGAGCCTACAGAAAAGCCTTTAATTTCCTCTGTCCCAGAAACCATAATCCTTCAGGACAGCAAAGTAATGGCTGGTATGTGTCTTTTTAAAGGACATTTATCAATGTTATGCATCTGAATGACAGCGTGGATAGGATTTTATCTTTGTTGACTTTCTTTTTTTACTTTTTTTTTAACATTTGGTGAGGACTTTTTGTGCTAATTTTTTATATACATGAATCAAGAATTGGGACTGTACTGAAGTACAATATAGTAACAGATAGTCTCCAGATGGGCAAAAATACCTCTAGTTCTTCTTTCACACTGGATTTTTCTTAAAATAATTAATATTGCCATTTCCCACTGTTGAATAAAGACAAAACAAGAAACTGAGTTTAGTTTAAACTTCTTTCTTAAATTTAATGAAGTCATGCAGCACTCTGAAAATGGAGTGAGGATGTTCTTCCCCTGGCCTAGATCTGTTCTTCCTCTAGTAGGATTTAAAGTATGTTGGTCTGCAAGTACGAGTCTACTTGAAGACATTCTGGAAGTTGCAGTGTACAGCCGCCAGCCTGTGCTAGAGAGGAAGCTGCTTATAAATAGTTGGATTTTCCCAAATCAGCCTGGATGATTCGGGGCAACCTTGAAAAGGTCTCATGACTCAGAAGTGACGGAAAATATGGAATTAGGTCAGGTAAATGAAAACGTTTTTCCTCAGCTTGACTTAGATGTTGTTTACAAGACTTTCACTGGTGTGAAGTTCTCTATAGCAAATCCTAGTGGGGTTTTTTTGACAGAATTAGGTAATTTCAAACATCCCAGGAATGAAAGAAAAGGTTTTCAACTTATGCGTGTAATCAAAGTACCCTGTTTGGTATTTCAGTAATGTGATGCTCTCCAGCAATGCCCCACCCCCCCAATTTTGGAAAAATTCCTGACCAATGCTAATTGTCTTGCTTTTATATTCAGTCTCAAGGATTTTTTCATCCCAAACCTTTATTGAAATGAACTTATTTGCTTGTTCCTGACACTGTTACTTTCACACACTAAAGGAAAGAATCTGTTTATTGCTCCTATATCTGTAAGTAATAAACAAGTTTCAATCTCTCTTGGGCATGAGACACATCTAAATCACTGTCTCTTCCTCATGAATGTGTGTGTGATTGACTTCAGATTATGCTTAAAAACTAGGCTACTCCTTTTTACCCCTGGTCCCTGCTGCTGTGCAGAAAGCAGCCAGGATGTCCTGAGGGCTGCCAAAGCCTGCTCCGTGTCATCTTGAACCCAGAAGTTGCTGACTGAGCTGTCTGAACTGTGGTAAAGGTAATGGTGGCAGAAAAGAAACAGAGGCTTTGTTCCTGAAATTTTTGCAGACTTTTTTTACTTACCATTCTTCTTTTTTGATTTCTCAAAGGCCCAGAATTTCAGCAAATGAATAGCTTTGCTGTACAAACAGCATATTATGAGTATAGCTTTCCAGCAATACCTTCCTGCTCCACCCAAACACTGGGTAGTTTTTGCTTCAGTTTGAAATACTGAGCCTGTTGGAATGCAAGCATTTTGAATTATGGAATTGAATTTTCTTACTAATTACAAATCTGTATTTTTAGTTGAAATAGAGGGTGATATAGCCAGCAAGGATACATTTAGGGGATTGCATGAGTCCACTTTGCAAACCACAATGTAGAAAAGCTTTGTGGAAAAGGCAGTGTGTAATGACAGGTTTCTATTCAACTTTCATGTGTTTAGCTTCAAAGAATGAGGATGCTTGGGCAGCAGCAAGTGTGTTTCTCTGAGATGTAATAAGAGACATCCATACACATTTTGTTTGACTTCAAAAGAGCTAAATCATACAAAACAAGGAAGGCAAACCAGTTATTTTGCAGTTTGTTGTTATTTTACCAGTTAGACTCTTTAGTGTTGTAGCATATGTGAAACTGGAACAGAGGAACTTGTAAGATGTTGAATGGATGAGTGCATTCTGAGTTAAGGGCTATTTAATTAATGCTTTTTTCCTTTGCCATTGAATTTGTTAAATCTGATTGCCTTCTACAATTAGATGATTGGCTTGGGGCACAAGTGAAAACATTGGATGCTGTTTATCTTTGGTTCAGTAACACTTTTGATCTATCTCCAGTAGGAACTATAGGCAAATTGGGGATTTATTCAGTCCCATATTTAGTATAGGACTGAACAGCTGGATAACAAGGTGAATAAAAAACCGGGCGGAATTACTGAGTTCAAAGAGTAATGTTCAGAGTCCAGCTGGTGGCTGGATCACAGTGGCATTCCTCAAGGAATGGCTATCTTAGAACCTGGCTGACACAGTGCAATCTTACCCTGCATGGCTTGTTCCTTGGGCAATAGGTTTCTCAGTGACTGGACAGCAGGAGGGTTCCTTGTGACTCACTGATAGATTTATCCCAGAAAGCCAACTGCACTGTGAGTGGACGCTGTGTCTTGGTGATATGGACACAGGAAGCAGCTGAGAGCTTCACAGCCAAAATGCGTTATTTTTTCCTGATGCACAGCAGTCCAAGACTGGATTTTGGAAAGATCAAAATCAAACATCCATGGGTTCCAGAACAGGGAGCCAAGGTAGACTGTAGAAGAATATTACATTTTCATCATAATCTTGCAATTTTAGGCTTACGTTTGAATATGTTAGGAGCATGTCCTAATGTCCTGATCAGATTGGCTTTAATTTGCAGTTGCGGCAGTTTGGGCAGAATTCCCACTGTTGGGGTGTGTTTGCTTCCAGAATGAAGCCTCTTACTCTTTAGGAAATGTGCTAATTGCAAGTTTAATTCTGTTTTAATTTTAAAGACAATGTCTATATTGATGAACTTGTGCATGTTCAGCAGTGCTGAGCTCTGGCCCTGCCTCCACTGATTAAAATGCTCCTGCTGCATGTTCTCTTTGTAAGCTCCTGTCCAAAAGAATCTGATATTTCTGTGGGACCAGCCTATCTTCATGCAAATGAAGTGATTCCACTTGAACTGTCATCCCAGAGTCAAGAATGTGCTCCAACATTTTGCTAAGGAAAACAAATGATCTTTGTTGCCTCAAGCCTCTTTTGAAATAATAAAGCATAACAGTTGGCCATGATAAGCAGTTTATTTAGGGTTTTTCTGCACTGAGTCAGGCAGGAGGCTGTGGTACAGGAGCAATAGCTGAACTGACTTCACTCTACCTACTTTGCGTGATGAAGTCCAAGCAGGGTATTTGTGGCTGTGTGGGCTCCAGCGGAGATGACGCACCCCACTACTGACTTTGACTTTTGACTGATTTGCTCCAACTGCTGAAATCTGAAATAGTGTTTTCTCAGGCATGCCCTGAATGCCTCCCCATTACAGTCTCTCTGCAGCCTTAGACATTTGGAAGTAATTTTATTTCCCACTGTATGCTTGAGGCTTGATTGCTGTCTGAGAGTATTTGTATAACCATTTCTGGCAGATCAGGCTCCTCAAACTCTCTTCTTCACCCTCCTTTCCTGCAATGTGTCCAGCCATCCTCCTTGTGAACCAAAGTGAAAACAGAGAAAAAGAAAGTAAACATGGTTACATCTAACCTCCTCCATGGGATAACTCCATGAGCTAGTTTAAATAAGCAGATCCAGGATTGTGGGGTAACTAACAGGAAAGGACCACTCCAACCAATCTGAGCAAAGTGATGCTGCTGCACAATTCCCTGCCCTGTCTGGGATGTTTAAAAGGGATAAGTCTTGTTCAGCAGCTCAGGAACAGTGAGGTTAAGATGCAAATGCATCATCAGATGCTCTTAGGGAATTGAACAGTATAATAAACACTGGATAGTGCTGTGGAACCAGCAAGAGTATCCTTTTTGCTGGAAGAGATCCCAGTGTATTCTGCCTTTGTATTCAGCATGTGTTGGATCTTGTAATAAAAACATTTTTTTTGATTGTTCTGGAAGTGAAAATTATCCATAAAAAGGTAGGCAAAACTTCTGTTCTTACTGGTGGAGACATAAACTCATGAACCTGAGAGCTGGAGAAATAGGGACCATTACCTAACCAAATGTAGGGTAATACTGATTCCATCCAGTTAAGGGAGCAGTGGAGAAACAGTTGTATACTTCTGATATTAATTTAAAATTAATTTTTAGGATTTTAAACTGTATCCAAAGTTTAATTTTTCCTATTCAGTTTTCCCCATTCAGCAAAATTTTAAATCACAATGCTGAGTGGAAGAAACATTTATATATTTTGGCACAATTTTCTGGAAGAAAAAATCCCCAGTTGCCAGGTCACACTCAAAGCGCTTTACCTGAGAAATTACCTCTTCTCTGAGTCAGGGTATATTATTCAGCTGTTGCTTTTTGCCTGTGGACTGGTGTTCAGAGCTTGGAGGCTGGGTTTTCTTGGTTGATGCATCTTAGACAGTAAACTCCTTCCCCTTAGTGCCAGCCAGAAGCAACTGGCCAAATGCAAAGCCTATGTCTTTAGTAAGGCTTTCATGAACTGCCACAGCAATTTCAGCAATTAAAGTCTCTGTTTGGGAGCTGACTTGCACCTTGCTACTTTGCAGTTGTTATTCATGCTAAAAGTCATTTGTGGACTCTGCAGGAAAACTAGTTGAGTTGGTAGTTTTCCAGTCCAAAAATACATGTTTTTAAAATTATCTACGTAATTTAAGAGAACACCCTGGGACTTCTCTGTTACTGAAAGAAGGCACAGAGGGTTGCAGCTCCTTGTCTAGAGTTGACCAATTCAACCACACTGAAACTCATTTGGACTTAAAAGCATTCAACACCTTTTCATCTGCAGAGCGCTTTTAAAAAAATCCCCAATTTTGTCAATTTTGCATATTACCCTCTAGGATTTTTTTTTTTAAAGCAGGAACTCTGCAGGATGGATTAAAATGCCCACCTCTTCTCCTAAGAAAAAGTTCTGATGAAACCTGGTTTCCTGCAGGTTTGTGGTTTAAACTGCGTGCCTGTGTGCATTCCCGAAAGTATAATGCTAGGGATTTGCTACTATCCTCATGTTTTACAAGAGAGCATTGGTAGGGCACTAACTTGGAACTCCCTTCTCTTCCTAACTGTGTATGTGCACAAAATTGGCAAAATTGTGCATCAGTTCAATGTTTTATCAGTCAGGGTTCCAGGTTCATTCTCATGTATGCAACTGTAAAGTACTTACACAAATTCTGTGTGTTAGTCATTATTAACAAGAATTGTTTCTGTGCAACAAATGCAAAATAGATTTTGTATTTGTCAGCACTCCTGAAAACTATCTGCTTTTCAAACTAATTGGTGTTTACATTGTAATTTGCAAGGTACAATAATTTGCATAATACTTTATTTAGTACAACTTTGAAAAAGGTTCCCAAAAGATAAACAAAACAGGCAGTCTGATTCTTATTGGAATAAATGAGAGGCTTTTCCCCACTGATTTAATGGGAGCTGGATCAAGCCCTACATTTGTTGTGGCAGGCTGACAGTCAAACATTATTAACACCAAGCTCCTCTTGTCCCTGTCTTGGCAGTCTGTGCACATGCACAACGGTACATCTGCAAAATGGTTGTTAGCACATATCATCCTTCACTTTGATTTACTTCTGCACCTCTGCTTTGTGAGTCAGCAAGATTAAATTTTGTAATCCATATCTCAAAGCTCTGATTTTGATATTCTAGCTTTTTTAAGCTTAAACCCCATTGTATCTGTGTAATCTTATATTTCTCTATGCTTTTCACAAGCTACTGTGAGGATGATAAAGGGAGGATGAGATGAGCCCTGCACAAAGTTGCTTCATTTTCAGCCCTTTTATTAAAAAAAAAATACTTCTTCTGTTCTAGTCTTTTTATCTTAAGCAATGCAAGAGCATTGGAATTTGATTACAGAATGCATCATGAAGTTCCTCTTGACAGAAGAAAGCCTAAAACTGGCAGACTGTGCTTTCAGTACCAGTCATCATCTTTTCTGCCTTCATTAGACTGTGTTCTCTGCTGCTGTAGGTCTGTCAGCCTTTAGGCTCCTTTAATTAGCACATTGGTAGGACCAATAAAAATGCGATGAAATGGAGCTGCTTTGGTGTCAAATCCTTTTCTTTCAATTACCATTTCTTCTATGAACCAAGGTTGTTTGTGTCTGCAGGAAACCTTTCTATCTACACATTTTGCTTAGGCCATTTCTTTCCCCAAGTAGGGTATTGAGAGATGTATTTTCTTCCATCATATACCTGCCATCACCTCAGCTGAGGTAATGGTGGTTGACTCCTTCTGCTTTTTATGGTGTCATTTTCCTTTATTTATTTTTATTCTACCTGGTTCCATGCCCAGGCCTTACTTTCCTTTTTCATATACAAGATGTGAACTAGAAGTCAATGAAAGCAATATAGGCACAGAAACGTGGAGTAAGTAATTTAAACAGCAAACAAAACAGCACTACATTTCCAGGTGTTACTTTCAAAATTATGTAGATCTGGTGGTGAAAAATTGAAAGGGTTTCATATGTTGTCTTTTAAAACACGTGTCCTTGTGTTGGCTTGTTGAGGAGTGGAATTAACCTCGCGAGAGATTTAGTTGAAAGGAAGACAGGCTCAGCACGCACTGCCCAAAGCAGGGTGTGCCTTTCAGGCCTTGACTGTGCTCAGAATTCTTTGACACTTGCTCATGATGACTGATGGACGTTGACAGCCATCTAGTGGCTGATGTCGTGTCCCCTGCCCCTCTCATCTCCCCAGTAATTAGTACAGTTTCAGTGCTGACACCAGACTGGGCCTGGGTATGTCAGTGCCTAGTGTGATTTTTACTTCCAAGCTGTTGATACGTAGTCCCAGAGTCTGATGATCTAATAAATTAGCTATAAATGGCTGTTTGACTTCTGATAAATGAATTTCTTTAAAGTGAAATCTATACTCCAATATGTCAACATATAGCAGAATATTACATGCATTTCATTGGAATCTTCTCTCTGAAGGTTGGTTGTGCCATCTCATGGATGAATGAGTCCTTAAATATGTCTTTGGGTATTTCTCTTACCTTGCCTTTTATATTTTCAGACTGCTCTGAAACTCAGTTTCTCCAGCTTCAATGGATTGGCAACCCTGCAGGGTCTTTAGTCAGGTCCAATACTAATTAGAGTTGTATATTTTTCAGTAAGAAAGGCATTGGCTAATGGGCTAGCAGATTCTTTTGCCACATTAAGAATTTCCAAAGCCGCTTCTCAAGCCATTCAACACATCATTTTACAACTGCAGAGGTAGAAAGAACATGTGATACATAAAGAGTTTGTAAGTTGGTTCCTGTAATTAAAACAAACTTGCAAATTTCCAAGCCAGAGAGGAAATGGTAGAACAATTTTCTCTGCTGCCTTTGCCGGTCTGAGTGTAGCTGGCTAACATGTCAGCAGTTCAGGTTGCAGAGTAAAACGTCAAAATGTGCTTGAGAAATGAGTTGGCTTTGAAATGGCTGCTGTTTTCAGCTTACTGTGTCATTGTAATGCAATGACAGCAGAAAGGAATACTAGAAGCACCAGAGGTAATCATAGAATCATAGAATATACTGAGTTGGATGGGACTCATCAGGATCATTAAGTTCAACTCCTAAAGCTGGACAATCGAAAGATGTAAAAAGGTGAACATCAAAAGATGTAAAACTGTTTTCTGGCAGTGTTATGAGGTATGGAGTTTTTCTGGTGCTTTATTGTTGTTGTTGTTGTTGGTTGGTTTTGGTTTTGTGGGTTTTTTCTTACTTGCTTTTTTCATCAGCATATCTGCAATCTGATAGGGAAGAAGACTTCTTAGTATGCTTTCAGAAGCTGGTATGTGCTTTTCCCCCTGCCTTTGTCTGCATCTTTCCCAGCTGCTAAGCGGGATGCAGGCAGAAGCCAGCCACCATCTGGCTCAGCTCTGATTTGCCAAAGCAGTTGCTATGTGGTTTATTTGAAGTTACGACAGAATGCTGACTTTGGGCTCAATAACTTAGAAATTTCATTTATGCAAACTGCTGCTCTTTTGAACAGCACAACGAGTTCTGAGGGGGATATGTTAAAGAAGACATAGACCATATGCCAGACATCTGGGGGGAAAAGGCTAAGTATGTCAGACAGCGCTGATGTCATGCTCACAAGGGAGCAGTAAGAAGAGTGGTTTCCAAAATGTGATCTGCAGTTTGGAAAATGATTCTCACAGTGTCATAAATGGACTGTACAGCACACTTGGTTGATGTCTTTACTTCACACTGAAAACATTTCCTCCTGAGCTTCTGCAGCATCTCTTCGAGTCATCTTGTCAGTTGGTGTGATGAAGCGATTGAAGAGGAGCTGAGCTGGTGAAAATTGCAGTCTGAGTTTCTGTTAGAAAGCCGCACAAGTTAGTGATGGCAGGCAACAGTTAATGGCACATCTGCTCCATTTCTCTGAGCTTTGACAGTGATGGAGTAACTGGACTTGAGTTGAGGCACAAAACTGAAATTCCAAAATCTGTTCATATTTATTACTTTGTAATTTTCTGTTTACATCTGGTTTGAATTAGGGCAGAAATGTATAGAACAGTGAAACTGTCATTGTGTTTACAACTGTGAATTCTTACGCTATAACAGATTTTCTTAAAAAACAAGGGAATGTCTCCTATATTTCTAATTGACTCTACTCACAGTCTTATAGCAGTTAGAAATTAGACCTGCTGAGAAATTTTCAGTAGTGGATTTAACTGGATTGCCCAGTTTCAAAGACATTTTTTGTAGGAAGGTTTCTGTGATCAGATGAAGTTCTCACCCAAGTAAGATTAATCTTTTCTGCAGCATCTCAGGGTCCAGGAGAATAATATTGGACTGTGAGTGACAGCTTTGCTGTGTGTGATTCAGAATGTGTCTTGGCAGTGGGATTCTCGGTTTACAAGTTGTGACGCCTTGTCTAGGGACAGCTTGAGGACAATTCATTGGTTTTGTGGTACTTGTGTTCGTTTAGAGCATGAAATAGTCATAACAAAATGAAAAAATCTCATTTTGCTGCTAGGGCATTCTGTAAAACGTTTGATACATGAGATAAAATTTCCATTTGATTTTTTTGATTCTTTCTCAGATGTATTATTGTTTTAGGAGAAGATACTGAGATATACTCACCTCATGATTAAAAAAAAATCCAGGTATTTTGAGTGTTTGCCTACAGAGTAGAAAGAAAACAAAGTCATAGACTTAAGTATGGACAGTAAGAACAGTACCCAGACAGATAATTATGTCCCCTTAGATGCTGCCATCAGTCAAATTGGGAAATTTCTGAAATTTCTAAACTGTAAATTCAACCCAGAGAAGTTGTTTCACCTTGGTGACAGTAGATTTTTTGTAGAGGAGAGAGCAAAAGCTATATAGAATGGATTTCTAAATGATTATAGTAAGAGATTAATTCTAAATTTGAATTCAAGGAAAAGAAAGAAAATTAATAGTAGTAAGACAAGGAAGAAAGTAAACCTTCTGTAATGGAATGGATTATGTCATGCAACGTCAATAAAATAGAATGAACTCCATAGAAATGTGTGAATATGTGCATAGGTGGGACATGTGCATATAGTCAGTCCATGCTGTGGACATAAATAGTGACATAGGATCATCTTTCATATGTAGGTAAAATATTTAAGAGACATTTTGTATGTATTTAATATATACCCATAGCAATATTTTATGTGTGTGCTGGGGTAACCATGTAGGTCCAGACCAGCTTGATTATAAATACTGAGCAAAATAAGTAATTTGAGGAGCTTCTTACTGCTCAGCTGGGTACACTGCAACAACCTTGTGATGGGTGCTGCTTTGCCACTGGACTGTGGCTGGCTGTCCTTTTTGGAAGATTCTCCATTCTGTTACACCAGTAAATAGACCTTCCCCAGTAAATAAACCTTGCCCAATAAATGAGGTGGTGTTTTTTCTTTTGCTCAGCCATTGCTGTGTATGTTCAGCATTGTCCCAGGTCTGGCTGCAGCAAGGCATAGGCAGCGTGTGCCATTTCATGCAAGAGTCTCACAGGGTTTTCTCCCTGGACAGACTTCTCCAGCACCATGTGCACAGTAGTGACACAGAGAAGGGAATGAGCAGGAGTTCCTCAGGGCAGAGTTTGTACCCCACTGAGCAGACTGACATCCCAGACTCGTGAGGCAAAATTCATTTAATACTGGAGGGGGACTGTGCACTCCATGGTGTCTCTGTTTTACTTGTTTGTGACCAAGGAATAAGGTGGTAAAATATGAAAGAATTATGAGATGACAGATGTTTAAAAGTCTTTGGTATCAGCTTCAGCTATGCTGGTGCCCTGTTTTCTCTGTGTTTGTGGTGCTGCTTCCCATCTCCAGTTGTGCTCTTTCCTTGTCCAGACCTACTTCTTCTATTTCATGGTTGGAAAATGTGTCGTATATTCTCTCTTCTGTCCCAGGAGAAGATGTTGAAGAAATAGCCTGCACTCAGAATGGACAGATGTACCTGAACAGGGATATTTGGAAGCCCTCACCGTGCCAAATCTGTGTCTGTGACAATGGAGCAATTCTTTGCGATGAAATCCAGTGTCAGGATCTGCTGGAGTGTGAGAACCCGCAGGTGCCCCCGGGAGAGTGCTGTCCTGTGTGTCCCCACACAGCACGGGATTTTGACCCCACCATTGGTAAGATTGCTTTCTAGTTTGCTTTTTTGAAAGGAGTGACAGCCCAAAGAGCTAGGAAACCTCATTATATTGACGTTTCTAATAGTGTTTCATGGTGAAAGTGTAAATCTGACAATAGTAAGTACTCGACAGTTATCTTCCTTCTTGGGTTGCACCAGAGCTGACTCTGGAAGGAGTTTTCTTTAGAGTATGTATGTGATATAAGCCCAAATAGCTTTACAGCTAAAATCTTGATCTGAATTCCATCTTGATATTTCAAGGAGGCTGAATTCTGGCTTCTCTTGTGGTTCATCTGAAACTGAAAGTTAAATATATTGAGATAAATGTGTATAATAAATATATTAAGGTAAATCTATATTGTATACATAGCTATATATAATAAAATGAGCATATTCTTTAATAAAATGCTCAATTAAGGGGCCCTCTAATAGATGAATAAATGTAAACAATGTAAAGTGTTTCCCCAAATTGAAAATAGGGATCCTTTTGTGAGACATAAAAATAAAAGGAGTATGAAGTATTGTTGACCCCCTCTTTGCATCCTATCTGTTATATACATTAAAGATTATGTCCTTTCCAGTCCATTTCTTCTTCCTGAAGAGACTTGGATAAAGCAATCCCTCATCAATTTTCGTAAAAGAAATTTTTTTACCTTGCAATTAATGCTACATAATACTGTGCATTGAATTATTAGAATTATACTTTATGTATAGTAAAAAATTTCTTCAGGAGATGTAATTGCTCTTGATCAGTTCAATATAGAACAAAGTAGTGATAAAGACAAAAGAAGGAACTTGTGTAATTGAGCAATGGGGTGAGACGTGGTGAACTTTATTAAACAGGTTGTGGATCCTGCTGTGTTTTGGGAGGCATTAGGCCAACACAAACAGTGTACACCCAGCAAATATAAAAGTAGTGTGGATAATTCCAGAATTTCTAACTGCTATTTGAGGTATTGATAAAATATTCCTCTGGAGGATTTTTGTGGGCATGACTGTGGCTATGTGGCTCTGAATACAGGCACATGATACTGCAGGTGCTTTTCAAACAAGAAAAGGTCAAAAATCCCTCTGTCAGCTCTTTCTTTTGAAAAATGCAATGAAATATGTTGTGGATCCATCACCATTGCTTGTACTGGAGGCAGTAATAAAACTTCCTTTGACTTCACTCATTAGGCAGCATCTCAAAATTCTCTATAAGATGCTCTGCTTTCCCAGTGTGGTTTTTGTTGTTCTGTGCAATGAGTAAAAAGGCTGAGAAATCAAGGGACACCACTGCAAACTGTTCCGATTCCTCACACCTGAGCAAGGGACTGTGTCTCCCTGGGAATTTCCCCAGCTCCCTGTAGGCAATATACCATCCTCTGTGCATCCAGGATTGGGGATGGCTCTCACCACAACACTTTCACTCAACCCTTACTGTGTCTCTCAGTAAAAATATTAATTTCCTCTCTTTTCTTCTTTTGTCCTTTTCCATAGGTAGAGGAAGAAAGGTAAGATTTCCTTCACTTTTTTTTTTTTTTAAATATATCACAACTGTTGAAAGATTCTTGTATCTCCATGGAGCACATCACAAAAGATGCATATATAAGCTGTGTTAGTTAAAAACATATAATTCTTTCCCTTGATTTTCTTTGGTGGCTAGGGAGATTGCAGTCCACATGGAAAAAATGTTGGGATGCAGGCAAAACTCCTGATCTTAATATAGAGAATCCCCTGGCTGAAAATCCCTGCTGCCTGCATCAAAAGAATTCCAGTTTGAGTAGTTTGGTAGTTTCACTTCTAGCAGTGCTACAGACTGAGGGAAGGGACCACAAGGTCATTAGATGCCAAACTATTAAAGCCTGCAGCTGGTTTTTATGCTGAGGCTGAGCTGCCCAGCAGGCAGCAGGACGATGTGTTCCTGCCCAGAGCCATGGTTCTGTGGGCAGCATCTCTCATCTTATGCAATTAAACAAAGAGAAGATCTGTTCTTACAAAAGAAATTAAAATGCTTTCTGATAAATGTAGGCAACTTCAAGAAAGAATTGAAATACTTTTTAGGTGATCAGGTATTTACGCTCACTAAAACTGAGTGCTCTCCAAGCAGAGATAGTTTATGGAAATAAATGGACTGTAACCACCTTATTGTTACTTGATAAGCAAGGCAGGAAATGTTTTATCTTTGCAAAGTCCTCTTTTTTTTTCCCTTAAAAAACCAGTTACCTCCAATAGGTCTAAACCCAGTGATTTGATGTAACATGTCATCATTGTCAACACGCTCAGCTCAAGGAAAAGTCAATTGGCAAATGCCATTGTCCTTACCCGTGAAGCTCTGCAATATCATTCTGTCCCTAGGCTGCAGATGGATTTTCATGTCCATAGATTTAATGATACAAATTCTAATTTAATATCTTGAAGAAATGGAATCTGAATGCTGCTTTGGGCTCTGCATTTTGTATGAATCAAGTCATCCAATAACAGAACTTCTACATGCTTTCTAGCACTTTGTGCCACTTCAAGTACAAAAACTTCATGATATTTTTTAGTTTGATTATTCTTTCAGATAGCGTGTTATGCAGCTAGAGAAAGTGTTAATTTATACCCTTTATGTAATCAGTGTCCATAGCCATTGAAGTACTATGAATTATTTGTCACGGGTATTTTAATTTAGTCTGGTTGTATCCTTCGAGCAGCCTTAGTTTTTGTCACAGTCACAAGGATGGCATTGATGAAACTGGTGTACTGTTAATTGTATTTGCACTTCTATTCTGCCATCTGATGTTTTTGTGTCTTTTTCCTACAGGGACAAAAAGGAGAACCTGGAATAGTGCCTCCTGTAAGTGTATGTTTTTCTTATTTTGTCTGCACGCCCTGGAAGTGTTCATTTTAGTGCTTTAAAGCAGAATTGCAGTACTGAATGAATTAAATACAACAGGAATGTACAACCTAGGAATAAAAGGAATGGAATTAAGTGCACAATTTCACTATGTAACATTAGAATTTCCTGTCAATTTTGGGAAAAGTTCTCATTGAGTTAAAGTTGCCATAATCTTTATTTTTATAGTTAGATTTACATGGAGGTATAATGGTAAATTAATATCCCTATCTAGTGTGAAGACAAAATAGATTTTAAAAAATGATAGGTTGAGCCTAAATTGCTGTAGTTTGCTTATCCATTTAATATTCTTTATTTTAGAATAACAATAATACATCCAAGATTTTGTTCATATTTCTTACAAAAACAGTCTAAACTGGAAAGCAATAACCAGTGGATTTTTTTTCTTTTTTTTTTTTCTTTTTCTTCCCCCTAAAACGCCTTATAATTTGCCTAATACTTTAATTTCCTCTCTTGTTATTTTCTTTTCAATAACTAATCTTCTATAGGATAGTCATGACAAATACAGCCATAGTGTTGTGTGGTAACTGTGATTTTTATTGCCTGCTTCAGGTTTCAGGAATACGAGGCCGCCCGGGACCAGCTGTGAGTACTTTTGGATCTCCTGTTTCTCTGATGGTGGCATTTGCCACTTTCTGCCACTCTTTTTTCCTGTTGGGGGGTGATGTGAAGGACTCCTCCTCCATATCTGTAGTGGGTATTGTCTGCATAGCTGTTGTGTTTGAGGAGTCGAGAAGATTATGTGTTGTTTTTATAAGTCTTAGCCCATCCTAAGGGAATGGAATTTTGCTTGTGGCACCTGCATGTCTGAGAACCTTTATGCCAGGTGGATGCTGGGGAATGTGTCTCCAGCAGGCATCCAGCAGGAGGAGGAGCTGCAGGATGCTCCCCAGCTGTGGCTGAGCAGAGAGCAGTTCTGTACTAGCAGGAAGAGTGTCTCACACCTGTGCAGCTCCTCCTGGAGAGCCTCCAGCATTCAGAAACCCTTTGCTGAGTTGATCTGTGGAGCACATGAGAGATGACACCATTTTGTATATCTCTGCATACTGGTTCTACTCCCTTCAGGCAATGTACAATTGAGATGAAATATTGAATACTTGGTGATTATATGTTTTCTTTAAGATGATGTGGAACCCCCCCCCTCCAAATTATTTTTCAAATAAGCATTGCATTTCATATTTTCAGAGCTTTATTAATCATTAGCTAGTTTAAAAGGTGCTTAATATTTCTGATCTTTCTTTTAGGGACCTCCAGGCTCACAAGGTCCAAGAGGAGAACGAGGACCAAAGGGAAGACCTGTAAGTGATTAAATACCTCAGAAATAAAGTACTTAAACTAACCTCAAAAGATTAGATTTCTGTAAACTGTCTCTATGTCTTCTAGAGCTACCAAAACTCTTCTCTTATTTTCCAAGAACCAGGTAACAAACAGGAAAATATTTCTATTTCACCATTGTTGGGTAGCTTGAAATGTGAATGTTTTGAGAGAATTGACAGAGATTTAGCAATGTTTCCACTAAAAGCCATACGTTCTCAACAAACATTCCTAGACAAAACTGGATCATATTCCCCTGTTTCAGAACTCACTGACTATTTGCTGGTGACTACTGTGCAACAGAAGCAGTGTGAGCTGTGTGGTCCAGAGCATTTCAGAAAAGACAAAGCTCAGGAAGTTAGCAGGAGTTAAGATGTGACTACATTTGTTGGAATGCTGGTGAATAATATAATCAGGATTGCTCAGTGGAAATAAAGACTTCATAAGGGAATTTCGGTGTCTGCATGTGGAGAACCACAGAAAGGCCAAAGAGGAGTGCTGAAAATACCCAAGATGACATGTTCCTTTTGAAAAATCTAGGGCAAAGAGCAGGAGCTGCTAAAAGCAGATCTTAGAGTCGTATAATTGTAATTTCAATCTGGATATTTTCCTATCCCTCAGGAGAAAGCAAGCCCATACTGAGGTTAGGCACAGGCCTAAAACAGACTCTTGAGCTGTTCTCCCAGTGTGTGCCTGTTGTCTGTAGATGGTAATGACATTTCTAAAGCAGTGGAGTGAGTGTGTAACTTCTTTGAGATGATTGCCAAGCCACTGCTGCTCTTTAGATCAGCGTAAGACATTTGTCTGAAGAATGAATATCAAGATACTTAAAAGAAATGTGGGAGTAATTGTGAAATTTTGTGTGCAGAGGAACCTTGGCTGTGTTTTCTGAATCAGACTGTGTCTGAAGTGCTTTTCTAATGTGCAGTATTGTCAATGAGATGCTAAATAATTTCTGTCCCTGCCAAGCATCCTTTGCATGTCTCTACAGAGTGACGAGTACAAGCACCAAAAGGCTGTAAAAGGGTTTGAGTTCTTTGACATGGGTTATGTTTCTGCTTTCAAGGAATATCAAGGGGTTGAGAAGCAGTCAGTTACTTTGAAAGTGTTACATCAAAGGTTCCAGTGAGCTATGTGTGTCAGAATGTGGGTCTGAGACTGAAGGGCACTGCTGCTAAATACAGAGTGACTGCTAGTCCAGGGCGTTTTATTTTTACTTGTGAAAAAGAAATGTTAGCTCACACCTGCAGTTTATTTTATGAAACTCCCTCATGGGGCAGGTAACTTTGTACCGTACACACTGCCTTTATAAACTCAATCTGGGTAAACACCTTACTGACTGCAGAGGTTTCAAAAGCACTAGACACTTCAAGCTGTTTGTTTGTATCTTCAGGTTATTATTTTCTTTTGTTCTTTAAATGGGGTCCTGCTGACTAGTGATCAGAAGGAACTCAACCTTGCTGTGGATCTCTGTCTTTTACAAAAGCAGGACCCTCGGAATGTAAAATGAATTCAGGAGTGTTAGCATATTTTTTATATCAAATGCTTTGGTTGTGTAAAAATGAGAGACAGCAAGGAAATGGCACGTCTGCATTTGCAAAATGTTTCTAGGAAGGTTAGATTTTGGAGCATGATAACATTTTAGGTGATTACAAATGATCTTTTGAAGGCAGGAAATAAACTTTGGCACCCTCAGAACCATTCATATGTTCTGCTTTCCATATGGATTTACACTCGATGGTAATTGCAGTAGCACTTTAAATAGATCGAAGCTTGAGAGTGTTCTTCCACGAGCTTCATTTTCCTTTTGTTCTATTATAAGCAAACCCGTTGATAGTTTCCTGACCACCAGGAACAGTGAGGCCAGAATGAATTGTGTGTTTAAACGGTGCCACCTCGTGGCATTTCTAAGAATGTTTTTCCTTTTCCCTTCCCCACCCCCCCCGCCCCAACCTCTTTGCCCTTGAGCTGGTGGAAGAGAATGAAGGGGTTTTTATGTACTTATAAATAGATAATAGATAAAAAATATAATCAAGATTTTATTAAAAAACACTTACATTGGTTATATACCACTGGTTAGTTGCCACCTACAAATACAAACATGCTTCTCTTGAACCAGGTTGATTTTTGGTAAATAAAAAGTAGGTCCTTTTCTTAAAAAAAAAAAAAAAAAAGGACCATTTTTGCTGATTAGATTTTGTTAAGGTGTCTTGTTTGGATATTGAAAATCAGCTTGCTAAATTCTTTCTGTGGATTTTTTTTCTCTAGTGCTTTAGCTTTGTTTTTTTTTTATTATTTTGAGACCAAACAAAATAATTATTTTTCTCCTTTGGACAGTAAGTACTTTTAGGTTTGGCAGTGTGTGCTTGTGTTTATAAAAGAGATATTAAATAATAAAGTTTTTCACTAGAATCGTCCCCTTCCATGCAACATGCACAAATCTTCTCATTTGTTTCAGAATTCACAACTCATTCTGCAAACTGTGCTAGTTCAGACCATACCAGTTCAGACAAAAATTCCACTGAAATGTGTTGCAGACACAGTCCTCGTCTCATGGAAATACAGGCAGTCTGTCTGATTATTAATTGTGTCTGTAAAGATGACTCACTGAACCAGGCTTCTAAAGTTTTATGTGTAAGGATCCTTAAAATAGGAGAGTTCATTATACAGTATGAAACTTTTCTTCACCATAGTCAAGCATTTTATTCTAATGAAAGAATCAGCAGTGACAAGCACTTTAACATCTCTATTTATGAATGAAGCATGTCTTTATTGGCCCTGTTACTACTGATTTTGTTCCACTATGTTTTACTAGGTGCTTCTGTATTTAATTTTAGTTCTTACATGAATTAAAATGAGTGCAGTTTAGGAATCAAGAGCGAGTGATCAAAATGAGAACCACAGGATGGGCTCCTAGCCTAGTCTGCAAATACTAGCTAAAGATAACATTGACGCTGGATAACTTATTCTGCATTTCTGGCATTGTAACTGTGTTGAGAATTCATCAATGGTATGAGCTGGCTAAACCATTAATTATGTCAGTAGTCTGTAAAAATCCATCATTACTCTGAAGCTTCCTAAGCATGTGTATGCATATGCACTAATCTGAGCTGTATGTATTTTAGAAGTAAATTCACTTCATTCTATATTGTGTGCAAAGCCAAATAGTTTTTCAGGAATAGTACCATCTAGTATGAAATGATAGGAACCCCAGGTTTCTAAAGGAGCCTGTGACAAAAATTACTGCAGTTCAATTATATGTTGAACTCATAATTAATTTTAGCCAATGATTTGAAGGTAGAAACAGGTCTTGAGGGATGTTGTTTGTTTGAAGATCTTTCTTTGGAAAAACCAAGAGTCAGTTGTTTGCCAGTTACTGTGATTTCAGTGAACACTTTGGACACTTGGAATTTCTGATTTTCTCTCTAGGGTCCTCGTGGTCCTCAAGGGATTGATGGTGAACCTGGTATCCCTGGCCAGCCTGGTGACCCTGGTCCTCCAGGGCATCCCACTCACCCAGGACCAGATGGAATAAGCAGGGTAAGTTTTACACTGGCTTTAGGAGAAAGTGGAGTGCATGTGGATCACACCCACATGGTACAGACAGTAACTGCCCTTTGGGTCAGTGAACATGCAGTGCTGTGCCTACAGTTCCCATATCCCAGTCATGAGGGTCAGCAGATACTGGCATTGCAAGTTCTGCCAAAAACTGGGACAAGTTGAATGTGAGAAACCTTGGAAAGGACACACCTTTCAAAGTGGGTTTTAGGATCTGGAAAAGCCAAACTGCCCAAATCTAAAACTATCACTAAGTTCTGATAATTCCAGCTAATGTAAAGCCAAGGGATCTGAGAAATATTATAAGGCAACTAGTGCACCAGATAAGGAATATAGAAAAGAGAAAAATATGTTGAATTAATAGCAACAAAATAACTAGTGAGAGAAATGAAAATGTGATTGGTTATGCTTCTTGCTGGAATTATTCAGACCAACACTGAGAAGATTCAAATAAGAATTTTGTTTGTAAAAGGCAATGCTAATCAGCCATAGATGCTGACAAGTTGTTCTGCAAGACCCTGAGATTAGCTCAGTTGGTTAAAAGTTGGTTGTAATAATGCCGAGGTCATGGGTTCAATCTCCTATGTGGGCCATTGACTTAAGAGTTGGACTTGATGATTCTTGTGGGTTCCTTCCAACTCAGAATAGTCTGTGATTCTATAAAACTTTTTTTTCTCCCCTTTCTTCTATTGGACATCAATTAAATTAAATACATATTTGAAATTCGCAAGTATGTTCTGTTACACATTTATTGCAGTTTGGAAGGTGCTGGGTTTGGTTTCTCACTCCATTGGTCCAGTGGGTATTAGGCCATTACCCTATACAAAATATGGAAGAATAGGTGTGGCCAGAGGTCTAATAAATTTTTTGTGTGTATTCCTGTCTTTGAAGTCAGACAATCTCCAGCCTTGTGGAAAGTGTGTTTGGAGACCAATCTGATGAGGAACAAACAATAAATCTTAGAAGACTTGAATCTATGTTTGAACTGTTGCTCGTTCTCAAGCACTGTAAACTCTGGTCTGCCATGAGTGAGGATCTGGTACTGAGTGAAATAAAATAAAACTGTTGATTTCAACTATGTGCTTGCAGAAGGAGGGCACTGAAGTTTCTCCCTGCTCTCACTCATTGGTCTCTGTGAACTGGCAGGAACAGCAATGGCTTTCACCTTTGTTGGATAAGGGCAACATGCTTAAAATTTCTAATTTGCAATTTATAAAATCAGTTACGGGCTTTTTTAACCTTAAGATAATTCTGAAGTTGAGGCAAAGTAAGTGGAAACAAAAGAAAGGCTTAGAAGACATGAAGGAATATTGCAGGTGAATTTAAGGTGTGATTCAGATTTGATGGTCATGAAAAAATTGCTAAATTTCATGGGATGCTTTTTTAGGTAACTTTCCCATTTGTTTAATGTAAAAGTGGAACTAGAGTACAGAATGATATATTCACCTGGTCTTTGAAGATTTAAACACTTCAAATTTGCAAGAGAGACAAATTCTGTTTTAGTGATTAAAATAGGATTCTGGTTGTTGGCACTGCAAAGCCAAGGTAAATAATGAAAATGTAGTTACATGGATTTACCTTACGAATTATGACAATGAATTACAGCTAAAATCACTCGTCTTATTTTTTCAGCCATTTGCAGCTCAGATGGCAGGACTGGATGAGAAATCTGGACTTGGTAGTCAGATGGGACTGATGCCTGGTGCAGTGGTAAGACCAGATTAGCCCTTTATTGTAAGGCAGGGTGGAAGTGGAATGCACATGCTAAAACCCTGAGGGCTTCCTATGCATCTAGAACCTGGATGTACAGTATATTCACTGCAGTTTTGCACAGCATCTGAAAAAAAAAAGTGAAAAAACATCCTTCTATTAAATTAAAGCCTTTTTCTTCTCACCTCTAGCCACCTTGTTGTTTTGCTTCCCTCCTTCTGAAACATAGCAGCTACTAACAGGTACAGGAATGAAGGACAGCTCTTGAGTTTCTGTTTCTTATATTTGGAGTCACTGCAGATTAACTGAAAATTGTCAGGTGTAACACAAAGCAGAATAAGCAAACATGTGACTTGAAAGCTTTCTTTTCATGTTGTGATATCAAAGACGTTATTTTTTGGTAGTAACTAAAAAAATATTTCAAAAACCATCTCTTAACTGAAATCCATGCTTTATTATTTCAAGACAGACATCCTGTTTCTCCACAGATACTGTTTTACCACTGGCGTCCCTCATGTTTTAGATATGTCCTTTACTTTTAGTGCTTTGGGGACTTACTGGTTAACACTGAAATTTTTTACCATCACTGAAAGCTGTTTCACCATCCTAAGCTTTCTCTGCTAGACCCTTGGGGTTGTTTTTGAATATTATCTCTTCATGATTTATTTCTTGGAAATAGTGTTATCCTCTTTGCTAATATATTTTTATTTATTCTTAAGGAAACTATCCTTTAGTGATTGTGCTGTCCCTGAGTTTGCTTACCTGAATCTTACCCAGCCAAGTCCCCATTAGTAACCTTCAAAATCAGTTTCAATACCATATAAAAGGTTCTAAAGATAATCTGATGTTTTGCCTTAGGATTGACTTTTCTTTGAATGTCTTTCTCCAGTGAATTTGCTTTGTGCACATAAAATGATTTGTGCCATAAATCTGTCCTACTTTGTTGCCCTTCATTGTTTTGCTTAATCCTTTTACTCTGTTTATCTCACATTTCTTGTACTGACTCTTCTTTTGTCATTCTCAAACATGATTAATTTTAATATTATTAAATCTGTGTCTCTATAAGGTCTTACACAAAGTCCACTAAAGTCAGTTGGCACTCAGTTGCTATCTTTGAATTGATTATGTTATGTGACGTCTTTTTTCATTTCCTTATAAACTGAGTAACTGACAACTGAAACATTGTTTTGCTTCTAATGCTGATTAGATTTTTTAAATGGCCTATTACTAACTCTTCTATATCTACTTCATAAAAATTACTTAAAAATAATGAATTGTAAAAGATATAAATCTTCATCCTCTGTCAAAATGCAAATTGTTGCCTGTTATAGATATGTAACTCTTTTCAAACAAGATAATATTTATTTCATGTTA
Organism: Poliocrania exsul; assembly: GCA_035041345.1. NCBI lineage: Eukaryota > Metazoa > Chordata > Aves > Passeriformes > Thamnophilidae > Poliocrania > Poliocrania exsul. Next base: position 31,780,474 of record JAWWLZ010000177.1, read on the forward strand.
CAAGTTACAATTAAGAGTGAGATTTTTCCCAACAATCTCATAAAACTTTCTAAGGGAAAATCAGAACTTTCTGTAACAAACCACAACCATTTGGAAGCTGTGTTGGTGGTTTGTATGAGACATTTAAACACGTCCTTGCATTGCTGCTTCTCAGCTCATGGCTGAGAACACCAGAATTAATTTATTTTGTCATTGATTCCATTATGAGTTTCATCTGAGTAATGAGACTCCCTTCAAGGGAAGATTATTCCCCGCAAGTCTTCTTTTGTTACTACATTTTTTTTTCAATGGAAACAATCCGACTGATTGCAGAGACTGATTTTCCAGAAAGCGAGCAAGCCCATATTTTCGGCTGTTCATGAAATTACACTTCTGTGACTTTTGAAGTTTGAACGTTTTATTCTATGTGCATTTCATAACACCTGTTTTCTGAGTAAAAGCCTTCCTGAGGGTTTGACCATAGAAGTGTTGTCTTGGAGGTCACTCTCAGGTCTTTTTGCTGTCTTTGTAGGGTGAATGTTGCTTGGGAAAGGGTGTTTTCCAGTGTGTAATAAATTATGTGTTTGACAGGGTCCAGTGGGTCCAAGGGGTCCTCAAGGTCTCCAAGGAAAACAAGTAAGTACTTCACCTCAGGAATTTGAGATAACTGGCCAGATAAAGGCAAAGCTTGTAGTAATCAGTGTGTGTTCACCTCTAGGGCAATGTCCATCTCCAGTGACATGTGGTTGAATGTTGCTCCATCTAGAGGGGAATTTCAACAAGCTGCTCTCAAGAGCTCTGCTCCAGATGTACTATATACACAGGAATTAGCTCAAAAAGAATGGTTTTTAGGCCTTTAACAAGGTTTTAACCCAACACATTTTTTAATGAGGGAACAGTGATGAAAATGGTGACTGTTCTGGTTTTGCTATTGGCATGCTGTTAAGTTTCCAGTGGGGTTTGTATATGGCACAGGATTTCTCTACAGCCTTAGTGTTTTTCATGTCCAACTTTCACTCATACTGAAATGTGAACGGGTTCTGAATTAGAATCCAGATTCTCCCATGGGCTGTGATTTTCCTGGTCATGGTTTTTAATTTATATCCTTTTAATTCCTTTTGGAATCTGAATCTTTATTAATCTTTGGTTAATTTTAGGGTGGTGCAGGCCCCACAGGCCCACCTGGTGAACCTGGAGATCCAGGACCTATGGTAAGACCAATAATTGCAAACATTTCAACAAGAAAATTGCTGATTTGCTGTCCCTTTTTGTTTCAGAACAGAATTTTTCCATGTTGTTTCAACTATTACTTAACTTCAGTGAAGAGTTGTGATGTTCAAAGCAAGGACCAGTGAATTTGAATTGTTTTGAATGTGCATAGACGTGATTATATTATAAATGATCCTTCTTCCTTTTCCAGCAGAGACTGGAGGATGGTTATGTACTGGTAAAACCATATCTGGTAGTGAAACTTACATGAAGAATGATAAGAATGTTTGGGGTTTTAGGCAAAAAAATGATTCAAAAGCAAAAGCAAGAGCCAAAGATCTGAAGCAACAGCAACTGTGATTTTCAATGTATTTTTTTCCTTCTAAAGAATCCATCCTGTATTTTCATATAATGCAGGTTTCTCAGGGCAGGATAAGCAAATGTGCTTAAGCATAAAATTTGTTCTTTTTCCATCTATTTTTGTAAAATCAGACTTTGAAATGGAGCAAATAGTTTTTTAGGGATGGCTAAAGGGACTTCTTAACAAATATATTTATTTCTTAGGGACCAGTTGGTTCTCGTGGACCAGAGGGACCTCCGGGCAAACCTGGTGAAGATGTAAGTTTGTTATTATTTGTATCTTGTTTTATTTTTAATAAAGCAAACATTAGCATCTGTGAGACAGTGACTAACCAGCAGATGTGTCTGTTGTAACTACTATTATCTGTTTTCTTTCCTTTGTAATCAGACCCCTCATTAAATGCAGTGTCATAATTGTGAAACTTGGCAGCCCTTTCAAACCCCTCTCTTTTTCTTAGATGTCACCATCATACCTAAGGCCTAATAGCACCAGGTCTTTGTTACTTCTTGCCTCAGTCAGTTCTTAACTAAGATGTCTCTCTTGAAATCAGATGTGAAAATATATCACAATAGGGCAATTCTCTTCTCTTTTGGGACCACAGGATAAGTTAGAAGAACTGTAATGGTAGCATATGGGCAATGAGATTTTAGTATTTAATACCCTAAAATTTGTGATAATTATATTCATAACAGATGTTATTACTCTACCCATGTATGTTCACATATATGTAAAACATATGTATTATACATGCCACATAAGTGTATATGTACTGCATAACAGTAGCCTAGGAACTTCCTGGTAGGTGTATATTATTTGTTTGCGAAGCACACTAAATCCATCTGGACTGTAATTTATAGCTTGGAAATTAGTTAAAAACTGCAGGTTGCAGGTATTTTAATATAAAAAATCACCACAGTTTGTGTAACAGCTACATTCCCATTAAATTGTACAAGGAGTTTGAAGAATCCTTGGAATCAGTGAATTCTTGGGGCAGGGAAGCTGAATCTTCACACTGCTCTAAGAACTTCCTCCATTTCCAGTGTCCCTATGGGTGTTTTTAATTGCATTTGTGAAGCACTTTGCCTTCTCTGTGTCCAGAAACTGTTTTTCTGAAGCCTTTCATGTTCCTGCAGGCTGGTGTCCTGTATTTGAACTGATTGATGCATATAAAAGAATGTTTAGTTGTGACTCTGGAGGACTTTGAATACAAAATATGTTCATTTGGTTCTACAATATTTTCTTTCCTATTGCAATACACAGAAGATAGTTGCTGACTAGGATGAACTATACACATTTTAAAACCTTTGAACAGAAGGAGAGTAACAAGCTGCAATGGAGGCAGTTTTAGATTGCTGTTGCAGTGGGAAATTAAAGCAATTTGGTGCTGGGTGAAGATGACAAAAGGTTTCCTCATTCTCAGGAACACCACGTGGCAGCGCCCTCTTGTGATGCTGGGATGCACTGTGGGCTCAGCCTTCAGTTCCCACAATTCTTGGTTAAAAACCTTTCATAAGTTAATGTTTCTAATGCACACTTGCTGGGCATGTGTGCAGTTGTTTTAAAGAGAAGATATATGATACTGATGTGAATGCCTTCATTTATTTGAATGGAAGAATATTAAAAGAAGTTAATTTTCACTTTTTCCCCCTATTTTAATGTGGTTTTGTTTGTTTTTTTTTTTCTTTCTTTTTCCTTAGGGTGAACCTGGTAGACCAGGGCAAACCGGTGAGCCTGGATTTCCAGGATCTCCAGTAAGAGCATCATCTTATGTCATTATATGATTCTGATTACTTATCACATCATCCTAATGATTCATCAGTGCAAGGCTCTGCCATTCAATTTCTGAAGTACTTTTGTTAACTCACTCTCAGGCTGCAGATCAGTGTTTGCTGAATTACTGTTATCTGAGAGTATG
>JAWWLZ010000177.1:31784037-31921015 GCA_035041345.1 Poliocrania exsul
ATTTCTGAAGTACTTTTGTTAACTCACTCTCAGGCTGCAGATCAGTGTTTGCTGAATTACTGTTATCTGAGAGTATGGATTTCTATTACAAATTCATATGACCAATGTTCTGACACAAGGCACTTAGCTCCTTTCTATTATCTAGTCTTTCCTGAGAAACTGGGTAAGAAACCCAGTGCAAGATAACTTCGGTTTAGTTGCTAAATGTGTTTTAATAGCAGTTGTTTATCATGCTACTTGACTGACATATTCTGAAAGAACATGTACAGTTTGCAGTTCTGAGTTTTTATTTTACATGATAGCTCTGAGTTTTGATCTGTTTAATGTTTATCCGTATTAAGACTCAAAACTTGATGTACCATCCCTTTTATTTTCTTACTTCTGTTGGAATTTGAGGTTTGATCATACACTGATATAAATTATAAAGCTTTTAATATCAGTGAAAATGTGCATAATGCTGATGCTGTCAAACTTCAAGGCTGTCTCATCTGTGACCTGCTCAAATTCCCTGCCTTACTATATTGTGTCACCAAGGTGAAGGAGTGTTAGCAGTGTTAGTATCACTGCTGCCAATCTCATCCCTGTTAGCAGCATTATTGCTGGGCTTATCTGCAGAAATGAGGGTATTATTTGTGTTTTTTCTTTCTCCTCCTTAGGGCCCTCGAGGCTTTCCTGGTGCTCCAGGTCTCCCAGGTCTCAAGGGTCACCGGGTAAGAGACAAGGCTTTCCTGCTGCTTACAGGTGTAATTTCCAGGCAATTTCAGTATAAGGATTTTTTTTGTATCTGAATGGAACTTGACCACACTACAGGCAAGCCTGTAGCAGAATTACTGGCATTTGAGAGAAAGAGGGCCTTGCAGAAAACCAGCACTCTTCTCCTTTAAGCTGACCTCTGTGTTACATTCTCGAGTGCTTTCCTCACTCTCTTTTCAACTGTTCTGGGAATCTGGAAGGAGATCACCCGAGCCCTGCCAAACTTCAGGAGGCGCAAACCTGACAGTTCTCTCACTTGGTTGGCAAATCTTGCATTAGGGTGGGGAACTAGAGAGGTGGATATGTTTGCAACATGGAGTGATTACAAAATACGAAGTTTTCTGGCCAGAATTTTACTTTGGGGATGAATAAATAGGTTTCCTATGGCTCAGAGCCTCCTTCTTGTTGTTTTAGGATTTTTTAAAAAACTTTCTTGTTTTAAAAAGGAAACCAAATCCAAGGAAATGTACCTTGTACAACTGGTTTCCATTTAGGAAATGTTTAAAAACTTTATTCCATCTGGTTTTTTTATTTCTTTTTTTTTCCTTTCTTACTCTTACCACCTCAGATCCACTCTTAACACTTTAGTATCAAGTTACTTTAACAATAATAGTAGGAATGCTCTCTGTAAGTACATTTATAAATGCAATTTCTCCATTTTTTTATAACTTGCAGGGATTGAAAGGACTCGATGGTCCAAAAGGTGAAATTGGAGCAGCTGGAGCAAAGGTATTTTCATGGCCCAAAGAAATAAATGGTTAAGTGTGTTTTATATAGTGCCAAAATCATGAAAGAGGGTAGATCTTTTGAACACTTCTTTTGTGACCTCTCCTGTCAATGCTATTTGTATGGAATGGAGAGACTACATGGAGTTGTCCATATTTACTGTGTGTTTGATCCATATAAACTGCTATACAATGACACCTCTGGGCTTTATACAGGTTGAGAGTTCAATAGTGCCAGCCCCAGTTTCAGCTGGGGCTCAGTTTTAGGCCTCTCAGATATCACTGGGTGAATTGACTGCAGTCCATCTGTGACACATATGTAATGCTGAAGACAGTGAAGTTTCTTAACAAAGAGCCAATGCACATATTGCAGTTTTCCACTTGGACAGTTCATGGTTCTTGTTGACTTTATGTGGCCAAATTGGGAGAGGAAAACAGTTTTATAACATTTTTAACATTATAAAATGGAGCAACGCATAACTAAAACCTGACTCTTTCAGATTACTGGACTAGAGATTGACTTAAAAGAAACAGGCATTGGAGTGGAGAGAGAGGATATATTTCATCAAGTTGACTATTTTTCACCTAACAAGTTTATTTTGTTGGATTTTTTGACCCCCACTGTCACTGCAGCAGCCTTACAACTTCAGCTCAAAGCAATGGTAACACAGGATAACCAGCTGGAGTCAGTTCTTTCAAGATAGGTCAAAGTTGTTTTAAAAGAGCACAGAACGCTTTTTTCAAGCTTTCCCACATTCATTAGTGCTGTTGCTGACATCTTTTTGGCCTGGCCTAGGTGATAACTGAATGTGGGACAGAACTATTCCTTTAGATTATAAACATAGTAAATGAAGTGAACCTTCCAAAATCTGAATGTAAATGTATGATTAATACTTAAAAGGGGAGTTTGTGTACAGAAAATATTTTTTTTCCTGAGATTGCTCACCAGTTTCTGTGGAGGCAACAGGAGCAGAAGCCTTGGTAGAAACAATGCAGTAGGTGGTGTGGGCAGGTAGCTGGAACAGGTTAAATCTGCTTCACTGAGAACACATAAATATGGCCCTTCCCATCAGCATGGGAAACGGTGCCCTTGCCATGTGTGATGCACACAGGTGAGTGCAAATCTGCCTCTGAGCTCCAACATAAGCATGGAGGACAGGGATGGGATGTAACTCCATTTTCCTTTCACCCATTTCTCTAATTGTGACATTTCATTTCCATTTCTAGGGAGAGTCTGGACCAACTGGTGCCATGGGTGCAACGGGTCCTCTAGTGAGTGTCATGTGCACTGGGTAGTACAAAAGTGATTGTCAATACTGTTGCCAACATGAATTTCAGGGGTTTGATGTCTGTATTTAAGATCATGGATCTGAACTTTCTCTTATTTAAGGCTTCATTTTCTATTAAACAAACAGTAATTTTGTCCACTGTAAGCTATTATTCTTCTCCATTCACAGACATAGGTAATAATGATAAATCAGAAGGCTCAACAGAAACTTGAATGTAGGTATGGTGAATGTTTAGCTACTCGTCTAAGTGTAGGGTGACTAGTTTTTTCTTTTTTACATGTTGATGCCTCATAGGGAGTGATTTCAATATAAGGAAAGCTGGCTTACATTACTCTGAGATAGGAATGGAGTGGTTTAGGTCAGAAATGAACTAGCTAAGAAAACCATGGACAGAGGTTTTTGGAAATTATGGTGAGGACAAGTATGCACGACATGGAAGTGAAATGGAGACCCTTCTTCTCAGAGCAGTTTTCATTCAGGTATGGTTTTGGACAACTGAATAGGTGTGAGCAGTGTAACATGCCAAAAATCGACTCTCAGCAGTGCTTCTGAAAGTAAAGCACCTGTCTGATATCAGATAATGGCATCTCTCTGGGAAGAACTATCTTGTGTCATGTAGAATGTAATAACCCTGAAGTGGAATCCAGTTTTTGAATGAGATGTAGTGAATGAAATTGCTTTATTGTCACTGGTGAGTATATACAGAATTTATTCAAATGTGTTTAAGACTGGAATTACTGTTGGAACAGAAAAAGAGAAATTACTGTTTATTAAATTGCCACTGGTCAATCCTGGGAGGCTATCAGGGTTTATTTGAGCTGCTACTTCTTTCCTGCTCTAGGACAAGACAAGCTACACGTGCAGGAGTGCAAAAAATAACTTGGTTCTGTAGCTGTTGTTTCCATCCACTGTCCTTGTCATGCTCACAGTCTCAGTGAACCTAATCATGTCTATGTTAAAAGTAAAGAAGATCAAGCAGAAAATCACTGGAGAGTGATGCAGTGCAAAACTGACTTGAAGCACAGGAGAAGTCAAGTATGTTTAAAAAAAAATAAAAGCAAAGAAAAAAATGTCCAAAACACATGGCGGCAAGTGTTCTCTCCACTTTGGGGAAAAAAAAAAATCACGCGAACTATGCCTTGCCCTTTTTATTATTTTGCCATGATGACCTCCTAAATAATGCACTTTTTGCTCTCTCTTCAAGGGACCCAGAGGAATGCCAGGGGAAAGAGGTCGAATTGGACCACAGGGTGCCCCTGTAAGTAGGATCTTCCTTCCCCATCCCTGTAATTCTTCCCTTGTTTTACCAAAATTTAAATCCCTGAGCCTGAAAGTGTTTGTTCAGTTGACTTGCTAGTCACTTTTGCAGTGAGTTCTGCTGCAGCCTAAGAAAGTCAGGGCTGAGTAGCGTTGTGGGGTGAGACCTTTACTATAAATTTTAAAAGTTAAAAACAGTTTTAAAAGGAGAGTAGTAGCTGTATCGTAACTTCCCACACCAGAACTGCCCGTGAGGCCAAATATCCTTACAACACTTTTTTCTGTGATACAGAAAAAGTTTTGTTTCTGTGGAATTTCTCATGAGGGGCTATTTTCACAAAAATTACTGAACTGGAAATACTATGTATTGATTTTGACTGGATAAAGGCTTAAAATGAAAGCTTAGATGAAGTCTTTCAATTCCGATTTCAATTTAGATGAAGTCATATAATTTAATTCCACATAATAAAGCTGTCTTCTTAAAAAAATATTTTGATTTTCATCAAAAAGAGGGATTAGCCTTGACATGAGATCATATTTGAGAAAGTTTCATCTTTTTGCTTTTCCATCCACTGTCAAGTATTGCTTTTCTGGCAATTTCTCCCCATGAGTATTATATACTCCATTTTTGTTATGTGCCACATGCCATATGCCCCTCTCAAAATATTGTCCTTTCTGAAAATAGAGAAATCCCTTAACTAGAAAGGGAGCAGTTTCTTCCAGAAGTTTTCCATTACAATGTTTGGAGGAACATGCAATGTAGCATTTCTTTGATCAATTTATTGTATATAGGCTTTTATTACAAATGCCAAGAATAAAATAATTTTAAAAACCCAGGTAGTGTTCTTATAAATATTCTGTTTTCTCTTTTCATATCTAGGGTGGACGTGGCCAGCATGGTATGCCTGGGAAGCCAGGGCCAATGGTAAGTTTCTCTCTCAATCACCTGTTTTTTCACTCTATATTTCTACTTGCATTTTGACACTAAAAATAAAAATAAAACTATTGGCAGTTGCTGGTAAAGTGCACCTGGAGTTAGTTATCTGTGAGTGATATCTGGTTCTACTCAGTTTTAGTGCTGTCCTCTGAGAAATTATGCTCTGTAGTTTACATCCTCTGAAGGCTTTAATTTGCAGAGGAGTAGACTATAGTATTTTCTGGGGAGGGGTGATGCTTTGCTGCTCTTTCTAAATTCATGTTGTAGGGAGGAAAGTGTCTTAAATATCTGCTCTGTAATGTAAAGCAGTTTATAATTGCATATTATCTTCCTTCACATACAAAGTTGGGAAATGAGAGTGTAGTCCCTCTCATCCAGAGGAAATGCCGCTCACTGAAGCAGAACTTGCTCCCTGCAACCGATCCATTACCAAATGTGTATAAAGGCCTTTTAATTAGGGGCAGTCACTCCTTAAACTGAAGAACCAGAAGGCTGTGTCTGAATGACTGCCAAAGGGAAAAAGCCTGGTTTGCATGGCTGTGGAGAGTCTCACTGGATGGCAACAGGGCTGCAGATGATGTGGCTATTTAAACTATGAAGTCAGTATATCAGAGGGTTGGTTTCAATCCTGCAAACCAGTCTCACAGGGCATATGCAAAATGAATTCCCATGAGTCAGGTATTATTCACATTAGTTAATTTTGTGTTGCTTTTGCATGTGAAAGCTTATGATGATTTTGCACTATTTGTGCAAGTCCAGCTTCCACTTCAAAAATGCTGTATTCCTTTATGTTTGCTTTCTTTGAAAGCATCGCTTTCAGGATTTGGTTGACAGTTTTTCCCCATAATGTAGTCAGCCTGAACCTTTACGTCTTTGTGATGTTCAGCTTGTAAAAAAACAATAAACCAAAAGCAATATCTAACAACCAAATACCCCCAAAGCACTGCACCAAAAAACCCCCTCAAAACCCTAAACCACACCTGCCTGCAAGCAAAATTTCATTCTTTGTATATTCTTTATTTACTAGTGATTAAGACCTGAGAAAAATTCATTTACCTGTGTCATCTTAATGAACATTTTATTGAAAACTCCATTAAGAAATAATTAGCTGTAATAGAAGCTCAAAAAAATGAGAGTAAGTTCCTAAAAGCTGCAAAACTCTGTTGTTTCGTGTATCATGAAAGAAGGGTAAATTGCTAGAAGAAACTTTCAAACAATGAAAAGATTTTTTTCAATATTGAATACAAATTATCAAGTTCAAAAAATGTGGGTCCCAAGCTAGGAAATTTTACATGAAGCTTCAAATTTTATTTTGGAATAAAATATGAGGTCAGCTTCACTGGACATGTTAACTGGTTGGCTAATATTTTTGGAAAGTCCCATGAAGTGTCACAAGGGAGATACTGGTCCTTAATGCACATTTCTCATTGGAGGAAGTGTTAATGAAATGTGTTGTTATTTGGGTCAGTGCAGTGGTACACTATAATTCTGGAATTCTTCCTACAAAAAGAGAGATTGGGCAGACACATGTTTGTGATCCAGTACACTGGGACGTAGGTTTTCAAAAATATACTTGGTGAGTTGTTATATCAGTTCTGCAGAAATCCAGTGCAAGGTCATGGCAGAAATGTCTGTAATTAATGCTAAGGGGGACAGATTGTTCTGATTAATTTTGTCAGGAGAGCTTTATTACATAGAATATTTTTTCTCAGTATGCATCATATTTTACAAAAAGACAGAAAATCAGGAAAACGTAAGAGGAATCATCTGGAAATATCACTGTAGTGAGTATTTATAACCACTGTGTGCCGCCATCCAGAGACTTTATAATACAGTCAAAAGTTCTGTTGAATGTTTTGTTCAGCCCAAGAGGCATTATGGAAATGGAAAATACTTACAAATATACTCTAAAGTTCTTAATTGGCAGACAGACTTTGTGTACAGCAGAACAAGGTTTGCATCATACCATACAGTTATATTCAAGTGTGTACACTTGAAATTTGCTTTCTAGTGAGTTTGGACAGCCTGCTCTGTAATGCAGCCCCAGCTGTTTGCACCCCTGCCCAAACATCACGTCCTCACAGTCCCCTGAGGTGTCACTCTGTTACTCTGCAGCACAACAAATCAAGAACTTGGCTCTAGAGCCAGAAATAGTGTAGCTACATCAATACTGTGGCTGTCAGCCCTTCTTGGAGCATTGACTATCTCAAGATATAAATCAGTTTGGGAAGAGCCAAACCTGGTCTGGGGAGCTGAAGGTGTAACTGCACAGTGTTGTGTTTCATGGTGTGGCAGAACTCAGTCTTTGATCCACTTCCTTTTCCAGAAACATCTGCCCATCTTTGAACAAAAATCCAAGCAGTAAATTGCCTCTGCTCTACATCTTTGTCTCTCTAGCCTTGAAATTTTCATACAAAATCTGTATTCTACAGCTTGCAAATGAATTTGTCTGTGAATTTGGGAATATTAATTCTCATAATTGTTAACTATGTGTTTCAATTTGGGCACTAGTAGCCGAATCAAGAACTACTGCACTACAGGTCCATAAAATGTGTGTGTATCACTTAAAAAATGTTTTTTGTAATTATTTTTGTTTCATTATAAACAAATGTTTTATGACTAAACCCCATATGTAATCCTAGAACCACATTTACCCAGTGATTAGAAAAGAATCTGTGTCATTTAAATTGCCAAATTACAGCTTTGTGTGTCTGTCTCTTATAGGGCCCACTTGGCATAACCGGTTCTCCAGGTTTTCCTGGTATTCCTGGTATGAAGGTAAAAAATAAAATGAAAGTATATTTTTAAAATGTATAACAACACATAATTAAAAATGTGTACTAACTGCACAGAGTTGATTGATGTGTACATGTCCCCAAGAGTCCCTGTGAAATTAGTCTTAGTCAAGACCTTCAGAGAGAAGATAAAAACCCAAAGCTGGATAAAGCAATTGCAATTCACCACCCTTAGGATACTTTGCTTTCACTTTTGCTTATGTTAAGGCAGGATTATAAGAACACTGTCATGCTGTGCCTCAGGAATCTTGTCCAGTTCATTAAAAAAATAACAAAATGTGTTATTGCTAGTGAGATTGTGAACACTGGTCTAAGTCAGTATGAAAGCAGTACCTTCTAGTGCTGAAACTTCTAGTTTTGACAAGGACCCTTTTTGAGATAATCTAGACTGGTAAGGCAAATGCCTGAGCCCCAAAAGAGGTGTGCTGCCGTTCATCACAATAGAGCAAATTATCATTACTGCGTTTTGTGACTCAGTGGGATTGGACAGAAATGCAGAACTTTCACTGACTGCAGCACTGCCTTTGTGGCACTTCCCTCTCTTCCTTTTCAAGAAAGTGCTCAATTTTCTTTTTGTTAATCTTGAGTTGGTGTCTTCAAACATAAAAGAGAACTCACACAGCTTCATAATCCTTATACTTGCCCTCCACCCAGTTGCTCCTCTTTGTACACTCCTGAAACATGATAGGAAAATGTTATACAAGAAGAAACTCTGTAATAGTGAAGTAGCCAAGTTCAGCAGATGTTTTGTGTTGTTGTGAAGCTGGGAGGATTCATAAAACTGTTTTGGAAACAAGTCTTAAGAAGAGTGTTAACATAGAGTCAGAACAGCAGGTTGGAAGGGGACCTCCAAGGATCATCTGATCCAGCCTTTCTTGGCAAAAGCACAGTCTAGACAAGATGGGTGTATAGTTAAATGATAGACCTTTTAGTGCATGTCATAAACTGTTTCGATACGATAAGGACTATATTACCTAAGTAAAAGTTTAGAGAAGATGTTACATGATGAATCAATTACAGCTTGTGCAAAGGAGAAGCTCCCTTCAAGTTTGATCATCAGATGATGTCAAATTGGAGTAGCTGCTTTGAACTCATGAAATCTAAGCAGAGTATACAATAAAGATGTGGACTTCAGTTATGAAGACATGACATTAACAACCATCAGTTCCAAAAGGCAAATTTCCTATATAAAGATAAAATTCAAAGATGATATTAGGAAGAATTTTTTTTAGAGTATCCAGTCCAATCTTGCAAGGATTTTATATTTAATATAGTGCTGAAACAGTGAGCTCATCGGGGGAGGGGGGGAGGAGAAGGAAATGTGCATACCCCCCCTGCAACCAACCCTAGATGTGTTATTATGTCTAAATCTTAAGCCTTACTGTTAATGAAGGTAAAAAAATCCTGTGAAATTACTGACACATACTGAGATGTCTATCCCTTGATCTGATTTGGACTCCTGGATGATGCTTCTTTTGTATATAAAGTTTCTTTGTCTTCTATACTTTGAGGAAAAAATCCTATTTATACTTTTAAAGTTTACCTTCATATAGAAGTAATAGAAGCAAAATTAGGTAAGCAAAATAATATTTTAAGGATAATCAGCCATTTCAAAATTTGAATTGTTTTTCAGTTATAAACTCAGTATTCCTTCTTAGTTAATTTATAGTGCTGCTTTTTAGATCAAAATAATCTCCAATTGTTTTGTTGTGTGAAATCTTAGGGTGAAGCAGGTCCAACAGGTCCTCGTGGTCCTGAAGGTCCTCAAGGACAAAGAGGTGAAACAGGTCCACAGGGCCCAGCTGGATCACAAGGTCTTCCTGTAAGTCCATTAAACTGAGCTTCTCAGTGCTCAGCTTGTGCATTTTACCTGTTTATAGGGGGTTTTAATACCCCAGTTGAGACACTGAGTTCTACTCAAATTACTTTCCTTTTTTCCCCCCCCGCAGGAAAATAAGGTTTTATTAATTTCTTTTGTGCTTATTTTATAGATAACAACTTTTCATTATTTAATTACAACAAGTTGGAAAACTGAAATTCACACAACTTGATATAGTCTCAATTCTGGAAGTACTTTAAAACTTAAGCTTAAACATAAGATCTTCAACACTAAAAATCACATTTACTTGCATTCTTCATTACCCCTTTTAGTATTTGCATAAGTAGATCATATGTTGCTATATTTATTTAATAGTCTTTATTGTCTGGTCTTGTAAAGGGGATGAAAAAAAGTATCTTCTGCTTTTGTAATTGATGCTCTCCTCATTAAAATGATTTTTAATGACTGGTATATTATCTTCAGGGTACTGAAGGCACAGATGGTTCCCCAGGTGCAAAGGGCCCTACTGTAAGTAATCGTATTTCCTGCTGAAGAAATTGTGTAGAGCTCATTTATTTTATTTCCTTCTTTTTATGATGTGTCCTTATGGTGCTTGCTGTCCTTTCTTTTTGTAGGGATCTCCAGGCACGGGAGGACCCCCTGGTTTGTCAGGTCCCCCTGGTTCCCCAGGCCCACAGGGCAGCACTGGCCCCCCTGGCATCCGAGGCCAGCCGGTAATGATGTCCTTCTCTGTGGAAATTGCAATGTCTGACAAGTGTGGCACTCTGGGAAACTAAACCCAGCAGTTAGCAGGGGGACCTGTAAATAAATTCATAGCATGTTTGTGAGGTCTGCAGTGTGTCCAAAACACTCTTGCTACTTTCCCAAAGGTGTAAGGAAGAAGTGTGTCTGTATAAACTTAGACAAAGAGATTTAGTTAAGTTTTTGTCTTCATAATGTCACAATAAACAAGTATGGTAAGGGGAAAGACAAATCATTGTAGGCATCCTATTATATTGCCTACAGCCAGTAACTAAACTAGGAAATGTTCCTCTGTGTCACAGGATAATACAAACTGATCGAGTGATTTATGCAGACTTTTACCCTTGTCATGTCTTAATTTTCAGGGAGACCCTGGTGTCCCGGGTTTCAAGGGAGAAGCAGGACCCAAAGGTGAACCTGTAAGTCTCCATATGTTTTGTAAGATGGAAAGCAATCACAAAGGCTTGTATGATTAGGCTTCTATTTCAAATAGATCCTTACATTTTTAAAGGCATTTCTAATGCTCATGATCAAGAGAGTAATTATTATTGAAGAGAAAGCACAGTGAAACTTGGTAGAGAGTGCTAACAATGAATGACAAAGTAGGTCCTTGCATGTTGTAAATCTATATAGGCCTTACAGGACTGAGAGGCAGAGAAAAAATTTAGTGCATCTATTGGTTTCTGTAGCATACAGAGTGAGTGTCTTGTAGCTTATTTAAGAGCACACAGATTGGTGTGCTAGTCATAATAAAGAAAGTCCATTTTATTTTAAACTTACATTTAATACTTAGGCAGTTTTGTGTGTATTAAATATAGTTTATTTAGACATTAAAATAATATAAATATTTACACATTTATGGAATCAATAGCTGTTTAGCCCACAGTTAATATTTGTGAAAGATTACTTGAGGTCATGGCTAATTCCATGCTATAACCATGTGACTTTTGGGAGAAAACTGACTACACAGTTTGACTTGTCAACCTATCTTTAGTTTTTCTTTCTCACTAGTTAAATGATCATGTAATAACTGACAAAAATGTACAAGCAAAGTAATGGTTTCCTTACCACTGTCTTCTTTACTAGAGTCTCACTGAATTTTGAATCCTTTGCAGCTTGTCCAAATACAAATTATTATGGGTGATCATAAGAAGCACTGTACAGCCCAACTGCAGAATTACAATTTATTAGTTTATAAACATTGTAAAAGATAAAAGTGGATGCTGAAAAGCTGCATTTTTTAATTGATTCAAAACCTAACTATTTTTTTTCTCCTTTATTTGGAAAAATGCTTATGGTGTTTAGAAGACTGTGTTTCAATATGCTTGAGAAATGGTGAGCTTAACAATGATTTTTTTTATTTTTCCTAGGGCCCACAAGGTTCCCAGGGTCCCATTGGCCCAATAGGTGAAGAAGGGAAAAGAGGTCCTCGAGGTGATCCAGGGTCTGTAGGTCCACCAGGTCCTATTGGAGAGAGGGTAAGGAATCCAAAGGAATAATGTCTTGTGATATGCACTACAAAGCTGACAAACCTCTTGACCTAACCTTGGATATTTTTACAGCTTCATTTTCCTAATAATACTTAATACTGTGCTTAATAATTTTTTTACACTGGCTATTTTCATGTAAGGATTAAGTGCACAGGATGGTATGGTAGGGAAAATGATGGAGATAGGACAAGCTAAGCTCCAGATCTTCTTCTTAACCCTATAAAAATGATCATCTTGCTTCCAGCAAGGCTGTTCACATGGAAGGAGCAATAAATAAAATAAACCCCCCAGGTTTAAGTTCTGAAGTAAGAAAATTGTGAGGAAATGAACTGAACCTCATAAACCATAAATCTGGTCCTTCACTTGCAATAAGTTATGTAAAAGCCAAGATAATCATCTCACATCTATTGCTTTTCCCAGGGTGCTCCTGGTAACCGTGGCTTTCCAGGTTCTGATGGCTTGCCTGGACCAAAGGTAAGTGAAATTAAAGTGTCCATCTTTAATTGGGTCATTTGTTAAATTTTCATACATACAGCTACATAAAAAAAAATTGTTCCATTTAAAATGTCTGCTTGTGGGCAAATAGGCAGATCCTCCAAATCACTGGAAGCACAAGCAAAAAGAATTAAAAAAAGATAGAAGTCAGTTGAGATTAAAATTTTTTGGGAAAAGTCACTTTTAGTTGCCTTGATGTTCAGCTTTGCTTGCTTAATGCTCCCTCATGCTGAAATGTGTATGCATAAGAGATATTGACCTGTTCTAGTGCTATATTACTTTACATATTGCTCTGTAATTTGCATTTTCTTTGTGTGTGGAGTAATTTTCTAGATTTGTCACTCAAACAGATGGGCTTGTCTGTCTTTGGCTTTCCTAACTGCTCCAGCATTTCCAGGGAAATGGCTCACATGGGTATATGTCTATTGCTCCTGTAAATTCCCAATTCCTTGGTAAAAACAAAGGGATTCTAAAATTCTTACATATATTTGCTTTAAGGAAGAGACAACTTTTAAGTAATAAATTGGGAAAAAAGTAATGATAGTAATGGTCTGGATGATTTTGAACTCTATTTGCAAAAATAGGTTCAAAATCATCCAGACCATTACTAAAAATACTTAGAAGTATTTTTATTTAATGTTCTTTTACTGTCACTGCTGTAGCTGTTAACTAGTAGCCCATTGGTGTCTTTCTAGGGTGCCCAAGGAGAGCGTGGTCCAGCAGGATCTTCTGGTCCTAAAGGAGGTCAAGGAGATCCTGGACGTCCTGGTGAGCCCGGCCTTCCTGGGGCAAGGGTAAGGGACTCCCAACAGTGCTCCATAAACCATGGCACTCTGCACTTTCTAAAGGCAACAATGAGTGTTTGGGAATTAAAAAGCTGTTATACAAGGACAGACTTGTTTCAGTGGGGCCAAGGGCAAAAATACCTGCCTTTTTTTCCTGCTGATGTTGGGAAGCACAGATTTGGTCTTTGAAGGGGGGGAAATAGCCCTGACTGAGAGCAGCTAGTGCAACTGAAGGGAGTGTTCTTGTGAAGCACGTAGTTCCCACAGATAGCATGGATTAAAGGCCAACCTTCATTAAATTCATGATTGATAACTTAAATATTTGGGTGATGCACGTCATCTAGAGATTTCTTTTTCAGGAAAATTATTTGAGGACAATTTGGAATATCAGAAAAAGAGATAAGGGGAGCAGAAAAATAAGATGTGGTATAGATCATGGTAATACTGGCAGAAATAAAGATGAGCCTGTGAGAAGCTCAAGAGGTGTAAAAGGAAGAAAAGGGGGAGTAGAAAAGGGAAAGATTAAAGATAGCGAGGGATGAGACTGTAAAGTTAAGATAAAGATGAAGATCTTTGATACAGAGAATTTTGTATTGTAGTAACTGAGCATGTCTTTTGGATTTATTTACTTCTCTTTAATGTTCTAGAATTATGTCTAACCCTAATACCAATGTTATTCCCACTTCTAGGGTTTGACAGGAAATCCAGGTGTTCAAGGTCCTGAAGGAAAACTTGGACCCTTGGTAAGTGACACGAAAATTAGTCTTTTCAGTTAATGCCACAGCAATTCAAAGCTTTCACATCACTGAAAATACTTCTATTACATGAGTGTTCTTGATTTCTTAAGGCTCATCTACTCCTTTAGTTGTTGACTTTATGTTCCTGACTCCAAAATTAGTGCAGATAATGTTCCTTTAGTTTAGTCTGTGTACCAATGTCTGTTGTTTAGCAGCTGCTGCAACATTTTTAAACCATTTATTGCCAAAATATTTTTCTAGATGTCTCTTTAGGGCCACCATGAAATATTAGTACATAATAATTAATTTATAATAGTTGCATAGTATTTGGTTAAATCCAGCAGTATTGCTAAATCTTTGTCTGCTCTAAAGATGTTTTGACTGATAAGTGGCGTACCAAACCAGGTTAATGTTATTTTCTTTATATACACAAACATTTTCTAGAGGTTAATAAGTGCATATGAATAAATAAACTAATAATTCAATGTGTAAAATACTTTTATCTCTGCAGGGTGCTCCTGGGGAAGATGGACGTCCAGGTCCAGCAGGTTCAATAGGAATCAGAGGTCAGCCAGGCAGCATGGGCCTCCCCGGGCCAAAGGGTGGTAGTGTGAGTATGGCACCTGTACCCAAGATCTGTTTGACTTGAAACATTTGTATATATTTTAATGGATGGATGAAAAAAATACCTAAAAATAGTCATTTTTATTTCTGCAATTTAGGGTGATCCTGGAAAACCCGGAGAAGCAGGCAATGCAGGTGTTCCAGGACAGAGAGTGAGTGTGACTGTTATTTGAAGTGATTACAGAAAATGATGCTCTTCTGTTATATAAGTTCACTCTACAAGATTTCTTCCTATGTCATTTTAATTTAGGGAGCCCCTGGTAAAGATGGTGAAGTTGGTCCTTCTGGTCCTGTTGGCCCACCAGTAAGTCAGCTCTTACCACTCTGCCTGCCAGTCACTCTGTCCATTTGTTGCCCTCTTGGCTTCTGTTTTTATCTATCTTCATGCCAGATGTTGATACTAAACAAAAAATCTCAAGGACATTTTAACAACAAATTGTCCTAGAAAAATGGGAAGCTTTGTATCAAATACATATATATATGTGTGTGCATATATAAGTAGTCTTAATTCCTTTTACTCACCATAACAAAATATGGTGCAAGGAGCAAAATTTTCATAGTCCATTTTCCCAGCTTCCTTGGTTTTAGAAGGACTGAATTCTGTTCTGTGACCACAGAACTGGTGGGGAAAGGATCTTAACAGAAATAATAGACATTCTTATTACGTCTTTTAGATAGGGGTATATCTTGGCCTGGAATAAGTAAAAATGTTGAAAACATACATATTCAGAGAGAAGAAAAATTGTGGATCCTGCCTGTATTCCTCTACTGTTTACTTATTACTTTCTTTTGTGTAGGGTTTGGCAGGAGAAAGAGGAGAACAAGGCCCTCCAGGTCCTACAGGGTTTCAGGTATGGGTATTAATTAATTAATTAATTAATTTAGAAAAAATAAACAGCTGTGTTTTTATCAGCTTAAATTGGAGAAATTCAATCAGGTGATATATAACAGAACACAACTTCAGAACTAAGGCAATGATGTTCACAATAATTAGTGATACTTAACTTTCTTATCCACTGTGCACTAAACTGAACTGGCAAAGGCTTAAATACCACCTCTGCACTCCTTGAAAAAAACACTGTTGTTATTCAGTTTGAATCTGGAGATTTTCCAAAGATGTTCCAAATATGGAGAAAAATAATTGTTTTGACGATGAAGTATTATTTAAGTCAATCTCTCTTTACAGAGAACTTTATTTTTAGGGCTGACATGTATATGTCCTGCAAATGTTAAAGAAGGGCTGCCATCTCATTTAGAGGGGGGAGAACACTTTGGTGCAGTATTCATATAACTGGCTCCCTTGGGGGTCTCTGAGGACATACTCTTGTGCTGAATATGCTACTACATTCATAGTCTTGGTGTCTTGGCTAAATCTGGATTTACACAACTTTCTATCACATTTTTGAACATTTTATTTACTTTTTTTACAGGGCTTGCCTGGGCCACCAGGTCCTCCAGGTGAGGGAGGAAAGCCAGGTGATCAGGTAATTTATGTGTAACATAACATTTAAAAAGAATTCACTTCATAAAGTAATTTTACATTTTTTTCCCTTTTTAATTTAATTTCCCACTCTATTTCAAAATATGTACTGATGTAGTCTGCAAGCTGTCCAAGAACTGCTTTTGGATAAAATTGTTACTAGAATCTGACCATGTGCTTGGACTGAGTTGAACTATCACCTCTTGTCATTGCCAGATAATATTTAGAACTAGCCATCTACATGCACAGTATTTTGGAAATAAAAATGCTTATCTCTGATTTCCATAACTGTAAGGTTATGAATAATGATTTCATTCTAATGCTCAGTTATGTTCTGCTTAGGGTGTGCCTGGAGATCCTGGAGCTGTTGGTCCGTTGGGCCCCAGGGTAAGTGTTTTCTTTCAACAGTTCTCTGAAGTTGAAGGTTGATATGCAATATGGACTGTAACAGCTAAAGTGAGTATTTGACTTCTTTTTCCCACCAAGAAAATGCTTATAAATACAGATAAGTTTTAAGTTAGTTTCTGTAAAACCAACCACCTTTAATGGTTTTGTAGCTCCTGAAGTGGTGTTGAGTATCAGCTGCTAAATGATCTGGTTTACAGCTGTGCAATGACAGTTTTTAGTTTGCTGATCAACACACTATTTCCACCACCTGTAACAGTAAAAGCATAAAGTTGGTTTTTATTTGGTCAGTTCTCCTAGAATTTGTTCACAGGCTCTGCAGTTCTGCACTTCTGGTGTATTTAGCATTTTCTCTACCAAAACTGTCCCCTGACTTCTAAATAAGTAATAATTTTCCATTTTGTAGGGAGAGCGTGGCAATCCAGGGGAAAGGGGAGAACCAGGTGCATCAGGACTCCAGGGTGAAAAGGGTATGGCTGGAGGTCATGGTCCTGATGGTCCAAAGGTAAACTGAATGGAGATTTGCACTGCTAGAGTGATGCCATGTATAATTCTGCTCATTTGCATGGACATAAAAGAGAGAGCTTTTTTAATTATAAATATGAAAGATCCCTTCTTCATATAAGGGTTTGAGGAGGACACACAAGTTATTCCAGATATAAAAATATTAATAACTTGCAACATACTTAAATGTTGAGAAATCACAGTAAAGCTGGACAGAGCCATTTCTGAACTGCAGCAAACATTCTAGCAATGTTTTAAGAGCCATGTCACCTTATAAAAAGACACTTGGCAGGGCTGAACATTTAAAAGAAAATACTGAAAGTTGCTTGCCTGCCTTTCATCTGCTATTGATGTGATTAGGCCTAGGAAGGTCACCCCAAGTAGGGTATAATAGCCTCTAGTAATGTAATAGGCACGAACTATGAAAAACAAAATATAAATAAAGAATCTCTGCCCCTGGAAACTTCTACCTGTTCCTATTTTGTGTACTAAACCTATGTGGCATCAAGGTCAAGACAGAAAGATGCTAAAGCTTCTTTTTTTGCTGGTTTTCATCCCAAATATGCACTGAATAAATACTTTGGAAGGACTACAGTGTTACAATTTAACTTCCTGAGTAACACAATGGGAAAAGAAAAGTATTTGGATGTGAATAAAGTCCAAATTTCAGATGAAATTATTACCTAAAATTGTACTCCAGAGACTTCAGCACAGGCACAGCATGTTCTACAGCCAAGAGACAAAGATACTTGTCAGTTCAATAGGCAACAGCTTGTTCTTTCTCTCCTCCAGGGGAGCCCAGGCCCTAGTGGGACACCTGGAGATCCAGGCCCGCCGGGTCTTCAGGGCATGCCTGGAGAAAGAGGGATCGCTGGCACACCTGGCCCCAAGGGCGACAGAGTAAGCCTGTTTGTTTCTTTTCTCCTGACTACAGTCACCTACCTCTTAACACTGCAATTATTGCAGGATATGAACTATTCAGCATTCAGTGTCATAACTGAGACTTTCTGGGTATTTCTGTAGGGTGGCGTAGGGGAGAAAGGTGCTGAAGGTACAGCTGGCAATGACGGGGCAAGAGTAAGTAAATCTGCCACTCTCCTTTTAGACCTACTCTTCACACATTGCATTGTTTGCTGTGCTGGCTTCTCTGCTCATGGAGTTGAACATCACTCAGCTTGGTAATATCATGGGTTTATAGTCATTGTCATTACTCCAACCTCCAAGACTGCACAGTGTTTTGGGACATCTGTGTTCCAGCACCCTGTTTGGTATAATCGATAACAGGAGCTAAGATGTCAATAGAAAGGACTTCCAGTTGATTTGGGATTTGGCTAAGCTGACTATAGTAAAAAATATGAAGGGAACAGACAGAGTTCAATATGCAAAAACCAGAACTTCCAGCTCTCACTCATGGACTAAGGCAGATGCCTTCTTATTGTCTGTATTGAGTAGCCCACAATCAGTCCTGAGTTTCACAGGTGAAAATCCCTGTAAATGTTCTTCCCCATATGCCTGTGAGTTGCCAGCACTTCTGGAAAGCTTTGAATCTCCTGTGCATAAATAACATGTCTAGTCTGCTCAAGACATGTTCAAGACATTGCACATGCTCTGCTGCGTAGACCAGCTGTCCAATAATCCCGAATGCACTGGGTTTTCTTTATGGGTACTGACCATATTTTCTTCCCAGAAGTTTTTTAGTTACTTTTTGTATGAATTGCCTATATCTGAGACTCTTCGGTTGTACAAACCCATTTGAACTAAATTCAGTGCAACTTTTTTTGTGCGAAGGGGCTTCTTTTCAAAACAAACTTGGTGCAAGAGAATGAAGGAAAGAAGGTCTTTTGTAGGGAGTTTGGTGATTGGGAGAGGAAATTCAAATCAATTTTAGATAAAGGAGTCAAAACAAGTTTTCAGAGATAAAGAATTCAAATGAATGAAAAAACATATGGGAATAGTAACGTGCGAAATTTTGAACTAACTGCTTTGGAGCATCATTTCTCTAACTTCCTTTCATCTTAATTTGTTCAAAAGGGTCTCCCTGGTCCAATAGGCCCAATGGGTCCAGCAGGTCCCACTGGTGAAAAGGTAAACAGATTTTTATTCCATTCCCTACTGAAGCTTGTTAATATTACCAGCTTCTTAATATTACTTTATTAGCACATTTGCTAGTCAACAAATAGGTTCCTTGGGAAATAATAACCTTTAATTTTATTTGAAGGGTGAACCAGGTCCTCGAGGTCTAGTTGGTCCTCCTGGTTCTCGTGGAAACCCTGTAAGTAAACATGCTTTGTTTTGCCTGGCATTAGTTAATATCTAACACTCATTCAAACTCCAGGCATTTTTCTCATTTGCTGATATATTTTCCTCTTTTTCTTTCCCTTTCTTTGCAGCCAGATCTGTAGTTCTGACTTGTAGCTGAGCACTTGCAAAACTATTACCAGATTTTGATCCTCTCTCCTATACTTGTTTTAGGGTAAACTTTACAGAGTTACCCTCACTTACATCACTCCTGAAAGTATGCCACCACTTTTAATTGTTTAAATGTTTTTAAAAGCATGGCCATTCCAGAAATCACTCCACATATAAAAATATTTAGGTGGACAAAGTGCAGAGGTAATTCTTAGTTCATCTACTTATGTAACTCGTCATCTTCCATCTATTGGTGATTTTGAGTATTTTAAGTGCTGACTTCAATTAAGCAATTAGAGGCTCAGCCCTTCTAGATTCTCCATACTGCTTGAAATTGATTATGCCCCTGTCATAAATCAGGACAGTCTTATTTCCAGTATAAATTGGAACAGCTTCTAACCCTCTAGGGAGTGCTGGAGTTGGCAACCTGCAGCTACTTCTTTTCCAAACAAATGTGTGGAAAGCTCAGCTGAAACAGCTCACAGCCTATTCTGACCTTGCAGAAGAGTACAGCTTTGAACTCTATTCCCAGTGTGGTTGGAGTGGTGGGTTTCCTGAAGTACATACTCCTTGGCTAATCATGCTCTCTCTGGAAGGGATGGGTTGTGAGCAGAATTTCTTCTGCTGTTTTAGTGCTTGCTCATGCCTTCCATCTCTAAATTCTGAAAGCTACATATAGTCTTCAACACATGGCAGATTTTAACATCATGGTTAACAACCTTTATTTTATGATTAAAAGATCATTTAATTCTGATTAATAGAGCAAAAGTATAATCACAGATGACAGTACATAGTATCCTTTCTTATATATTTAACTGTAGGTTATCCGGTTACTAAATACAATTATTAGACAGTTATTAAATACAATTATTCTAATTTTTTTGACCAGGGTTCCCGAGGAGAAAATGGCCCAACTGGCGCTGTTGGTTTTGCTGGCCCTCCGGTATGTGTTTTGGAACACTAATGAATTTCCTTTACTCAGGCTTTGACACAATTTCCTTCCTTATGAGTAATATTGCAGTGCTCTGGAACATGAGACACATTTTTGCATTAAAAAGAGCTGTTTCTTTTTCCTATTAGCATATCAAGTGAAGAAAAGGGCCAGTAAATGCCCTGGACAGTTGAAAAGTGGTTGACTTTATAAGATTATGTAATTGCTCATCAGATTCCATATTTTCATTAATATACTATGTTGCCCCTTTGAGATTAAAATGAGGCAAGTTAAAAAGTGTCATCTATGGAAGGGAGCAAAGTTTTGCACCATGAGTAGTGAAGGCTGGAATGAGTTGATGGACCAGATGGAAGGGAATAATTGAAACTTTCCCACAGCCTAAATATCCTGTTTCAGACCTTTCACAAAGAGTGTCCAGGCACCTGCTTCCCTTGGTGGGAAAAAAAGAAGCCTAGAAAAGACAGTGTTTTCTCAGTCCATTTGAGTTTAGGTATGTAGTAGCTGCTGAGGAAAACAGAAAATCTAAAGAAAAGAAAACTGTGTGAGAGAGAAGTATTTAAAATGGCAATACTGACTTCACAGCCTGTTCAGAAAATCTCATGTAGGATCTTCCAAAGACTGTGATGTACTGTTAGAACTACTTGATCTGAAGCAAAACCAGTGTTTTCTGGACTGATTTGTTCGCCTGTTTTTTTTTTGCCTTCTAGAAATTCCCTACAAAATTTCTTCATTAGCCTCGAAAAATTTGGTATTATCTGACCTGACATCTCTTCTAAATATTATTTCTTACAGGGTCCTGATGGTCAGCCAGGTGTGAAAGGTGAACCTGGAGAACCTGGACAGAAAGGAGATGCTGGTTCTCCAGGACCACAGGGTCTTGCTGGGTCTCATGGTCCACCAGTAAGTGTGAATAACATCATCACAGAACCAGTGGCATGTGCTGATCTTGCTCATTTAAAAGTTCTGTGTGTTCACTATCACCCCTCTCATTCTCCTTTCCTCTTAGGG
The DNA here is from genome assembly GCA_035041345.1 of Poliocrania exsul. NCBI lineage: Eukaryota > Metazoa > Chordata > Aves > Passeriformes > Thamnophilidae > Poliocrania > Poliocrania exsul. The sequence continues at coordinate 31,805,264 of JAWWLZ010000177.1, forward strand.
TCCTCCAGGTGTTCCTGGTCTGAAAGGTGGTAGAGGAACCCAGGGTCCTCCTGTAAGTAGATATTGTTTGTTGTGACCTGACTGTAGATAACCCAATACTGAAATTTTATGTGATGTGTGTGTTATTCCTCATCTCAGCTTGTTTTTTCACAGCCTGTAATTACAATGTTCACTCACTAATTCTGCTGAGGACATTTGATATAACCAGTGCTGTATTTCTTTCAGTAAAGGTGGTATTAAACTGTTTTTAGGGTGCTACTGGATTCCCAGGTTCTGCTGGAAGAGTTGGGCCTCCAGGACCTGCTGTAAGTCAATTGTTATATTCCTATGGGATGTGTTTTTAAACTGGTCATACTGATTCTGAGTAAATAAAGCAGGAAAGGTTAAGCATTGTTTCTGCCCTGATGCTACAGAAACAACAGCTTGTCAGCACTGCCTTCTGTGACTGCATGTTTAAATTAAGTGAAACTCATTAGTCTTTGGCTTGATCCAGTGCTAGTGTCCAATGGGTGCAGGGCTTTTCACTGAGTTGAGTAGAGCTGTTGAAACTGCTCTAATGACTTAACTGCTCATAGGAACAAAAATCCAACCTATATGTTCCTCTGCTTTTTAGTTTTTTGTCCCTTCAGTGGTGACTGAATTTAGGAGAGTTTTTAGAAAACAAAGAGCCCCTGCTGGGCTATCTCATTGGTGGAGTTGCTTGTAAGATCCATTAAAATAAATTCAAAACAAAACATAATGAAACCTACAAAATATCTTATGTTCAAAAATTTCAGAAACACTATTAAAAAAGAAAAAAATAGCTGTGGATCAACAAGTGGAGGATTGAACTCCACACAGAGAACTGTCATGCTTCATTATGCCTTTTGATGTTTAGATGAGAAAAATAACTTGCAGTCATTGTAAGTTTCTCAAAAGTTTATGGAAGAATTAATATACCTGGGGAGTCTTTTTAAAGTATTTGAGGAATGAACAAAGGTCTACTAAAACACTAATTTGTACCACGTGAATAAAAATTTTGGATACGGACTTTAGCTTGATGATAGTGTTAAAAATAGGCAAAAGTGAGTTTTCTAGCAGTGGTTGTACACCTGAGGTGTAAAGAAAAAGAAAGAAAAAAGAGAAACAAACAAAATGTCTTTTAAAGGAGGGAGTTTGGAATTGAAAATTATTTATTTAATTATAAAAGAGATGATAATTGCTTTTAGCTCATTCACATTTTTGGTATTTCTCAGACTATGCATATTTATAGTAAAAAAACCCCTATGGTCCTTAGAATTTTATTGTCCTGATCAGGAAACTGACCAATGTAATGAGGTGTTTTAATCTTCTTAGGGAGCCCCAGGACCCGCTGGGCCTATTGGTGAGCCAGGAAAAGAAGGTCCCCCAGGTCTTCGTGGTGATCCTGGTTCTCATGGCCGTATTGGAGACCGAGGGCCAACAGGGCCTCCGGGGGGTCCTGGGGACAAGGGTGACCCTGGCGATGACGGGCAGCCGGTATGTCCTCTGCCTGGTGCTAATCCTCCCCAGGCCAGCTCTGGGCTCGTTCTCATTGTTATTTATTGCTACTGACATGATAGTGATGTGCTTTTCTCCTTTGTGGATTTCAGGGCCCGGATGGCCCCCCAGGTCCAGCAGGAACCACTGGTCAAAGAGGAATTGTTGGTATGCCCGGACAGCGAGGGGAGAGAGGCATGCCAGGGCTGCCAGGTCCTGCAGTAAGTAATGACCTGGGCAATATTGCCACCAGCCTGAACATTGTCTTCATGACTTTCTGAGGGTAGTGTCCCATAGCACAAGGAGAAAGTTGGAAAACTCCAATTGCAGGAGTGAATACAGAGAGAATAGGAAATAACTAAATCTCATGCAAATGCATGAGGTGCAAGGTTTGTTTCTGTCATAGAAGGTCTGAACCTGAGTGAAGAATGAGTGGATAATAACAGTAGGACTTCTATCTAAAGTGTTCCTATTTGACTTAAAACTAAATTCTTGAAGGAAACAACCCCAGACGCTTCATTTGGGTGCCCAAAGGTCACTTGAATGTGAGTAGATACTCTGTAACCACTATTTTATAAATAGTGGACTACAGTCTTCAAATTACCCTTAGTGCCCTCTTTGCTTTCCTGTAGCATTTATAAATATTTATTGGAAAGCCTAATGATGTAGGAATTCAAGACATTAAATGGACTCTCAGTAAAAGAGTTGGTAGGGAGGATCTGCCATTACCTCTGGATCCATAAAGTCAAGTAATACCCGAGGTTGGCCAGAAATGATTTCAGGCTAAGAAGATTTATTGTTGTTCAATCAGAGAAAAAAACCAATGCTACTTATTTCAAACTGCATTATATTTTTTTGGAATCTAAAAGACCTTACCTGTTGCAGATTGGAGGTATTGGATTTATCGAGGGAGTGTGTGCTTTAGAGAGTTGCTACTATATAGACTAATTTTAAGTGCATTTTGTAGTCTATAAAAGCACATTGAAAATTAACTAACACAATTAAACTTCTCAAAAACACAAAGTATATTAAATATGTATTAAAAATCTATAGGAATATTTTATTTAATTACCAATTTTTTAAATTTACAAATGTAGATGCTATTTCAGACTGGATTAATGTACTTTTGGAGGCACCAGTCTTTTTGTGCTTTCTTTGTTTTGTGATTAACATTTTGATATGATATTTTTTATCTCTTTTAGGGTACACCAGGAAAACAAGGTCCCACTGGGCCACCTGGTGATAAAGGTCCCCCAGGACCTATTGGCCAGTCAGGTGCCACTGGACCTGTAGGTGAAGCTGGTCCAGAAGTAAGTATTAGAGCCTTGTAACATGCAAAAAAGACTAGTGGTTATTCTCCTCGACTTGAATTTAGACTTGGAGAACAACTTGCTAGTTCTGCTTTTGGAAATGCAAGATTACAGACTTAATTGATAGCTCTATTTTTAATCCATAACTCTAGGGACCTGCTGGTAATGATGGTACTCCTGGTCGAGATGGAGCTGTTGGAGAACGTGTAAGAATATATTGTTTTCTTAAGTCACTTCTGGAAATCTCCATTTTCTTATTGGCTTATTGTAGTTTTTCTCTTTATTCAATTAACCTGGACAGACAACTTGTTCTGAAAGTGTATCACAGCTTTGAATAAGTGGTACCTCTCAAAGGTGAGGATACCTGGCTAAGAGGCTAAGAACACCTGCCTCCATGAATGCAGACTTGATCTCTTGCAGCAGGAATATCTTTGCTGATTGCAACTGGTCAAAAATAGATGAGCTATGCTACTGGTGTAGACAAGTCCTCTTTTTTAGACAAATAATGTTGAAATCCTGTTTTGCAGGGTGATCGTGGTGAACCTGGCCCTGCAGGCTTACCAGGTTCTCCAGGGGGTCCAGGAACTCCAGGCCCTGTTGGCCCTCCAGGAGATGCAGGTCAAAGGGGTGAAACTGTAAGTGAGACTTTTTTCCAAATACTTTGTTTATCAAAAAACTGCTGGGTGTGTTTTTGTGCATTGCTTCACTCCCCTTCTGTATGCCATCGTTTTAGGGTTCTCGAGGTCCGATGGGTCCCCCAGGTCGTGCGGGAAAAAGAGGTTTGCCTGTAAGTTGTCCATGGTCACTGTGGTTTTGTCTGAGATACCTTTCACAAGAAAGAGGATGAGAAACTCAGCCCAAATTAGAACACTAAAGAGGGCTTCAGCTTGTAGTGTTGTGACTGCAAGTGCGTGCAGGTAGTCCTCTGAGCTGTAGTCTGTTTAGGTACACATGGAAATAACAAAGGCTTTGGAAGCCTCTTTATTTTAGTGTGTTCATGTCTGGACAATAGTATGACCTAAGGTAACAAATGGCTGGAGCCTGTGTTTAAATAAAGGGTAAAGAAATGAATGCTGAACAAGAAGGCACACTTTTATGTCAAAATGGTAGAAATACAACTAAATCACCTGTTCCCGTTAAACTGCCTTAATTCAACTCATGAATTTCTGACTTCAGTCCAAACGGAAAACAAACAAAACTCATCTATTTTATGTTACATAACTCTTTTACAATCCAAGCTTGGAACAGAAAATTAATCACAAACTTGAGAAAATCAAAACAATGTTGTTCTGTCCCTAAGCAGATGTCATTTTAGAGACAAGAAAAGTTTATTGAGTAGTTAGTGATAATGATGTAATCAATAAAATATTTGTAATCTGGCATTGAGGAATTCAGCATTTAATTTGGGCTGAGAAATACAGAATTGAAAGCAGAAGCTATATTTTCCACTGATTCTTGAATTTGTATGAGAAGTTCGAAACTATCAAAACTAAAAAAAAAAATAAATTGTGACAGTAATAAAAGCAAGCTATTTGTACTGGAGAGTCTGGATGTTGTGTGCAGTTAGAGGATGTAACTTCAGTTGTACTCTAATTATAGTGAAGGTGAAAGAAATTGTGAGAAGTAAAGATGGAACATGGAGGATTTCATACTGAGAATATGTGTTATCATTATGAGTCTGTGAGAGATCCCCAATATTTCAGTCTCATCAACAAAAATCATTTGGCACATCCAGTAAGACAAAGAAATTTCTGAATCTTATAAAACCTGGTTAAGTAAATTATTTATTATCATTATTATAGGTTTGGGGTTTTTTTACTGTATTAGGTAGCTAAGTAGACTAAATTTGCTACACATGTATTTAAGTACAAAAGAGTTTTCTGTAGTTATTTACTTAGTCTTTGGTAAAAAATTAAGATTCTTGGAGCTGCCCCAGCATCACCTTCTTTTTAGCTTTAGAAGGGAAGAGGTCTGTGTGCAGTATCTGAAAGCAAACGAGAGGTGTTTGAGGTTGTGTTTTTTTCCCAGTTCTGAATTTTACATTTCATCACTGATATTTACAGGGTCCCCAAGGACCTCGTGGTGACAAAGGTGACAATGGAGATCGAGGTGATAGGGGCCAGAAAGGACACAGAGGCTTCACTGGGCTTCAAGGTCTTCCAGGTCCTCCTGTAAGTTGTTCTGGTTTTATTATAATTTTATTTCCTTGACAATTAAGTAATGTATCAGGAACATAGTTAAAACAGAAAACAAAACAAACTAGTTATTTCTTCCCCTACAATGTATTTATGAGTGACCTGGCTGTCCATACTTACTAATGTTTTTAATGCAACTTTACAATACTATTGCATGATGAGGTAAACCTGTGTGTTGCAAGATGTGTGTTCTCCTTCTCCTGTTCCATTTGCAAGACTGATCGCTGACAGTCCATGACTTGTTAGCTCAAGATGGTAACAAATGTTGGTAGTTTCAGATAAGCAGCTTAAAGTGTGAAATGCTCTTTTGCCAGTGTTTGAACTCCCTGCAGTCAAGGAATCAAATGCAGAATCCCATGAGGACTGTGATAATCTCTCTTGCTAATATTTGCCAGAACTTCATGACTTCATTGTCAATTGAATGGAAATACAATGGAGAAAACTCACTTTTTTTCTTTTTTACATTTATTCACTGATCCTGTCAAAAGCTGGATGTTTCAACATGCAGGAATGGCATCAATAGTAAACCCCAACAGCCAAATCACCTTTTTACTTCACATTAGCCCTGTCAGTTACTGTCTTGTGAACTACTCTGATTCTAAATGCCATGAAATCAAGGCTTTTCTGCAGAAACAACTTTATGTATAGGCAAGTACCAGTAAATTCTATTAAGTTACTAAGGAATTAAGGAAAAGGTACTACCCATTGTTCATGTATATTTTAATCCTATTAATCCCACATCTTGTATATCACACATTAGTGCTTTAAAACTAAAGGAGTGTGCTTCAAATGTCACAATGATATGATAATTTTTTCTGTTTAGGGTCCTATTGGTGAACAAGGCAGTCCTGGCATTCCAGGCCCATTTGGTCCTCGGGTGAGTATGATGTTTAAAGTGTTTCCTGCTTGAGGTTTTTTTTCATGATCAGACTTCTGTTTCTGCTTCACTTTTATTTCAGTGGCTTTTACTGACTTTGGTATCATGTGGTGATTACCCTAATATTTCTTGCTGAGACATCACATTGTTTAATACAGTAAAGCTTTAACATATGTGTCTTTTAGAGCTAGATAAAGAGATCAGTTCAGAATAACAACAGACTTTTCTTACAGACACTTGCTGCAGCTGATGCAAAGCCAAATAAGTGGCAGCTCTGCTAATTGCTACTCTGCCTATCATACTCCCATGTCTCTCATTCAGCCAAAAACAAAAGAGAAAGATGACTGCCTTGGATGTCCCCAAGGGGCAGTGCATCTCCAAGCCTGTATACATGTGGGTGTACAGCAGCTACTCCAGTCCATGTAGCATCTGGAACTGATCCCACTTAAATAGTTAAGTTAAAAATATGCAGCTGATCCGTTACGTTGTCTGAGGTGAATCACTTGAGAAGAGCAGCACTGGAACTGCCTTCTTACTTTTACAGAAGAAGAAAAATGGTGATTTTTAAAAGGTTGGTAATAGACGCAAATAATTGGATTGCTTCTGGACAAGGTATTGCTTATAAAGAACTGTTTTGTATAACTTTGTTATTAAATGCTAAAATATATTCCTTCTTTCCCCTGTGTTTTCTAGGGTCCTCCAGGTCCAGTTGGTCCTTCTGGCAAAGATGGGAATCCTGGTCCACTTGGGCCAGTTGGGCCTCCTGGTGTTAGAGGGACTGTGGGAGAAGCTGGACCTGAGGTAAATTGGTGGGAAAAGATTGCCTTCAAATAATGAGCTTTTTTCGACAATTCATTGCATCACTTTCTCAAACATCCAGAGCTCAAGGCAAATGATAAAATGTGTTATTTTCTCCAACAAACAGCCAGGAAGGCTGTGTGTTGGAAGGGCTTATTTCTTACTCATTTTCATCTTCTGCACCTATGATGATCTCAGTCTCATGCACCTATGCTGTCCTTAGGCCAACCTGGGGGCTACTTTTGCAGTTAGCTCATTGGATCCTGCTGGATCTGTAGTTCAATATGGCTGTTTGGTCAGCTGGGTCCTAAAACCTCAGGCCTAAGCATTGGTGTCTCTGGAATCAGAAGCAGTTCAAAGCTGGCAGTCCCACAGAGGTGGCACTGAATTAGCACAGCCATGTTCCTGACTGCCAGCACCATATGACCTTGTGCTTGTTGTCCAAATAAACAGCCCAAACTCTAACACTAAGCCCAGCTGACCTTCAGCCTGCTCTGAGGTTTATAGACACCAACTGTGAGCTGATTCACAATTAATGAAAACTGGTTTTACCACTTTGGAAAAAGTCCTAAACCTCTGCTAAATGTCCCAGGCATATTCCACATTTACCAATTTGCAGCACCCTTTCATAGGATGGTAGTTATGCTGTTCCAAGTTAGAAAATTAGAGGGATTTGAGAAAAAAGTGATCTGGATAATCATGTGAAGAATTAACAAACTGGTGTTGCTTATTTTGGGGAAGAAGTGGAAGAGGTGGAACAAAATCGCGATCAAGACAAAGAAGGCAATTTCTGCTTTCTTTCTGTCCGCTAAAACAATTTCCTATGTCTATTATGTTTATCACCCTATTCATTATTCACCCTATTTCCCTTGAATTTCTGCCAATTACTGGTATTTCCCCTTCTGTCAAGACACCAGCACCTGAATGAAGAGGCGATGCACAGCATGAGAATATAATATGTCTCCAGATACTTCACTTGTGTAATGAGACAGTACGAGAAATATCACATACCAGTATTTCTGGTTTTGCTTTCCATGGTGGATTTCACACAACTAGAAGGTAGAACCAAAAAGCAAGAAATAAAAGTTAAGATTTCATTTTCAGACACAGTATGTGTTACTTTGGGTGTGTGCTCTGTAGTAAGCATTTGGAGTGCTAGCTGTGAATTCTGAAGTAATTACTCTCAAAGGAAATTACAGTTCTGATCCACTATCTCATGCATCAGAGCACCAAACTTCAAATGAAGGTATGTTACACACTTTATGCTGCCAAAGAAGAGCTGTCAGAGCTTGTAGGTGGAGATATGCTTATTAACAGATACCTCCTGTGTCAAGACTCAGTTACCTCCCCATGTGTCACAATTCAAGTTGACAGAAGGACCTCACAACCTGTCATTTGGGAAAACTCAGTCAGGAAAACACCTGCTCTTCCAAGCCAGAAACCCTGAGTTCTCTAGCCAGAAAGCTCAGCACTGTGCTGGATAAATGTAAAGATGTTTCTAGTGTCAAGTTTTACTAATTGAAAATGTGCCTGAGGCAACTGAGGGGAAGCAGGAATCTTAGATTGCTCTAAAAATCACAGCTGTTGGGAATTTAAGAAATAAAGTTATTAGGCAGGGATTTGAACAAGGAGAGACAGATGGCTTAAAATAAAAAGACTGAGCAGGCCATTCCTTGGTGACTTCTTCCAGCTGTTGAGTCTAAAATCACGAGTAAGAAAAGGTAGAGCAAGGCGCTAAGAAAATCAGAGAGGACATGAAGCAGAGAAAATACCTCACATATGTTTCTAATCTCTTACCCTTGTACTTGAAAAGGTGAATTGTTTATATCTCAATTATTCTCTCTGCATTAGGGTGACTGGCCCTGAAGTTTTGGGTTTTCTTACTGGCTGGCTTTGCTGTCATTTTGCATAGTATTTACTGTGCTTCAATTGCCTTTTTGTTTTGAACCTTAGGGTCCACCAGGTGAGCCTGGTCCACCTGGTCCTCCAGGACCTCCAGGCCACCTCACTGCTGCCATTGGTGACATCATGGGACACTATGACGATGCTATGGCAGATCCTCTCCCAGAGTTTACTGAAGATGAAGCAGCCCCAGATGATCACAATAAAACAGACCCAGGAGTCCATGCCACACTTAAGTCACTGAGCAGCCAGATTGAGACCATGCGCAGCCCAGATGGCTCCAAGAAACACCCAGCACGGACTTGTGACGACCTGAAGCTGTGCCACCCCTCCAAGAGGAGCGGTGCGTACAAACACACCATCCTGTGTGTGCTCTGGGATGCTGTTTTGGCTGCAGGATATACTCGGTCACTGGAAAAAAATGTCTGTAAAACAGATTTTGATGGCCTAAATTGACATTCACAATAGGAGCTTGAAAACATTTCTCGAAAAATTGTTTTTTCTTGCCAATGAAGTATATATTCTGATGTCTCCCACATTTAGTTAGTTATTCAGTATTTATTCAGATGTATTTTAAAATTAATAGAGTACCATTTACATGATAACAGAGACAGGTTGGGACACCAATACTGAATATTTGTTTAATTGCTATTAGCAAAAAGTGTTACCTGTGAGCTGATGACCTGAGAGTTCTTTCCATCCAGAATTCTCTGCTGCTGCTCCAGGGTGGCACTTCATAGGTGGTAATGCATTAACCTGCTGTTTAGGAGTTAATTTACATGGATAAATCAGAACAGACTGGAAGGTAAAGATAATTTGTGGCAGGCCTTACCACTTTTTGCCCCTTTTCCTGAAATTTTGCTTCCAACATCAGTATTTAGAAGGGGCTTTCATTGGTTTCTCAGATGTAGAGAAAAATGTCTTCTGGCCACTGTGAATGTTCAGAAGCTTTGCAATGAATTTAAACAACCTTAGCCATAGACAGCTTTCAAGTCTGAATTCCTCAGTTTTAAATATTAAACATACTGATCAGCAACATTATAATATACCTGAACATTAATATATACATTAACATATACCTGAAACACACATAAAAAACTCCATCAGATTCCAATTTACTTTTGCTTAAAGTCTTCCCAGTTATTTCAAGAATCTTTATACTATAACAAAATCCCTTTTTATGTTCTTTGTAGGTGAATATTGGATTGATCCTAACCAAGGATGTGTTGAAGATGCTATAAAAGTGTACTGCAACATGGACACTGGAGAGACCTGTATTTCTGCAAACCCATCTACTGTGCCCCGCAAAATGTGGTGGGCCAGCAGGTCATCTGACTTGAAGCCTGTTTGGTATGGCCTTGATATGAACAGGGGATCACAGGTAAATAAATATAGTTAATGTTAAGAATTGGCTTCTGTGAAACTTTTCTTTTGGTTTAGAACTTCAACTGCTACTCTGGGAAGATTCTGCTACAGTTACACATTGTAAGTATTGACTGGCTTATATTTCCTATCAGTAAAGATAGGAAATAGCTGGGAAAAACAATGCAAGTGCATCTAAGGCAGGATTGCCTATAAGTAGACACTACTGGAATACATTTATTTCTCTTGATTCCAAAAACATCAGCATCTCTAGCAATCTATTTTACTAAATCATTATCTCGTCCTTAAAGAAGTGTGCTTTTACCCTAGAATGTGATCCAGATCTCTGCTGTTTCAATTGAATTCTACTCTTCCTTTCAGAAGACTCTTTACTGTTAAAAATGACAAAACTTACTTAATAGATTAGTTTTTAAAGAAGGTGTGATTGTTATCATATGTGTCAGATTGATTCATGCTGTCTACATCAATCTCTAACCAGAAAAAATTCCACTCACCTTTCTGTTGGGTTTTTCCTCTGTGATAACTTCTAAAATTAGGCTTAATGATCTTGACAAATAACAGAAGTTTATCCTATGCAAAGTATATAACTAATTAATCAGGTTTTGCCATTTTTATTCCTGATTTATCAAAAGCACAGAAAATATCTTGAAGTGTTATTTTCTAGGGAGTTGTTATGTTTCAATTAAGTATTTGGTGTATAAAAAAATAAGGCTGTTATCAAGTGGATTCCTGAAAACAGTTCAGAACTTTAGTAGCTGACAAGATGTGATACTGAGAACAGACGTGATATTGATTGCTTTTTTGAGATACTTTCACTTATTATTAAATTCAGGAGATCTTGCCATGACCCAAGATATCACAGTTGATGTTTAGCTGCCTGCAGAGCTACCTAGAGGGGTTTTGTAAGTCAGATGCTCCGTTGCAGAATAAATGATCTTGATGAATTTTATTAAAGAATATTTCTAATTTTTTGAAACAGTCAGATTTGTAATAGTCATATACACTTTTTGTGAATTCTAAAGAATAAATGTGTCCAAGGCTGCTAAATAGAAATACAGCATTTTATAAATTATGACCATGTCAATGAAAAAGTTTTTCTTTTTTCTTTACTGGTGTATAACTTTTTAGTCATTCTTGACTGTTGTTTTACATGTTGCAATCATTCATAAAATATTAATAAAATAAAACCTGCACAGATAGGGAAAAAAAACCCTCAGGAATTTTAGAATTTATGTTATTAGTAAAAAGAGTTGCTTGTTTTTATAGAAGCAGTGTCACTTTGTAAAACATTTGTCAAACTTCTGTTTGAATTGGTAAAGCCATATGCAAATGTATGGTTATTTTTATACAGTCATGTTGTGGCTGTTTGTGATGCTTCTAAATACAATACAAACAAGTTGCTGGAGTTGCAGTACAGCAGGTACACTGTAAAGGGCTTTTCTGTGCTTGACATTTCTTATCTGCTTCAGTGTTGTTCTAATGCACTATTTCATATGGAAGAGTCCCTTTCAGAAATGAAGCAGAATTCCCTCCAAAATTTGGCATATCTGTGAAGGCCCAACTGCCTTTGGGTTGTTCAGCTGCACAGCTTTATGACCAAATTCTCCAAAATTCTCAATGTTACAGATGGCCTGCATTTTCTTGTCCTCACCTGGCAGCAAATTACAAAAGAAACTATTCTTAGATTTTGTGTGTAGAGATCTTGCTAGTCATGTCTGAAAGGGTTTATGATGATGACAGATGTCATAAAATTCATGAACTCTTAATGAATTGTAATTTAATGTAAGTTGGCCTATTTCTTCATCTTCACAGTTTGTGTATGGGGATACAGCTGTCACTCAGATGACATTCCTGCGCCTACTATCAAAGGAAGCTTCACAGAATATCACCTACCTTTGTAAAAACAGTGTTGGGTACATGGATGACCAGACAAAGAACCTGAAAAGGGCTGTGATTCTGAAAGGGGCCAATGACCTGGAGATCAAAGCAGAGGGGAACAGCCGATTCCGATACACTGTTCTGCATGACAGCTGCTCTGTAAGTTTAAGGGGGGGTTGCCATTTGCTGTGGAGAAAAAGGACATTTTTTCCTTTTCAGTTCTTTCTTGAATTAGAAAAAAAATCCATAGAAGGAAGTAATTAAACTGCTGCAGCATTTTATCATGAATTGTACATGTAACTGATCAAGTAGACGTTTTATTACAATTCGATCTTCACATAATAGAAGTCTGCACTATTTGGAGGATTTTTACAAATTACTGCTTATTAGTGAGCATACTGAGATATGTATCTTGCCATTTTGCATTTCCCAGTACTTGTTTGCTTCTGTGTGGAATCACAAACTGGTCAGATAACCACAAACATTTGTCTACCGAATGGGTAAGACTATTGCAGTAGTACTGTGGAGGAAACTCCAACAAGCTGGAGAATTCATTTGAGTACTCCAATGAGTACTATGACCCAACTGAGTAGTTGAAATGTTGCACCCAAAAATTCTTAGTGGGAGTAGAAACGTGCAAGTAGTAGATTTTTTTCATGTTCAATAGCAGTCTCAGTCAAGTACAAGATACCAGCAAATATTTCTAAATTTAGTCTTCTACCTAAAATAAATTAAGTGCTCTCTGTCCTTTAAAGTGACATAGCCCATGATTATGTGTGCAGGCATGTAGTAACACACAGAGAAGAATTTCATGGCATAGAGAAAAATCACTGCTGTTGTGTCAGTCTGACAGGTCTGTTCATTACTGTCATGGCAAGGTAACAAGTTATACACGTTTCAAAATAACCCAAGGGCAGTGCAGGCTGTGTTGCTCAGAGTGTGTTGCTCAGCAAAGATACAGTGAAATCCTTCTGAGCAGTCAGATAACTGACTCTCCATTAGAATTCTGGCTGTTTTGACATGACCTCTGGCCTAGTACCTAATTTTTTTCTTTTTTTTTTTCTCTCTTTTCCTTCTAGAAACGTAATGGGAATGTGGGCAAGACTGTTTTTGAGTACAGAACACAGAATGTGGCACGCTTACCTATCATAGATATTGCCCCAGTGGACATTGGCAGCACCGACCAGGAATTTGGAGTTGAAGTTGGGCCGGTTTGCTTTGTGTAAGAGGAAGAGGGGAATTAACACACCACCCAGCAACAGCAGCAGTTACACACATGAACTTAGACTGATTGAAGTTAATCCTGAGACTCTTGAAGTAATGGCTGATACTGGATCAGCATTGTATATACAGCTCTTTTTAAATGCCCGGCCTCCTTCTGAATATTTATTTTACTTACAAACCTTCTGTTTTAAGTGATTGGAACCAACTTTTTAGTACAACAATACAATGGTTAAGAGGATCGATGACCACCTTTTAAAAGTAATATGAATCTTTTTCCTTGGTTTTGTTTCAAATAATTTTGAAATTTACAGGTATTCAAAACAGTTAGTTTTAACGTGGGACTATGTAAAGCTGTAGGATTATTTTTCTTGCTTTCATGCATACTGAGTAACAGAAAAGTAGAGCACTTTTGTGAACCATTGACTACATTTCAATCATACTTACTCCCTCTAACCCAGTTTATTTCCCTGTGGTTGCCACTGCAATAGACATTCACAAAAATCTGTCTTTTGTAGAGGAAACTCTTCAGACAAGATCATCTTAATTTGGTGTAGTTTTTCCTGCACTTTCCTATGTAGGTCTGCTCAGAAGGGTAATCCATAGTCATGATTAATTTGAAGTATGAATATGAAGTAAAAACATTACTAGGGTAAATGTGAGTTTTCAGTAGGGGTGTCCCATATATTAAATTTTAAGACCAGACTTCACTTCTCACAATGTATCTATGTAATTCCATTAAATTATCCTTAATCTTAAAAATATATCTTAAACCAAATACTTGTTGATTTTCCAATACTTGCCCATCTGAGAAGCTATTACATATCAAATTATACAGATGTGTTATATATGGTGCCAATTTCTGTACGTTGCAAACTGTTCACATGTATACCAGACCAATTGCTAATAAAGTTTAGAAATTCTTTGGTTTTAGCTGACATGCAGACATGCATCACCAGTAATTTGACTTGCTGGCCTTGAGTTGTCAAGGCAGGACAGTTCCACCATTTCTTAGCATAAGCTACCTCATCTCTGGAAGTTGGGATGCAATTAATATTCCTGTTTTTATTTTAGATGTTAAAAGGTGCTATGCTTCTGTGTTATTTCAAGAAAGGAGATAGGCAGGGCAAAAAAAAAAAAAACCCACAACAAAAAAGTGATGGTGCTAAATGACTATAGAAGGCTGATGAAATAAAGATGCCTACTGTCAATGTCATTTTCAGAGCTTAGCTGTTAGGCTTATGGTGTTTGAGAGAACAATGTTACAGTGCATTTATTTGTTGGTCATTCAGTATATAGAATGTTTTGTACCTGTAACATGCTTTATTTTGTAAAGTATGTGGGTACAGACTTACATTTTTTTGTTTCTTTATTGCATCTGTGCTCTCCACACTTTTTTTTTTTGTTTGTTCCTTTTAAAAAATAAACAGCTGGGGCTATCCCTAAAGAAAGTCATGCACACAGCTTTATTCATGTATCTTTGCAAAGCATTTAATTAAATACATGCTTCTTGCTCTGTAAGTGGTTTCCTTTCTGTAAAATTCCTTCCAGAATGTCCCATATCAGTTCATTTTCAGGAAATTAAAAATAGAGGTATTTAATTTTTGTTTGGGTTCTCTTTGCATAACTAATTTTTCCAGGAGCACTGGAGCAGAGTGGTGCAAATATTAAAACTGGTAAATTTTATAGTGTTACTCAAAACAGGAGAAAAGACAGGGGTTGATTGCGAATGTATCTACTGTTCAATCAGTATTACATGGGTTATTGTTTTCTGGGAGAAGATCTGGAAAAGTATTAAGATGCCAGGCCACACTCTAGTTTGAGCAGGATATTGAAGAGTCAAATTTTTACTCATTCCCCACATTTTCTGCACATTTTTATTTCCTTTCTGGTAGAGTAAGATAGAATCTCTGGCTTTTTTTTTTTTTAAACATGATAAATTATTATGATCTATTGTGTTCTCAGTATCAGACAATGGTGGGCTATCAAATGTTTCTATTGAGGTATTACTGTCCCTCCTCTAAGAAAGGCTGCAGTCTTATTTAGGAGCATTTGTAGAGGAAAAAAAAACCAAATAAAAACAAGCATTACATTTGACAAAACATCAGAGAACTGCTTTTCAGCCTTAGTCAACTGAGTGAAAAAGTCTGATAGAAATCAAACCAACTATGGTAAAAGAACATTATTACAATTCTAGAAACTTCAGTGAAGTATTTTTGCACGTTTGGTAGGCTATGATCTTCCCTGCCACAAAGAAATACAACAGTGACAGAAGGTTGTGACATCTGTAGGAGCCATCGTTATGCTTTAGGAGCTTCTGCCCCTGAAAAACAGGCTGTGGGATTCCATATCAAACCCAGAAAACACAGAAGCATTTCCTGCTGCCTCCTTGCTGTGGTTTAACCCAGCAGCTCAACCCCACAGGGCAGCCCACCCACTCCTTACCCACCTCAGGGCAGGAAGGAGACGCGGGGGGTCAACACATGTAAAAGTCATGGGTTGACAGAACAGGAGAGGAGAACAATAATTCAAATATACAAACCAGTGATGTAGAATGCAGTTGCTCACCACCCACTGACCTGTACCCAGCCAATTCCTGAGTGGTGGCTCCTGAACAGCTTTCACTGCAGCTTTATATGTTGATGATCTAGAGTTGTTTATTGCTAAGGGCACATTGAAAGGAGAGAAGGTTTGGATAGGACTAGCTTTGCCAGGTACAACCTAAGCAAGCAGGAGTGGCTGCTGTGATGGGAAAGCGGCAGTGTAGGTTACAGTCAGTGCTTCCAGAAGACACACTCTGGGCTGAACCCTGGAGTAATTTTGCAAGGTGAAAAGCAATTAGGAAAACAAGATCCACGAGGATTTTGTTTGAACTTCATTATTCCTGGAATAGCAATCCCTCAGTGCAGCATGAGCTACTTCTCCCCTCCTCCCAGTAAACAGGTAGGCAGAAGCACAGAAAGCATCTCTTCATCTCCCAAGTCCTAAAACCTCCTGCAGAATATCTTTCTCTTCTACTACTTTAAATCTAGGTTACTTCAGATTTTCTTGAAGAGTATAACAAGATGTAATCAAGGAAATCTGATTGCAAGCATATGTTGAATTAAAATGCTAAATCATGGTAAAAAAAATTCATACATTAACTTTGTATTTTCATGACATTATGTGTCGCATTTCTCTCATTTCCAGAAGAGAAGTACTTTGTTTAAAAGTAGAAGTCTGCCAGACCCAACTCCTTTCCCAGAATAAAGAAATGGATAAAACTTTTTTAATGAGCCATTAGGGTTGAAGTGAGTATGTTATCTATAAGAAACACAATTTAATTTTTGACTACAATAATACTGTCTTATCGTCTTAAATAATAAAAGTCCTCCAAAATAACATCTTTCCCAGAATATATAATTATTGTGCACCTGATAAGGAACACTTGACATTAGATTTTCCTAGCAAAGTTCTCAGGACAGCCACAGCATGACACAGCAAGAGTTGGAAAGATATTTTTGCTTTAGGAATTGAAAATTCCTGTGGACAGCTCTTCCTCCAAGTTACTGCCTGGATATGGAGGTTTAAGACTAATTGGCTGATTACACAACAAAGCAAGGGCTACAAATTAAACTACTGCAAATTTAAAAGTCTATTTTTACTTTGTTGGGGGCCTTTTTAAGGAGAGGAGGTTGTTGACAGTTCACCAGCTTCCAGAAGAAATTCCCAGTAGCTACACAAATCCAGAAGCCATCCCAATCCCACCATAAGTGCTGTTTTGCCTTGGCCTGGCTTTGGCTGCCAATTTACCACTAAGGTGATGTAGTGCAGGGACACAGCTCCCTAAGCAGCTCATCTCTGGCCAAGAGCTGTCCCTGGGTGGGCACATCCAGGCAGGAGTGTTGCTGCAGCCAAGCTATTTCTGCAGCCCCTGAGAGCTCTGAGAGGGGGCTTTGGGGTTTTTTAAAGTAGGGTCTGGAGCCATACAGCTGCTCAAAGTGATGGCCATGGAAAATGCCCTACCTATTATCTTGAGGGAGGTGAGGTTGTAACTGGGAGAGTCACAGGGGTTTATAATTTGTTTACAATTAGGATCTCATCAGATAGCAAAGATTTTCTGTTAAAGAAAGGATTTTTGTTTTGTTACCATGTTTTGAGGGTTTATTAAGCAATATTTACATAAAGAAATGAGATGTTGCAGTAGTCCCTGTGCCACACACAACAGTCAGGGAGTCCACATTCTCCAGAAGAAGAGCTCTGGTGTCCTACAAAACGACTGCAACTCTAGGTGACAACTTGAAGTTAATTGAAAAGGCAAAGTTCCAAGGCATTATTAAAACCTTAATTGGTGATATCTGAAAGTTCCTGGTTTGCTCCAGGAAACTCTTTGAGAGAGGGCTTTTTTTGCATGTTTCTTTTCTTGTTTAACTAAAGAGCCATAGTAATGTAGTGCTATGAAGTGTGTGAGTATCAACTGGTGTACAATATGATAAAATAAGCAGCTGTGGATCATGGTAAGAGATTTCTTATATCAGTCTGACTGATGTGTGGGCAAATTCTTTCCTTGTTTTTTCATGCCTCTCATTCAACTTCACACATCTCTTTCAACTATGTAGACAACAGCTTTGAATTTATATGCCAAAGGAATACTCACTTGAAATATGTCTAAAATCAACTTCTCTTAGAGTTTAAAAGGAGGTGTTGGTGTTTTGATCCAGAGCAGTTTATACTAAGCAGTTCTGGATGCTTAAAGGGTAAGGAAAGCAAACAGGGAACTGGTGGTTTAAGTCCTCTCTGTGTGAGAGCTGTTTTTCAAACCACAGTTTTGGACATATGCACCTTAGTTTTAGACTAAATATGAAGATGAGTGTACATTGTTACATTTTTCTAACTCTATTAAGGCAAGTAAAGAGTCAAAAACAAATTAAGAGAAAAAAACCCCAAACTATAATTTCTTTACTGATGTAGAGTGAGGCCCCCTAGGTTTCTTTTCTCCCCTGTTGCTCCCTGAAATCGAGCTAAGTAAACACTTTCTTAATTCATGGGTATTGTAATTATTTTTTCAAGAAACAGAAGCTATACTAAAGCTTTAATACTCACTAGACAGTTGGTCCCGTTGAGGGAGGGACCCAGAAAATTTGCAAAAGGAAAATCAAAACTATATGGAAATGTAGAAATAATAATGGAGGAAAAAAAGATTCCCTGCAAGTGTGCAAATACCACATAGAAAACAAGGTAGAAAAGATAACATTAAATTAGACAATGATGGTATTGTTGGTTATAAAATCATGACAAATGGTGAAACTAAATCAGAAGTTCAAAACCTGAAATAAAAATGACAGAAAAATTGGGGACCCATAGACCCAGTTGGCCAAACAGTGTCTTTAGGCTAGAAAAAAAGCCCTAGTTTTGATTTTTGGATAATTGTGTCCCATGGATCACAGTTTACTTGCTGGGAATTTACAGATTTTGTTGAAGTGTGTGACTTCAAGCCCGTTCTGAAGAGTTCAGAATACCCACAAAGGAGCCTGCCCGAGCAGAATTGCTACATGGGGACCAGAAGGTTGAGTCAATATTTTATGATTTAGGCTGGTTTTATCCTGCCTATTTACCTGCTGTCCTGAAATTTAGTTCATGTTAAAATCACAGGCAATGCTTGTTAATGCGTCAAGCAAAGATTGTGAGAAACATGAAGAATATGATGAATTACAAGTGAAAAGCACCTGTGTTAAACCCCACCCTGCCTGCCCCAGAGCGGTCACAAAGGGAAAACCATCATTCTTGTGAAGTTGCTGCTTATTCCTGTGAGCTGGTTATTGGAAAATAACTTTAGGAGTAGTAGAACAAATCTACTTTTACCACAAGCAAAAGAACAGGAGCCTGTGTGAGTGAGTGAGTGAGTGAGTCATGGGTGTTTATAATTTGTTTACAATTAGGTTCTAATTAAATAGCAAAGTTTTTTAAGTTTGAGAAGGGTTTGCTGGATTTCTATCAAGTTTTGGACTGTTTCAAACATAATATCCATAAAAAATGTAGAAAGGTGTTGTTGAAATAGGCCCATGCCAGGGAGTCCACCCTCACTGGAAGAAAAGCTCTGGTATCCTGTAAAAGAACTGCACCTTCAGGTGATAACCTGTAGCAATTGGAAAGGTGAATTTCAAGGCAATATTAAAACCTAAATTAGTGATATCTTGAACTCTTAGTATGATCCAGGTAACTCTTTGAGGGAGGGTTTAGTTTGTTTGCATGCTTGGGGTTTTTTTTTTGTTTGTTTGTTTCTTGTGTATTGGAGGGGTTTTTTTGGTTTGGTTTTGTGAATTTTTGGTTGTTTCCTTCTTGTTTTCCCCAAAGAGCAATGTGGTGATATATAAGTACAGACATATGAGAGTCGTGATAGCTTAACTAGTGACACTCTAAAACAGATGAAGGTTTTTGAATCAAGTAAATTTTTTTTTATGATGGTCTTGGTTATCTGTGTTTTCTACAAATGTTCCAGTTACCACTTGTCATTTGTAGAAATTATTAATGAAAGACTTGGTGACTATGTGTGCTTTAGGAACAGCCCCCATATCTTCACATTAAAGTTGAGTAATTGTTCCCAGCCATCCACCCACCCCCAGAAGCACTTGAGATTACAAAGGCTATTTTTTTTCTGCTGTGGGGATTAAGAGCAGGTGTTTCCAATGCATTTTTCCAGCAGTTAATATTCCTATCCTTTCATAAAACTTCTACTTCAATCAAGTAATTCAATGTAATTTATGTCAGATTAATAGTATTACATACAGATAATAATATTGCATACATGTAATTCTCATCTTCTGTGAACAGTAGTCTGTTTTTAACATCAAATGAGGAGGTTTCTTGAAAGAGCCAATATTTTTTATGAATTGGTGGCACTGTTTTTTTATGTTGTGTTAAGTATAGTTGTGCCTGTGTTGATACTGCATTTGTGCTGTGATGGTCTCCCCAGAGCTCCTATTTTTTTTCTGTGTGCCATGTCCAAACTCTGTAATGCCAAAGCAGGGCAATGCATTGGCTTAGCCCCAGATCTGGTGACATTTCTTAAAAATCAGCATTTCTCTGCTCATTTTTCCTGTTTGGTCCAATTAGAATGTATTCTCAGAGGATGCATAATCTGTAATTGTCAATGAGAATTTTTAAGAAGCTGTGCTTTTTTTTTTTTCTTTGTTTGGTTTTTTTTTTAATTCCTGATTTTTGTTTGCCCTTGTAGAGGGCCCTTAAGGATCCTGGGCTGTGGAACAATTGCATGGCTGTGTGGTAATGATGTGGGGACAGGCTCTATACCTTCTTCCTGAGTAGCATCTATCAGCATCTGCCTCTGGGAGAGCTTCCTGGCCCAGGTTCCTTTGTGTGCCTTGTTTCCTTCTTCTGGCCTCCAACTCAGGCACTGCCAAACTACTGTGGAAATTGCTTCCCCTTAAATTTTTGCTGAGATCTGGGGATGACTTAGTTGGCCATAAAAAATATCAAGATGTTTAAGCTGTCGGCTCTGTCAAAATGTTTCAATTGTCAGCTCTGTCAAACTGCTGGTGCCTCTGGCCTCCCCTGTGGGACCCTTAAACCATTTATTTAAGCTGCCATCTGAAAGGCTGGGAGCCTGAGTGCCTATTTATTTAGACTGAGGCAGTTTTTTTGGGGGAGGGAAGGTTATATTTTCTTCAAACTGACCTGCCTGGGTGCATGGGGCCTGTTTTGGATCCAGCTGTCAGAGCTGAATCTGTGCTGATAGAGAAACTCACCATGCTTGCAAAAATGAGCCACTGGATTGAGAGGAGTAGAAAAAGTAAGAAAGAAAATTTCATAGTATAATGCCATAAACTGCATCCTTTAGGATTTCCAGGTTTTCCTTCTAAGAAATAGCCTTTTAAAAATCAGTTAAAGTGATACCAGAGTTGTGTCCTGGCTTGTTCATTTGTTTGAACGAAGAGATACAAATATTAAACTAAAAAAAAAAAAAAAAGGGGTAGTCAGTTTTATGAAACAACAAGGAGTTTTATTAAGATATTTTATTATGTGTCTCTGTAAGGAATAGACCAACAACCATATAAAAGCTTACAAAGATGGTTAACCTTCAACACTATGAATGTGTTAACGTGACAGAAGAAATTCACAATTTTGCATCTTTATTGACTTTTACAGAGTGAAGGGAGAAAGTTCTCAACTATGACATTCCAATGACTATTTTTGACAGGAGACATTTACAATTCTTTAAATCCTTTACCATTTTGGGTTTTTTTAAGCAAGTCAATAACCCTGACTTGCAGAGTTAGGAGTGAAAAATACATTAGCACCATCATATTAGTCTTTTACACTTCCCTAATTTTAGTGGTCTTGACCAGCAATGACAGGAAAGTAGAGAAGCACCTTTGACAACAGAATACAATCCAACAATAAAATTATGGTGACTACTGATATTAAGGTATTAAACTCTAAAAATATACTGTACCTTTCACAGCTAATTAGTACAGAAATAGACAATTTTGTACCAAATGATTCCATGAAATTGATCACTGGGTCCAATGTGTTTTGATTGATTTGATGGATTTTTGGTTTGACTCATCAGACACTTCCCAGTTTCTGTCCATGTTGAGGTAGTTGAAACAGGGAGGTCTTTCTAGCTTTATGGACTGCATCTTGGAAAGAAGGGTAAACTTTGGTACTGGGAGCAATCAGTGCTTTGTAAATTGGCTAACATTCAACTAATAGGACACAGTGTTGTTTTATTAAGTGTTGAAGTCGTATTATAGCACCACGGAGACATGTTTTGAAGATGGAATTTGGTAAAAAAAATAGAGCAAAAAAAGCATTTTTACTGTATTTCGTGTAATAGCAAAAAACAAAACAAAACAAAACAAAAACTACCCAAAAAACAAAACCCTTGATATCAAATTGATTTTTCCCCCAGAAATTTTTGTTAATAAATAACTGGGATACAGATGGTCACCTGTACTAGCTGACAAAGGAGCTCAGTTGGAGTGTGAATCTGTTCGGGTTTCAGAAAGAGCAGGATCTTTGATTTATAAGAAGCAGACTGGGCCAACATCCACGCCAAATTCCTGATTGGGACCACCAACATCTATGGGTGCAATGTCAACCACGGGCAGCCTCATTGTCTTGCGTGTCCTGTATTCAAAGACTGTTTTACCCCATTCACCAGTGTGTTTCTGTGAAATTAAAAAGAAAAGGAAAAAGAGAAATGAGTGTTGGGCTATATGAATGTCATCCCACACTTTATCAGATTTCATATTTTCTATATCCATGTTAATGGACCAGCTCAACCCCATGAAAACTGGTTGCAGTCTCTGTGGAAATGAACATACAGGCAAGACATTCTTCATTTCTGGACCTTTTGTGTGAGGTCTCGACATACAGGTCAGTGTTGTGCTTTTGGGACTTTAAACTCCATGAGGGAAAAATTGTGGACAGTTTAGCATTTCTTACTGAAAAAGCTGCAGGTGCTGACAGACCAGCATGCTCATGGATTTTACTGCTCCTCTCCAGTACTTTCTGCTGCAGTTAATAAGGCACAGGGAAGCTATGTTGGATCTGCAAAATGTCCCTTCCCATAATCATAGCCCATGGCTTCAATCAGCTAGCCTTGAGTTGTTGGTATGGCTAGTTTTAGAGTTGACATGGGATGGATCAAAACTTGGTGACTGTGTCTTCACTAATATTGACTCTAAAGCTAGAAGATACCTGTAAAGCACAGATTTAAATGGAAGTGCACCTCACTTTCTCCAGTAGCTACAGGAATCACACTTCTGGTGTACAGGATCTAAGTTTCCCCTGTTAGGGGCAGCTGTGTTCTTTCCTTGCCCAGGCCATCCAAAGCTCCCTCTTCCTCATTATGAGTCTAGTCCTCTAGAGGGAATTATTTATTAAACTACAGCACTAGATTCCTGTTTACTTACAGTACAGCCATCTTCAAGTACAGCATATGTGAATTTGCTGTTTCCTTCAGCCTTGATCTCACTTTCCGTAGAGCTCATGAGTTTCAGAGCCTTTTTAACATTTCCACTGGCTTCGTCCATGTAGGCAATGCTGTTCTTGCAATGGTAGGTGATGTTCTGGGACGCACGGCTGGAGAGGATGCGGAGGAAGGCCAGCTGAACTTCTGAGACATCCTCAGGAAGCTCAGGATCTCCATAGCTGAACTGCAGAGTACCACACATACACACAGTTTGTTTAATCACATCTAGGGACAGTCTGCATCATGATTATTTCACCTACTAATGTTTCATTTAGTTTAATTTAAGGATTATTTTCAGTATGTTGTGCTGTACAATTTGGGATGTTAACTGTGGTTATTTCTCACCTGGAAGCCTCCATTCATAGATTCTCCAAACCAAACGTGTTTCATTCCACTGTTTGTGCTGGTCCACCAGTTTTTCCTTGGCACAGTCCCGGGGTTAGCACTGATGCATGTCTCACCAGTTTCCATATTGCAGTATACTTTAATAGCATCCATCTTGCAGCCCTGGTTTGGATCAATCCAGTACTCCCCTAGAGGTAAAGAAAAATTTTAAGGGGCTTAATATATTTGGAGAAGAATCTGTCTGCATGATGGTAAGGCTTATTGCTATGCCAGATGTCTGAGCCAAATGAGGAGGCATATTAATTTTGACAGAAGAGATTCCAACAGAAAATATGATATAAAAATATATTGAGTTCATGTGAATACTGTAATGGGACTGACATTTAAATAAATATAGAACTTATACCTGTAATTTTTTTCCCTAATATTATTTAAACATATGTTCACTTACAAGAATGTAAGGAAATAGAGTTGAAGTCAGTGCATTTACTGTTTAAATGCACAGTTAATTAAAGTTTAAAATTATTTTTACATTTATCATCTTTATCTTGAGATTAGTTTTTAAAAAATCAATTTTTTATAGCAGATCCCTGCATTTAAACACTCAGGTTAAAAAAACCCAACACCCAAGACCTGCTACCATTGGTGAAAATAAAATCTAAACATACCACTCTTGAGCTCGGGATGGCAGAATTTCAAATCTCTGCAGTTACGAGCTGGATTCTTCCGTGACCCATCAGGACTAATGATGTTTTCAATCTGGTTATTAATTGATTTCATTGTAGATATGATCTCGCCCAGACTGATATCATTTTCTTTTGGCTCATCTCGATATTCATACCCATAGCCCACTGGACCTTTCTCGCCAGCACCCAGGGCAGCCGCACCACCACAACAGGGACCAGGAGGACCAGCAGGACCAGGAAGACCAGGTTGGCCTGGTGGACCCTAAAAAAATAGTGAACATAGCCCTGAATAGAGATCACAGGTTAAGACTAAAAGTCTGTGTGGATCCTAATCTTAAACCTGAGAATTCTCACATAAGAATTTAATTTAATTAGTTATTAATTAAACAGATATGTAAGTATTGTTAGACTTTCCAGGTCTTCATTTTCCTAAGACTGGAATTTTTTTCTCCTCACTTTTTCAAGCTGTAACTGTCCTTTGGTCTGGGCTTTGAGGAGGAGAAGGAACCTTTTCCACTAAAGTTCAGGGAATGGCCACTTCTTGGCTTTAGAAAGTGACTGTGATAGTGACCTTTGCAGCTCTGGCTTCTTTAGAGCAGTCTAGAAAGCCCATTTCAAACTTCCAAGACACAAATGGAATCTGTGCTCTGCAGTGGAGAGGAGCTCCCACTGTATGCCAAAAGTCAATGATTGTCCAAGACTAACACAATGCCTAGTGAATCAGTGGCTACACTGAACTACAGATGAGCTGTGTTTTTTTGGATCTAGCCTTGATAACAAGATACCTCCTACCACCAACTCTGTCCATGAAATACAGAATTTCTGAGGGAGCTATTTAAAGAGGAGAGCAATCTAGGTTTCTTGAATATTCCCTAAACCTTTGTCTATGTGAGTGAGTACTGTTTACTTACAGCAGGACCGCTTTCACCTCTGTTACCACGGGGGCCAGGAGGACCAATTGGACCTGGGTAGCCACTTGTACCATCTTTTCCAGGTGGCCCAGCTGGTCCTGGGGGACCCTAGAACAGTGATGAACACAAATAATATGGTCAAAATAGTTCATCAGATAATCTCAAATTCAGAAATACTTTGTGAGATATTTCAAACACTTCTGTACAATTTAACAGCTGTTCTCTTTCTTCAGCTGCTGTCTGTTAAGAAATCCAATTAAAATTTATATACACACACATATGTGTGTATATGTATATACACACATATATATACATATATATATGTGTGTGTGTGTGTACATATATATACATATATATATATGTAAACCAAACAGTCTGACTCCTCCTTGCAGTTAGGTTAGGTAAAGAGTTTTTCTTACTCTTGCACCTGAAGCTCCTGGACTTCCAATCGCACCTTGTGGACCCAGGGGACCCTATGAAGAAAAGAAAAGTCAGCCATACACCTCCTGGTAATATTTTGCAACTAGCTGGATATACCTCATACCTTATATACCTCAAATAAAGACACTGAACACATCCTTATAAAAAGACTATGTCAGACATGAGAGAGAATGGTTGACCAGAAAAAAACTCAGACATGCTTTATATGAAAACATATTAGTGATGTGATACCCAAAGTGTAAGAAAGCCAACTGACACCAATAACATTTGGATGAAACCTTGTATTCATAAGACATAGCTATAAGCTCAAAATGCTGCAGTTACCAGTGAAGTATTGTAAATAATTGGTCAAAATCTCATATTTTCAAATGCATTTAAAAATTTGCTCTATGGATGCACTGCAAAGAACTAAGCCATTTGTTTAATAATTATTGAACATATTACTGTCATAGTGTAAATAAGAATTTACCAGATTTTGTTTTTACTCATATTGTACATTAGACAATGGGCTACATTTTGTTATTAAAAAGATTGTTATTGGTGCCATTTTTGGTAGATTGAGTCAGTTTTGTTTTCTTGATTCTCACTTTTTTCATGAGTGCTATTAGTAGGGGTTTTTTGGTATAAATTCCTCTTTAAATTTTAACCTGTCATAAAAATCCAGGACATGCCTTTCTATTCTATTTCTCTCTTTTGCCCACCAATTCTTTTAGCTATTAAGAACAGTTCAAAATGGTAATGCATGTTTACAATTCAGTAATTTACAATTTCAAGCCCATTTTGCCTAAATATAAATTACTATAAAATATAACATGATAGAAGAGAGGTATTTGGATTCTGAGTAGCTTTAATTGTCTGTATAGGATAGATTTCTAGTAGACATAGATATTTCAACCCATACTTCTATATTTTCTAATTTATTCAGGAATAGCCCATATAAGTAAATCAAGAAGTGTTTGTTGAATGGGATTATAGTAAAGCCAGCTTTACCTCCTAGCAGCTTCTTCCAGTTTTCAATTAATACTTATTTCAGGTTAATTCAGGGAATCTGGACTTTTGAACACATTTGACAATGAAATTACACAGGTTCTTTATAAATTTATTCTTTCCTCAGTAAATTAGTTTGGACTAACTAGGGACCTTGGACCTAAACCACAGAAACTAAGAACAGCTGCAGTTCCCAAAATACTCACAGGAGGACCAGGGAGACCAGGGGTACCAGGAAACCCTCTATGACCCTTTATGCCATTGCTGCCTCGTTCACCAGTTTCACCTTTATCACCACGAGGACCTTGAGGACCCTATAAGAGTAGATTTGCAATAAAAGGAAGATATAAGGAGATAAGAGCAATGCCCAGATAACAGGAAATAGTGAATGGATGATATCACAAATACTTTAAATACGACTTACAGCAGGACCACGAGCACCAGCAGGACCAGTAGAGCCTGGAGGGCCAGGTGGACCCTGTGACAAGATAAGAATGTGATGGTATGGATCACTTGGAGCTGCCTAGACTGTCTTTTTATTTCCAGATAAGCAGTATGTTCAAAGCCAGCAGCTGCTCAGAAACAAGGTGAAGCCACACACACACACACACACACACACACACACACACACACACACACACACACACACACACACACACACACTATAGACAGCAAGAATCATGGCCAGATCCTTTTTCTACCAAGTCAGCCTTACTCAGCTGCTTGTAGGCACTGATATGTACCACAGCACTGGAGTCCTTCTTCACTTTGTGAGGTGCTCAGTGCTCAAGCTGTGCTGGTGTCAGCACTTGTGAGAAATAAATTGAAGACTTCCAAAGTTACTCCCTTAGTTTAAATAAATAACGTTGCTTGTGCTGCATGAGCACCAGATGGGATGGAAATTAAGACGGGGCCTGGTGGGATGATGTGCTTTTTGACATCCTATGGAGTACATGAATTTTAAGCTTAACTTCTATGCAGTCATCAGGAACATAAACTGAGATGTCTTTCCTCTCAATATTCTTATAGAAGATGTCCTCAGTGCCAAGAAACTACAACAGTAACAAGTGTATGACACTTCAAAACTTGCTTTTTATTACTGCATGAAACAAACTTTGAATAGGAAACATATGTAAGCAGGAAGTTTTTACTTTGGTCTTACCTGAAATCCTCTTTCACCAGCTTTTCCAGGTGCACCAACATTACCTGCAGGTCCGGGGTGACCCGGGGGTCCTGGAGGGCCAGGAGAGCCACTTTCACCACGGTCACCCTGCAGACAGTAACAGTTGACAGGATAATAAATGTTTCACAAAACTCAATAGAAAGACTGTTTCCAATTGAGGATAACACGTTCAAGGAACAAATTAGATAGCACAGAACTACAAATGTTGTCATGTAGCTCATGTGTCATTTATTTAGAAATCTAAGGATATTGGTGACTTCTTACCTTGCCTCCTGGGGACCCATCTCGTCCAGGCAAGCCATCTGAGCCAGGGTTACCCTGAAAAAGTGAAGGGTAGCATTTGGTCATAAACTGCGTGATGAATAAACAGCTTGTTTTTCAGTAAGCTTAAATAATGCTCATGTAAGAGAGAGTTTTGAAGAAGGAAGAGTTCCTGGAGGTGGAGTGCCCCTAAATGATCTGCAAGACTTGCATTATTTTGTAGGCATACAAGCAATGCAGTCTCTTGCTCAGTTACAAATGAGACATGAGGTTCACAGGCAGTGAAAGGGATGGCAGACACAGCAGGCTACGCCACCTTACATGAGAGTGTAATGTGCCTAGGCCACTGGGCATCAGGCACTTGAGGGAGGCCTTGTGAACCTTAAAGCACGTTTCCTCCCGGAGTCTCCCATCTGTAACTCACAAGCTAACAGGAAGGAATCACATCCACTCACATCTCTGCCAGGCTCTCCAGGTAAGCCTCTTTGTCCAATAGGACCTTGGGGACCGGGAGCACCACGTTCTCCTGGGGCACCGTTGGTGCCTGGTCTGCCATCTTCACCCTGAACAAAAAGGGAAAGTATTTTATTGTAGATAATGTACTTATGAAATACCAGTGTGTCATACATCTAAGTAACTATGCAGTAATTTTGAAGGAGACCTAATAAAGTGGTGGGCCAGTGTGGCTTTGGAGATTGGGAAAAAAAAAGAGAGAATAAAAACTTGGCCCAACTGGTTTCTTTTTATTGCTGGTAATATTCATTGAACTCAAAGAATGTTTTTTGTCAGCTAAGAAATAATAAATGAGTATGTCTCTTATGTGCCCCAAAACAATAGACAAAGCAGTTTAAAAAAAAAAAAATCTGGTTTGTCATTGTGTTAGTGATAAAATTTAACCAAGCCTCACATCACCTTTTCTGAAGGAGTTAAATGTATTTTTCCACTTGAGTTATAATATTTAAGCAAAAAACATATTCGGAATTAAGCAAAGATAAACAACTTGTGGTAGGTGAGACTATGACTCAGATCTTGTAGGAAGAAGAGTTTACATCCTCTTCCTTGATCCTCTTCAAGAGTGTGAAGCAGGTTCTATACTTCTAGATAATCTGATATGGAACACTTGGTAACAGGGATAAAAGACAACCTCACATCTCACACCTGCTTGTTGCCAGACATTCTAAAGCCTGATCTTATGGGTGTAAGAACAAATAACTGTAAATTCTATTGTCTTTGGACAAAAAAGCATTAAACCTCCCACTCTCCCCCAACATGTTCATTATTTTTTGTATCTCTAAGCAGCTTTTAGACTTCAGTTTTTTAGCTGTGTTTAGCAGCTGGGTTACAGCCATGTTAGTGTTGAGGCAGTTGTTGCCAGGAATGGTTCTCACCTTGGCTCCTGCCATACCAGGTGGACCACTGGGACCACGCAGACCTGGCAGACCTGTGTTTCCCCGGCCACCAACAATGCCTTGAGGACCTGGTTCACCTGGTGCCCCCTGATTAAGAGAAGGTCACATTGGTCAATATGAGCATCTTTAACATTTCTGCTTGTTCTTGACAGACATAATCCCAGTCTGCTAGTGTAACAGTCCTCAGCTGAAGGTTTACTTACCCTTTCTCCTCGTGCACCTGGTGGTCCTTTTTCACCTGGTGAGCCGGGCTCACCTCTGATTCCAGCAGGTCCTGGACCGCCAGGAGAACCGGCACTACCAGGGGGTCCGGGAGGCCCATCCTTGCCTGCAGGCCCTGCATTACCAGGGGGACCTGGACTACCCTAAAAAGAATTTTAAAAAGAAGAGTGTGAGCTGAGTTATCAGAAACAGCCGCACAGATGTACTGGCATTGATCTTGGGAAAGTCAGCCAGACCTGAGTCATTGCCTGGAGGCAGAATTAGGGTCCAGCCTCTGTGCACCCAAATCTGATCTGGTGTTATAAGAGAATCTTTTCATGTATCACTTTCAAAACTGGTATTTTTTTATCGATACTGTCTGAACATACAGTTTCCATAATGTAACACCTGCACGTTTTGGATGCCCAGTGGTTGCAATGCATCCAACACAGGATACACGTTCCTTACCCATGGCTCTGCCACAGAATGTGGGAAGAGTAACAGACCCTTCTGCTTCCTTGAATCACTCCTGCCAGATGCCTTTAAAGTAGTGTCTTGGACATGTACAGAGTGAAATGTGTTTCATTAAAACCTTAGCTGAGCCAATCAGTGGGAAGAATTGCATTGACTAATGGGACCTTAAATTAAATACTACTTTTTCTTTTTATTCAGCAATATTTTAACTTGAATCTGTCTGTAACTATGACAGAAAATGAAAATGTGTTTACAGATTTTTAAAATTTTATATCTTAGTTACCATACAAAAAAATTGTGTTTTAAAAATATGTATAAGCATTACATTCTTTGTATTTTCTTAATTTTTGAAGAATCAAAAATCAGAATCTAATTTTTACTATGTGAGTCAAAAGTAGGTATACATTGAACATGCAAGAATATTATGAAACAGTGTTTCTTCACATACAGATATTGTATAAAGTACTGGAATTCAGTGATGCAGCAGGATGTATTTTTATTATAGGACACTGCAGACTAGTAGATTAAACTTCAAATAAAGCCATCTCATAAGAAAGAAACTTTTCCCCAAGAATGATTCCAGTTAATCCCAAATTAATTAAATCTTATGCCATTCCATTATACAGGCACCTAAAAGAATCTCAGCAATTATCTACAATACATAGCTTTGAAAGTGAATACCAGTTCAAGATGAGCATTAATTATTTCTTGCATCATAAAAGAGCAAGAGAGAAGACAGAATGTCTGCCACCACCAGAAATACTCAAGGACCTAATCCAGGAGAAGGACTCCATTACTCTGACTGGCTTTGGAAAGAAAACCATGATAGAAGGTGTATCTAGACAGTAAGCAAAGTGAATGAATTGCTAGTCTATATGATAAGGAGAGTAAACTTTTTTCCAGATTTTTTTCCCCTAAGTCCAAACATCATATTCAGAATGTTTTTGCATAATATATTTTATTTTAGACATAAAAAGTATATTCACAAAGTAAGAATAAAAGGGGTATAAGGTAACTTACATTGTTACCAGGGGGACCAGGTAGACCACGAGCACCAGGGAAACCAGCAGCACCCTATAAGAGATCAATACTTTTAGTTGTCATTTTCTGAACACTGGAAAAACAGAACAAATTGATTTTTATATACCAGCTAATTTTCCCAGGTTTTAAAATTTTGTTCCCAGTTGGTTGTGTTTAGGTTGGTTTTTTTGGTTGTTTTTTGTTTGTCTGTTTGCTTAATTTGGTTGGGTTTTTTGTTTTTTTTTTGGCAAGGGGAGGTCACATATGCTCCTCAAAGGTGCATGAGTGGACTCTGAGAAACTTGGCAAGGATGGTAGGAAAATACAATAACTGTTGAGATAAGCCATTTTAGAGCTTTGGGTCAATGTGCCAAAAGCTATTTTGGCACCTTACTTACATTAAAATCACTGTAAACCAAATCACTAAACACCTCAGCTTTAACTACTCCTTCTAGAACATTTTAATTATTCTTGAACTCAGATACTAAGTCTTTGAAGGTCTTGTTTTTCATTCATATCACATTTGTTGTAATAGATAGAGGCTTTTAGAAGTGACTAAATCAGAGATACTCACAGGGCCTCCAGGAGATCCACGGTCTCCCTTTATTCCTTGGGGACCAGGTGGACCCTACAGGAAGTAGATAAAGCAAAAGTATTTGATAAAGATTGAAATTATAGGAAGTGTCTATAAGTTTCAGGCAGTTCAATGCCTGCTCTTGGGCCCAGCCACCTTTAGGCGGAGGGAGGGCTGAAGAAACATCTCTGTATCAATAAGGAACAGCAAAGACTTACTGGTGCACCAGGACCACCCTGTGGACCTGCAGCTCCAGGGGGTCCAGCCTCTCCTCTTAGACCAGGTGGGCCTCTTTCTCCTTTCCCACCAGGTTCCCCATTTTGGCCCTGCAGAAAAATTGTGTGGTTATATTACAACTCCAAAAATGAAGATGATACCTCTGTGATGAGTAACACTCTCCAGATACTCCTCTGAGAGGAATTTAAATATTTGATTTAATGTGAATGCAATCCAACTCTATTGGTCTACCAGTACAGGAGGGAAAGGATGAAGAAATGTTGCTCTGCATGTGATTGAGTACAGAAAGAGTAGTATATATACTTACTGGAGCTCCAGGGAAGCCAGCAGGTCCAGGAAGACCTTGTTCTCCTCGTTCACCCTGCAGAAAACAACATATTGTTAGAAAGATAAGCTTCACTCTGAAAGTTAGAGAAGTCTCCTATTGATGCTCTTGAAGTTTCTCTGTCTTATCAGCCTTTGGAGGAAAAAACCCACCTGATCTAAAACAATAGTTGCTCCTGAACACTAAGAATTTAAATTATTTGATAATTATCTAAAGTGTGACAAGGTGGTCCCAGCTACACCTGTATAAAGTCTGAGCACAATCCATGGTGTTCCCCAGATGCAACGGAGATCCCAGTGTGCTGTTTTATCAGTATAAAAAAATAAATATAAGAATATTTTTAAAAGTTTCCTTAATTCTAAAACAAGATTGACACAACTATTGCTCACACTCTTGCTTGACCTGTCACCACAGCCCTCTGACCCCTTTGCACTGTTAAAAGCTCTGGTTTTCTGAAGACTTTATTACCTATGGATCCCGAGTCAACAGGAGTTCATTTACAACTCAAGTCTCATGTGTATCTGACAGGGTAGGTACAGCACTGATGTCTACACTAGGCTAGAGAAGCTGTGGCAAAGTTATACTGGAAGAAAAGTACTGTCACTTACAGGACCTCCACGGGAACCCATTGGGCCTGGGGCACCTGCTGGGCCAGTCTCTCCCTGTAGGGAACAAGGATGGTTACTGGGTGTTTGGCTGCTTCTCATGGGACAGCCACTGCTGTACCAAGTGCCATTATAGAGTATGCTTTACCTTATCTCCAGGTGGGCCAGCAGGACCAGGAGGACCGATGGGACCTACATTTCCCTAAACAATTAGAAAACAATATATTTTGTATCAAATTATGACAATGTTAACTCCTCTGTTTTGATCAACAGCATTTATGTCTCAGTGTAAACTGATTGCTAAAAGTATTTAAATAGAAGCAAGTCTACAATGTCAGAGAGCTGTTGCACCCTGTATTTTGGAGAGACACTCTGAGATCAAACCATTTTGGAATGTGAGAGATCTCCAAATGATTGATCTTTTTTGTCTTCTTTTCCCCACCATCCAAATCTAACCCCAAACCACCTGAAGTTAACAGATCTCTTTCAATGGTAAACACTAACAGTTACCCTTTGCCCTAACTTTTCATACAAATAACTGATCCCCATTTCTTCAGTATATGTTCAGTATCTCCTGACAAGCTCCCTGACTTTTTCCTTTCTTGACAATTTAATGTGTACATTATGGTTTGTAATAAATTTTTTATATTTCCTCCAACTCAACCAAGCTGCACTGGTATATTTGTCATGCCTCATTATTTTGATGGATACACTGCTTGCAGGTACTGATTTGATACATGTATTCATTTCAAGGGTCTATTTTATGTGTACGTGCTATATAGATGTATAAATATATCATATATAGTAACCCGTAGAAGTATCCTGCATGAGAATATTTACTATAGATGTCTTTTTGTGATTCATTATAACCTGCACTCTCATCATTCAGAGATTTTCTCTACTTTTATATAATTCTTTTCCCTCCAAAACATTTTCCCAAATAACTCTGATCTTCTGCTTGCTAAAAATTATATTTACCCAAGCAGCAAAAAAAACCAAAACACCACCAGACAAACAAAACAAACCACCCTAGTATTAAGTCTAATTTAGTTTATGAAACCAATTTTGCACTACTGGAACGAAGCATAATGAGATTACTACTTTACCTCTCCTAGACTTTAGCTATTCACTGTAACTTTATTCATGTTCTAAGTGCAGACTGTGTGAAACTAATTGACAAACTGTGATGTATGAAGACTACTCACTCTCTCTCCTCTTGCACCAGGAAGGCCATCAGCACCTTTTCCACCAGGCTCTCCCTAGGAAATGTAAGGTGTAAAAAGCATAAGCAAAAACTAAGCATGAGGGGACGGAAAGGATCTCATATTAAGGGTCTCTCAATAACCAGATTTCCTGACTGAGATCAAACAAATCTAAAATTGGAGATGACATTCTGCCCAGTATTCAACACCAGATACTATATACTTCGATGGAAAAAATCCAAATTGATTCAAAATGAAGTCTATGCCAAATTGTTTGCCCATGGTATAAATTACTTTCACAATTCATTAGCTTCATTAGAACTCTTTTGGTGTACCCATCCCCCAAGAGATCTACCCTGTCAAAATATCTAGCATCTATTAAACCAGGGGGAAAATCCCATATTTTTCAGCATATAGGACCCATATCACATTGCTAACTCAGCAGCACTGCTACACAATCTGCACTCCTGAAATCAGGCCAAAAGTGAAGACATGAGCAAGCCCAGTACCTTGTGGGATGCTAACACTAAATTAGCATAAAATTGGCAATGTGTATTGTATGTGTTACCCTCTCCCCTTTTGGTCCAGGACTTCCAGAAGCTCCTCTTTCCCCTGGCATGCCCTGTAAGCCTGGCAGTCCTGTGCCTCCAGGGGGACCAGGTGGTCCAGGAGGACCCTAAGGAATAACAAAAAATAATTAGAACAAAACCAAAATTAATCTGAACGAGAGACATAATAGCAGGAAAGCAAGAAAGTCTGTGGGTACCTTGGCACCTTCTGTGCCAGCAGGACCTGGTCCACCTCTTGTTCCAGGAGGTCCTGGGGGACCCTGTGCACCACGTTCACCTGGGATACCGTTTTCACCCTGTGACAAATAAATATGTTATTCTTTGTTTTCAGGTTCATACTTTGTTAATTCCTTCTTGTCATTGTTGAAAAGTTGCTTTATTATTTACCTTAGGGCCTGGGAATCCGGGTCCTCCAATATCACCTTTTGGTCCCTGGTTATAAGAAAATAAATGTAAGTTATCCATGCACTTTCCTTAGTAAATCTGCATTGTGGTTGGCCCCCTGTTTCTGTCCTCTATTATCACTAAAATCAGATTTCTTTGTTCTGCAGAGAGCTGAGAACTGTCTGAATTTGGAAATGCATGTAGGAAGAACTTCTCATTTTGTTATTTAAATTAAAGGAACTGCTACTCACTGGTTCTCCAGGCTTTCCATTTTCTCCAGCTGGTCCTGGTCCACCAGGCAAACCCTATATGAAGGAACAGTATTATCCATGTTACACAGATAAATTACGCTTTTTCCATCTTGTAATTTTTTTCACACAAAGATGTGTACCCAAATCATTCCAATCCTTCACAAAGGCCGAGATGCCAATTTGATAGCTGAGGCGTTTATGTTACACAAGTTAAGATAACTACCCAGCTTGCAATTATGGTACATGAAGTAATAACTTTTGTCTAACTTCAAAATATGATGACATGCACTGCAATGTAAATGTTTAGATGTCTTTATTATTTTTTTTCCTGTGTGTTTTAATCTATTATAAAGAATCAGAAAGCAATAAACACACAGCACCTGGAGGCCAGGTGGGCCTGCTGGTCCTGGTTCTCCTCTGTCCCCAGAAGCACCCTAGAATCAAACAAATGAGTAAAAAAAAGCAGTGAACTTGTCTGACAATATTTCAAAATATAAACACCTCCACACCACCTCTAATCTATGCCTCAATATCATGATGTGATGATGACATTGCACAATCCCAAAGACTATTGTATCTTGATGTTCTGGTATTTGCACTTCTCACTCCAACCACTGTTTGTGGTTCACCAGACACATTTTTACTCAATAATAGACTGAACTTCTATAAAGATTAAAGGGAGCAACAATACACTTCAGTTTGAAAAGGGTTTCAGTCTGTCTGAGCTATAAATTGACTTCTCATTTCAGTCTACACCAGGTATACCTGACTCAAGTTTCTCCTAATGAAATTTGGAATATTAATTCATAAAAGTAATGGCAAAATAACAGATCTTCTATTTGTCTTCATAAAAGGAGATTTCTTTACATCATTAAAAATATTTTTCTTCCCTAAATTCACAGTGTCTATCTGTAGATGCCAGACCCTCTTTGATAATAATTGACCATTGCCTCAGATGGGACCACCACACTTACAGTAGGTCCTGGAGGACCCGGGAGGCCAACATCACCATTCTTCCCAGCAGGACCCTAAACAAAGACAAGATTAGGCTATGGTTAGTGGTTAAAACCATTTCAATAAGATTCATCAAATTATTATTCATTAATATATGTCATTATTAAATTTTCATATGATGTCTTTATTAAATTATATTATATTAATATTAAACAATATGTTAATGAAACTTACAGGTGTTCCAGGTGGTCCACCAGGGCCTCTTTCTCCATTCTTACCTGGTGCACCCTTACAAAAGAGAGAAATCCCATTTGAAATACTTGTTCTGATCAGAGGACAATAATCTGAAGCTGCAGCAGGAGATAGCCCCACTCTGGAGCAATTTATTTTAACATTTGACTGATCAAGCATCAGCACAGGAGAAGCAGAGAAATCGCACTCACCTCATTGCCCTTAGGACCTGGGAAACCCATTACACCTGGTTGGCCTCGTGGGCCTGCAGGGCCAGGTGGACCAGAACGTCCAGTTTCACCCTGATTGCCCTGGGATAAGCAAAGAGGAAAAGAAGACAGGGCAACAATTAAATGAAATAAAGGAATATCCATTTATCAGGGAGTGAGGGTCAGACACTGTCGTTCAAAACTTATTATGTGTTTTGTATT
Organism: Poliocrania exsul; assembly: GCA_035041345.1. Classification (NCBI taxonomy): domain Eukaryota; kingdom Metazoa; phylum Chordata; class Aves; order Passeriformes; family Thamnophilidae; genus Poliocrania; species Poliocrania exsul. The sequence goes on from JAWWLZ010000177.1 coordinate 31,841,978, forward strand.
TCAACTGATCTGTGTATTCTGTATTTTACACAGGATTAAATGACAGGATTTACAGACTATTATTACAATGACACAGGTAAAGTGCTCTGGTAATTAAAACAAACAAAACAAGAAAATTAATTGGACTGTGATAACAACCTGTCATGTGGATACTGTGGGATGAGAGTGAGGTCAGTAGGAGGACTAATATAAAATATTTGCACAATGTACGTACTGGAGGGCCAGGTTTTCCATCGCTTCCAGGGCTTCCTGGAATTCCAGGCAAACCCTGCAATTGAAGAAAAAAAGAGTGTCATACTTTAGTGTAAAATGTATAGTATTAAGTTTCAATGCATAAATATATAAAAGTTCCTTGTTTTATTTCATCCTCTTTAATAAAGTTTAAAAGTCCTCCTATTTCCCCTGTTCCGTGAAGGAGCAAAGATGGACAAAGCTACCAAATTCTTTCATTATGCGTTTATTGCTTTTTCTGAGAGGCACTGTATATAAACAAGACATTGGACATTAATCAACAAGCATAAAAAAATGTGGGGTTTGTGAAGAAAACTAATTTCAGATGGTAAAAATCAAGGAATGAAACAATTCTGACTATGTACCTCTACCTAAAAGCAACAGAATGTTGACTTATTTTTCTACATACTATTTTTGTTGTATTTTAGATAATCCATTTCCATTTCTAATAAAATCTTGTTTAGCTCCCAGTAGCCTGCAGTTGGGCTTTTGAATTTCAGTAGATTTGTTGTCAGCGGTTGTTAATTCTCAGTTCACAGAGTGTTGTCTTGTTGTTTCATGTACACTTACACATTTTTACATTCTTTGAGCATTACATAATAGGCCACCTCTGAAAAGCTTCCTGATATGTACTATGGAAACCTCACCAACAGCTTATTTGCTTTAATTGCAAATAAACAATAAATAGAATAATTAATGGTTTTAAAAAATATATTAATATATAATTTAATTATTAAAATATATTTAAATACTACTTTAACTATTAATATATTTAAATAAAACCTCCTCAGTTGTATCAGTTCAGATGATTCAACCCTAATAGGGCTTATCTCTGTTTCTTGGAGCTGTCCTATCTTACTCTCATTCCGGGAAGACCTGGGCCTCCATCTTGTCCACGTTCTCCTGCAGGGCCGCTGGGGCCAGGAGGACCTGGGCTACCACGTTCACCTGCAGGACCCTAAAAAAGAGGAAATCAGAGCCTCATTGAATCTGAAATTCTCCATTCAAAATCACATGGATTCTCCAAAAGTTTGGAGCGGTTTTCTTTAGAGGGAGGTTTGTACCTTTTCTCCTGGAAGTCCATTGGTACCAGGTAAGCCACGGAAACCAGGGGAGCCCTGACAAATAAAAGAACAAACTATGAATCACAGGCAACATGACATAAGCAAATGGGTCTTTATTCCAAACTATTTACCATTAGATTTACCATTAGACATGTTATTATGAAAATTAATGGGAAAAAAAAAGAGATGGAAGGGACATTTCACTCTAGTAAGAAGGACTACAAATTGTTTTCTCTTTGGTTATAACACTTCTGTTGAAATAATAGTCTGTCCTCCATTATTTTTAACTGGCCTTGCATCATTATTTATGAGTTTTCTAGAAAAATAAAAAAATAAAACCTCACATTCAGTATTGAAAAATTATGTTCCTCTAAATCAATACTGAGAAGAGCTCTGTTGTATTGTATTGCTTTAATATTTACATTTACTACTATCTTCATTTCTTACAAGATATTTGAAATATAAAATTTAATTTGCAGCCCCATTTATTATGATTAATTTGTTCACTGTGCATCTTTGATTTCCTCATAGTTTCAACAAATATTGCAATCAATTATTAAGTTACGAGTTATAAATAGATCAGCACAATTTCCTTTGGTTCAGATGGGAACAGAAATCTAAAATTTGTAATGATGTTGCTATTTATTTTGTTGAATAAATCAATTCAGGGATTCCTTTGTGATAATGCTCTTTGGGAAGTTATTGAATCTACTATCCAAAGAGCCTATTTGCAGTAAAGATACTATAACATAGAAGACATCCTGACACTATTGTTGTTATTGACATTTAGGATGTATTGACAATAGAGATGTTAAAAGTAGAAGAATTTGCAATAATTTCACTTTCCAGAGCTGAAATGTTCATGATTGTTTAGTTTGTTAACTGAGATATAACTTTGAAATTTGTATTATTTTCTCCACTTTGTAGTTCTCAGAGTTTATGGTGCTTTTCAGCACAAATCTTTTGATGCAACTTTCAGGTTAATAAGATTACTTCAATATCAAAACCTGAAAGGAATTAATTTATTTCAGAGGGGGATAGATCCAAGCACTGAAATTCAGAGGAGTGCTAGATAAGAATTCTGCCCAGTTTAATAACCCAGTTTCACATCTGGGATTTGCTCAGAAGGGATTTGGAGCCAAATTTCTCCTGGAAGTATTTTGAACACCCAAATTTGCTGTCTCTGTCTTAACTCAAAAGGTACCTCACGTGCAGGTCACCTGCAGGACCTTACCCTTTCTCCAGGGGTTCCAGGTACTCCATTCTGCCCAGGTTCACCATTTGCACCTCTTTTGCCTTCCTCACCAGGAGGTCCAGGAGCTCCTGGGGTGCCGTTTTCACCCTGGCAGCAACAAAACCCAAGCCCAACAGTGAAGGCAAGAAGTTGCCATAAAAACCAAACACGATTTGCATGAGGAGTGATTCGGGGTTCAGACTTCCTTGGAAGAAGTCTTTGAATGCATTTCAAAATCACTTACACGCTCGCCTTTTGGGCCTGGTTCTCCTTTTGCACCATCCTTACCAGGGTCTCCCTAAACAAGAGAGAGTCGTGTTAAAACTGTAGTTGTGACAGGGTATTGTTCTAGAGCTGCTAGATGTGCCAGAATGCCAGGAAGTAGACACGATATCTTTCATATTATTGAGTTCTTTTTATTATTTTGCATTCTGTAAAGGAATTAGCATTCACTGGCTGAACCTGGATGTGGAATACTTGGGGTTCCTGAAAAATTCATTAAAGAAAGACATGATAAAATCTCAAACACCACTGAGTAAAATTTTATGTCTGTTTCTGACCTATGTCAGACATCAAGTCTTGCTTGAAGTCCTTGAGTATTTCCTCTGACAAACTATATGTGGTGTAAGGCTGTCAGAAATGAGCCTGCTAGTGCAAAGGGCAGTGTAAGAGTAGGTCAACACACTAGGTCTTGTGGGCTGTGGACTTATGGGAATTTAAACAGGTGAAATTAGGATTTTAAATCAATAGATTTTGTATAAGGTAGCTATTTTAGACGAGCTATATCTTTGTTGTGAGTTTCTGAACTGATAGACAATTTAGGAAAAGAAATAAGTAATACTATCATATTTATGTCTATTTTATATTTAGCAATGCCTAAATATGTAAAAGATAAGTATATATTTATAAAAATAATTGCCTTTTTTATTATGAAATAATTTATTAGACCATTTCAATTGAGTAGAAATTCTGTGGGTTTTTTTAAAATGGTATCAGAGTTACTTCCACCATATTTGTTTCTACAACCAGTGTAATGAGTATTAGTTACTCACCGGACTGCCTTTTGCTCCAGGGTTTCCACTTGTGCCTGGAGGACCAGGAAGACCACGGCCTCCTGGCAGACCAGGAGCACCAGGAAGACCAGAAGCTCCCTGTAGAGAGTAAACAGCAGACGGGGATGAAGACAGCATGGCAGTGTTGGACTCTACCAGTCCAAATGGTGACCCTCACCAACACAGCACAGCAAAAGGCAGTGATATGAACAGTACCCACCGGTTCACCCTTGTTGCCAGGGCTTCCAGCTCTTCCAGGAGGGCCCTGGAAAAAGGAATGCATAAATAAGCAATGCTGCTAGAACTAAATACCAAAGGACACCAAGGGTTTTGTGAAAAGCAGGTGACACAACACCTCTCAAATCCCATGTGGTGTTTATGTACCTGAGGCCCGGGTGGCCCAGCATGACCCTGGGGACCAGGTTCTCCTCTTTCTCCAGGACTACCACTAGAACCAGCAGGACCAGGAGGACCAGCTTCACCCTACGGAAAAAAGTAAAAGGAGAAAATAAATGCATTTTAATCTTGTCTCCTGGTCAATCAGTATTAGCTTAATGGTTTCTTCCTCTACTGTGACATCTCTGTGTGATTTGGGAAGAAGGTTACCACAATCATCACCTGAGTGCAAGAGACAAATCAGACAGTGCCCTGGTGCTGAGGCACATGGTACCCAGCCAGTGCTGTGCTCCAGCCAGCACACACTGCACAGCTCCTGAAGTTGTGGAAAGTTCCCTTTAGTTCCTCCCATAATACAACACAGAGCACAGGATCTACCATTTATTGGTGTTTTGGGGTGGGCATTAGTAAAGATGATCGGGAGAGAGTTTGTCTCATGCTACATATGAAAGCACATCAGTTCTAGGCTTGCAAACAGTGTAATAGCAAACAGAGGAAGGAGGGCTCAGAAAATGATGATGATGATGTTCAGTGACATAAAATGTATAACTATGGAAAGGACAAAATCCCATGCAATTACACATCTTTTACCTTAAAACCTGGAGAGCCTGGAAATCCTGCAGTTCCAGGGGGCCCTGGGGGACCCTTAAAAGTGAAAGAAATACTATTAAATGCAAAAAGCAAAAAACATATGGAATTAATCTTAAGTTAAAAAAAGAGTCTGATTATGGGATTTTTCTCTGATTAAGGAAACACCTGGCAAAATAGAAAATATAAATCACACTGTAGAAGATGAAGTTTGGCTAGTCCTAAAGTATCACACCTACATCTTGGTTACCCTGACTTTTACATGTTCAGCTACATGTCTGTGTTTTAAATTTAAAAAACATGAAATCTATCATTAAAGAGATTGTTATAAAAATGGTCAGTATCTGCTCTAATTACAAAAAAGGTGTAGAAGGATAAAAGAAAGCCAATACGGCTGTTGCATATACAAGGGTACATGCTCAAGTTTCTAGGCAGATGAGAAAAAAATATTTGCCCATCTGAGACAGCCAAATATTATATTTGATAAGACCATTCTCAATTTGATTGCATAGAGTACAACAATTCTATCCATCTGTATGTTCTCTCAGAATAATCTGGTTCTGGATTTTTGCATTTCCTCATCTACAGTGTTAAAGCTCTCCTATTGCACTCTATGCTTTAACTGTCTTAACCAACAGTTATGAAATATAATCACATAAAATGCTCATTCTTAAAGCAGGGCACACCAGTTTCAGGTTTCCTGGCACTGCAGAACATCAGCTAGAAGTAACTAGACTAAAGTAACACAAATACTTCAAGTTAAACAACTGCAAGATGTCTTACAGGTGGGCCTGCTGCTCCCGGAGATCCGTCTTTGCCATGGGCACCCTACGGAAAGAAAAGAGGTGTTGGGTACAGAGCACTGCCCAGACACAGAACCCACATGTTTTCATGTTCATCACTCAGAGACCATATTCCTGTGTCTGTACATTCCCCCTTAGCTGACCAAGACCCAAGGGTTCCTCAATTTAAAAATTCCAAAATAATAAATTGAATATTTTGTGAAGGAATGTCCAACACTTCACGTGACTTATGCTGTAATGATGAAACAGTAAGATGTAAAAATGCATTCTTAGTAAATTTCTTGTGGAAATAATAGCATCATCTGTGTGAATAAATAAAGTTGCAATAAATGTATATTTCAAAGTAACAGTCCTAATTCACATAAAACCCTAAAATTTCACTCCAAAATCCTAAAAAACTATGGTATGATTTAAATCCTGCTGCCTACTTTGTAGATATATCAGACCAGGTCCTCTACTCAGGTTATGTGGTGTTTGTACAAATAAGTTGCTGGTTACTATATGTTAACTGTTCTTTGTTGGTTGTGTTGAATGCTATGAACTATGAATTTCTTCAGAGCAAGGAATGTACCCTTTAATCTCAATCAAAGAGGAAATTTGTCTTTTTTGCTCAAGCTATATCTGAGATTAGATGTTTTCCTCTCTCTGTCTTCTCCTGCTTCCCTTTACTTCCACACCTCCTCTCTGTTCCTCTTGAATGAACCTGAGCTTACGAAGAAACATTGAACTCTCCCTCAATGTGCAATCAATTCATTTAAAAAAGGAAATAGAAAATAAGATGGTGAACATGTTGTGAGTTAGAAGTGTTACCTCTTTAACTGGAGATTTAAAAGTTTTCATGTGTGATTTTTACAGATGCCATGTAGTTTTTTAGTTCTTTGCATTATAACTCTTTTAATGAAAGGTAAGAAGTAGGGAATTCTCAACATACTGAATCCAAATATGTGCTGCCTCTGGATGAGAACAATGGCTTCAAGTACTTACAGGGCCCCCGGGATTTCCAGGTCTTCCTCTTTCACCAGCTGGACCTCTTGGTCCCTAGTAAACATGAAAACCAGTCAGTTAAACAGCTTCCAAACTGATATTGCTGAGCAAAGAAACATTTCTCTTATTTGCATTTCTCACTATTCAATGTATGTGGTGAGGTAATTAAAGTAAAAAGAATGATGAGTAACAGTATTTGAACCCTACAGGATGCACATATTTACCGGCTGGCCTGGTGCTCCATTTACTCCAGGAAGACCAGTTTCACCCTGTTATGGAAAGAAAACACCTATGAGAGAATGAACTTTAGTGAGAATTTTTTTTGGTTTGTTCGTGAGGAAGAGATACAAACAAGACAACCCAATCCATTGCCCCTTTCGGCATCATGCTGAGTGTCCTCAGCATGAACTCAGGTCTGATAGATCTGAGAATTCTAAACAAGTGCCAAAACAAAATATTAAACAGGGAAAAAAAAAATCAGAAACCCTTGTTCCTTCAAAATATTATTATTATAAAAAAAAAATTAGATGACCCAGACATGTCCTACATTTTAGAATCTCATGTTTATTATGGCTGAAAAATCGAGACATGATGTGTTTCAGAAAGTCTAATTCCTTTGGAATTATTCTTATTCTTTTCCTAGAGCAATTAAATGGGTTTCTTTAATGTTAACTGGATTTCTATAACTGTGTAAGATGCAAAGAACAGCTGTACAATACATGGTGGAGGTAATTAATCTACCTGCTAGAAAGATGGCACTCCAGTTTTTTACCTTTGGACCAGGAGCACCACTGTCACCTTTGGCACCATCTTTTCCATCAAAACCCTGTGGGAAAGGAAAATCAGATTTGTCAATAGTATTCTTCCTACATTCTTAAAAACTTGACTCCTCATGGCAAAATACTAAGCCCCTGAAGGGCATATTTTCAATAATCAAGGGTTGTGAACACTTTTTGGCATTTGGGATGAAGCTCTACAGGTGAGGTAACTGGACAAAATTTAAGTATTTTATACGGAAGGTCAGATCACATTGTTTAGAAATTTGCCTTTAATTTTATGATTCAGTCTCTTTGAACTGATGGCTGAAAGAGCACAACCATGCAGCACTATAATTCAAGTAGTGTAACAGACTCAGCTATATTCAATATACTTAATACTTACTCGTTGACCTTTCATCCCAGGCATCCCAGGCATTCCAGGGACTCCCTTGTGACCCTAAACACATAAATAGAGAAAGTTTAATAAGTCCTGAACTTACTGTATTAAGGGCACAACCCAATGTTCAATGTGAGTCATGTTCACTTGACTAACTTAAAATGGGAAAACAAAACCTTTGATTAGAAGATTGTTGTTAGTGGGGGCTTTTCCATACCGGTATTCCAGGGATTCCACGATCTCCATTTCTGCCTGGTCTTCCTGGTTCTCCCTATTTGAAAGAAAATAAAGTTTTGTTAGTGTTTTGCTATTGTTTCAGTTACTGGCAAAGCACTAGTTCTAGAAGATGAAGATGAGTCAGAATAAGCAGGTGAAAGTTCTACCAAAAATAAGGGAGTAAATCATAGCAGGGCGACAGTTCACTGCCTTCCAAAAAACAGGTGCCAGAATTTAAAATCTCAGTTTTTAAAAATATTTCAGTTAATATCTAAGTTATTTCAAGCCAAAATTTAGAAAGATATGATCCCATAAAGCTTATTTTTCATGGTAAAGCACTCAAAATGGACATAATATTTAGCTGTTTGTCTTGCTGCGACACAAAAGATGGTATTCAATAAATAATCAAAGTAAGATTTAAGGGGAGCAGAAAACTATCACTACTGCCTGATTTTCTTTATACCTGTTAATTTATTTTGCACCAGATCAAAACAGTGTATTTCATGATTATGTTTTCTTTTTTTTTTTTTTTGACTATGTAAATCAAATTGCTTGCTAAAATTGAAGTGGTTATTTAAGGGATAGTTAGACCTAATGTAGGCCAATTACAGTCATATCGTCAAATGGAGAAATAAGGAGATGGCAAATATTCTCAAATGAAATGGTATCAACGTACTCTGCTCTCTTACCATCTAAGTAATATTATTTTCTTCCTTTTTATTAATAAATGGATGAATAATAGTGAACTTACATCTTTTCCAGGTGGACCAACTGGGCCTATCATTCCAACAGGGCCTGGAGGACCCTATAGAAAAATAAATAATATTAACTATAATAATAAAAATTATTAAGTCTCTTTCAAACTAAAAATGCATTAAGCATTATAAAATACTGGTACATTTGACATACATCCTAGTAAACAGACAGGATGAACTGCGAAATGTCAATCCACTTCAGTGATGACACAGATTCATGCCTTGAACATATACAGTGATATGAAATGTATACATACGGGAGGGCCTGGTTGTCCTGGTTCTCCAGGGGAGCCTTGGTACCCAGCAGAGCCCTGTTATGCAGAAAAAAACGCAGTTAAGATGTGGGCAGTTACAGGCATCATTTCATGGTGCTGTTATACTTTATAATCTCATAATTGTAAGGAGAATTGTAGTCAGAATGGTCAACAAATGACCAAAGGTGAATTTAGCAGAATATGCCTCTATGAAAACAGAATTAAAACTACTCCTCTAAAAGGAAATGGATGTCAAAACATCAGTCCCTTTGTGTGTTTACTGAATGTTTTAGGATTCCCATTTTCCTTTACCTCCTGCTCAATTTTTGTATGGATAGACATTTGGGATTGTTAACAGAATGACAGGCAGTGGTATGTCCTAAAACAGTCTTGGCTGACACCCCACAGACTTGCAGAGAGCTCAGGGGAGCACATGGACTTAGGCACACACAGTATACAACCCTCAGCTTCTGAGTCTTGGTGATGCATAGAAGGTACAACCCTATCAACAGAGGATGACATTTATCCATAAAATTCTAGATTTATCAGTTGAAAAAGTGCTTAATATTTAGGACAGAGAAAAAGAGAAGCTCATATAAAAGAATATGAGGTGATTATGAAAAATTAATTTTACTTACAGGGGGACCTGCATGACCAGGTGGGCCAGGGGGGCCACTGGGGCCAGGGGGTCCTGGAAAGCCACTCTATAGTGTAGATTAAAAAATAGTAGTTATATTAATGTATTAATGTATATAACTATAAAGCTTAATGTAGTTGTAATAGTCATCAATACCTGTGAAATAAAATTTTACATATTAGTACAGAGAAAAATTCACAATGACCTGCACCTGGTGCAGTAAAAAAGAAGCAGCAGTGCATATACACACTGTTGAACAAATACATTGTCTTGTAGCTACAGTGCCTTCAGAAAAGGGTTCACTGGTTTTCTCCTTTCAAGCTTAACTAATATACTCCACAAGATATTTTGAAAGCTGTGATTTTTCCTATTTGAGTCAGTATTTCCCTTCTCTAGAGCAATGATGCTCACAGCTCAGCTTTTCAGAAGAATAGATAACTGGAATGCTTAATTTGTTAAACAGAATAAATGGAGTGTCAGCTTCTCTGACATATAACTGAGCTTTATTAGCCTGACTACAGCTTTCTCAGGACTTAGATGTATACTGATTTAAGGACATATTTTTCTGTTGTCAGTAAAGCAAGCATTTCCACCAGTGCAATCTTTTCTGAACTTTAACAGTACTAAGCCATAAGAAAGAAAGGAGGTCTGAACTAACGAAACCCTCAGTATTTGTACTTCCTGTAACAACAACCACTAAAGCATTTGGTGCTGCAAAACATAAAACATTTGAAAGTTAGCACAGTGGTTCTTTAAAAGCTTTTGTTTAATTAAACCTTTCATTTGTTTCATAAAGCCAAAAGAGTTACATATATGAAGTACATGAGAATCACTGTGTGCTGCAGTAGTGACACTATATGTCACAATTTATTTATCCACATAATGTGTTTCATGGGATACTGCCATATTGTGTCAGAAGAGGTCATGCATTACAGATGATACATGAACCTGCTACATTGTACTGGCATATACAGGATAGTATACTCCTTTACTACAAATACATTATGTTAATATTAGTTTACAGATTGCCTAAACGAGTGAGTCACTGTAATATTTGCTATTTTCTAGGACAAGAAGTAGAGCGAGTGGCAGAGCAGTTGTGGTCAGGGTAAATGGGGTGGCCTTTGATGTGTGAATCCAATAAGCAGTCCCTTGCTGTTAAGTGTTAGAACTCATGATGTATAAGGCAATTATAGATTCGACACAAATTAGAGCCATCAACTCATCAACAGCAATCAATTGGTTAGATATATGGCTATAAACAAACAAGATACTATCTTTTTACAACAACACATTGCGAAGATAATCTGACAGTTTGGAGGGACACGTGCCTGCTGCCAGCATCCAAACTCAACAAATGAGCATATTTCAGTTGGAGGATGTTCACTGGTGAAAAGAGACACACACAATATGTGGAGGTTATATGAGAAAGTAATAAGAAACTGTGATGTAAAGCACAAAATCAGTCTAGAAGCAACAGAAAGCCATGGGAAGACAGCAATGGAGAGATGTGTGATAGAGAAAATGCCAGGCATCGTAACTACTGATGGACAAATGTTGGTGCTAATTTTTTAATTAATCCTTCAAATTATTTCAGATTAGAAACTTTCTCAAACCGAATATTTGAGTTGGAAATGGATCTATATAATGCTAATTATAGGTATTATTTATTCCTAATTATTTCAGTCACATCTGTCTGTAACTGGTGCTGCTTTGCAGTCAGGTGTGGCATGATACAATGTAAAAGACCTTATGATGTGAAGTATGCAGACAATCCTGAAGACATTCTAGGGTGTCCAATAAAGTAGTTTGGTGGGTTTTTTTTAAACGCAAATCCTGGGATCAGAGCACATGAAATTGCTACTCACTTCCAGGAAAAATGCCAAAACACAGAGGTGTAACCATAGCCGTTAACTGAAAGAGCTGGTTACTCGCCTGGTTCAACACATCCCATATTAAGACAGCATGTAGCAAATTGCAGATGATTACGATAAGCTGTAGGATTATGATAACCTTTGAGGAGCTGAATATGAATGAATGAATGAATAAATACAAAACCACATGATTGAAGACGTCTAATACATTGATGATTATATTAGCCAATGAAGGAGGTAGAAATAAATAGATTAAAAAAGGTGAGAAAACAATGAATTATATTTCAGCAAACTCAGCTCTCATGATTAGTAAACTTTATTTCACAAGATCATCTGATTGAACCCTGAGAAAAAATACATTTGCTTGGAAGTGCCTTGATAAGTTACAATATGTGATACTCAAACCTTGTCATGTAGAATTGGACTGAAAATAATGATTATGCTTCATGGAGCAGCAGCCTATTTCAAATGATAGCAATTCACAACATCCTTTATATAGCAGTTTGCCTGAATCAAGAACACTTCATGGTGAGTGTCTCTAAATCCCAGCAGCTAAAAGGAAAATCACAAGGTGCAATATTCAGATTTAATTTATATGGGAAGTATAGCTTAGACATAACTCTTTCAAGCAATCCATGCTTTTTGTAACTAAAAAAAAATTGTGAAAAGTGTGGGCCGGGCCTAGCAGGCAGATACAGCATCCTGAGGACACACACATAGCTGTGGGTAAAAAAATGGTAATTGTGAAAAGAAAAGGTGAGAAGATTTTAACTTCTGGGATGAAAAAAAGTTTATAAGAGGGTTTACTCGCTTGTTATGAGGCAAATTTGAATTGTGGAAAAGTAAATAAGTATGGAACATCATACTGAGTAAAGACAAAATGCTGCTGAATCTGTAAAGGAAGATTAAGGGCAGTGGAAGAGATAAAAAAGTGACGGAAGGAAGGGAAGCAATTAGTGGAAGAATAAGAAGCAGATAAATGAGGAAGGTATGCAAGGGAGAAAGAATAAATGTTTAGGTAGTGTAAGAAAGTGAACTGGAGACAGAGATTAGGAAAACGAAGGTAAGAAATCAAAAAAAGAAAGTGAAAAGATAAAAAATCCAGATGAACTATTGCTACTTTCTAGAATAATGCTGAGCAAATTGCTGCCTTACATCCCATTCAACTTGCAGGCAAAAATTAAATGAAAACTTATATTGTTAAATTAAAATCAGGATACATACACATCCAAGGTATAATCTACAAGCAGAAAATTTGTTCTTTAAAAAAAGAAAGATGCTATATCATCTTACAATGGGCTGTGGGTACCCGATACCAACTGAGCCAGCCTTCACATCATAGGAGTCATACTGTGGAGAAAAACTCTGTAAAAGAAATAGAGAAAAACAGAAAGAAAAAAAAAAAAAGAAAAAAATGTGATTCCTACAAATAAAAAAAATTTTCTTGCACTGCTATGGCAAATTCATGGAAATAATTAATTTGTATCCACTGAGTAGTATTTGTTTGACATATAGCTGCCATGCATTTACATCATCCAGAACAGAAGCGCAGCCAATGTCTTTCTTCTGAGGTCATGTTAAAGTTGGCTCCCTAGGCTGGGAGTGGCCATTTGTCATCTTGACAGCTGGGCCTCCGCAGACCAAAAAAATTACCATTCTCTCTCCTTTTAAAATTCTTCCTACAGTCTCTTTTCTTTGGACTTAGTTGTCACTCAAGGAAGTTGATGAAATATTTTCGGTTGCACTAAAGAATGCAACGGTTTATTACTAGTTGCCTGATTTCTTTTACCTGTGACTAATGAAAGACTCATTTCATAGTAGCAGACTTAGTTAAATGATATGGCATTAATGTAGTAATGCATTTATGGCACACAGGTGGCTGAGCAGGAAGGGTTGAATACATGCAGTGTTTTCCTGATATCCCAAACCACTGCAGACCCAGCCCCTACACTGGCCAGGTACAAGACTCCTGTGCTACTGATATCAATGCTTCTGTTAGGATGCAACAGCACATCTTTGGCACAGTGTTGGAATGGGTGACTAATTCAGCCTTTTGCCCTCTCCTGTGTCAGTGTCTGTCAACCCAAAGCCAGTAGCTCTCTTGCTATATTACTGTGGTGTCCATTGAGACTGGTTAACTGATCCATGGGGACCTCTCCCAGAAGCTCTGTCCTGCAGAGGCAGTCCCTTTCAGAATTAAATAAAACCAAGACATATTTCTTCCATTTCTGCCTTACTTGGGAGTGGAAGCATACATGGAAGTTCTAATCAGTGGCCTATATTCAAAAACAACAACTGTTTTAACTTGCAATTTTTAACAACTTTTCTAAAGAAACCCCATCTTGTAGATCTAGGCTTGGCCAATTTCATGGGAGACAACACCATCTCTTAAAGCACTGCCTGGGGCTCAGGTACCAGAACAAATCCAACTGCACAAAAACTTTCGTTACACATTATTTCTGTTGCTGAGTCTGCACAGCTCTAATAAAGTTCTTTGGTAATCAGAAACAAATTCAAGATTCAATGAGCCAGAAGTAAAGAGGGAATATGACAAAATACTTCCTTGCAAGCAGAGGACCTGTCTTTAAGTCTAGTCTCGTGAGAATGTTTCTTTATTAAACACACATTTTGTAAAATATAGGAAAGTATGAGAGTTGCCTAACCATTAAGATTGAGTGGACATACTTCCTCCTACACCCTTTATCTGGTCAGACTATTTCTGAGTTACATAAGTCCTTCAACAGATCTGGCTTCAAAAGTTTTAAAAAGCAAGATAAGGCAGAGATTTAATTGCACTCCAGTGAGGTCTTATGGACAAAACTCCAAAACAGCAACAAAACTCCACATTGCAATCAGCTCTATTTTTCAAGAGCACAAATGAGAGATGAAAGCAAAGCATCTGTTAAGGTGCAGGGGACAAGTGCCTACAGTAGTGCTTGGAATGCTTATGACCAACAAGGCAGAAGCTGAACACAACGATGACTTACACCTCCGCTTATGCTGGGACACGACTGGCAGATTCCGGGGGGCCCAGGAGCTCCAGGACTCCCTGGCTGTCCTGGTGGGCCAGGGGGACCATTTCTGCCTGGAGCCCCAGGGGAACCCTGCAAAAACACAAACAGATACAGATGTTGTCACTCCAACTTCAAGGGCATTGCAGAAAAAATCTTTCCATTCGTAACAAAGCCAGTGTGACCGTGGTGGGAAATCTCTGTTAAACACAAGACCACAACCAAACATTCAGGGAAGACATAGCAAACCAAATTCACGCATGGGAGCAATTCTTATCTGCCGGAGCCTTATTGCAACTGATATTTGGTCAAACACCCCAGAAATACTAAACAGTTCAATTCCTGAATCTAAAATTGATACTGCTAGCAGAGTCAATAGATTTTTTTTTTCCCTACTGGGAAGAAGTATAACAAAACATAAAAAATGTGACTCAGTTTAGACTAATCTCTCTGCATTCCTTCAGTTTAAATTTTGTGGAGTTTTGTTGAAGCTAAAAGGATACTTCTAAATAACTATATAGTACAGTCTGCGGACAGTGCAGACATCAATGAAAGCTCAGTATCTTAGCAGCTTGAATAGGGTATACAACACTAGAGGAATTGGTCTTGATTTTGTTAATTTCCTTGCGAGAAAAAAAAAAGCTGTACTTACAGGGTCTCCTTTGGGGCCCCGGCTGACTACTCCAGGAGTCTAAGAAAAATAAAGGAAAAGTTGTTAAATTTAAAAAGAGAAAAAAAATACACACATAAACAAGAGCAAAGCTCATTTTAGCACTTGACTAAAATTTTATGACATGAATTCCGTTTATTTTTATTCAGTGTATTTAAAAGCTATGGGATATTTGGTCAGTCTATGAGCATTTTCTTCGTTCATCCATAGAATTAAACCTCCTGTCCAGCCAAATAATATGCCACTAATGAAGTCAGTAGAACTTTGCTATTGAGTACAATGGGGACAGAAGTCCACTGTGGAACACTGTAAGGGGCAGTTTTCTTGTATCCCCAGTCCAGCATGTTAAGCTAATTTTGAATTCTCAGATCCACTGTTCCAACTTATTTATTTTTCAATTGACAATTCAGTTACATGTTACTATCTAGATTTTCAGTTTACATACTCAGCTGCTAGTGGGAGCAAAGAATGTTCAGCTGAAACTATCTTGGACCTTTCAAGGTGACATATCCCTATACGCCATCCAAGGTCAACAGGACAGCTTCCAATGGGCTCATATATCAAAGGCAGAGGGAAGTATTCCAGATGTCCTTCATTATCAGGAACCTCAGAACTGATAAAATGAGTCTCTAGACACAACAAGAGAGGGATCTCCAGTGTGGTTGTATGTACCACTCACGGACACCCCTCAAACTGTTCACTGAAGTAGCTCAGGTAATCCTGGAAGCAGTAAAGTTACACTAGTGTGGTGCAAATAACACAAGGTAACATCTCATGTTTAAGCAGATATACTCTAGAGCTGCATAAATGCATCTTCTCGCTCTACACCTCTCTTTCACTCTCTTATCTACTAGATAAGAACCTTCAATGTGTCTGTGGCAACCTATGTACTCCAACAGAATCTCATTGATATTAAACATGGCTGAAATGTTCAGATAACCTTAGAGCTCAGTGTAGCTGCCTTACTCACTGCAGTGGTGAGGCAGAGGACTTGGCATGTGCTACCATTCTTGGTTTTCCTGAGGTTAGGGTGCTGCAACTGGCTTATATAATGTTGGTGCCTATAAACATGATGATGATAAATTAGGGATGCACAGTTTGAATCTCCTTTCCAGGGCATTAAGTCAGCAATAAGTCTGCAAAAGAAAATTTACTCTGTAGTGGTGTAGAATTGAGTTGATAAGAAATGCAGATGCTCAGCATGCTGTGAAAATTTTCCAGTTTTCTTTGATCCTATGTTAGCATTAGTTTCATGGATATAGATTTATCATATGGTCAATAAATAAGGTGTTTGCATTATTCCTATGCTTCTTCATAAAATGATGCATGTAATAGCTAATTGCTGCCCTCTGTCCCTTTCTACTCTTTTTCTGTAACTGTTGTATATGTAAAACTGTGTTGAAAGACTTAATGCTTTCAGCTGCATAGGTCAAAGAACTAACAAACATTTTACCAAAGCTGGTAGCAATTCTCTGATAGAATACAGAAGTATTCTTAATTTAAATGAAAAAGATAAAACTCTGTGTAAGTTCAAGCTGGTTTTTAAATTTGATTTGGCAAAATTTGGCCATCCTAAGTATTTGCCTAAAGCCAGAAAGTGACATTGAAGAGTGTTTAAGAGCACCTAAACCAAAATGAATTGAAGTTGACATGGATCAAGAAGGCAGCAACATCAAAGAAACAACACTGAGAATAAACTTACTCGTGGAGGTGGTGTTGTTGTTTGTGGACAAACTGGACAGCACTCTCCAAAAGGAATCTCTGGATTGGGACAGTCCAGCTCCTGGTCATCACAGATGATGTCATCACAGAGAACAGATCCCGAGTCGCACACACAGATTTGGCATGGCTCTGGTTTCCAAACATCCCTGTCAGCATAGGCCTGCCCAAGATGGGTACATCCTGTGACTGGAGAGAAGGAAAAAATTGTGTTTAATATTATTTTAAATGTTTTTTCTAAATCAGAGATGAATAAGATGAAAACTGTAGGATAGTTTGTTTTGTATGTTACTGTAATATAGGTTATGTGCGTGAAGGAAAAGGCTAAATACTCCTCTTCAGACACTGGAAGGATCTGTTACATTAATTGCAGTCTGCTCTGCATTTAGAAACAGACATCAATGGAAACCTGCTGGAGCTGATTCAAAGCTCAATTAAATTTCTGATAATCTTAAGTCTGGAGTAATTTTAGTGTCAAACTGAGTTACTGTCTAATTATCAATTGAATTCTCTGCTGCAGCTAAAAAGTAAACGTGCCAAACTTTCCAAACAAGTGTATCATTGGCCCCCATGTGCCAACGTGAGCACTTACACATGGAAGAAGCCATCTGTCCAGCATGAACTCTTGTTACCAGCATCTTGCATTAATAGCTAGCACCAGGGGGTTTCAAAGTGGTTTTTGAAAGCCAACGTATGTGACATATCTAAAAGAATGTTCACATTAATTGCCCACATGGTTTGCAATTATTGTGTCATCTGGCCTGTTCAAATGTTACAAGTGTCTGTATTTTGAGAAAAAACATTGTTCATCTGTAATATTCGTAGCTTTGTAAATTCTTTCCAACAGCTGTTTTTCTAATCAAACTTGTATATTATGAACTTGAAAAGACTGACAAAATTCAGCTTCAAACATTAAATTTGGGGTTTGTATCTTCTTAGAAAAACATGATCCAAAAAGCTAGGTCATTTAAGAAACCAATATGAAAATAACACTACAAAGTTTTATAAGCTAATTTTAAGCTTCATAGAAGTTTTTAGAAGTCTCAGATTACAAGTATAAATATCAGTGAATGTCTTGAATAATGTAAGATTATTTAGATAATTAATTCAAACTCAGTTTACAAATGAAAAATTCTGGAGAAAGAGCTATTTGTGCACCTACATAATTCTTAAAACTTTAATACCAGAATAATTTAACTACTATACATCAGCCTTCAAAAAGAAAAAACAAGATGCCAAAAGATGTAATTCAAAACTCTGACATTAAAATTACCACTGGCTCCAGGCAGAAATTTCCAAATGCCATAAAATTGTTGTAATGGTCATTATTATGTACGAGACTGAGTCCAGATTTATAATACAGTGCCTTCCTATGGATTATGCAGTTCCTTTTTTGTTTTGTTTCCCCACTCCCTGCATCTTTGATCTTTGTTTTTTTTTATCTTTTCCACTACCACATTATCACACTGGTCTCTTTTTGTCTCCTTACATCCTTTGTTTTACTTTCTCTCTGTATTTGTGTGTATCTGTTCCCATACCCACATCCAGGCTCTTTGGCAATGAACATACTTAGATGTGTTTCCTCTCTTCTCATGCTCCTGAGTTTCTCCTTTTTTATAATATGTGACTTCCCTTTTCATCTTCCACGAACACTCTTATTTTGTACATGAACAGTTCATCTTCTTTATTGTTGTACTCAGCTGAGATGAGCTTTCCCCTGCTCCCTTCCCATTGTCTCACTCAGCTGCTTTTCCTTGTCCATATTAACCTGACTTTTTCTTCTATTCCACCCATGAAATTCATCACCTCCTTGTATGAGCTCTGGAAGGATGATTGGGAATCCAACCAGGACATCATGGCTAACTGAGAGGAGGGCTGGAGTGTGGATCTCAGAGCAGGGCACTGCATGGGACAGGAGGTTCCTTTTTCTGACTTCAACCCTACTATGGGCTGTCTGTGCACACCAACTTATGTTATTTTTGCACTTCAAATATACTTTAAGCAAACAAGAAAGTGCTGTCTTTTCAAGACTGACACTAATGTTTTAGACCGGATTTTGACCACTATTTTGACTAGAATAACAACAAGATGCATCAAGCCTCAAATCCCCTTTTCAGACATTTTCTTTGCCTGATATCAGGCTGGGAGCCCCTATTTTGCCTTCCTTTGACAACACAAAAATTCTTAAAATCAAAAATATTCCGGTGGCATATGAAAAGTCATCCCCCTCCAGCATTCTCTATTACTTAGAAATTTATGTTTTTCTTTCCCACTCCTTTTGTGTCTCACAAGAAACTTCAAATTCTGCACAAGATGAGGAAGAACTGCTAATTTCCAGGACAGCCCCTTCCTCACATCCACACAACACAGGGGCACAACATCAGAGGAGGCTGCTTCAAAGGACACCACCTAACAATGACTACCTTTGAAGAGTATCTAGACATCCCTCCTTTGTCTGCCAAGCTAGATCTAGTTTCTGGAAAAGTTTCTTGGTTTCCCAATTCTCACACCACATAACCATGTCTGTGGATCTCAGGCTAATAAATTGATTCTCTGCTTAGTTAATTCCTGACTGTTTCTACAAGAAACATTTTCCACCTTTTCACAAACCAGGATTTCACTGTGAGCACTTTGGGAAAAATCAAATTGCCCAGGCTTGACAAGACTAATGATAAATATTTCCTGACAAACAAGAAGTCTGAAATGTATTTTATAAATGAGAAGTGCAGCACCAGCATTATGAATGAAATCCTCTTTCTAGTCTTTCTAGTGACTCAAGAGGAAAACCAAACTATAAAGTGGCAAACCTGAGTAGCTCAGTGGACGAGTGGCTCAGTGTACACACTGTCCCTCATGTGGCGGGGGAGGCAGAATGCCATTAAAGCTCCTGGGGAGGTTAGAGCTCGCTATCCATCTCAAAGGAGCTGGTTGGATACACCCTGGAGAGCATGGATGGGCACAGATCGATATCACCCAGGGTAACTCAGCTGTCACTCTGCTTAAGCCCTTCCCAGCTCCACAGGTTTAAAGGTTGTTTTCATTTATAAACATAACAAGGAAAGGGAGAAATTATTTTTCTTTAGGGCAAGTTTAGATACAATTGTTAAATAAAGATACCATGATATGGATCTAAAAGAACTTAATATTATTGCTGTTTGGCATTGTAATGTACAGTTGTATGAACAGCATACACATATAAAATGATGTATAGTGTACACACTTTTCTGTACCAAAAGATATGTTTAATTAATTGTAATAATCAGATTTCCAGATCTCAGTATCACTCTCTTAGGCTTTCAAAACCACTTTTTTTTTTTTTTCAATAAAGGCAACAGGGTCCTTATTCACTAGGAAATTCCTATCCAAGGATTTGCACTTTCATCTGCCATTTTTTAATTCATCCTTACTTCATTTTCATTGATCTGTTCTGTTGTTTAGTTATTTCCAGAGATGTGATCCTGCTGCCTTACAGTGAAGAGGACAGCTTGGACAGGGAGCAGAAAAATGCCATCTTTGCCATAGTTTTGCACAGCTGGTTAGAAAAGATTCTGTTTTCAAGACAGCAGCAGCAGATTTCTCAGAGACCAGCTTTTCACACTGAGAATACTCACCTTTCCATATTTTAGTAAACAATATAAAAGAAAATAACGAAAATTTAAAATGTATCAAAACAATCGATAAATTCTACAGTAATAAGGAAATAAAGCAGGTTTCCCTGCATTTTTACAAGGTTGTCATTCAGTTCTTCTACAGTAGATGGCACCATTTAACAGGAAGAAGACAAAAATATTGATGCCATATGGATATAATGACATTCATATCGCTTCTAAGTTTCTGGACATTGTTAAATGAATTAAGAAATAAGCTAGAAGACCTGAAATGAAAATCTCTTTGGCACAATGAAAGTATTAAAAAGGTTTCCAAAGGAAACTTGCATCTGGGAAGACTTAGTCTGTTAAAGACACCCCCTCTGCGCTCAGATGTAGATCTGTGTGTCAGCATGTTATGACATAATGCGTTTTGCATTGCTCGTAAAGATTAACCATGAGCTCCAAAATCCTTTGGAAAGCTGATTTGTGCTAAAGCACTGGCAACTAACATATAGGAATGATGTTATAAAAGAGCTGACTTGTCTGCTTTTAGACTTGTGGTAAAACAGTCACATACTTGCCGTAGCCAGCTTTTCTTATTGATTCCTAAACATACACATTAGCCTAAGATTTAAAAAATATTAGAACTCAACAGTATTTGCCTGTGTCAATGCAAAAGCTTATTCTTCTTCCCAAAGCCCTAAATACAATGACTATACAGCACTTCACTTCTATGGCATTTGCTGCAACGGGTTATGGGAAGCTCTGTCAACCCGTAGTGCACTGTGAAAAAGTTCAATACCTGAAAGCCTGAATAATTTTGCATTTATGCTCTTTATTGAGCATACATGTTGTTAAAAATGTTGTTGTGAGTAGCACTTCCCTAGGCCAGCCTGAACAGTGAATAAAAGAAAAAAGGGCAACACAATCTTTGTCATATGCTGGTTTTGAATTACTTCCCATGTTCAGTAGATTAACAGCTGTACATAAGCAGAGCAATAGTGAAAACTGAAAGGAAAATCACCATCTAATTCCAAAGAACCTCTAAGTGTGGTACATAAAAGAGTCCAAATGGGTACAAGGGAAAACATATATAGTCATTACAGGGCTGAAGCATGACAGATGTCATATGGGACATAATCCTATTCCCAAAGAGGTGAATGGGAATTTGTTATCCTGTGCTGTGACCTGAGAAGCTGACCTGTTTTGTAGTTTTGGCTTTATAACAAAGCATGATCATGCAAGCACCATGATCATGACTTAACCACAATTATATGGCAAAAGGAAAAAATTTCCTAATAGTATCCTCAAAAACCACAGGGTTTTTCACTTTGGATAAAGCAAATGTCCAGCTTGTGCATTAGTAGCAGACTCACATATCCCATTTGCAGAGATGTGACTAAATGGTTAGAAATTAAGGAACATCTTGAACTTGTCTGATTCTGCCTCAGAAAGGGCAATAGTCCATACAGAGGTGACTCATGATCCTCCAGCAGCTGCTTGAAGATGGCTTGGGAAACAAAACTGAGGAGCTTTGATCTGTGAGAATCTGATCAAAACCACAGTGAGTCAAATAGGTTTTGCTGTATTTAAAGTGAATCTGGTAAGGGCTAAAGCATCAAGATGAAGGAGGCCTTGCCTCTAATTTTGACTGGATTCAAAGCCTGATGAAGCTAAGAAGGGTCTTTTTATTACTTTTTAACTGGACAAAGCCTCTGCTTCCTCACTCTGACCTGGTTTTGTTAATTTACTTTACAGGATGACCACTTCAAAACTTGCTTTGCATTTCTTCTGTAGTAAATACATCTATTAATTGGATACTCCAAAGCTGTTTGATACATTGTCTAACCAAAGGACAAAGTAGAAAGGAGATATGTTGTCTATTTTCAATGGAAATGCTCTCATTCTCCCCTGCAGTGGAGTAGATGGAGGAATCCACCCCAGCTCTGAAGCAATGCTGCTTTCCATTTACTGAGCAGAAAAGAATGCCACAGTGTCTGCCCTGAAGCAAATGGCCAGAGCTCCCTGTCTGGTATTGTGATGATGTTTATAAGAAACCCAAACACACTCGTTCCATCCCGTCATTAGTAATGGAAACAAGTGGACTCTCATAATGAATGAATTGGCTTGCTGAGCCAGAATGGACTGGCTTGTTGGCCTGCTCTCTCAGGTTGGTCCTGAGTACTCAAAACGTCTGAAATACTGTCTCTTTCATGGGAATCAGGAGAGAAGGTGGAAATAAAGGAAAAGAAATGGTTTATCAGGTAGGTTCTTTTCAACTGCAAGGCCTTCAGACATTCTCTCAGCTGGCGCTGTCTTAAAGGAATCAACTAATTAATTGAATCCATCTCACAGAGTCCATGAGGACATAAGGACCTATTTGGGCATCCCTACTTATTAAGACATTTCCAGGTTTAATAATGTAATAATGTAATATTTTGTAAGCCTTGTCCACCACGTGATCAGAGGTATCAGGAAGAAAACCTCAATTTATAAATCACTTAAAAGCAGACGGTGAAGAATTAGAGTGGGTCTATCTTAAAAATCCTTTCCTATTCCATGAGCTGTAGGAGGAAGAACTGCTATCAGCTGGAATGGAAAAGATTGAATGAATAGTTCACAGATTTCCCAAGTTTCACACCAAAAAGAACAGCTACATCCTGTGCTTTTAGAATGAAACCAAAGCTTTCTTACTACTAGGGATGCTTGTCTGTCAAGAAAGCTGGTGTTGGAACAGTTCTGCCACAGCACCAGTCCTAGGTTTCCCCTTTCCTCACATGCAGAGGAAGAAAGAGAAAGCTGCATAAAAGAATGCTGGAGAAGCATAATACTGTACTTGTCTGTCAGCAGTATTATGCAATGGAGGCATGCATTGTTTCACTGGCAATGTATGGAAGAGGCTGAATTCTGGGGCTTAGGAACCTCATGTCATACAGTCAAACTGTCCTTGCTCTGAGACTCACCCATTCTATAGATCAGATTACAAAACAAACAGACAAAAAACTCAAATAGGCCTGCACAGGTACAAACAAGTACTTGCATTTTAATCAAATAATTCCTTGTTCTTTTGCCTTTATAGGCTTCAAACACTGCAACTTTTCTGCAGCTTTTAAAAATTTTAGAAATGAATCTTAAGCATATTTACTACCAAGTAAAGCATGAACTGGCTTCATTTTTCTTGCAGATGATTGTTTTTTTGTAATCTTTCAAAGCGTGATTTAAGAACTCTTAATTTTTCTGCTTTATCTTCAGGGGTTTGTTCTTTTCAAAAGTAATGTGGTCTAAAATAGCTGAATCTGTCACATTGTTCTGTCTCAACAATTTTGTCTCAAAAATTGCTCTGTTTAAGCATGCACGCTGACATCCTTGAATGATGTTCTTCATACAGTTTCTAAAGGTCACCCTGCCACAGCAGTGCTGCAAGGAAACAGTGACCAGTGATATTGTTACACAACAGCCTTACCGGCTTCAGCTGGTGTCCAAAGTGAGAAATAATGGCAGAAGAGCTTCCTTGTTTCAAAACTTTTAATAAGCCAACAAAGTGCAAGAAGGTGTCTTTGGTTTTTCAGTTGGTGGGGGTTGTTTTTTGGCAGAACTGTCACACAATGGGCAGGATGGAGCAGACTGCTATATATCTGTCACCTTGCTTCTTTTTTGGGGAGTTGCCTAAAGAATTGTTGTATCTGTTTCTGAACTCAAAAAAGTAATTTTGAGAAAACCATCTGATGGATGCAAAAGGCAGTTATAAATCTTTTCGGTTTTAGCTATTCCTTGACAACACCATGGCCAAAATTGTTTTTATTGTAAAAGAGGAAGGTATTCCTGAATGACAATCTCTACTGAGATGTTATTCTGGAATTTCCTCTCCAAAGTCCTCTCTCAACAGAATGACTCTGTAACTCAGTTATATTTACACTTCTGTCTTTTTAGTAGAGATCGACCTCATTTTGCCATAAGCCACAGAATGCAGCTAATTCCTTCCTGGTTAAGTGTAATCACTGCCTGATCAGAACCACCCTTGATTTTATTGGGCCTTGAAGCAGACCTAAAGAATATCAACTTCTGATTATTCTGGTGGAAACTGAAGCTCTTCAGTGCCTGATAGATCAAATCTTTTAAAATAAGGATAACCATTTCAATTAGAGCAGGACACAATGCAAGAAAGAGTTTAATCTTAGTTCAGTGAATTCAATGCTTTTTTTAGAGGAACCATCTCATAATTCTTGGGTTACTCTTCCAATTATTGGTAAAATGTCTATGAGATATTTCCATCCCCTTGTTCTTACATTGCAATATGTTTTGGCCCATCCCCTTTTGTGCCATTTGGTGTCACTCTAAAAATAAGCAACAGGCTGCAAGCATATTATTTGTGGCTATTTTGTTGTAGCACTGGCACAAATTCTCACTACTCTGCAGTATTCTGATATTAATATGCTTCTTGCCTTTAGTCAATGATGCCAAATGGCAAAAAGACTTGTGTGTCTTAAACCAAATAAAAACTGATATAAATTCAAAGTCTAATATGATTACTGATGATTTAATGGATTTATTAGTTTCTTTAAACTTGCATCCTGCCCATTCCTTGGGTAGTCAATGAAGAATTCTACAGTCAGAATCCAACTGTCAAGGTGATCTTCATTTTGAACATCTGACCACTTCCAATTCTATTCATAAGAAGCTGGCCTAACATATTTCTAAAGAAAAGCAATAGCTTCAGGCTCAACATTATTAGGATCAATTAAGTGGAAAAAAAATACCAAAATTCAGCACAAGATTTTATCAAAACTTTAAAAGAAAAGTTATAGCTTAAAGACACTCTTCTGTGTTTTGGATTTTAGATAGGACGGAGAATAGTTTATAACAGAGAGTTCTTTGCAACATTTATTGCAGTAGGTCTGTCCTGGGAAGAATAATGAAAAACTGGAAAAGTCATTGTGTACAGGTTTCCCAGACCGTACAAGCACTCTGACAGAACCAAGGCATCATAAAAGCGAGATTCAGCTTCTGATCTGCTAAGTGAGAGGGAATGAATGGAAATAGATAATTGTTACTGTTTGCTCTATGTAGCACCCCATGCAAAGCCCTGAGCTACTTAATTCAAGGTGCTTTAAGGTTCTCATGTGTAAAACCCAAAGGTTATGTGGGGAAAAATGTATGATATGATTTTTGGCTTTGAGTTGCCTAATTTTGTAATTAAAACAATTTTTGTAAGGCAATTAGAATTTCAAGTGGGACATGACCCTCTCTTTCCCCTTTGCTCTCTGAGAGGGCTAACAGATTTATGCAATGCCATTTCTGTGGTTTGCCTTGGAAGAAATCAGCTGGATTCAATGCTTCTCTCCTGAGGCTGAAGCAGATGGGAAATGTTACAATGCAGTATAGTACATGTGGTAATATCATTTATACTATCAGATACCTTGGGCAGTCAGCTTCAATATAACTCCATGGCCATAGTGAATTTACATCACAGATGAGTAAAGCAGTAGCGGGTCGAATTCTACACTAGCATAAGTCCCTGCACAATTTTATCAGTTTTCCTGTAATTTCAGAAGTTGGAAGTAAATGAAGGGTTTAGTTGTTGTATTTCATATCCCAGTGAAGGATTAAAGTACTCTGGCATATTGTCTAAAGAAAGAGAGTCATATCTTTAGCTGCCAATAAATTAAAGGTATTTTTAATTCAGAAGGTCATGGTGGGATTCCAAGTGCATAGAGCATCATTAACCTAATTTCAACTGCAAAACAGTTGTATTCATTCACTTCTTATTCCAGTTTGTACTAATTCACCCCACATCCATTTTGAACAGTTTGTTGGATACAAATGTCAGTGTGTGAAATTCTTCCTAATTTGCCTCATAGAGGATATTAAATGGCTATTTGTACACTGGATACAACGTTCTTATTGTCAGCTTCCTAGGGCTACTAAAGTGAGTATTGTGAGGGTTGTCTCAGAGCACCAAAGACAAATTTCTTAATTTTGGGGCCACTTTTAAGTATCAAGTTCTATGCCTGGTTGTTTTTCAAGTGGGAAGACTTAAGGATCTTCCTAACTAATTCCCTCGTGAGGTGAAAATTCACACTGGTGCAGTGAAGAGCCTTCTAGCAGAGAGCCGAATTTTTGTTAGTATCAGAGGTCAGAAGCCTTGCTACTGGAGTGGCTGCCTGAAGTCTGGCACACATTTAGCTCTCCTTGCTCTGTGCAGCAGCATCAGCTGAGTGAGAATAAACAGCACTGCATAGCAGAGGAGGGCTAGAACATCTTCAGCAGACACAACCAGATCCACCACAGTTTATCTGCCACAGCCCTTAAAAGGTATGAGTGGAAGAGCTGGAGCCAGAGAACACCTGATAAATGAAAAGGCTCTCTCCTTTTTTTTTTTTTTTTTTTCTTTTTTCTTTCTTTTTTTCATTCTTCACTGAAAGATGTTTACAGCACTCTTTCTCACTTCAGCAGCCCTAACAGGAAAATAATCATTTGGACTTGAAAACCTCTCTACTTCCCTTTTCCCCCCCTCCTCCTCCATATTTATGCTATTCTGTTCATACCAAAGAGAGAGATCTACAAAGAGGACCACCCTGCCAACAGCTAAGCCACCAACAGGCTTAGAATATTGTGCAAAGAATCTTCAAAATGTCTGAGCAGATTTCAATTACTCTTTTCAAAGATTTGCAATTCCCACTACACAGCCCATTGTTTGCTTTCACTAGGACATTCTTCTCTTAAACAGCTGGCACAGAATGATTTCTGCTCCACAGGGAAACAAGAAAACACCATACAGTAGATTTAAAGCCAGACACAAAAAAGATACAGTTTTTTTTTATAAAAATGAGCCTCTCATGAACATAAGGGTGTTTTCTAAGAAAATATGAATCCTATTTTTTCTGCTTATAGCTAAAGAAGGCATGGGAGGTGTAGTTTATCCTCCTTTGATGCTCAGTGTGGCAATTACACTGAATATCAAAGGAACAATGAGCGATGCTTTCCATATTTTCCATTAACTCTGTTTGGGTGAGTAATTGTTGTGTTGTGTCTATTTGAAAAAGGAAATGCAATTTTGCTCTTGCCTATTTTCCTAAAAGAAAATGGAGAGAAGGAAAAAAAGCAGCAGCACAAAGGAAAAGAGAAAAGAAATAAATGTTTGCAGCAGACAGCCTTCTAATGCACCGACTGGTCACTGGGCGTGAACTGCAGGGAGTTTCAGTGGGAACTAATTATGTCCAGAAGTTTTCCAAGAACTGCCAGCATTGAATTGCTGTGGGAAGTAATTTCCAGACACAGATCATTCTTTCATATCTACTGCTGCAAACATGCACGGGATGTTCCTGTGTTTCTGCTGCCCTTTACAGTGCTGGGTTTGGGAGTAAAGCAGTGCCTGAAGGTACCATAGAAGCCCACAGAAGGTTTGCACATGGAAGGAAATGTTTCACTGCCTGACAGGAAAGAAGATGTGCCTGTGCCACTGTCCAGGGTGGGATGTACAGCAACTGGAAATAGAAAACCAGCAGCGGAAAGGGCTGTGGATAGCTTTGTGTTATACTGCAGCGAATCCTGTAAAAACTCAGCTAAACTCTTAAATCTATAAGTCCCATCCCTCACTTCTTGAAAGTCACTTGGGTTCCCCTTTGGTTGTAGGAGAAGGTCTAGGCTTTCAAAAATAATTAAAAACCCAACCATTCAGCCTTAAAATATATATCTTTTCATTATCCTCACACTCTTCCTGTTCAATGTCCTGTGCATGCTTTCCCCTTCCTTGCAGACATCTCTTCATGGAGCACTTGTGTGAATCAAAGCAAGACAAAAATGTACAGACATTGTTAAAGAGGTACCATTTTCATTCTCTTTCTGATAGTTCATGTTTAAATGAAGGGTTTGACGTAAATGAGGGAAAATGGCAGTAGTCTCTGAGCTAATCTGAAAGGAATCTCCTCTGCTAAACTAAACAAAGCCAGAAGTCCCTGAGCTGAAGTTTATCCGAACTAAAGCCAACAAATGGTTGTTGTTGGAGGGGGTTATATCATGTTTTCCATTGTCATGTTGACATGAAACAGGCAGAGGCTTCCACTTTGCAAACTTGGAGACAAGATTGGCTCTGAAGTGAAAATAAATAAATAAGAGCAGTGGTTGGAAGTAGGTTAGGTTTTCTCAAAGCAAAATGGAAAGAACCTTTCCTATGAAATGCTAAATGAAAAAAAGAAAGACTGCTTGAGAATATAAATGAAGAATTTAATTTACTGTCCCTCTATGTGAAAGATGTTACTCTACAGTCAATGATGAAACTAATTCCTCTTTGCACTCTTCCAGCATTTAAGATAGGATAAGCACAATAAGCACACCTCTCTGTCTCTTTTTCTCTGTTGTATGTACAGAAGAGACTTTCTAACTCCTTTAATATGCAATTTTTTACAGACTGTAGAGATTATCAGTTGATTAGCCATAACCAGGAGCAATGCAAGTGTTAGTACTTGAAATTGTTAGTCTCAAAGCAATGCGAGAAATATTAACAGCATGGTCCCCACACATAAATATAGAAATCTTATTTCCCTGAAACATAAAGCATCTGACTGTGTTGAATGGAGAAAGATCAGGAAATTCTGTGGGAATTCCTCACAGATTTTTCCGGGGAAAAAACATCTCTTGTAAGGGAAGCCATAGAGAGGACAGAAGGCAAAGTTTCACAAACCCTACGCATCAATAAAATCCATGGAAGAAAGAAAATCCATAGAGAAGTAGCTGTTCTTCAGCATCAGCCAAGCCAGAGAAGCAGCTCCCATATCTAGGAGCAACTTGGCCATGGGGAACCAACAGCAGTGAGTCACTGTGAGTCACAGTGGGTCCTCTGTACCAGAGGCAACATCACTGTGACAGCCATGTCTCCAAACTGTCTTCTCCCCAGGAGGAACCCACTGAATCCCCTAGGCTGGAGATGGGCAGCATCCTGAGGGCCAAGGTCTGCAGCATTTTGCTGCACCCCTCCATGATCCCTTCAACAGCCTGACCTGAAGGTGCTGAAGTAAAATAATACTTCCTGTACCTCTCCTTGAGAAGGGATTACATCTGTGCCCAGTTCTCCTTCTGTACAAGGAATATTCTGATGAATATGTTGAAGGAGGGGTAGGCTGGTAAAATATTGCAACAGGTAAAATGATGTCACTAAAAATTATGCTCCATTTTGGTTGAAGGTTATTTATCATCTGCCAAAAACCAAAGTCAGAATGTCTTAAACCTATAGACAGTTGGTGGTAAATACTGAACTATAAATGATGTCAAAGTCATGCAATCTACAATTTACCAAGCTGCCATGGGGAGAATGAGTTGCAATGCTGAATTAGAACAGATTTTATTATACCCTGTTCAAGTTTGAGTTTTATTTTTTTGGGTGATGCCAATAAGAAATTGAATTTTGCTCCCTCACATCAAACTGAATGATGTAGGACTCTAACCTAGTTAGTTCAAGACCGAAAAACTTCTTCTCGTTAGGAACATGTCTCTGCCATTGCCAACAATTTCTCTTTTCTTAGCTGAGATCCTTTGCCTAGTTTCTTAAACAAGCATGACTAAAAGCATAATCTGGAGTATTAATGGATATGACCATTGCACTAATTTCTAATTCTCTTCGTTTTATGACTTATTACTTCAAACCAACAAATTAAAACTTGCAACTGTTAGAGCAGCTATGGCTTGTGCTCTTCTTCAGGCTATGAGTCTAGTGCAAAAATACCAAGAGGAATACAGTGTTCCTGGTGCCCACTAGCCTGGGAAAGTGTACTTTGTTATTGTTTGCCTCTACTGGTGGGCTGAACCTTTTAACTCTGCTTTTAATCCAAAGTGCTAAATGACTGTGGGCATCATTGCCGTTACTGACACTCAGCACACTGTCCCAATTATGAAGCCAGGTATGTTTCATTTTCTGCAGATTTCTGATTAAAACAAGGTGTAGAATCATAGAATATGCTGACTTGAACGGGACCCATCAGGATCATGAAGTCCATCTCCTGGTCCTGTGCAGGACACCCTGAGAACCCTCCCATGTGCCTGAGAGCATTGTGCAAATGCTTCTTGAACTCAGACAGGCTTGATGCTGAAAGAACAGCATACAATGTAACTGGGACAATGATTAATAGAACCATGTCCGTCTGATTTCTCAGCCAGTCTGTGAAACAAACAAAATGATAGCAATTCAGTACTTTCTTTCTCTAGAATAGCATTAATTAAGACTAACACCCAGCTGTTGTGTAAGGCTGGCAGCAGCTAAGAGTTTGCAAGTGACACCTGGCTGCCTGTTTCAAACCTCAACAATCTGGCAGAAGCTGGAAAAGGAAATAGGATCTGCTTGTAATCTGCAACACTAAGAAGAGAGCAACTGTAATGACTCTGACTGAGGCATCAACAGTAATATTTGTGCCAGAGGCAACACCCTTCTACCTCTGCTTCTTCCCCCTGTAATAAAGCAGTGGATGTTTCCAACTCCACCTCCTCTTTTAAAATATCAGTCTGTGTAGATTTGGTGATTTGGTCTCAACTCAAAAACAAATCTGCAAAATAATGAAAGAGTTATATAATAGTCCCATTTTCCTAAGGCTAATGTGTTCCAGGGATGTGTGATATAAAATGTGTTTATGAAATTTGTCATATTTCCAAGAACATATATGTAATGTTTAGAGGGAGTGGATTCCCCAGGCTTTCATTTAGCATGATTTTTCCAGACTAGAAAAGAATGTTTCAATTTTCCTAAGCATAACCTTGTCTGCTGTGTGCTGAGTAAAAAGCAGTTAGGAAAAATGGAAGAAGAGGAGTAGACCCCTGATATTTCATTACTTCACATAGTCCAGGTTATTTATGATGGTTAATTATCTGTTGGCACACAGACATGCATCATATGGTTTTACTGTCAAAACTCGGGAGGGGAGTTTTTCTGTGTTACCAAAACCTTTGAGGAAAGATAGTTCTGACTGTTGTTACCATTACCCTTAAACCAGCAATTTATCAACCAAGAACACACGTGTGCAATGTTAGGTAGAGCTAAGTACATGACAGTCTGGCAGTCTCACAAATAAACTGCATCTGGACAGTACCCATCCACTTCAAAACCTACCTAATCCTTCCCAGTTAATAAAAGAAGAAAGTAAAATGGCCAAGTCACCTGTTTACAAATTTTCCTGAAATATCACCTTTTTCTCAGGGATCAGAAATGGGTGCTCAGCATGAAAAGTAATTTGTATGCTGCTTTCTGGAACCTACTTGTAATGATTATATTTCATTTTAAAACTGTAATTTTTGATTGACAGTAATATGAAAGGTTAATGAGTCTTCACAGAGATATTTTAGGATTCAGTCATTACCTCAGAAATGAGTTTCCTGACCAAATATCCAAGATAATACATACATTACAAGGAAAACACTAAATTACATTGGAGCGAAAAATTATTTGGAATAATACTGAAGGCCTTCTGGCATTGCTCTCGTACTGCTTTTAGAGCAGCAGAGTTTTACTGATGACCTCATTTGAGTTCCTCAAGGACCAAGGAGTGCATCTACAAGAAGTGTCCCACTCCAGGTGACTGAGATATCCTTTAAGCACTGCAGATGTAGCTGAGACAGGCCCAAATCCATCTGACTTCC
Organism: Poliocrania exsul; assembly: GCA_035041345.1. Taxonomy (NCBI): domain Eukaryota; kingdom Metazoa; phylum Chordata; class Aves; order Passeriformes; family Thamnophilidae; genus Poliocrania; species Poliocrania exsul. Next base: position 31,873,830 of record JAWWLZ010000177.1, read on the forward strand.
CTTTTGGCACTGATGTGAGGGAGCTGGGGATGTGCTTCCTTTGCAGTCAGTTGAAACTGCCAAATACCTCCAGTCTGTCTAGCTAAAATTTATTCTGTCTTCTGGAAGTAGCTGTCTTGGTTGACTACAAACTCAAGATAAATGGGATGAATGTATGTTGTAAGTTAGTGAATGCTTTCACAAATTGTGCTGGCTAGGTTAGAGGATGGATTTCTTTCCTCAAGAGGCATTCCAAGTTCTTACACTTTTTAGTAGCTTAATATGTGGAATGTAAAGGTGCCTTCAAATGGTGGGATTGAAGATATGCTGCTGGAATCTGAATCATCTGTCACGTCTGAAGCACGAGCTTCATGCCCAGTCAGCCATCAGGAGCCTTTTTATCTTGAACATGGTCAAGGCTTGAAAACCACTTACACCAACCTGACACACATCAGAAAACCTGGATTCTGTCAAGGTGACTTCACTTGCTGGCTAAAAACATGCCAGTGCGTTACAAGGATGTACAACTTTTGGTCATGGAAGTCACAGAATATTCCTTGTTCCACAATATCCAGATCCCAGGCTTTTGGAGAGGCTTAGCCTCAAATCTCCATTGCAAGCTATTGCAGCAAGACAAAGAAACACATAGCCCAGGGGTACATCTGACTATCCTAAACTTAGTGTTTACTGAGCAGTTTCCTTAATATCTTGCCAAGTCTTGTCTCCTGGCAGGCTTTCCTAAGGAAAATTTTATGTTGACTTACATTTGATACTAACCATATAAACATTTTTCTTGACAAGAGAGAGCATTTTAGCATGTCTGGAAATTCTCTTTTCAGTAGTGGAAAATTTGGTTTCCCAGTCCATCGTTGCCCTGTACGTGAGTCAGTGATGCTAATAATCAACTCTTTCAATTGTTATTTTCTGTGAGAAAAGCATATTCAAATGTGTGGAAAGAAACATTCCAAAGAGAGGAGAGAATCCAATTTCTAAAGGCATAAACTAGCGATTTATCAGTCTCTCTCTGTAATCTCATCCATATAAGTAATATGGAAGTTAGCCCAGTAAGGAGATGTTACAACACCATGAAACAGGAATGTGGCAGAAAAATGAGAATACTCCTTCACACTTCATTTATATATTGTTCTTCTACCCAAAATTTACCATTTCTTCAGTCAAACATCTCTCACATCTCAGAAATGTTAAGGGATATGACCAGAATGAGGGAAAGGGGCTCTCAGGGGGATTTTTTTGTTGCAAGAAGTAAAATTAATGTTCCTTTTTTTAGTATTGGATGGTCTCTTAGTCCTTATCCCACTGAAGGTAGACATAGATATATAAAAGTATACATAAGGCATGTTAAACACACACAATACATGTATTATCTGTTGCTGGAAGCAAAAATCACAGCATACATTTACTCAAATTCTATAATCTTCACTGAATGTATAATCTTCACAGAACATTATTGGAGAGAGCGTTAATATACTGGCAAAGCAGAGACAGAAAAGCATCCATTCATGCTAAATTATGTTTACTTTCTACAGAACACCTTTGCATGCCTTGGTTGTTTCTTTTCAGATCCTCAGGTTTAGCCTGTGTCTGTGCTGGCTGGGGAGGCTGGTGTCCGGACACGCTGCTCTCACACAGGGTGTTGCCTGGTTTGCTCCTGCATGGAACCCCCCCTGAGCTCCAGCTGCTCCACTGCCAACCTCCTGCTGGTGGACTCATGGTCATCCCCTGCAGAAGTGCCTTTCCAGGTATGATAAGGCAGAAGGATTTGCCATGAAATGGCTAAAGGAATTTTTTCCATGATTTGTGTCATACAGAGTAGTGTAGGGGGCAGTTTTAAAGGCATTTGGCTTTCCTTTACAGCATTGCAGTTTCTTTGGCTGCTGCTTATCAAGTTATTTGTCAGGTTATTCGTTGTCTCCATGCAGGAATAAATACATTGCTGATCTTTCATATTTTCAAGAAAGAAAAAAGGTTCATTTTAAGGAAGGTCTGCTTTACAATGTCTAGCAAGCAGGAACAGAGCACATCCAAAAAAGGTCAGCTGAACTTGTGGAATGTCATCTGTTTAACGTAAATACTCATACCACACTTATCTTCACTCTAAGTTGAATTATTGTATACAAAGTACTTTCCCCCCTCATCGCTAAATTCCATGCTCACTTGGGTTTTGGTGTTCTTGCTCTCTGTAAACATGCACACACATACTTGCATGGACTTCCAAATACCATCAGCTAATAATCAGTCTCATGAAGGACTGAAACAGCCTGCAGATGCCCAATTCAAACTATTGTAACTGAGGAAATTAATTTGCCCTCTTATTTTATGCCAAAGTAAAAATCCTGTAAGCTGACATATATTCATATATTCCTCTTAAAAACTCCTGCATGAAAACTGATTAGAATTTTAAGGCTTTTATCTCCATGACAATTGTTTAAAGAAACGCCCATGCTGCCAGTGGAAAACAAACAAGTACAAAGGAGAACTCCAAATAAAATAGCTGGAAGCAAAGACTTATTTCTTCTGATAAATATCTTCCAGGCAGCACAGAGCTAACAGTTAAAATGTCATTCCAAGGGTTAAAAGAAATTGCTTAAAATCCCTCTGGTGTCTGTAGTAGGAAAACAAGTAAGAACAAGGAGAAATGCAGCCAGGGCAGACAGCACTGCACAGTCCCTCTAACTGTAAAGAAAGCAAAGCAAAGAGAAGCCTTCGGGATGACAATGCAAACCCCTGCAGCTTTCAGCTCCACCATTAAATATCTGACTGCTGAATTAGTGGAGAAAAATGTTCTGCTGAGATTCCTAAATACACCTTTCTTACAAGCTACTAAAATTATTGGTAAAAATAAAAATAAAATAAAAACATTAAATCATAAGAAACTTGAACTACTCACCGACTTGTTGTGCCAAAATAACTGAGGGTTGAAACACGGCAAGAATGAGCAAAGTTACTTTTTGCACAGAGCTCATCATGTCTAAATATTAGACATGAGACTCTCTGTGCAAAAATAAAAATGGGGGGGGAAGAAAAAATCTATTCAAAATAGCAACATTGGTTGTTCCCTGCCCTTCCAGCACCGGGCCATGTACAGAACTCAGCCACAAGCATTCCCCAGCTTTGGCCTTAAATAGGAAAAAAATTGGCTTACTTTACTTTTCCACCCCCTTTACTGAAACATGAGAAGAAGACCCATCCCCTAACAGTAAATGAATGATTAATATTTCTCTTGGCTTTACAGAAGAATAAAGTCAACTAAACAAGATACACAGCACATCTGGAACTTTTGTGTGTGTACAAAACACACGCTGACACTGTATATGAATAGTTAGTGTGTGCTGTATGTGACATATATGCATGTGAAAAAAAAGTCCTGTGGTAAAGCCTCTGAGGCAAAGCAATTTTTCATGTTAATTAGGAGTCAATGGGTACAACCCAAAGAGGATTTTTAACTGTTAGTGCTCCCTAATAAAGATCAAAGGTAGATCCCTGATGTGGCTGCACAGACTGAAAGAATCTCAGAAGTAGAGGAGCAAACCTGGGTGTTTCTGCTGATGAGCAACCAGAGTTAAAAAAGGAAGGACTGAAAATCACAACACTTCTGTTCCAGTTCTTTTGTCACCATTTCCACCTCACAACATGCTTTTATGTAACCTGGGGAGAAAGCAAATATTAAAAAGAAATTATGAAGAGAACAAGATCCCAAATCAGAAGCACCAATCTCTCAAACTAAACCTTTTCAAATAGTTCCAGTTTTATGCTGTCATTACAACACTTGAAAAGAATGCAGAAGAGGTACCACCTTTTTCTTGTCTGTTTGCTTCTTGAACAAGAAGGTATAGCTGTCAAAAAAAGAAAAAAACTCCTGAGACTGCTAATCGGTTTTAAACCTAGTCCTTTTTTATTTACTTCAGTGAAACCTTACCAAAAATAAATTTACAACCCACAGACATGTTTTCCAAATGAGATGGTTTAAGCAAGCTTTGTTATCAATGTAGTTTTGCTGGGAATGTAGCTTTAAGTATAAGTTTGGGAGACTCCTAACTGAATGCAGAAAGCTCTCACAGCTGGCAGCTCTGCTAAAACAAGGACCAAACTAACTGCTACTCTCAATTATCAACCTGATCCAGGTCATTAACTGCAGAAGTGCTCATTCACATGTTCTTAAGCTTTGCTGAGATTACAGTGACCGAGGAGGCAGCCATCCCTCCTGTCCAAAATTCACTAGTGTCAGGAGCTGTCATCCAAAACAAGGGACCCAAATCTCAGTATGCATCACAAAATCAGAGCAGCCTGAGGTTCACTCTAAATCTGATATGTATTGGGTCTCATTTCAAAACCTATTTATCTGAAATACATTTTCACTGAAACATCCTCTTCTGCTGGGGTCACCTAAGGTAGAAGAGGTTGAAGGAAGTATGAAGAGATCTTAAATAATGTGGTGTCACTTTGAACATATGCTGAGAGTCTCTTCTGTGTCTTAAATACTTATAAGGTATGAATGGCTTGATATAATTCAAAGGAATTACACACTACTCACACTACTCTTTTTTTTCATGAACTGAGTATCTCTCAATATTCCACACTGTCTGTTGCAATGGTAGAAGGTTTTCACATCCAGTATCATATCACTTATCAGATTAGGTTAGATGGTTTATAGCATTCAGGAGGCTACAATAAACAAACAGAGAAACACTGTTGAGCTATCCTAGAACACAAGACAAAATGCTTCCAATTTTTCTAAACAGGCCTAAAACTCTTTCGGAGTTTTTATCACTCTTCAATAGAAATACACAAGCAGATCAAATACTGAATATAAAGCATTTTCAACTATGGAATGAAAATTAAACTAAATTGATGGTTTATCAGAATTGAATGCAGGCCAGTTTCCATCTTCTGTGATAATGTCTATATATTTGTTACAGTAATTGTTTAATTTTCATGAAATGTAATGAATGCTATGTGATAATGGTTCACATTAAAGGAAAAAAAAGAATATAAATTAATTCACTGTCTTTGACATAAAGTCACTTTCATATTGAGTTCTGCAAATATTTCAGCCCATTTGACCACAATAAACATGTCTTTACATTTCTTAAGTTTAACCTTTCAAAGAAAAAAAAACCCATTCTGGTGACTCCCTTATTTTCACTAATGTTTGCCTTCAATTGACATGACTGTTTAAGTAAAATTTAAATTCTCAGAACAGTTCTGGATTGTTAACCTTAGATATTATGTCAGTCTATAGCTAGATTATGAATCCAAATTTATCCATGGCACCTACTATTTGCCATAGGCACGGGAGTATTAACATGTGTTCTTGAATTTGTACAGGAATGCACCCTGAGGTTTCTGTGTAGAAGCATAATCAATACCATTTAGTGATTACATCTCATAAAAACCAAAATAACCTATTGACCTTATCTTCTGAAGTATATTGCTGTGGTTCAACAACTAATGCATAGCAATGCTCAGCTACACTGGAATTTCTCATTAGTGCTTCCTTCACCTAACAGTGGTTGTGAGTTGGTTTTGTAATTCTAGTGTAAAACACTGTGAAAATTACCATTTACTGTCATGAGTCAATTCCTTTTCACTGGCATTCCCCATTCTGTTTTAATTATATGGCCTGAACAGACTGTGGCACAGGCACTTTCATTGTACATCCATGGATACTTTATGAAGAAAGGTTTCCTTTTCATATCCACAGAAACAACCCCCCTAGAAACCCAATTGTCTTGACTCTTGTGTTTTGGAGGCAGCTTTGGGTTATTTAGTAAATAACTCTAGGTTAATACTCGGCTTCCTGGGGATGCAATGTCTCAACATCTGGACTACACTGGAAAAAGTACTCATTGTACTTCGGAGCATTTGTAAATTGGAGCTTGTAAATTGGAGCATTTTTGATAGTGGGACCAAGAATCACTATTTGTAAAAGTTACTGAACACATTTTTGATCTACTGTAGATACCATCAAAGACATGTAGATCAAAACTATTGACTATTCTCTGCATTAGATGACTGGAATATTCATGATGCTGCTGCAACCTGGGCTTCCTTCTGCCTGTTTGAGTATTGTGGTTAGTGGCATTCTGCCTCAGAAAGACAGGAGACATGCTACTACATATTTATCATGTTGACCTTAGGTCCACCTCCCCAGAATGTTGGTCCTTAAGCAAATGATATAAGTGTTACTTTAAAAGATCCCCAAGTTTTGACCTGTAGAAGTAGAACCAGCTGGCAGCAACTTGTTTCCAAGAGAGCTTAATCTGAACTGAGGATGTCCAGTTTTGCCAAAGGAGTTACCCTATGCCAGTAACAAGATATTTACTTTTTATTCAGTATGGATTTTAATTATAGTAAAGAATCTCCAAATTTTAAAAGGAATGTATAGTTTCACAGAAACAAAGCACTGCAAATAGTGCGAATAGTGACAAAAGGCACAGTGGGAGAAAGAACCTACAAGAAAACTTGAATCAAGAGCCACTAAACAAAAAAAGCAAACCCCAAACCAAACTCCCATGCATTTCTTTAATCATTCCTGTTTGTGAGCTAGAAAATGCAAATTATGACTGTTGCTTTAACATATAATTCCAGGAATTAAGGTAACCAAGTCAATGAAGTAATTTAATTCTTCTCCCATCTTTCCATTTTCACTGGAATTGTATCCTGAGACAATGGGAAATCAGCTTTTGTGTTCTAGCTTCTTGTTCATATGTTTCTTTTTTTCAGCTTTGCACATCCTCAAGGTTTCCAAAACCAAAAATTCTCTTTTTTCTTTTCCAAAGTCTTGTGCAGATTAAATAAATCCTTCATCTGAGTCATGTTGGGAACTAAGTGTGTTACAGCACAGCTGTGAAGGCTCTTAAGGCAGAGCCAACATTATGACTGCATAGGGGTGAAGCAGACAGCACCCACAGCAGTTTCTCCTCGCAGCAGGAGAGACAGCAGCCAAACTAGTTTAATGACCTTTGGGTGTACTGAAAGCTGGGGAATTCAAGTTCTGTGGCCAGGGTGTGGGTTTTCTGCACTCAACACGCACCTACTCTTGTTGCCAGTGATGTTCAATGCCTTTCTGAGGATGCTCCTCCTTTTTAGAGAGGTGTCAAAATTATTTCACAAGGAATCCTTTCTTCTTGTCTCCAATCCAGATTTCCACTGTAAAACTAAAAAAAAAAAAAAAAAAAAAAAAAAAAAAAAAAAAAAAAGAAACAACAGTGAAATTTTTTTAAAGGAATACCACAGTCCCATCCACCTAAGGAAGTACTAAATGAAACAGCTGCAAGACTTTCTGGCAGGAGACCGATGTGTAATAGCTTTTGCGCTCTGTAACTTGTGGTCATTGTACATCAAAATAATGTAAAATGGTGAAAAGTATTTATAAACTTAGTCGTAAACTTTGTTGTGCATTTGTGTCTATATTTAGTTTTACACAATCACAAAAAAATCATGTTCTGCTATATCTGTAAGTAGCAAAACCATATTAAGTTCATCAGAAGAGCAGCCTGAGAAGAATTATTGTAAAAAGTAAGATATCTTTTCTACCTCAGGGCTGGTGTAGCAAGTGGAGGCGAACTATGCAAACCAGTCACTTTGTTGGCTCCACTCATATCACTGGGGCTCCAGACACCACATGTAGTTCCCAGAGGAGCTCAAGTATGCTGTACTTCAGCAATTGTTCATATGGGACCTCTGCACAGAAAGGTTCCAGGATTTAGGCTTTAGCACAAGCAACACAGCACATGTTTTGAACAACTTTTTAAAAATATTTTTAAAATTAAAAAAGTAAGATATTAAAACTGTAAAATATGGCAATGATCTTTCAAAATCTTTGTTCCACATTTTTCTATTTGCCGATTTGTTATTTTTCCAATGAGAGAATAAATATTCTTGTTTGAGTTTACTGAAGAATAACAAAAGGCCATCCGTAATCATGACTCATCCTTTAGAAAAAACAGAAGAACACAGGATTAAATGTTTTAACTCTTGATCTGTTCAATATTAACATGCTGGGAAGCAAAAGAAATTACCAAGTCAAAACAATTGAATTTTTGAAAAAAACCCCAATCCCTATTCTGAATGAAGCCACTGGAGATGTGAAAGTAGGTCAGAGAACATTGCAATACAAGAATCTTCCACTAAAAATGAAATCCCAGTCTAAAAAAACTGAAGTAGCAGTCATCAGGAATAGTGTCAGAGCAGTTTTCACTGGCCGCAGTATGAGGCAGGTATGACGTTCTCTTCTGGACTGCAAGTGCTCCACGTGTCCCAGAGAGCGCACTGATTTCCTAGAATGGAGAAACAGCATCCAGCTGCTTTTCTGGAAGGAGGGAGACTGTACCACATTGGGGCCAGCCCTGATGCTGCTCACTCTGGTGGGTGGGTGGCCTGGAGAGCTGACTGCAAGGATTCTCTCAGCATCTATTTTATGGGATTTTTTTCTCCTTCGTGACCTCGTCACATTCTTTGCTCTGCTGTTAAGTCCAGCTTGTTGTCATAGAGCCCATCATACACCTGCTTTGGAAAGTGGCAGCACTTATGAATTCATCTATCCAATGTCATGCACAGAACAACTTGGCACTGTAATGTAGATACGTGGGTTGATCCATTATGCATTTCAAAGGCATCTTTAACAGTACATTTCCTGTCCTAAGAACATAAAATCAACACCTGGTACTTAAGAGCCTCAAGGTCTGTACTAACAATGTCAGGCAAAATGGCATATAAAAATATATTAAAAAAATATGGATAGGTATGTAGTTGTACTACTAATCTGAACTAATTTTATGGCAAGGCTCTCTATGGGCTCATAGGTTTTGTTTTAATATTACAGAAAGGAAAACCCTGCTTCAAACAGATGAACTGTATGTCAGTAAGAACTGTTTTGGCTATGATAGGCAAGTGTGAGAAAGTTTTGTTAGATACTCTGAGTAAAAAGAAACATTCTCCCCCCTCTCCTCCCTCCCCATCCTGCCCCAAGTAGTAACTACTAAGTTGTGGTAGGCTCTGGTGACCATGTTAAATAGTTAGGAAGAGTCATCTGGAAAACCAAATAAAAATACTACACATTCATTCATCTCTGCAAACTCAGTGGAATGAAGAGTGGTAATAACAATTATTTTCATAGTTTTAGTTGAAACACTTATGCAAATGAATTGGTTTCAAGCTATTCTGTGAATCAAGAAATTGTTAAGCCTCATTCAAGTTACATTTACTCTTTGTTTCCTAAAGACAAAGGATGTTTTCTATCTCCTTTCCTAACAATTGTGTCATGAAAAAGTAGAAATAAATTGAATAGCAGAAATATGTTTTTTACTTGGAACAATATAACTTTTTTTTTTTAATAAACAGCTTTGAGGGGTGAAATCTTATTATTCCTTAATAGAAGAATATATTCTTCTCAGCACATCATTTTCTAACATGGAAAATTCAGAAAAGGGTCCAATCCAATTAATTAAATCCATATTTGCATGGTATAAACATCCTTCTTTCAAATGGCAGAACAGTGAATAGCCTGATATGATTACATTGAAAAACAAGACTATAAGGTGAATATTGTGATTGCAGAAGAGTACTATAGTCATGATTTTGGGAGCAAAGAACTAAGAGCATGCCATAAATGAAGACATGTGCAACTCCACCTTCCCAGCCCAGCTGAACTAGTTCCCTGTCCCCAAAGGGATATTCCACCAAATTCTTGCTAGAGATCAGTCAAGCTCCAAGACTCACACCATTGAAGAAATCTTGCATGCAAAAAATTAAAAGAAGCAGCAGTGGAAAGAATCTCTCAGTGAATGCCACTGTGCCTGGTTAGTATGTATTGTAAGATTGGAGATATGGGGTGGGTCACTCTTTCCTGATGCTGACAGCAGTGGCAGCATTCAGACAATCCAGTTGGCATTACAGAAGAGAAGCAGAGTCTCAATTGCATAGAGATCCTCTGGTGAGAACCAAAGACTATTCAAATCCCACCTCTCCTGGGCAACTCTGCATCTCACTTGCATGGAAAGAGTGCCAATTCCCTGCCACCCACCCCACATCTACCCCACTGGCTTCTGCCTGTTCCCAAGGCCAGCAGAACACACAGCTCTTGGGAATGCATGAAAAAAGGGGACGTACACAGGATTGAAAGCCTGACCTACTGTTATGGAAATCTCTGATTCTCTTTACAACAAAGAATTAAGCTTGTTTCCATTCCCAGAGCTTCTGGTGATGGTTTTGATTTAGAAAATGCACTTCCTAATTTATAAAGGCCAGGAGGTCATTGTTGTTATTGTACTATCTTTCCCATAAGCTGCCTTACTGTGCCTCTTTATGTTTTGCCATTTTGAACAAAACCACTGCATACCATGAGTTTTACAGCTCCCAAAGTATCATCCATGACCACATTAACTTAGAAAGGGGAGGAAAGATTTTCCTTTGGAAGAGCAATAAAATTTCAAAATGACTAATTACTTCACATATTTACCATCTCTAGGTGCTTGAGAACTTTATCAAGAGCTATCCTTGTGTTAATAGGAAATTATCACATGAAGAAAAGAGAATATTTTCTAAAAATATGAAATAAAGATATGAGCAGAATCATGGTCCTGATCCAGTGTCATATTTAGTGAATTTAATTTATGGAGGATGTCATGTACTTCAGACTTGACCCTCATGAGCCAAATGACACTTGCCATTATTTCTCAGAAATATAGCTGGCATTCCCATCAAATTCTTGGAACAGTGGTGTTCCCCAGGTGTCAGTGTTGGGCCCAATTCTGTTTAATATCTTTATTGATGATTTAACTGAGGGGATTCAGTCCACCAGAAGCAAATGCGCAGATGATACCACGTTGGGGTGGAGTGGCGATTTGCTGAAGGGCAGGAAGGCTCTGAAGAGGGACCTCGATAGGCTGGAGAGATGGGCTGATTTCAATGGGATGAAGTTCAACAAGGCCAGGTGCTGGGTTCTACACTTTGGCCACAACAACCCCATGCAGTGCTACAGGCTGGGGACAGAGTGGCTGGAGAGTGGCCAGGCAGAAAGGGACCTGGGGGTTTGTATCAACAGGAGGCTGAACTTGAGCCACCAGTGTACCCAGGTGGCCAAAAAGGCCAGTGGCATCCTGGCCTTTATCAGGAATTGTGTGACCAGCAGGACCAGGGCAGTGATTTCTCCTGTACTCTGTATTGGTGAGGCCACACCTTGAGTATTATGTGTTGAGTTCTGGGCCCCTCAGTTCAGGAAAGATATTGAGGTGCTGGAGCGGGTCCAGAGAAGAGCAACAAGGCTGATGAAAGGACTTGAGCACAAGTCCTGTGAGGAAAGGCTGAGGGACCTCAGGTTGTTTAGCTTGGAGAAGAGGAGGCTCAGGGAAGACCTTATTGCTCTCTGTTAACTACCTGAAAGGAAGTTGCAGCCAAGCGAGGGTTGGTCTCTTCTCCCAGGTGACCAGCAGCAGGACAAGAGGGCACAGTCTTAAGCTGTGCCAGGTGAGGTTTAGGTTAGATATTAGGAAGAAATTTTTTATGGAGAGTGCAATCAGGAAATGAAATAGACCCCAGGGAGATGGTTGATTCATTGTCCCTGGAGGTTTTTAAGGCAAGATGAGATGTGGCATTAAGTGCCATGGTCAAGTAAGTATGATGGTTGGATCAAAGGTTGAACTTGATGATCTCAGAGTGCTTTTCCAACCTGGTTAATCCCGTGATTCTGTGATTTGGAAACAGTGTTGTTCTACCAGGGAGTGAAATAGTAAAACCTTTTGAAGATTTATGCTTCTGATTCCTTAGTCATCTGCCAATGTCCAGGTAGTGCAGGTCCCCAGATTCAGATCTATACTTTTAGTTGAAATTCTGAAATAAAACCGAGGCATTTCTTAAATACAGTCACAATGTAGAACAAATGTATGGGGATTATTTAATTAACATGCTTATAATGGTATAGAGAACTGTACTGCTGTTCATGTTTATGTTCCAAGCTATTGCAATGCCTGATTTATCAATGAACGGTTTTCACTGACTGACAGAAAAAAATCAATAGAAATGGTAAATGATTTTTTGCCCTTTTTAAGTAAGTGAAATGCCTTCCATTTTCATGATTCAAGATCACTGCTTTAGGGAAACAAAAAAGGGATCTTGCCTGATGCTTTCCATCAATTCCTACTTTATTGCTTTTTATCCTAGTGTGACCTCAAGACAAAGTTTAATAGCAGCCTTCTGCAAGTATGTGCATGCAGATTTGCATGAGTGTGATACAAAACAGGCAGCCTATAGCTTATTAATTATGAAAAAAATACTGACAAGTGTTATTTACTTCATTCCACATTGTGAAACAGAATAAAAGATCCTTTCATCTCAAACAGCCTTACAGCTTTGTCTTACACACCCTGAACACGCACAGCCAAGTGGCAAAGTGCCCAGCAGACCGTCCTCCTGCCACACTTTACTCCTGCTCCATCACTTCAACAGCTCCAAGGGCAAGGGCACACAACCTCAGCAAACATCAAGAGAATGGAAGCTTCTTGACATATTTGGTAAGGATTTGTAGCAGCCATGCTGTATAGACTAAAAACTGATGCCTGATGATGTTATCACAAAAAGGTTTTGAGTGTCTGTACCTTCCTTTAAAATAAAATCTCACTAATTATCTCATAGTAAAGTCTAAGTGTACCTACCCCTCAGTGCAGATGATATTAGGATACAAATAAAACACTAGTTACAGCATTATTTCATTTGTGCTGAGGTAGCTCTCCAGCCCCCAGAGAGCTTGCCATCCAGAAAGATGCCAAACTACACAAAGCAATTTACGATCTGAATGTGACTCTGCAAATAAGAGTTGGAGCATAGAGGCATTATTTATCATAATGACCAGAACCTTGAGATAAAGAAAAATGTGAACAAGCTTACTTAGCTGTGCCCTGTAGGAAGAGCTATGCCTATGGTAAGTGCAAAGTTATGGCACCATCATTTTAGTGATCAGAGTATTTATGAATTTTACTTTAAAGCAGCTTTCTAATGAAGATAGACAGTATACAAAATATTGACAATGGATTTTGATCATATTCTTTTTTTTAACCTGTAAATAGTATTCGATATAGGTGAAAAAACAACATATATGTAAATCAAACATTTCCTATAGGCAAGCATGGGAGGAGTGCAGGGAATGGAATCTTCCCTGTTAATTTTTAAAAAACCTTTTCAAAGTTAGAATGAGGTGTCTTCAGAGCTTGTCTTTAAACCTTTATTGAAACACTGATTTCAAATCAATGACCGTTAGGAACATTCATCTCATCAATATCTTTAAAAAGCTACAAAGCTGTCAGTAGCAATACTTTAATATTCATAAGATGCTTTTAATGTGGTAATTGTGAAAGTACACAAATAGGTGGATTGAAATTTCTGCTAAGCAAAGAGTGAAAAATAATTCAAACCATAAGAATTCAAAGAATTTGACCTTGAATAACTTTTAATGTTATCAATCTAACAATGTGCACTAATTTTCCTTCGGACCCAGAACACTGGCTAGTTTGGAATACAATGAGCAAGGAATCTTTAATCTATTCATGCAGAGCTAATGACTCTTCAAAAGAGAAAAATAGCTATGACTCATTCTCAGAAATTCTGAATATGGTTCCTTCTGAAACTGATATTGAAGTCTGATATTCTGATAAGTTTCAAGCTGAAAGGAAACTTTGAAGAGTCTGTTTAAAATAATTCAGAAGTCCAAAACACAGAGATGCTCATTATGCAAGTGTTAAAGTAGTTATGAAGTACATTTATAGACATAACAAGGTCTTTTTAATGAGATGAATAGTGGAAAGCAAGCATAAACCTGCAAGAATCTTTCTCTATTTTCTGTTTCTGTGGAAGTGCAAAGATGGCACATGAAAGAAATACTTGTACCATAAAGTTATTCCTACTACTTCAGGAATGGCTATGGGAAGCAATTTTGGATATAGAGGAAAATGAGAAGACATTGTGTTCTGCAATTTTTAAATGCAATGTATTCTTTTCCATGAGCTGATTAACACATAAGTCAGACACTTGGATATGTCAAACACAGTGCAAGCATCACAACCCTATTGTGTCAATACAAAGAGACTTTCTATACTGTTTTGTCGAAGCAAAAGTTACACTTACAATATCTAGACTGTCTTGAACTCCTTGGGAATCCAGGTTCAAATCCATCTGAACTGTGCCTTGAAAAGCATGCAAAAAAAAAAAAAAAAAGACTTTTAAAAAAATTTCTGTCACTTTGTCTGGAGAAAGCATCTACTATGAGGTAGAAATAGGACCCTGACACATATTGCCTTATTTCAAACAGGGGGTATCTGTGGCCACCTCTAAAAGACAAGGTTCCCAATAGCATTTGGATGGTGCATATACCTGCCATTTTCACTTACTGCATTTTCTTTTTTGGAGCTTCTGATCTGGTTCTCATTCCAACTGTACATCATTTGATTAACAAGGAGCACTGGGAACATCTGGAGTCAAGTTGGACAAAAAGAAAACCCCCAACAATGAGACTTCTGATGAATTATTCAGACCTGCGACAGCTGAAGAGCCTGCTCTGCAAACCCTTCACCCCTGTCCCCAGAGAGCTATAAAGCAACCCACAGACAGACAGCAAGACACTGCATCAACAAGTCACTACTTGGCTGACCCTGCAGTCTCTCAGCTATCTTAAGGGAATCAAGAATCAGAGGCTACTTGCTCTTTTTCCATTTCAGAGTTTCACAGTCATCACACTAATGATTTTAAATAAAAAACCCAACTACTTAACACAATAAAAATTTAAGGACATCTAAATTGATGCTTCCTTGTCTACTGCTATTTCACTGCAAGCACGTTTCTAGCATAAACAGAAAAGTTTGCCACCTAAAGCTTACAGTATTTCTTCTTTGCCTTTTGCTTTGACAATTAGATCAAATTCAAGTTAACTACTCTGTTCTCCTGCTTGTAGTGTTAATTTCAGTTATAAGAAATATTTACCTTTTTAAAGACCCTTTATAATTTTTAAGCCAGAGGTACTCTAAAACAGTCTTCACATGTCTATTGTAAAATAAGTATTATAAATTGTTCCTTTTACATGTAGTATATTTGCACTCTGATACAAATATTTTGCATGTTTTAACCAGTGATCTTTTTCTTCAGCCAGATCCATTTCCATGAAAGCATGTTTTTCTGCTGTGAGTTACCATCTGACCACTGCTCAGTTACCTGGGCAGGTCTGCCTTTTTGCTCTCCTTTCAAATACAGCTAATTTTAATCATCAAAACAATTACCTGTCAAAGTAGTTAACTGTATAAACTTATAGAGTATCAGCTATTCAAGGAGTGAGCTATCAAGGTATGTAGGATGGGTGTTGCTGGTGACCAGGAAAAGGGAGGCAGGGCTAATAAGACTCTTGGGGTTTGGTGGGAACCAGACCTAGCAGTTATGCAGGCAAGAGGTTGGTATTTGAGCCAAGGACTCTGTGAATGGAAGAAAACTAGAGCATCAGATCACATGAAGACAGAGCAGAAATGCAGGAAGGCTGACACCTCAGCCCTGCCAGCCCTGCTGGAATCCTTCTGCTCCATGAGTGCCTCTATGGGAGTGTGCAGGAGGAGCTCTGCTGCTGCCTCCAAACTCAGGAAGCAAAGCCAGCAACAACACAACAACAGATTTGCTTTGCACATGACAACCTCCACCCATTGAACTGAACCGGAGTCAAGACGTTTTGGCAAATTAAGAAATAAAATGAATGATGTCTGAAATAAGTTAATAGAAGGGCTGACCCATTTGTGCTACAGATCATACTCTGGAATGAGATAACCCTACAACAAAATCACTTCATGGACCTTCACCCTTTGCAACTTAGTGCATACAGAAGCTTCGGGATGTGCAAATTTTGAGCCTTATGAAATTATCTTAATAAAGAGATCTTGAAAATCAGGTGTAGTTTTTAATTATACTGACTTTTAGAATTATAAAATTACATATTTGAGTATCAGACAAATAATTTAATTTCTTAATTAGTACAGCAATAACAATTATATTTTTCTGTAGATCTTATGAGTCTATTTATATAATTCTATGGGTTTAGCACATTCTCTTGGACCAGATTTTTTCTTAATTACTTTTGATGTATCTACCCAAACCTGTAATTCCTTATCTGAAAACATAAACTCTTACTCTGTTTATATGTTTTTATATAATATATTCTATTATAAGCTGCCCTTGGTTTTCAAAAGTTTGGTCTGTTTCATGAGATGACTGCCTTGGAAAGCGTATTTGGATGTTTCACAGTTGTTATTATTAAAGTTTTCCTTTCCCCAATCTCTGTGTACTTTGGGAAGGACAGGGCCTGGACAGAGTCACACCGATTCAGCTGAGAATTTGAAAAGCAAAAACCACCCACAAAATGACCAGGCAGTTACTTCAGACATTGCTGCAGCAGAAGCAGAGAGGTATCGCTCTGTCTGCTAACTTTTCACCAATCCAGCCATAGAAGCAAATTTCTGGCATGTCTGGCATATGACCTTCCTGAAGAACATGTTTATTTAAAAGCTGCTTGGCTGTTTCTTGCAAAATGATGGCAAATTTATTGACTGAAAAAAAATGTCTGGACGTTTCCATGGTGTCTAGCTTTTTCAATTTTTATTCATAAATTTGTCAAGAGCAGAATCATTCTAACTCATCTGGATAAACTGGTATTTTTGGTGCTGCAGACATAATGTATGTGCAGTAACATGAAGAAACCTTTCTGTTATGCAATAAGTGGAAACTCATCTGTTTGAAAACCTTAAATAATACATTGATTGAATAGCCACTGTGTGCCTAGCTAAAATCAGGGTGAAAGCAGGTTAGGAATTTGCATCAGGGTTGAATATCTTTGAATTTTCAACTTCAAAAATCCCTCTGATGATCGGAACACACAAAACAAAGCGCTAATTCTGTAGGGTAGTGTTTGCAAAAGCTGTTACACATTTCTCTGGAATGTTTGAATTGGAGTTCCTTTGTCCTGGCCATATCTGCCTTTTCCGTTTTGGACCAAGTTTTACACCTCTGCCTTGTTCACTGTCCTGCACTTTTATTTCCATCTTCAACATTTCTATTTTCTAATAAGATAACTCAGGGAGAAAAGTAACTGATTTTTTAAAAAATTCTACTAATGCACCGTTTCCTACAACTTTTTCAATAAAAAATATCCCTGGTATTTCCTAATTAGAAAATTTCAGACTATTACTGAGTGAAGTTTCTGAGCCAGTTGAAAAATCCAGTACCTGGACTGCATCTGCAAAATTAGCTTCTACCTCTGCTGGCATACATAACATTATTATTATTGTTATTGTTATTAATATTATTATTAGTATTAGTATTTACTGTGCTTAAAAATTATTTTTTTCCTAAAACACTCCTAGTAGTGTCTGGACATAAAGTTGGTCATAGCTCCTCATCTTTTGGTTTCACACTTCATCACTTTGGTTTTCACTAATACTATAATCTTCAACTGTCCAAGTACCTTTTCCCTTATAAAACATTTCCCTGTCTTCTTCTACACTGTTATTTCTCAAATGCCCTTTTGGTATCTTTACTTAACTCATTAAAAACCACTTTCTGGACTTTTTTCCTTAGCTTCTGGGAAATGAAGTAAAAGAGCAATGTTTAGACACAACTTTTTCTGCATGTCTACAAAAGTTCCCCCAAACACTCCTCTCTTTTGTGAAAGTCTTCACGTCAGAGAAGCATGAAAATTTTGCAAAAATCATAAAAAATTCTCACAAAAAATAAGAAATTGGTCTCAAAATATTTCTTTTTCAGGAAGAAGTAAAAATTATTTTCTTCTTGACCTCTGTGTTAAATAGTACACACTGTGGTATTGTACACACACCTCCTTTACTCTCCAAATTCCCATCTACTGAAAGTATGAACAAAGCCTCTGTATAGTCAGCAAAACTCTAGAATTCACCAAAGAAAACAATGCAAAGTTTATAAAGTCCCATGAGAATTGATGCATATGGAAAATTTTCTGTAAATTAAGTTGGAAAGACTTATATAGAAAAAAATTTGAATCTTCAGTGTTCTGTTTATCTGATACTGAGGCTTCAGTGTTTACTTTCCATCAGTCTGTGTTTACAGTGGGTTTGTGAACACTAGATTAGATAGCAATGAGATCTGTAAAAGCCTGGGAAAAAATGAAGAGTTGAGTTCTTATTTCTAGAAAACACATAAATTGCCACTAACTTTCAATATCATAATGACCAATAAATGTATGTTATAAATAAAGTAAGTTTCATGGGTTTCAGCTTCAGAATGAATCACTTTGGGGTTTTATTCTGTGGTTGAGTTGGGGTTTTTTTCCAGCTACAGGGTATTCTTTTTAAGAGAATCTCATATCCACGAGAGCTCCTACCCCTTTCCCAAGAGCCTATTAAAATAACCAAAAGGGCTAGAATTTGCAATTTGATGTTCTAGCTTTATGTCCTATCTCAAATAGAAAAATTAGACTTTTTTTATTATAACTAATATATTAGACAATCAAGGTCCAAAATTACTTTCTTGTTTGATTGAAATGATTGGAATTAAGTTTCCTGTTTTCTGGGTATACAAAGTATTTTGAAACAAGTATCACTTAGTTCCTGTTGTTGAATCTGTCTCACTGCATGGAGCAGATCCAGCTATCAAGACAAGCTGGAACTCACTGTTAGGAGAGGTTGCAAGCAACTGGATTGACAATGTAATAGATTGTGGAAATACTATGTTTATGTATGTCATAAACATCTGATTCTGTGTATAAAGTATAATTTAGCATAAACATCTTTAGACAATTAATATATGTTCTATCCCTGTGTAGAAACGGTGTTCACTTCTGTAATTGTGCTTTATACTGTTATGAATTTATGCTGGTTTGTTGATATTTTTTCCTTTTTTTTTTTTCTCTCTAAGGCTTTTAAAATAGTTAAAAAGAACTGAAATAAAAGATACAGGGTGTTATTAGGACACAATATGTGACCATGTTAGGCAAAAGATTTGGTGGATGAACAGCCAAACTTAGCAAAGTGCAATTTCTGAGGTCTTATATCCTGAGTCTTGAAACAAGAAAAAGTTGCTCAGAATCCCCAAAGAATGTCTCTGAGCAGTTATTTAGGCAACTAACAGCTTTTCCTACATTTTGGAACAGAGCAGCCACAGTTTCTTTGCAACTGTCTTAAAAGATGTAGGAAGGATGAAAGAATAGGCCCTGGAGATCTATGCAGAGATTAATATATCAAAGCATTTATGTTTCCTCTACAACTTTGTGAGCATAGCAGCAGAAACTTTGGACCTACTGTGCACATCCAACCATGAAGAGACATTCCTCTTTGGTTGTTCAGAAGCCTCATGCCCAAAATGATTTTAAACAGCAAACTACCACTTTTATTGTAGCTCTGACAGATCTTCTGAGGATCCTTAACTGCCTCGTACCTTGCTACGTGAATGAAAGGTTTGCTGGAGCCTGGTTTTGAGGACTGAATCTTATTAAGATTCCACTCACAAGAACACAATCAAAATCAAAAAAGTATCAGTCCTTGTGCAGGAAAGAGAGTTGAATCAGGAGTGAGATAGTGTTCGAAGATGGCCCACAGAGCCTTACCATAATAGTTATAACTTTTTAAAGACCAGAAAACTCTAGTCTGCGGACTGTGTCAATAAAAGCAAAGCTCTGTTTAAACAAACAAAAAACAAAAACAAAAACCAAAAAATAAAAAAGAAAGAAAAAAAAAGAAAAAAAAGGAAAAGTTTGTGCTTCTGAACAATTTAAATTTTTAATTTTACCTTTTACTCTGTTCCAACACTGTGAAATTCTGATGCAAATGAATCTGATGAACAATTGAAGAATAAACTTCAATTCTTTTTTTTCCAGTTTCAATGTGTTTTTAAGCCTAAATTCCGTGTTGTGGTCTCAGTCTGAAAAGAGAATATGCAAAATCTCTGAGTTTTTATGTAAGCTAAGGTGAACAAGACACACAGAATCAGCAAATGAGAGCCTTTTTTCCACAGAATTTTTTGACCTAAGCTGATAAATCCTCTGCACTTCAGTGCACAATCATGCACTGGCAGGTGGGTAAACTAGATGACCTCATAAGCCCTTTCCATTTCTAGTCTCCAAGATTTTGTGGGAGAAGAGTACTTTTTTATTAAAATTCCCACTGAAGATGAACATCTTTGGAAAATTTACAATTTTTGTAAAGGAGAGGAATAACTCTCCATGCAGGCTTGTGAGGTGTTGACACAGCATTTGAGAGCATCCAGAGTGGTAGGCAATGTCTACAGGCAGACCAAACCAGAGGGCTGTTTAGACTACAGCATTTAGCAAACCTAACAAATATTTCCCCCATATATGCCAGGGATGGAACAGCAGAGAATAGCATGACACACCAAGTTTTTCATTTTTCACTGATCTGGGTAACACTTTATAATGGTTCATGTAATATTTATTACAAATGCAATGTTCTTTCTACTTCTATTAAAAATTTTCTTAGATAATACGCCTTCAATCCTCTGTGTTTCCTGATTTTTGACTTGTCCCAACCTCTACCATGTGCTGATGAGAGCTGGATAAAACCTAGGGAAGGCTGTGCCTGGCACACACCTCTGTGTGAAGTGGACACAGCTCCAAAGGCAAAACAAAGAAAGTTTCATGGATGTGAGCAGGCCACAGAGAGGTGTGAACAGTGTTACTATTCTCAAACAGTTATAATAAATTTTTTGGTAAATATGCTCTAATTCAGTCACAGTTTGTGTCATCCATGTTTCTTTTTCTCTGAAAACTTCCTACCTGGACTGCAGGATTGTTAAGGAAACAGTGCAACAATTTTTGTTCTGAATGTGCAGTTTAACTCAAATGGGATCCTCAACACCTGCTTGTGTCCAGTATGTTCCACTGTTAAGACTTCCACTCTCTACTGCTCATGTAGTACTTGAAATATGAACTGTATGCAATGGTACTCCAAGGTACAACAGTCAGAAGTCTGATCATTCCTCAAACACTGGGCAAGAAAAGAGCTACTAAAATTAGGATATGCTAGAGTTCATTCTGTACACGATTTGGCTAAAAGGGAGTGAATAGATTATTAGACTCTCCCATTTACAGTTCCTATTTGCTACTTTTTTCACTATAGCCTTAACCAAAAGTCTGGTAGCATTTCTCACATGCAAACTTTGTGACATTCAGTTACAACACCATATGTGGCTAGCAAAAACAATGTTCATCAGAGACAATGCATGGCCTCTCTCTCTCCTCTCCCTCTCCCTTAATTTCCCAGACCTTCTAGTTTTAAATTTTAATTTTTTGTCATCACTGGGCCTTGTGGAATAGATTCTGGATTGGAAGATATCTCTGTGAAGCCAGCCTACTGCTGTTCTGCAGCTGTGAGCAACTACAGAAGGTGGCAATGCATGGTCTGGAGGGGTTCTCTATATAGACTGAGGGGTGGCTTTTCAACACTGAATACCGTGAAGGAAGTGGCTGCTGCTTGGTTTGTCCAGAAACAAACTTACTAACCTAAAAGATTTCTAAAAGATGTTGATGTAGAAATCAAGACTCAAAGTTTCAAAGTAATAGGACTATGTTAGAAACTGGTGTATCCTATAAATATAAACAGCTAAATTAAGGCTGCTCTTGATAAATTTAAGGCAACATAATGTGGTCTTAAAGGATTGTATGCCTTAGACCACATGTTTTCTTAGAGGAAGTGAGATGCTACCTAAGGGAGAACATATTTCCTGACAGCGTGGGTAGCATTAAATTTTATGCTGAATCTTTTGTAAAGGTCTGTGTTGTAGGAGCCAGAAACAAAAGTACAACTCAGCTTTGTTTGATAGTACTGCTCCTTGAATTCATGTTGCTTTCTTTGTTAGAGAAAAATTCTCCACAAAGATTGTCAAGGAATTTTAGTAGGACTTCAGGAAATTTAGATTTTAATGAATATATGTTTTGCACCACAGACAATATCAGTATTTATTCATGATCATTTAGGATGTAAGAGTTGTTTATAGAATACACACAGATATTCACTGTGTGAGTACTTTCATATTCACCCTTCAAAGTCCAGATATCAGGATTTAAAAGTAAATACACGTTGTTACAAATTATGGCATAGGTACTTGTTTTTTCTCAATCTCCATAATAGAGTAAAAAGACGTGAACTAATTCAGTGGGTGATATTGAATGCATTAAACAGAGTAGCAGTGAAACAGGGAATGAAAAAAGATACCTCATCTCACATCTGATGTTTGACTCCATGCAGGGTTGCAGTACATGTGGATAAACTGGGAGTAGCTTTAAGCAATTCTAAACCAGAGGTGATGGTGAAAAGCCAACCTGACAATGGGAGAATATGTAACCAAAAGGGAACATCAGACTATGCAGAACCCATTCCCTTAAAAAACAGCTGTTGTCCCAACTTGGTATTAATGAGCCATAAGGTTTATATCAGTTTATCAGAAGAATACACCTGATATAAAAATGCAGACATTACTTAAACAACAAAAATAGCCAATACAGTGTCTTTTCCTCAGGCAGATGTGAAAAAAAAAAGTTCAAAGCAAAATGTATCCATCAGTTAATTACTAAGAAAACAAGGACAGGATTCTTAACTAACTCAAAAAGCAAAGGGTTCAAGATCTATGTGTGGTTGAATACCAGCTTGACTACTTTTTGGAGCAGGATTACTCTGCTGTGAAAATTATAGGAGTGTAAGGGTTTCATATGCTCAACTGCACACCATTTAATCAAAGACTTGGTTAGAAGGAAAGAAAACAAATAGAACAAACCATCATTTGCCCTTTAGTCTTGTGCAGAACCAAGAAGACTATGAGATGGTTCTATTTGGTAAATTAAAAGAACAGGCTACAAATCTTTTCTGAATTGCAGACTTTGGAATGAATAAAAATAACATACTGTGCATATTTATGTGGTCTGTGTCTTGCTCCCTCTGTCTCCATTACAAATTTCATCTGCAGTTGGATTCTTTGCAGGCAAACTACTTTGTGTTCTATACTAAAGACAAAATCCTCTTTTCTTTAAGTGAAGGCGCTTCAGCTTTATTCTGTTTTTTTACATATTTTGACGTCTCCAAATTACTATAATTGTGGAAAACAATACTAAGTATTATTCTTATCTAAGCACATGGATAACAGTAACAACATTTTAATTACTCTGGTCATGTTCTTGTCACCATTTACCATGATGTACACAAAACCCTAAAAAACTTATGAAACTCAGTGTGCTTTATTTCTGCAATCATAATATATGGTTACTACATTATATACTTATGTATGCTCCATAGTATATAAATAATTTCCTTTATTCCCATCCTATTTCCCTTCCAGTATCCTCTGAAATAATCTGGTGCCATGAGACTTTGATTTCAATTTTAAGAACTCAGTAACGAGAGGGACTGTTTCACTGGGCTTCAGGCAGACTTTCAGACATCCAAAATCTTGACTGCTTTTTGTTGTAATAGCTATTGAATCTTCATTCCTATTTTCATGGAGTCTTATAGTTGTCCCATGAGATCATTAACACTAGTAAATTTAAATGAGCTGTAAATGCTAGATATCTAGACATTTACAAGAGAAAACACCTGATTCATAAATATTTCTAGCTATTAAAACTAACACACAGACTAGCATTCTCAGCATGGCCTTTTTCATGAAGGAAAAAACATAGAGGGCAATATAGGTCACCGATAAGAAAACTGTCCCTCTTCTGTGCAAAACATCTTTGTAAACACATGATATGCTATGTCCAGCTCATAGTAACATATTGTATTATGATAAGGGATATTTCTACAGAAGTATCAGGCAGCTACAATTTAGCACTGCATTAATTGGTCTGACTGCTGTTCGTGACTCTACTCCAGATTTTTTCCTTCATAGACTGTGTTACATGGTCAGAAACACATTTAACTTCACTCAACGCTGTCCTATTACTGATGAAACAGGGCTTTTACTCAGAAAAAGGACTTGATTTCCCCTATAATGGATCACAGACCCTTTTAGACCCATAGTCCAGTCTGAGCTGTGACCAACAGCAGATCCCTCAGGAGGAGCGTGAGAGCAGGGCAACTACAAACTGATTCTCTCCCAGAGTCAAATTGCTTTGAGCACTTTAGAACTAAGGCATTTTCTAAGGGACAAGCAGTGTTTCTGTGTTTAATAGATTCCAAATGTGATTTGGTGTTGTTTTTGGGTTTTTTTGGGGGGGTTGTTTTTATTGTGAATTCTCTGGGAGAATTCTGCACCCATAAAAGCAGCATTCAGAGCATCCCATGGCAAGACCCAGGGCCTTGGAATTTGAACTTCATTGTGGCATGGTTAAGAAATAATCCTTTCGTGTAGTTTGATACTGCTATTTGCTAATTTCATTTAATGCCCTCTAGCTCAGGGCAGCAGAGAACCATTCCTTATTTATCTCTCTCATTTTTCTCATCGTGTTATAAACCGCTCAAAATCTTTCTCCAGCATTTGCCTTTCAGGCTGAGGAGCACTGGTCAAATCATTGTTTTTTAATTAATGTGTGATCTCAAAAGCTCCTCTGCCAACTGAGACACACAGGTATGAAAGTGCTCTGTTCTCAGGGAACAGGGACCTGGAGAGAAGCAGAATGTTTCCTTTCCCACTTTCTCCCCAAAAGGGTTCAACTTGTCACATGTGTGGTCACTGTTTGGTGGACAGAAGATTGAGCATCACGGCAGGAACAAGAGTTATCCTATTATGAGTTTTAAGATAAACTTAGAAATTACCAAAAGCAATGGTGACAGCTGAGGAAAGAAGTGCCAAAATATTTCATGTAAACTGTACCTGAACTTGGTCTTTTCAGAATCATCAGAATTTTTTCAGTTGTTCCTTGTGGCTTGATTGTTTTTTGTTTTGTTTGTTTGTTTTTGTGGTTTTTTTTTTGTTTTTTTAATTATTTTTTTAACCCTTTTTTAAACTTCTAAACATTATAATGCAAATTTGCATAACCATAAAGGTCACATGACTTCTTGAAGTCTTAATGTGCATGAAAAGAGTGAGTAGCTTGGACAATATCACCAAAATGTCTAGAAAATTTTATTTTGAAAAAATTAGGTGGATTGGGTTTGGTTGTTGGAAATAATTGGGCAGCAAAGAAATAATCTGAGACACTCACCAGAAGATGACAAAACACAAACAGTAATTTTCTGAAAAGAAAACCTAACAATAAACAATTATTTATTGCCTTCTGTGTATTTCCATATAATAACCTATACTTTCATTCTGTGCTTTCAAAATACTTCCTAAATTTATTGTTCGACATTTAAACCTCAGTCTAATCAGGAGCTAAAGCTTCAGCAAACTTCATATATACTGAATGAAAAATCCAGGTTATCATCCCTTCTGTCTGTGCACTGCCTCGGCTGTACATCATCCTTTAAAATGCTGTATTCATAAAGGGATATAGACATTTCATATCTATTTCAACTCAGTTTTGCATTTCAAGTACTGGTGCACATGGTGGCTGTTTTCTGAGAGGTTTAAACACTGAAATGATACTTAATGCCAAAAAAAATGGGCAATTTTAAGCAGAGAATCAGCACAGGCTAAAAAAGATTATTTTTCACTAACAAGTCATCCTGCCCCACCTTAGTTCACCTGTATTTTTCTAAATTTGACAAATTAGAAATAAGGACATACAGAAAGAACAAGAATGAATAATTAGGCTCAGATACCTGTTGGTACATGGATTTGCTTTAGAATTACTTGTTCTTCTAAGGTTGTCAAAAGTTTTTTACATGAGACATTGCTCCTGTTTTTTTAATTGAGATTGCTTACAGTACATATTTATTGTTCCCAAAACTGAAAAATTAAATAGGAATTTATTTATGAATGGATGAAATTTGGAAAAGATGCTATGGGAATCTAAGAAGACTTGAGCCCTGCCTTCTGAAATTGGAAATAAAAGATTATGTTATTATGCTAATGATACAGGAAAGAAAATATACAGAATTTCCACAGGAAAGATGTCATAACACTAACCTTCTAGTTTCAACTGTCTTAAACACAGGGAGTTTATTTGCAGTACCAAAAAATATACTCAAAATTACTATCCATTACATGAAAATTAAGAGCCCAACAGCAGAGGATAAAGTGGCAGCCTTAACTAGTAATGTTAAAATAATTAAAAAAAAAATTAAACTGTCTTTTTATTCTATATGGCCTATTGAGATGCAATGTTAATAAGAAATAAAAAAAACTTTTAGCTTAAATATATTCATAAATTTTCAGTATTATCTTTCAAGAGAAGCTTTTACTCACATCCACCTTGAATTCTCAGGCATTGCATCTGTTTTTTTTCTCTTCTCTGTCTACAGATTAACATTCCAGGGAAGCTGCACATCTTGTTTGAGTTTGTCTTGTTTAGCTTTCCCATATTTACCCCTAATTCTTTAAAAGCAAGAAGGATATTATGCTTACACAAGGTCGTAGCTCAGTAAAGCTTTTGCACTTAATATTAAATACCTGAATAATCCCAGATAGGTCAGGACCATGTTTCATGAAAATGCTATGCATGGTTTAAAGCCAGACCTTCTGGATTTTCACCTAACCTATTTAGGGTAAATTTAACATGATTTTTTAGGTTAAGAGTAATATTCTTAATTAAATACCTAAACTGAATGTTTATTAGGATATGAACAGCTCTATGCAAAGAAAAAAAGTACTGAAAGAATGGGATGAAAATACTCATGATATGATTTCACTAAATAATTTTTTAAATGTATCAGTGACACAACCTGCAAGAAGAAAAACAGCAGCCTACAGGAACACTCTAATTTTTGTTTGCAGAGCTCACTTAACAGGCAAAAATCCTGGGCTACAACACAGATAATCAAGACATTTATACCTTTGAGCTCCTGCAGACATTGTTCACTATGTATGACCAAATTAGCAGTAAAACACAAACACATAATCTAACCTGTAAAAGATGTCTTTTCCTATTATTATTATTCTTTGTGTATCCTGAGAAGATTAAAAAGGAGGCTAGGACAGCCATAACTATCATGGAATCATGGAATATCCTGAGTTGGAAGGGGTTCACAAGGATCATCAAAGTCCAACTTCTGTCCCTGCACAAGAAACTCCCAAGAATCTATGTCTACTGTAATTAATAAATTAATAAATATCCATTTTGCAATTAACTAATATGCACAACAAATAGCATGGTCTAAGAGGCTTGAGGATTTCCTATTGCTCCAATTTGGTAAGTACTTGAAAGAGAAAAAAGTATTGTGGCAAAAAAGAAATTAAGCCAAATGGATTTCTGAATATCAAATGAACACCTGAAGCAAAAAGCTTGCATAGAGTAGACAGAATGTTCTTCCTCTCCATTTAGTCCAAAGGTTTTTGGAAGGCCATGTTTTGTAAAGGCCAAGGTGCTATTAGCAGAGACCAGAAGGAATGAATGGAAAGGTCAGTCATGTGCAGCAGCAATAGTTTCTTCCAAGAGCCTCCTGTTTTGGAGGAGTCATTACTTCAGTGTCTCCCACCACAGTCTTTTAACTCAACCTATGTCAGCTGCATGGCTGCCTTCCATACATTCTGGCTCTGTAGGAACTCTTGACTTGCCAGAAACACAAGCCAAAGTGTGGGAATGTTTGTGTCCTATAAAATAATGCAGTTATGCCAGAGAAAAATCAGAGCCAAAATGACAGGAGACTGTATTTCTTAAAGTGAGTGAAGCAGGGAAATACCTACTGGAGAGGCTTAAAGCTTTCCTAGCACTATTCACACGGAACTGCAAGGCTGTGATATGGGAAGCTCTGGCCACAACACTGGTGCTCCAAGAAATACTGAGCTACTCTGCTCATTTCCTGTAATGATGTTCCTTACGCGACTCTTATGCAGTGCAGATGACAGCTAAAATTACTGAACTCAGAAGTATACTTTAATAAGGAATTGAAAACCTTGCAGCACCATTAGCCTTCTATGTTTTACTAAAAACTGAAGTGGAAAGGCTAGAATGGCCATAGTGATTTTAAATGGTCTTTCAATGTGCCTTCACTGTATCCATAGATATTTATTCCAAACACTTATGTTAGAGGTGGTAGAATGGAAGAACCAGATTTTAAAAGGAATACTACCTGTGCTAACCCAAAATGTCAGACAGAACAACAGCCATAGACACTTTCTCCCAGTCACATGCTTTGCTTCTAGCAAACTCTCTATACTAAAACCCATGTAACTAATTCAGATGTTTGTGGAACTCAATATATACAAATGCAACAACTCAAATTTAAGGCAATCAGATGTTTCCCTTAGTCCATTAAAAAATAGTCTAAACTAGCTTAGATTTCTGAGAGAAAAAACTTTCAGAACAGCATTCTGAACATAGGGAGAAAAACATGATTTTGAGGAGAAAGAGGGAGTCTAAATAAAGAAAATAGAAGCAGCAATAGAGTGAAGGAAAAGATACCAGGAAGTCTGAATTATTCAGAGGACTTCCCTGTTTTCCTTTAAAGACTTCAGCAAGTAAAGTCAGTCTTCTACATTAGTAATCAATGGGACATCTGTTACATTTTGGCTAAGGGTATACAGCATCAGGAAAGGAGAAAGCAAGTAGAGACAATAAGAGGACAGAACTAAAAATACTTACAAAATATGTATCTAAGTTTGGAATAACAACATTGTGGAATAAATGAATAAAACACATTTTTTCTGTGTTTTATAACTGATGACTGGATGATAATGAAGTATGGATAGAACATATGTCTTTAACATTTATAAAGTGACATAAAGAATTTAGTTGTGAACAGAATTTTGTCATGAAAGTAAAAAATTACAGCATCATTGTTTTGATTTAGTTACATAATAGTCAGATGTCCCTTGAAACTCTCCTAGAAATCCAATTTCACATTTTCTTAGCATGTCTTCTCATGTATGAAAAAAACCAGGGCAAACTGAATAAGCTTTGTTGTATAGCAAAAGAAAGGAGATAATATTAGGATGAAAAAACTCTTATTTCCACTCATGACCTTCTCCCAGATATGAAACTTCCTCCCCAGAAATGAAGGACAAATGCAGTGTCCAGCTCAGCCGGACAGCCAACAGCTCTTAGTGGCTTGAACTCAATCATGGTCTACTGTCTAAGTATGGAATGGCAGCAAAAGTCTGAAGTCTGTCTCATTTTCCAAAGCAATGGAATACGTGAGATCTTCCCCAACCTCAGCAGAGCCAGGCTTCTGCCCACAAATCCTTACCTCTTCATGGATTTCCACTGACATCATTGCACTGTGTAGGTAATTGTCCATGAGAACAGATTTATCTGCAGATTATGGGCCAGAGTTCGTGTCTACTGGGTTGTCTGGTTTGCTGTATTCATCTGGGAGTCTTTTCAGGTTTGGATATTAAACTCTGCTGCTAAACCCCCAGAAATTTTCCCTTCTCATTCCTCTCCAACTTACTGCTGAATTCTTGGGATGGAAAATGCCAGAGAGAGTGAGATTTTCTGAAAGACATACTTTGTGAAGCAAGATACTGATCTTATCCTTGCCCACCAAAATCTTTCTCCTTATATGAAAAGACAGATACATGAACAAAAAAAGTAAATTCAGATTTGGACTTTAAAAAAACCAATATTGCAGAGAGATGACAAATGCTACAAAGACTTTTTTGGTGCATAGGCTTCAGCACCTCTTTAAAAGGCAGCCCTGAAATAAATTCTAACCCTATTGTTCCTTCTTGTGTTACCAGCAAAGCAGTAAATCAGAATGTGCTACTTGGAAAGTTAGTTATAGAAGTTCAGGTTATTTGATGGCATTTACAGAGACTTGGCTCATACTTAAATTATATACTGTATTTAGTTACTTAAGAAAGGGAGATGCATACCATTATGCACAATAATTGTAAGCAGTATCAAGAGAAAAAAGGTATTTTTTAAAAAATAATTCATTATGATTGTCATAAATTTGGAAAACAGTTTCCTAAATGACAAAACAATGCATCAAGAAACCTTGTATTTCATGTCTGCTTAAAAAAGCCACAACCAGAAAAAAAAGTTACTAAAACCCACTCTTCAGGGTTGCTTACTTCTATTACTTGCAGAGAGAGTGTCCTAATGAGAGAAAAAGAGTATAGAAATGTGAAGATCTGGCCAGTTTTACATTCCTGAGCATTTTACATTTGATTTCAGAGGGTAGGATGTTTCCAAAGTGTTTTCTTTGAGTGCTTCAATTCCACTGCAGCGCAAAGAGTGTTTCTGTTTTCTCATTGTGAGAATGATAATTTTAATTAAGAAATCAGCGAGCAGCTAAACTAATGATACATTTCTATTATGGCTATAATTTAGAGGGACAGAGGGAAAACATTAGAAGATAATCAGAATCTCCTACTGAGCATCACCTTCTGTAGCACAGATCCTTGCACATCCTTTGAACAAATACCTGGGACAATGTAATATTTACCTGGATGCTATGACAATTTTAACATTCATAGTTCCTCTGACTGGTTCTTCACAACCTCTCAAGAATTCTGCTGTGCAGAGCACTTTTCAGCAGGAAGGGCCACTGTGCAAGACATGAGGTTTGCCTTGTGTGGATTGAGGCAAACTGTACTTGCATTTCTTCTGGCTCTGGACTGCATCCAGAGCATTCTGGGTGTGTAACTTTGAGTGAAGTTCATGCTCCCTGTGACCACACCGCCAAGGGCTGCTAAATTAATGTGTGCCTGCCCTGGTAGCATCTCCTTCTGGCACGGGTCTGGGTGACTGCTGTGCTGCAAGTGCTGCTGCTTCTGTCTCACTCCCATTTGGCCCAAAACTTATAGAGAATCCACTTGCCAGATTACAACTGTGTGTAAAAGTATGGTTTATACATTTAGGCTGCTTGGCCAAATGTGTCTGTCATTCACCAGTCAAAATAATTGTTAAAGTTTGAAAAAAACAGAATAGAGGTGAGAGTTACACTTGGCTGATGTAAGAGCTTTCCTATACCTCTGCAATGGTCACTTTTAATAGCAAAAAAGCAATAAAAGATGCAGTGATTGGGAAATCACATGTAGAAGTAGACTTAACCACAGGATTCATGCTTGTGTTAAATTTCAGCTCCTTACTATACAAATTTGAGAATGTTTATCTCTGTGATTCTGCTCATGGTGAAGCAGAAGAGAACCACAACTTTCAGCTCACAACACAGGAGTGCATAAGAAGGTGAAAACCAGGGGCTGATCTCTTTGCAGTGAAAATTAAAGTGGTGATGAGCAAGAAGGAATTTGAAGGATCAAATTAGTGTTCACATCTGTCTATTCCACTCTAGTCCCACTTACATAGGAGAACAAAATTGCCTCACAACATCAGATCTGACAGAGCTAGCTTGTCATGAGGCAGCATATCAAAGCAGCAGCTGTAGCTTCAGTCTGACTACTTTTGTTGGCTTCTGATGTAAACTGGGGGGTGGTGGGGATGACTGAAAGTAGAAAAATATGAAATGCTAAGAGAAATGTGTGATATTTATTTGGGCTAATCTATGTGATGGAATCTCAAACTATTATTTTTTCTTAATAATCCTATTTATACTCAAATATTTTAAAATTATTGCTTTGCGTTTGTCATCTTCCATCTTTCTTCAGAGGAACTTCATCAGGCCTGCCCAAAGCCAACTCAAATCAATGAAATTAATGTCCAAGTGCCACTGTAATACCAAGGAAGACTGAGGTGACTGCAAGAAAGCATAGCTGATAGTGTACGTTCAAAAACTCAAACAACCAAACCCAATAGACCCTCTGAGAAAATTTTAAATTGCATTTGAATGGGTGTAAGCTTG
This sequence comes from Poliocrania exsul, assembly GCA_035041345.1. Classification (NCBI taxonomy): domain Eukaryota; kingdom Metazoa; phylum Chordata; class Aves; order Passeriformes; family Thamnophilidae; genus Poliocrania; species Poliocrania exsul. The sequence continues at coordinate 31,905,611 of JAWWLZ010000177.1, forward strand.
GAGTATTTAGGACATACTGTTTTCAGTCAATTTTAGCCATCCAAGTAAGAGTGAAATACTAAAAGGATGTGAATCAAAGTATTTTTATTCCTTTCTCAACTAATCATCAAGAAAAGATAGGCTAATACAGAACAGATGCATACATGTGTTCAAGTGCTAGAAGCAATGGCTTGTATGGCACATTTGAGAAGCCAAAAATAAGAGAGAAGCTTGATCACAGTGTCCAAAAGCATGAATGTATATGCCAAAAATCCAAAATGTTGAACAAAATTACTGAGAAAAACAATTTAAACATCACATTGTGTAAATAGACAAGAGAAAGAGAAGAAATGAAGGAAAGAGCAGAGAAGGGAAGGAAACCAAATACACTCACACAGTGGCCTAAATTAAATGGCAGTTATGCCAGCTTTACATCTGAAATTGTAAACCCTTATGTAATATTGAATTATGCTTCAATCTACTAAAATCAACTTTTGTTCCAAATAGAAAGCTATGAAATATTAAAATGTAAACAAATTAGAAATTATTCTGATTTATTAAAAGAGTTTGCAGATTGTCAGAATGACTGTTTCCCACATGGCAGCTTTGAAATGTGCTTACAACAGAGACCTCATTTCAAGGGCAAAAAATAACAGAACAACCTAAGCACATTTAAAGTAGTATTAGTTTCAGGAACAAATACAAGAATTTTGATTTGTGCCCCTGAAGAGACCTTTTCTAAGGTAATCCATAAAAAGAAATGTTTAGGTTTTTTCTTGTGACTTGGTTTACCTAACCAAGTTAAGAAAAAAAAATCTCAGTTAAAAACCAGGAAAAAAATAGTAGAAATAGAACATGCATTACTTGAGGGAAATGATTGGATGCTGTAACTCAGATCAAGTAACATAAGCTGCAAAGGAGCCAGGCAGTCACTTCTCTCACTCTGGGTAAGAAAAACTCTCCGTCAAATTGCTTATATCTTGCAGTAGAAAACCAAGTCCTAGGAACTTTGAATTTTGTTTTAACATGAATTTCACTTCAAACACTCAAAAAAGATTTCATTGGGGTTCATTGGTGTCCATTGACACTACTGAAACTTAAACTGGACTAATGGCATAGTGTTCACACAAAATCCCTCTCAAGGCATGAGTTGGATGGCAATATCACTTACAAAAAGCATAGCTTATTATATATATGGATTGCATAAATATTTTTTTAAAGCAAACAAATTTTCTGAATGCAAATTTACTCACAAAGCAAGACAGTTTCACATGCCTGACAGGTGGACCATAACAATTTTAGTGGTTTTATTTCAAATAATGATTTATATACCTTCAGATGTCATTGCAGTGACATAATGTGGTTTCTATAAGTGTTTTTAATATATATAAATATATATATAGCACATTACATTTTCATATCTATTAGGCACATAGGACTACAAATCAAAAAGCATTTTATATAAATGAATATTAGTTTCTCAGCAAAGGTGTCCTCCTGCTTGCATAGAGGACAAAGTTGTAGAGACTCCAGTGGGAATAAACCAAGAGCCTCTGGTATACAGACAAAAGCACTAAAAACGTCCAAGGCAACCAGTGGTGAAAATTTCTCCCTGGGGAAACAAGGACATGAGTCCCCTCAGACTGATAAGTGAATGGAAACCCCATCTGCACTGGTCTACCCAACGCTTAGAGCAGAGCTTTCCACAGAGCTTTTAAAAATAAACTTGTATAAACAGAGGCCCAAAGTGGTGCCCTGCAGTACGTACGTGCACTCCTGCACGCATGCTCCATGCAGCGATAGGTTACTCTATCGGCCTTGTTTAAATTACCACAACTATTGAAAACGTAAAGTTCTCAACTTCCCAAGAATGTGTTATGTGTGCTCCTGGAGCACGTGCTGCACTGGGGCTGCCTCTTGTTTAGTTGTTCAGCTGTCTAGTTCTTGTATCAAAGTCAAGTCTGGGTAGAAAACAGGCTCGGAGCTCTCCCGATAAAGGCAGTTCTGGGCATGCAGTGCATAAGGGACAAGAGGAACTGCAATGTTAAAACAAGGAGATGCCCAAGTGATAACAGGTAGCAGCTTTTACTATGGCTTTGAGTTTTTTTATTTTGTTTTATTTTGTTTTGTTGATAGAGTTTTGGGCCCAGAAGGTTCCCTTTACCTAAGTCTTTCTTGGGTGCTAAGCTCTGGTTAAGATGAGACTTGAATTTTGGGACACATGACCCCCAGCCACTAGCACAGTCAGTCAAGCAGTGCTTGGGAAAAGCACAGCACTAGAAAAAGCAGCATCAGTTTGCATTTCTGGCACTGTTTCTGTTTTGCTGGTATAGTGAAATTTTGGACTCTTCTGGTCCTGCCAGCCAGCAAGATTCAGTATCTCAGAGTCTTCCTGCCTCCTCCTTGCAGCAGCAGGCTGGGTAATAAGCAACCTAATGAGTAAGTATTTCCCTTACATTCCAAAGAAAACTTTTTTTTAAACCGAGCACTGGAAAACTATTTGAACCACAAGGCCATACAGGTTTTCAACATTTTTTCATGCTTCCTTCAAATGTCTTCTAAATTGTGCTTGCAGTTGTAAAACAAGTATTGGATATATGAAAAGTTGTAATATTTGTAATACACAAATGAAAGGGATGCAAATGTTTACATTTATGAAATGACTCTTTAGAAATGTTGACATGCTATTATCATATTATTCTGGAAGAAATCTTGTACCTTCTCAAATAGATTTATGCAATAGGACCACATGAGAGGAAAGTCTAGTGTCACGCTTAAAGTTTGTTCACATTCAGAGCTGACCATCCAGCAAAATTCAGAATCAGGAAAGTTTAGAGAGCTTGGAACAGGCCTCATATAAAGCATACAAACCTCTCAAACTCTGTAATAAGGGTTGCTTGTTCAGGAAACTGAATTGTTTATTTAAAGCTGCATGCATACGCATGAAAAATTCAGACCATATTAAGACACCCTATTTCATATCCTGCTCTGCTAATCAGTTATCTATCTCAAATGAAAAAAACTGTTGATTTACTTGTTGAACTTTAGGACATTCCAGACTGAAGCTAATACCACAAGTAATATAAAATATGAAAGGCAAACTGAGCACACTTAAAAAAAAAAAAAGTGCTCCAGACTGCATTTCCTTCTCAAAATTAGTCAGCCAGAAGGTGGTATGATTCTCGAACCATGTTTTTCCTAGTCCTAGCCAAATCAACAATTTGCATTATTTCTAGTGTTCAGCATGAGGAGCAGAGCACACAGATGTATGCCTGTCAGCTTTTCCAGTACAACACACAAATATTTTCCTTCCACAGAGAACTAGGTCCTTGACTCAGTGTCTTAGCAAGCAGGCGTTATTCATTATAACACAACACAGATGCAATTCAGATTTCATTTACATTACTTTCATTCAATGAGTCAAGCTGCACATTTAGATGAGCAGAATTCCATGCCCATAATACGTTTTACGGAGAAGAATGGAAAATTACTGCTGTTTTTTAAGGAGTTCAAAGGGTTGCAGAGATGGCTTTCTCAGGGGGCCTAACCTCACTGCACTTCATTCAAAGACACTAAATAATGCTCTTTATGTGTATTTCTAACACTAGCATGGCATATTGGTTACAATGTTGAAGATTTAATTGTATTACTCTACAAAGCCTTAACTATCATTGTGCAAACAGCAAGGCTGTTTCTTTTCCCTTGCCTCAAGACCATGAAATGTGCCAAGTGAGGAACTATTTTGGTTTTGCTTCTTTTGTCAAAGACTCATAATAATGATGGATAAAATAAAAAGAAGAGCAGAATTAGTGGTGAAATAAGTATAAAAGCTAAATCAATCTTTGCTTATGAGGTAAAATTCTCTATATCCAGCAGAAGACTGAGTTTAAAAGTGTTTTTATTACCCCTTGTTCCTTCTACAGCATAATGTGTTGCTATCAGATAGTTGCTATCACAAAGATATTTTTAGTGTGGTTTTGAATCTAACCACACTTCAGCTCTATTAAAGTCAAAGTAAATACCACCCATACCCTCTGCAATTATTTAGGTTTGATTCAGTCTGCATTTAATCAGTCTCCTTGAACTGAAAAACTTTAAGTAAAGTTGGAAAATCTGAATGAATTCATGAGGATTTGTGCCTAACCTGACATCAGTATGTAACATCAAATAAATCACTTTCAGTGAATTTTATAACATTTCTGTGCTTCCAGTTACAAGTATCAGAGGACCAACATTCCAACAATGAAAGACATAAAAGGAATAGTGTTTGAAAATAACACTCCAAAACAGTTCTGAGAAGGCAGACTACAGAACCCAACATCAACATTAAAAGGTGCACAGCTGGGAGCAAAGTGAGGCACAGCTGCCCCAGAAGGCACAGAAAGAGCCGTCCCTTCTTTGGACATTAACTAAACCTCCTGGAACCTCAAGGCTCAGGATACTATGGTATGAAAGACTCTTACCACTTCCAGTAGGGAATTTGGAGGTGCGTACTGGGCAGCCTCAACTTCCCAAAGCACACTGCAGTTGCTTGCTGTCTGCCTCCTGCCTCTGCTGAAGGTGGCAGCTCTGATTCTAAGCTGCCCCCAAAGCATATCACACTTGGTAACCACAGCACAGCAGCTAAACTCAGGCTGCATGAAAAGCACTTTCACTTATGTACCAAAGAGGCTTCATTTAAAACAAGGCAAATAAAAGTACATTTTCCATCTCCTAATGCCAAGGACAGTAGCTGAGGGTTAAGAAATTTGAGTGATTCTTCAAAATTGTTCTGAAAACTGAAAATCTGCCACAGGTTATCGCTTTGAACAGCATAAAAACATGAGCAATGTATACAATGCAACAGATGTTCCTTCAGCTGTTCCAGGTGAGGGAAACACAGGATTTAACTAAGTATTCATTACACCCAAAGGCCAAAGATGCTGTGGATCACCTCAAGCAGAGCTGTTGCCACAAATGGGAAGGATCAGTATTGTTATCAGGAGGGGATTTGGATGCTGATACTATCAGCAAGGATGTGGAAAATGTGTAATATAATGATAATACCCAACAGTATTTAGGGGAGACAGTAACTCACATGCATCATATATCATGTATTGTATCACAACTATAGATCAGTGAACAGTATGCTGAAATTCCAATTGAAACCTGATTCATAAATGTAAGTATATAGAAAGAATAACCAAGCCCGCAACTAAAATCCCCCAAGGTTCACAATAAAATAGGCCAACCAATGAATTTATTACTACTGTAAAAAAACACCCCAAAACTTTATAGAGATCTTCTATTACTTCTCTGTTTCATAGGCCCTCTTTAACACCTTATTTCAAGTCTATTTATTTGTCTATTTTAACAGTGTTAATATTATAAGTTCTGGTTATCTAAACAGACACAGTTAGCCATAAGCTGCCAAAAGTGACTGCAAGAAGTCCTTTTATTTGGTCTTAAGGAAGCAAAAGAAAACTAAACTCTGAGAGACATAGGATCTTTACAATAAAGTTTTGTGTTTGAATAATGCTCAGCTCTAGGGCTGTCCGAGATGCAGACAGTGTAATTTGTACAATTTGTTCCCATATAACTAGCTTAAATATATTTAAAACAAATCCTGCCCAGCAAAACCCTGAGTTAATGCCCCTCAGGAGCTCAAACAGACTACCAATCCCATCTCCACCTTTACCTGAATTTTAATTCAAACACTCAGAAAATGAGAACATTACAAAGAAGGTCAATAACTGGCAAGACCAGACTAAATCAACCCTCAGTCTTTGCATAAAATGTGTTATCTTTGAAATAATTAGAAATGAGTATTTAAAAGTCATATTTTCACAGACTAAGATGTAATCTCTGAACACTCAAGGTTATTTTCAGAGAGAAGATCTGATGTGACATTACTCTTCAGCCTCCTCTGGCAGATATTTTATAAGCCTATAATCCAGCCTTATGGATTGGCAAGCAGATGTTAAGTATGCTGTTACCTTTTAGGATTTAATCTTACTAGGCCTAGTAGAAAGAACTTTTTTCTCCCTTAAGGACTGTTTATCTTTTCTCAGGAAACTTCTGCAAACATGAAATGGCCATGGCAGAAGAAGTTCCAAACTTAGATTGTGTTTACATCTCTTTCTGCAACTAATCAGTCTATGGATTAATCACGAACTGTAGGTTATCTTCTGTCACTCCAGAAATCTGCATGTTCAGGAATGTCCCTGGAGTTTTTTTTAATTATGAAAATTAAACAAGCTTAAGACTTCTCAATTTTCACTCACTGAAATAATGTAGGTTAAGTGGTGGCCATCTGCCCTTTGGTGTAAGGGGGCCTTTACATTTCATTCATGAAGATGTATTGCCCTCCTCTTGTAGTCTTGCAGAATCTGTGCACTTGGCTAATGGTCACAGCTATCATTATATCCAAGATATGAAAAAAAGGGGAAAGAAGAGGTTTTGGTCATACAATAAAACTGCTGTACCAGATCAAAACTCCAACTATTTTGACTTCCATCTCCCATACTAGGTGGTATCAATTGCTTCCAGGAAAAGCATAAGCAATCCTGCAGAGCAGCTACAGAATAATAAATCACCAAGTTAATTTGACATTGCCAAAGCTTTGTTTATATACAACCATATATAATTCCTTCCAAACCTTGTTTCTTGTTGTGCTGTTTTGTAAATGTTTTGATAGCTGTAATTTGCTCTCAAGACTATCAATTAAAGTCAGTGAAAAGTTAATGATTCTTTAGTATGCTTTTTATAGATATTTTAAATAGAATATTTTGGGAAACAAATAAAAAAATTAAATTCAGCATATTTAAAGCTGTTTATGGCAAGATGTCTTAGTAACTCTTCCTGCTTGTCACACATATATAGCTGAACAGAATGGAAGTGGGTGCTCCTAAATTCCATTTCAAGCATTGCCTGTTACGACATTAAGGAGAGCAATTAATTCACTAAGAAAATTACATATAAATCACTAAAAGAAGGCTCATAATTTGCTTATGTTTCTAGAATGTTGAAAGCACCACCTAACAATAGAAAAGGAAAAAATATGAGTATTTTTATTTTTGTAAAATATCAGACAATTTTCTTTGATAATGCATCATTAAATAACCCACTAAAATTTCCAGGTGTCCTTCTTTAAATATCTTCTCTTCTATTACAACAAGCAGAGCAAACATAGTGGTTTTACGTCCACTATATCTATCCACCCCAGTTATGATTCCACTGCCTTCAGTGAGCACTCCAGAGAGGGCTCTGTGCTGTCACATGCACTGAAGGTTTTAGGCTCCATGATGTCATTTTGCCCCCAGTTATACACAAAAAGTTTAATTTTCTCAGACTTCTTTTTCCATACCAGAGAAAGATAGCATTGCAATACACTTTTACATTGACTTTGTGAAGAAGAGTGAATAAATTCCGTACACAGGCATGTCAAATACAATGAAATTTGATGAAAGAAAATTCAATTCTTTCAGAAGCATCTGCATTAAATACAGAATGAAATTTCCACATTAAATGAAAGGTTAAAAAATAAATAAAAATTAAATAGTTGCACAGTACAACAATGTATATCTACCTTTGTATGTAACAGTGCAGCACACACTGATTGAACTAATGTACTTTTTGGAGTGCCATCCAAAGGAATTACTGAAGCTGCCAGAATTGCACACCTGCAACTTTCAAGCATATTCCTGACCTCAACTTGTACCATTCATTTTGTTAAAGAAGTTTTTGGGCCAAGGACTCCTGCAACAGGCAGGTAATTTGATACCTGAGAGAAGGGAAAGGGTGTAATATTCACCTCTCACAGAACTGCAGACATCAAAGGGAAACCACCTTGAGCTTCAGATACTCATCTTGGTCTGGTCTGAGTCACCCTCACAGGTATCCCACTGGTTTAAAGTGTTAGAAGCTACAAAAATGTGTGGAGAGACATATTAAAAAAGGACTGCACACTGTGAATGACACTTTTTCAGACTGTATTCCAAGACATTATTATTTGCCTTCATTCAGAATGATGCAGGAAGGACTTTTGATTTCTGATTTTCACATTTTATAGATTTTAGGAACACAGTAGCTGTAGCAAAGTAGATCTAGCATGTTAATATTTCTAGCAGCTTGATTTTCATGTCTATCACTACCCCTGTCCCAGAACAGTGAGCTCAAATTCCTTAGCTATTTAGTCTTTTTTCAAGGTAGAAGGTTGAAGAATATCAAAAGTAGATATAAACACAGGGCAGAGTGACCCAGAAGTCAGAAGACTGGAAGAACTCCAGAAGCCAGAGGAAGAGGAGAACTGATAAAGAGGAGATCTCACTGACCCCAGACTCAAATCCTGAGGCGGTGGAACAGGGGTGGGACTGGGTCAGGAAAAAGCTGAACTGAAGATGTGTAAAGTAATGATTGGATGGATCATATTATGAAAGCCATGGAAATTAGAGCATGCGTCGATGTATTCCTGGGTGAGCCTGGGTGCTCATTAAAGTTACTACCCTCTTATCTCCTAAAAAACTTTGCTGGGAGTCTTTTTTACAGACTTTTCAGCCATCAAGAAAGAAACCTGAATAATCTGAAGTAGTTAGAGATAGGAATGAAGGGAGAAGGATGATTCACTCTCGTGACATAAGAGTCAGTAACTGTCATTTTGGAGCTCAGGAGCTCTTAGTGATAGCAATCTCAGTGCTATTTGGTTTTCAACATAAACAGATGGGACAAAGTATAACATGTTTGGATCTACTCTTGTGAAATCACAGATTCTGCCTTTACAAATCTTTTTCCATAGAGTTTCATGTTTTATGTTCACATGTAATGACTTTTCTTTAATTAGGTGTTTTTATTATTTTCCATCAAATTTCACTTTTCCCCCTTATTAATACTAAAATGCTATAAATGTTATCTCCTGGTGTTCTAAGCTGGGCTCTACTTCAACACTTTGTTTTTTGCCACACTATTTAGGCTAAAATGAAGTTTTAAGAAAAGAGTTTGGAGAAGCACAGAATACAGAAAGAAGCCCACAAGAAAGAAAGTCACAGTGACAGGTTGTCTAGTCTATGCTTTAATCACCATACCCGCAGAGGCCAAGAGTATGCAACAGTAGAGACTGGAGAGGAGTAGGTTCCATCCCTCTCTCTCCCCTAGTGACTCTTAGGAATGCTACATCCAAGATGTCCCTTCCCTTATTTCCTAAGGTTTAACATTCATATTTCTGAAACTCTCAAAACATTCTTTCTTCACAAAAAACTATTCTGCACTCCTTACTTAAAATTTATGCAACAGCTTTCAGCCGCATGTTGAGTTTTTTCCCTGGTTTCCCTGAATTTCAGAGTGAAACATTTCGTTTTCACAAGTGTGAACATTACTTGGTTGCTTGCCTGAAAAGTTCTAAGTGAAAAGTATTTGGATCCACCAGTAAATAGGAAAAAACCTCACAATATTTTGGAGATTATTGCTTCCTTTTTTTCTTGAGTGAACCTGTTCTGCTTAGAATCCAAAGAATACCTATTTATCTAACTATTTGATGCTGTGATTGATGCTACAGTATGCACAGCATGCATAGCATGTTCTTAAATCATCTAGAGATCACAAGAACTTTCACCTTAAAAGGAAAAAAGATGAATTCTGAAAGGTGTTTCTGCTTTGTCATGGGACACAATTTTTTTTCACAATGATTCTAGGATACTATTTTAATGATTTTTTTTTCCATTTTAATAGTCTCCAAATTTACCTATCAAAATAATGGAGACACTAAGATTTTAAAAGCAAATTTATCTAATAGTTTCATAATAGGACTGGCAGTTGAACTGAAACAAACATATAAATGGAATCAATCACCCATGCCAGCCAATAGGCTAATTCCATTGACCTCAAGGAAGTAGGATATGCTCTAAAATTTTGCTTTGTAGGAAAAAAAATCAGAATATGAGAAGAGTAATTAAATTTCAGAATAAAATTAATGGATGGAAGTGATAACTTCCTCTTCTAAAAAGGCAAATATTCTTCTTTACATGTGAATGTTTCTTGGTGAAAAAGTATAAATACGTTTCTATTAATAAATTGTGGCCCTACTGAGGCACTAGATTAGATGTAAAATAAAGAAAAACTGAGTCCCTAGGGAAGGATAAGTGTTTATACTGCAGAAGAGTTGCATGTCTGGTACAATAGTATTTCCTTATCAGGTTGAGATATTGCTAAACTGATGTTTTATTTTGTGCCATTTTTATCCCCTCTCCGTCTTTTAGAAACTGTAGGTACATTTTGCATATTAAGACCATGTTATGTGATCCAAAACTGACAGGATTTAAACATAACTATTCTATATAACTACAGTCTCAAAATAATTCCAAATATTTCTAATTTTATATTTGTAAAATAATATCATTGCTCATAAAATTAATGTTTTGTGGAAGACCCTTTCAAGGGAAGTAGATTTTTATGATTAACATGAATTAATGGGAACATTTATGCTCCCTAAAACTGTTTGTGGAACAGCCCCTAGTAGAAAATAGGAATTAGAATGCTTGACTCTATTAAACAAGAATTCCCATTTAGCCATGTTTTGCTCCACCTATTTTAGGACTTAACTATTTTTATAGCTTTTTAAAAATAAACACAGCTTGTTTACTATAATAGAAAGAAATCAAGTAACTCAGAATAAAATAATAATAATAATAATAAAAAGGCTGGGCAATTTGGATTAAAAACTGTAACACTGGCATGCCAACATCTGCACAGCTGGCATTTCTTTTCCAAGTTCCAACTTGCTGAGATGGAGAAGCACATCAATGTAACACCTTATTTGTGATTACTGGGAGCTGTGGAAATCACATCAGGTAGGATAAAAATAAACAACCATCTTTTAGACTTTTTCACTCTGGATATCTACTTATGTAGTGGTGGCTGTTTCTTGTACTTGAGGATATTTATATGGTTCATACTATCCAGTTGACTGCTGGGATTTAATTTTTCTTTTCCTTCCCTTATTTTTTAAGCATCACTGGCTGCATTCTCATAAGCTGTTGTAGTTAAGGTCCTTTCTCCAGTTTTGCAGAAGCACCTTGATTTTTTTCTTTGCACACATATGGCTGTTTTGGCCCACTCTTGCCATTCAAGGCTATTATACACCACTTAGACTTTACACTTTTATATTGTAGTTTCCTGATGAAAAAATTTTCTTTTACTAGTTATGCATTTTTTTTTGTTGCAATTTGCAGTTCTATCAGATCACTGAATCTCCAGATGTTTGCAGACAGAAAGCCGTGATCATTTGAGAGTTTGAAGCCTTGAATTCCAAGGACTAGTACTGCAACCAAAAACATAGAAACAGAGGTTTCAAACATCTCATTTCCTTTGGTTCATGCCTGCACAGCACTTATGTATAATGGGAATATGAATCATGCTAATGCATATGTGTATGCAAGACCAGCCCTTTGGAAACAAGAAACATTCCTAACGGTCCATTATTTGAAATGAGCTCACAACAAAACTATTTCAGCTGCCTTTGGCCCAGGCAAAAATGAGCCAGAGCACTGGCTTAGTTAAGATAGTTGTGAAAAGATGACTATGATCATCACCAGCACCAATGCTTTATTCTCAATTGGATTAAATGAGTTGCTAGCTACTTCCAGCACGTCCTACATTCAAGATGATTTCTTCTAAGATGTTTTCAATTAACATCTGGACTTTGCACCGATGTCACATACCCATCATATTTGCATTATTTGTTCTTATCTTGAGTGCCAAATAAATGGAATTTTGGACTCACTTTTATACAATACTTTCCTTAGCTGTCATTGATGAATCTTTTTTTTATCATTTGTATAGGATTGCTTTGAAATAATTATTTTCTCCTAAACTCCCGTCAGACTTTCCCTCAGGTCAGTGTCTCATAAGTTTCATTTTTGTAGAAGCTATGTCACTTTGATCATCCTTTAGAAAACTTATATTGCAGTACAGTTCTTTGACCATTTTTACAAACTTAATTAGTGGTAAATTTTGTAAACTGACCCATTCCTCTAATTTTGCATCCTGTTTTTTGATGAACTTGTAGAAGATGTTTCTACAGATTACCATTCTAGCATTATTTAACAATTTTTACATCTGCTCTACAGATTGTCATTCTAGTGTTATTTATTAATTTTTGCATCTACTCTCCCTTCACTCTGTATTTGTCTCCCCTCCTCAGCATTCTGTACTCTAAGCTTATAGAAAGGTTGCGATGCCTTTCACTGTCTAAAAGAAAGGGCGATGACATTAGCTCTGTTTAAAGTACTTTGGGAAAGGTAAAAAATTTGGTTTAGTTTAATCCTCTGATATAGGATCTAAGAGCTATGCTGAGTGATACAGACAGATACATAAATCCACAGACACCTGTGTCCATCTTACTGCTGTCCTGATCGTGGTTGCCTGGCCCTGCTGCCTCTCAGCTCTCCAGATCCTTGCTGACAAGGTGTGTCTTTCTTGACTTAGTTCAACTAGCTCGTGAGAAATCTCAGAAGAGGGATTTCTGGGAAGTCAGGAGGAGAGTAGAAGAACAGCAGCCAGCAGTCAGACTGACCTAGCCTTAAAAAACTTTCATTTTACATGTGGAGAGGCTGTGTGAGATCAGCTCTATGCTGACTGTCAGCTGGAAGTAAAACATCCACAATGTGAACAGATCTCGTGGGTTCTCCATGTCTAGCTCTATATAAAATCAGGGTGACTCAGTTTAAGTCATTCTTGGGGTTTAATTTATATTTCTTAACCTAACGTGCCCTGGATCCCATAAATATTGCTCCTACCATGTAGAATGTGTTGTAACAGAACTCTTCAGAAAGGATGTTATGTAAGAGAAGATTTTGCTGCTTGTGGTATTTGCAATCTAATGACATTGTGTTTCCTAGCAGCACTTGAGTTATGCAAAGAACGCATTTTTGCATGTTATGCTTCTCTGTTGGAATATATTACAAGAAGCCAATGGCAAAATGCAAAAGGCACTTTCTCTTGACCAGGGAATTAATTGTTATTGATGGAATACTGTAGGAAACCAAATTCAGGGCTGGATTATTCTCAGTCTACTTGCACCAGCTTTTTTTCTTTTCATTCTTTAAATGCCTCAAATGACAATCCATCCATCACTTTCTGATGACTATTCTACCATCACAAAATCAACCAAAAACAGTGCTTTGAAAGGCTGCAACAATTAGTTTGTAATTTTCAAGTATTTTCTTTCATCTTGAGATTAAATCATTGAGTATGAATGCTCAGAACATTTCCATAGCATCCATCCTATCCTTTAAGCAACCAGAAAAGAACTTATAAACTGTGGGATTTAGGTGACCTTGTGAAGTTTCAAAGTCGAGCTCATTTCTCCTCTTGTCTTCCTTTTGACAAACGGCATTCCAAGAAGCATTGTAATGCTGTGACAACTCTAAGGAAGCAATCAAGAAAGCATAATAAAACTTTTCAAAACAAGCACAGACCCAACTAACCTGGAAAGTAAGCTAATAACTAAAGCAACTTTTCTTCTATGCAGCTGTGTTACAATAGAGGGTCACTTTTGTTGTAAAAGAAAGTTTCATCAAGCATCTCCAACCTATAAACACCATAAACATGTAAAATAAACTCCATGAACATCATACATGTACATGGCATTTTCTTGTCTTTCAACTTTTTTTCCCCTCTGAATTTTCTTCCAGAACAAACATGCTTTTTAAAAGCAAAAACCTCTTTTGAATCTATGGTTTTTCTCCTTCATCAAGTTAAAACAAAATGAATCAAAAAAACTCCTTCAACAATAAAACCTCCTCATGTCCAGAGCTAAAGTCAGGTTTAAAGGCCAATTCAAAACATATTTCCCTCTGTGGTGCTCCTCACACTGACGCTTCAGTTCTAAGGGTTGTCTGGAGCTATTTTTCTCCTGTTTCAGTTCATGTCTATGTGGAATTTGCCTTGAATTTGAAAAAAGGCCTGACTAAACCCAAAGAAAAATCTATCAGAATGAATTTCCAGCGAGACACACCACTACTATGCTGCCCTTTGCAAACCTGAAGCTGAGTGTGCTGACCACTGAAGAACAGATGCAGGCTGGTCTCTGCTACGGGAAGGAAACTGCACTGCTCCCACCTCTGACAGGACACAATGCAGGAGAGAGCAAGCTGCAAAGGCTCATACAGTGTCATCCAGGTCTCAGCTCCACCTGCTTCCCTTGCAAGGGCAGCTTCCAGTGTGTGTGGTGAGGAAAAGTCAGGTGGAATAAGCTTAGTGTCCACTTCTAACCACAACAGGGCATGAATTCAGAGAAGTGTTCTGTGGTTTACTTGGCAAAGTTGGGCAGCTGTGCCCATATCCACACCTTCCCTTAGTAGGGTTTGTTTTCCTTTTTTTTTTTTTTCTGATGAGCTAAAACTGTGACTTACAGTATCATTTTTCAGCTTGCTGTCAAAGTAGGATAATTCAAAGAGCAGCTGCCAGCAGTTTTACTTCATTCTGGCCCACAGCTAATCACTTTTTCATACCAATCTGCAAGAAATATTTCAGCCAAGAACTTCAGGCCCGAACCTGTCAATAAGCTACTTCAAAGGTGATTTACTTGTTTTAACACAATAGCTTCTGCAAAAAATTATGTTTCCTAAATTATTATTCTTTAAAAATGTATTCCAGCCTAAATCGCCTTTGCACTGAATTTAAATGGACTGATTAATAAATGGTGAGTGATGTCTGGCCACTGCAGCAGCCAATGGCTATGCAGAGCTGCAAGTTAAACTTGAAGGGTCTTGTTTGAGAGAGTCTTAATCATCAGCCAACACTCTCAGAAGCTCCAATTTGCATAAATTAGAATTATACATGTAGCACTGCACAGTTTCTTAAATGTTCTTAACTCCTTATGTCCAGGATATTTTCTTGACAGTGTAATAGTGGAAAGTGTGATGCATTTAGCATTTGTTGCAGAAGGACAGGCACTGCCCTGCACACAGCCTCACATACATACCACACTTCAGCCTGTACTGGTAACGTCTTCTTTATCACATTTGAGCCAAGTGTGCCATCACTTTGGGATGTTTGTGCAGTTCTAGCTCCTTATGTTGAAATCATCCAAGACCAAACTCTCTGTCTCACAATGATATGGAAGCAGTAGAAGGAAAGGGAACAACCCTAGGCAAAAACACTTCTGTTACTTCTGAAAATAATGCAAAGGAGAGGAATAATGTTTTTGTTTGGAAACATTTCACATCTCCAAACTAGGGAGCAAGTGTTGAAATTTGGCTGGACGTGGCCTAACATATTTCAGTTTTCTTATGAAAACTCACCAAAACCTGCTGAACACAAACATTTCAAACACTAAGCCTGCATGGGCTTTCTAGGATTTGCCTCATTGTCATTACTCCAGAGACTGCATCTGTCCTGGAATCTGGCCAAAGGTTCAACAGGGATCCCCTGCAACTGGAACTCTGGTTTGCA
>JAWWLZ010000177.1:31921115-31938025 GCA_035041345.1 Poliocrania exsul
TGCAAAGTTGTGGCACTGGAATGAAGTTGTCACTCCTGTATTTTCAGTTATTATTACTTGGTCTTTAGTTATTGAACCATTATTTGAAATTTTTTGGTTATAATCCTTATCAAGCTGTTATCAAGACTTCTGCAAGCAATTTGGTGCTCAATATGACCTGATTGATCTTAATCAGTACAGAAACCTGTGCTTGAAAGTTCCTGTTGTGCCAATAAAACATGAACCACTGAAAATGCAAGTATGGCCCTGGATTTCTCTCTCTACTGTTCTTCAGGCAAATATGGGAAGATTAGCAGAGACCATCCAGATCTAGTTTTGTTCTTATCAAGCAGCAGATGTTGGGGTTTTTTAATTTTTTCTTTCTTTCTGTCCAGTTCTAAGTGACTCATCCACCAATGTTTAGCCACAGCTTTTTGTCTTTGCCAGAATGAGTTTCCATTAATCAGTACATGGATGGGGAAGTGGGAAGATAGAAGACCTTAATTGCCTCTCCAGCTTTGAATGTTTTCTGCAACAAACTTCACTGTTTTACGAATGTTTTTTTTTCAAAGCGCCTTCATTTAGCTCATAATTCTCCCCCAGGTTTCAAAAGCTGTAGAGATCATTTGGGAAATACAGGAATGGGTTAAGCAAAGTTACTTTTTTGGGGGAGAGAGAATTCATTAGGAAAAGGAATAGTTAAATTCTGAAATTCCATCACCTTGATGAGGTCACACTTGATTAGAATCACAGGAATAAAGGTTTTGGATAAAAATGCAGAGGAAGGGAAAAGGAAAATTAACTAAAAAGTGAGCAAGCTAAAGTTAGAAGACATTTACTTGGCAGAAAATATTAAATATTGTATAATGGAAAAAATTTCCAATCTTCACTTCATAGAAAGAGTCAAAATGGCTCATCATCTGATGGATCATCAGACTTCTAAAAGCTGAACCAATTCCTCAGTTAATTAAATATGTTGTGCAACAATCACAGTAAGCAGGTGGAAAATGCAAAGAAAATATTAAGGTAATTTATATTGTATCACATAAATCACACACATAAAAGACTAGAAGCAAGCTCTAACATGCTTGGTTTCCGTAACAAATGTTTACTAAAATTGTAAATAATAATCATTGATGTTAACTACCATTATGCAGAACATTGCAAAGGAAGGAAAATTTGAAGCACTTCAGAACATGATTAATGAGAGCTAAAAGAACTCACCCATCCCTACAATATATCAGTACATAACTACAGGCTTTGGCTTGTCACAGAAATGGGGTCATTGCCATGCAGGGACAGGATGTACCGTTTGCAACAGAGGGGTATACAAGGTATATCTCTGCAGCTTGAGAGTAAACACATAAGTTAATGCTGCTTGGTTAAGATATTCCAAATTACCTGACCATTTCAGGTACTAAAGCTGACACAAATAAAAGACCTTATTTATGGGACACACTGCCTACCAACATTCTGCAGGTCAAATTGCATAAGACATGGAACTTAATTATCAGAAATATAATACAATGCAAAAAAACTAGCCCAAACGAAATAACCTTTGCCCACTCCCCCCCAAAAAAAAACCCCCCAAACACCAAACCAACAACAACAACAACAAAAAACCCCAACAAACAACAAAAAAACATACATGTGTGCTTTGCTACAGTTATGGAACTGTTTTGGAAAAAAACTGAAATTAAGCCAGGCCATTTGAGGTAGAAAGTTAGAAAATTATCTTTCTGAATACTTCCCACTGCTATTACCGTGCCATTTATGTCATGATACATGACTAACACGTTATGAGAGAAAAATCACTTTGCAAGGTAAGGTAGAATTCTCTTAAACCAGATGTCCCTGTAGTTGGCCCTTTCATGTTTCATGTGGAATGTCCAATAATGACAATAATTTTATAACAGGCATGTGACTAGGCAGATAAAAGGAACTGGCTGTATCTGCAATGGACAAAGGATCCTTGTGACTTCAAGTTCTGTGTCTGGAAAGGCCTTTGCATTGCACTGACCATGCTGCCCATTACTTTGTGCCATGGCCACAACCTCAGTCTGCTCAGTATGTACTGTGGAAACTCCTGGGAAGCTGAGTGTTCATGTCAGCAAACATTATGCTACCACTATCACAGAGATTTGAAACACTGTTTAAATCTGCCATTTTTACACACACAGAGAAATGATGGGACTAAACTGATAACTCTGCTGAAAGTAAGTCTTAGAGGACTGTTTTGGAGACAAGTGTTTTACTGGAGATCATACCTCTGAGAACTGCAAAGCAGCCTGCTCAGTAAACTGTTATCAGAGAAGAGTTGCAGATTTTGAGATGATAAGGTCTCTTTAAATCAGTAGGGCCTAGCAATGCTCACTTAGACTGGGAAGGTTAGAAGCCTCTCTTGGTGTAGCAGCTGTTCCTGGGAATGACTTGTTATTCTTTATCAGCTGCATGATGACTCTGTCTGGGTCAGAGCACACATTTTTTTATTCCAATGACTCTGGCTTAGTACACCACAGATGGCTTCAGAACTCTCCATCTTCTACTGTAGTCGCAGAGAAGGAAAATAGTCCTCAGTTTGGCTGATTCCTGTGTAACATTGGTTCCAGTTAACTTCCCTTGCTTGGATAAAAGATTGTGCTTGGCTTTAACAAAATTTGTGTAGAAATGTACAAAATTTGTCAGGCAAAAGCACAGTGTCTTGCAACTTTATTTGTTCATCCATCTGGGGCCTCCCTGTGTTGGGACATGGATGTTGTGCAGGTATGGACTTGCTGCATGTGTATTTATAGGTACACAGATTTCATCTTTGGCATTATCAGGAAATAAAACCTTCAGTTACTGGTATAGTAAAAAACCATGAATAGATAGTATTTCCTAGCCACCATGGTGGCCAAGTGGACAATGCTCAGAGATAGCTGAATTATTTTGTTTTCTCCCAGTTTACATAACTTATCCATTCTGACTTCTAAGTCTGTCTTCTCTCTCCAAATTGATTTTTTTTTCATTTTGAAGACCTTTTTGTATTGCATGCACCATTGTACTGTAGAAAAATTATGATTAGATTTGTCATGCTTACAAACTCCTATATTTAAGCATAATTTTAAATGATCCATGCTTACATAGTCTTTTCCAAAATGTACAAATTATACATAAACTTTTTTTAAATTTGGTTGCTCTGCCTTTGGCTGCTTTTTAAGGAATATTTGTCAGTACTTTTTGACACGCACTGTTAGAGTGAGGTAATTTTTTTCCTTTAGAAAATATTACTTTCAGACAGGTTTTGAAAGGATTCTACAGATGAGGCCTATATAACCACAGTATTCATTTTAAAGATAGGTAAACAAGAAAATTGAAGCTCACTTTGTCTACCCACACCAGGTACAATAGTAAAATATTTTGTATGTACATACAGGAGAAATGTTTTTGACACAGAGTGGTTCCACAAAGAAGCAGAATTTGTTTTGGCCCTTGAGCAAAAGCTGCATTAAAGGGTTTCAGAACTTTTCTGTTCACTGATTGTCTTATTAAAAAATCACTGCTCCATCCGACTGACCAGCCAGTATAAAGGAAGCTATAATTTTTAAAAATCTAACAAATTTTCCATAAAACTGTACTAAATAATTTGAGTCACAATAAATAATGATACTTTATGTGCCTCTATCTATATATTCCTGATGAGAACCACCACAAAATCTACTGACTCTGAAACACAGAATACAGCTGCTTTCATTCCGGGTAATGACTCACCACTGAATGGCTCCCAAGAGGAAGAACTACAGTACAGTGGAACCAGGAGCTACCAGTGTAATTATGAAAGATCACTGTCAGGATGGGATTCCTGTACTCCATGTACTCTCACATTAAAAGGAAGACAGGATGTTTTACTATCTGCAAGCACCTTGCCAACAGATCCTTTATAACATTTTGTGGCATTGTCTTCAGAACTGCTCTGCTGCAGAGCCTGTGCTCAATCCCACAGGCATAAATTCAGAGGCCTCAGGCAAGTGTTTGCTGGGTTTGAAAAACTTGTATAGTTTGAAACAAAAGGTTCACAAAGCAGTCTGCCAAGATTCAGACCATGTTTAAAAATTGAACCAGATAATTAATGGTTGAGTGTCCCCTCTGGGCAGGGTGTTCTCATTGCTGAGGGTCAGTCTCTGTGTCGAGTCCCATTCAGAACATGTCCTACAAGATGTGTCCTACCCCTCCACTGTGTTCTCAGTGATCACCTCACCACCATCATTTGGCATCTGCAATAAACAGTCAGAAAGGCTGCAGTTGCATTAGCCTTCAGTGACCTCTCTACTGTACAAAACATTGTGGTAAAAAAGCTAAATTCTCCTGCTTTTGACATATTTGTAACAGTTACAAGCAAGTGCTTAAATCTGTTTGTTTCAGTTGAACGTAAGAAATCACACAGTAATTTATTTGTTTACCATTTGTTCTTATCATTTCCAGAATGCTGAAATTCTGCAATCTTCACTTATTGAGCTAGATCCACTTTAGGTAAAATCACTACCATCACATTGTTATCACCACAGATGGTCACAATGACCTACTTATGTTGTTACTCTGTTCATGGGGTGGAGCATCAGGTTCATTCTGGTGAACATAAATGCCTTCTCCTGTGATCCAACACTCAGCCCAGTGAAGAAATAGATATAAATTCTACTTGTGCATTTTATGTAGAGATGCACATTTGTGCTTAGGAAGAATGGAGTTTTTTGGGGGTAAAGAGTCTTTGTATTTAAATTTGCCCATCAAGATTTTCAAAATTCAAAAATTTAGAAAGTCTACCATTTAGTTGTAAAAATGGTTGGTTTAAAATTGGGAAAAAAACCCAATGTATTCATTTAGAAAGGAAATGAATAAGCATACACCAGAACTCAAGAGGAGGAATAGCACTACCATTCTGAGGAACTCACATCACGGATTTATGTATCTGAGAATTCCAATGTAAGTGAACAATATCAATTTTAGACAAAATACTGCAATGTCCATTCTGCACAAATCTGAGACAGAGAAACAACTCAAATCTCTCAAATATCCTCAAATATTTAGATCCATTTTTTCCTCTACAATTACTCTATCTTTTTCTTGGAGGATGTAGGAACCCCTACAGTAACTGCACAATTAGAAGATGCTTTCAAGAACTTTTTGAAAACTGGGTTCATATTAAAAAAAAAAAATACAATGCTGTTACCACATTGCAGACAATCCATTACATCAAATGGAAAAGTGTGAAGTAAGAAGCTGAATTCTCCAAACAGTTACTGGAAAACATAACCATTTGGGATACGAAGGAGTCTACAGTCCTTTTCACTGCCAGGAAGGGACTATCTGGCAGAATGAATGAGGTGTTCCCTAGCAAAGACAACCACAGTTAATCACAAAAATATTTTCCTGACTATGAAATAATAATGTGGTTTTAAAATATCCAAGCGATAAAAGTAATAGCAATTTTCTATTCAGAATGTGCATATTTATCTTGGGAAAAGGCACAATAATTCTGTATAGATCTCTAGTTTTATACCACAGATGTATATGAGCAATTGTGTAGCAGCTTCAAGAAAAACATCAACAGTAGTTGAGTATTTTGGAAATATGAGCTATATTTAAGATCCTGAAAGCTTTACAGGAAGTTTTTAAAAGTAATCTTCACTGGACAAAAAAATCTTTCTGCAGCATGGTATGAGTAAAGACAATGTGTGGTCTTCAAACACAGAAGGCATGAGCTGCTAATACCAATTTAATCTTTTACAAACTTGATACTATCCCAGTTGTATCTAGGTATTCCTCCTATTGGCATTGGTGTAATTTGACTGCTGTTCCACTCCTTTTCTGTCCCCAAAGTCTGACTTGGCCCTAATGGTTTTAGTAATCACCTGTTCTTCTTCCTCTTACAATCTTTAAGTATTTCAGCAACATTTTTCAGTAGTGTTTCTAATATCTATTACTTCCCTTCTTATATTTCTGTGTAACAGTTCTGTCCCTGACTAATTCTCTTTACAATGTACTTCCAGTATTTCAATAGGACCATACCCTCCATTAAAAAAAAAATTACTAAATAAATAAACATACACCATTTCCCACATTCAAATTTTTAAAAAAAAGATAATAATCAACTCCATTTCACTACTCTTTCATGTTCCCAGGATCATAGTTCTAGAGGAATCAAGGAGTCTATTCCCTTTCTCTCTGCCTTTATACTGCACATATTCTTCAATCTTCATGCACTCCTCACTGCCAACCTCAGCCCACTCGTAGCCATCTTCATCTCTGATTACAGATAATTTCTCTCAGTCTCACTGTTATGAAGCCTCTGCAGAATGTCCAAGAGGCAAAAATTAAAATTCATTTTTCTGCCTCAACATAGCTGACATTTGCCTTTGTCTAAACCCTTCTACCTGGTGTATTTCAAGTCCAGAGCTAAACTCCTTCTGACTGCACACAAAGCACATGCCACTTTCTCTTTACTGATTTATGAAAGCCTAATATTAATTCAGCAGTTTACAAATCCAAGCTGTTCACATTTCACATCAACCATATTGGGTTTTTTTCCAGAAGTTTTCAATTTTTGGTTACTCTGTCTTTTATTTTGGCAGCTCTTCTGTGAAAATTCATTGTAAGAGTTCTGTGAGATTTCGTTTGGTTTTGACTCTGTCTCTGCAGTTCAGCATCCATTTGGATACGTATATAGGAACTATTACAGCACTGCTACACTAATAATTAATAATTAATAGTAGACTCTTCCTGCTAAGTCATTGACAAAAGAGATACAGAGCACCTTTCCCCCGTAAATTAACAGGTGTTACAAAAGTATGTAAATAGTGTAACAACTTAATTTACATACTAACCTCTATATTATCTTTATATGATCACAAGTCTCCCTTATGCAGGAGCAATTCCATATCAGAAATCTGTCTAAATGGTGATCTTGTTATCCTCACTTCCCATCACAGTGGGGCTGTTTGCAGGAAATTACCAGTATGGTAGGGTGATATCACAGATCAATCACATTAACTTCATTAGGCACTCTTGGAATGGCAGTACCTGATGGTGGATTATTTTCTTGTCCCAATGTGTGTTAATCTGCACTGCAAACAGGCTAATTTGCTGCAACAAGCTCCAATACAAAAGCTCTGTAACTGCATCAACAGAACACTATAGCTGAGTTAAGACCACCTGACAGGAGCATCACACAGCACCAGACACCTTCTGGCCAAATCCAAGCTCTGATAGCCAGTTTGAGTACAGACAGAGGAGTTTTTCTCTGTATTTATTTGTGTTGCCTTCCCTTTGCCTAACATACCAAGACTTCTAATGCTTTCTAAACGTGTGGATAACTTGTAGCCCCATTTTGCTATGCAGAATTTTCAAAGAAGGCTCAAAATATTCAGAATACTATTTGAATGGCTACCTAAATCCATGCTGGGTTGGTTTTCAGTAAGGAGACTCAACGCATTCTGGAAATAATAATGTCAATGTTGACTTCAAAGTATGTCCAGAGTGAGCTTCCTTTCTTCTATCTGATTCATTTTCTCTCCACCTTTGTCCAACCTCTGATGTATGACCCTCATTTAGACTGACTGGGCAGCAGGTTTGTGACTTACTGTCCTCTCAATGGCATTACCACCATCATCTTTTCTCCCTGCAAAATATGCACCAAAGCTTATATTTCATAATAGTTGGTTGAACATCTACTTAAATAGTACTGCAGAGCAACATGGAAAATCAGATAAAATTAAATATTTAAACCAAAGTTTTGTACAAGTATCTTTAGAGTGACAAAAGCTGTTTGTTATTGGCAGAGCTGTTACTTGCAATAGCCTCATTTTGCCCTGGTTATTAAGACTGTAGTTAACACAGGCAGTGGATGACTGCTACATAATAGTGTCAGACACATCAAGGACTATAAAGGAATTTCTCAGAGTATTTTAAAAGAATTTTCTCATGATCTTTTGAAAGAACAGCTGGGCTTGATTAAGCAGAGATGTTCAGGAAAGACTCAATTAGCTATGTGAAGCTAATGAGCATAAGTTAAAGCATATTCAAAATCCAAATAGGATCATCTGCAAGGGAATTTAAGATGCTACAGCTCATGACCACTAATCCTCCACCAATCACTGAGTCATGCATAGCTGTCCTAAATATTTCCACACAAAGTCACCTACTCAAAGAAGAATTCTGTATTCCTCCTCTGGATTCTACTGATTTAAAAAAACCCAAGAGCTAAAGTCTCATGAATTGCACTACTCAAAGCACAGAATTTCACTTTTTTACATTGGAAAGACTTACTCCTTCCTCCATTGTAAATGAAAGATGACTCACCAAAAGTCTGCATAACACTATCCCAAAGTAATAAGACAATGTTTGTTGTTGCACTAATATAGTTAGTCCTGACCCACATCGAAACTATTTCACATAGTCTCCAGCAAAGCTAATCTTTCAAAACAGGGGATAGAACAGTATTTACTTATGTGAAACAACTGTTTAACAAAAGAAGAATATGCATCCAAAAACACTCAGACACCAAGTTTTTGGCCTGCATTTTGTTACTCTAAGGAAGTTGTTATTTTCATGTTTTTCTCAGCACAGCAATCCCACCAAGCTGTGTTCAACAGGCTACACTGAAATAAAACATTCAATTATTTACTTCTGAAAAAAAAAATCTTGTGTTTTCAAGGGCAGAAAGAAAAAAAAATGCTGTATCAAAATGCCATACAGCAATGTAAAATTTTGTATCTGATTACCTAGCAATAAAATTTGGTGTTACAGAGATAATCATATACCATAAATGTAAAAGAAATTCCAGTCCTGGTAAAGAAAATTCCTCTTACAGGTGATAGAATTTTGGGTTCAGGAAAAAAACCCATGGCTTCAAGAACTCACTACCCCAAAAAATTAAACAGAACTTTGACTTCTGTTGTCAGTTTGCTTACCTACTTTTCTATTTTATTCTCAGTCTATGTAATTTTTATTCCTGCATCTCTTGCTTGTGCTATTCTCATGAAGCCTTATGTCAAAGCTTATGCTTCAATATAACTATACATAAGTTCGTAAAAAGGACAAATAAGCCACTGAGGTCTACCTCTCCAAAATGAATGGGATTTTGGAAATGCATACTTATGCTTTCTTGCAAGAGAAATGCACATTCTGAGAGCAATGTTTTTTGACTAACCAGATGTAGAAAAAGTTGAATCATCAATAGGCAGCTTTGTGTCTCCTTATAGGATTAGATGGGAAGTACCAACAGACTGAACAGAGAATAAAATATTTGATGCAAAAAATGACAAAGATAATGAAAACCCCCATATTTTTTTCCAAGAGTTTTGTATGTTTTTTCCCAGCATGATGGTAAAGCCACAAAAGGTGGTGGCTTCCTTTCATTTTTTTTTCTTCAGCATGACTAAACTTTTCAGAGTTTCGTACCAGACATAAAACAAGGATAAATTTCCAAACCAAGAGTATTACTTTTGCATATTGGAATGGAAAAGCAATTGCTCTAACAGACACCTACAGTCTTATTAGACTGACCTCAGCAGCGTGTGACATTTAGGACTCATTTGAGAAAATATTTTAAAACAGTGACATTACTGGAATATGAAGTAGAATGAAACATAGACCTCACAAAGACATATTAAACCAGATTAGGTGGGTATCTTTCATAAGAAAGGTAGTATTGAAAGTAAAGGAAATTAAATAGGTCCACTCTTTCTAGATTCTACTAAAGTATTTAATATTGCATCACTTAGCATCCTGGATTTCAGATACAAAAGTAGCTATGAGAAGGGAAGTCTGGCTAAATGGGAGATAACTAGTGTCACTATTGGAGGAGGAAACAGGACTCCCTAAATAGTTAGTTATGAGGCCCATTTTTATAATGTTAACAACCAAGCAAACTATGAAGCTCGATGAGTTTAAGTGGGGGGCATTGCCAGTAAATATGCAGGAAAGGGACCTATCAAATTTGATATCCCAACAGTAGGTATGACAGAAATGGGACTAAGTTAAGTATACAAAAATGTAGACCTGTCTATTTCAGGAATAATAAGGGCAATCTCATTAGTTAAAACTGGAGAAGGATTAAAACCTGGAGGCAAGAGGAATCAGAGCAGGAATATGAACTCAATACTGGTTGTTAAGAGCTGGAAACTTTCTTCAACATTGAACAAGCAGAGTGTGGCTTGTTCTTAACAATTATGAGATAGAAAAGGATAGACTGAAGGATTTTTAGAATTACAGAAAATCAATCCATTATCTTACATAGTGAAACAAAATTTTACCTGTTTAGCCTGATGAAATAAAGACTTGAAAAAGTGTAATTGCCATCTAGTTTATCAAAGAGATAAGGTAGAAACAGCTTCTTAGAGTACAGTTTACAGATATAACAAGAGGAAATAGGTGCAAATTGCCAAAAAAAAATTGAGATCAGGAATTCACAAAAATTTATATTAGGGAGAGAGAGAGAGGAAGGGATTTGGTCCATTTGTTCTACTATATTTGTAATAGTTGAATGAAAACATCCAGACTGCAATCACTGATTCTTGAGAGCTCTTCCTGTCCTGTGTTGCATGTACACAGCAGCATGAAGGAGTGCACAATTTCAAAACAAAAATATGAGATTTGATACTGAGAAGAGGTCCTGTGCATAGGAAAAAGGGAAATGCAGGTAACTTTTCTGGTTTATTTGATCAGTAAAAATCCTTCTATTCTTATTCCAGTGTTGGCAGATGTTTAAGACTGTGACTCTCATGTTCCAGACTACTTTTTCACATGTTAAATCCTAAGTCTCCCAGGAGTCTCCCAGACTAAAAATCTTCTAAAACAAATTAATGAATATGGCTCTCTTTGCAGAACAGCCAAGAGAACATTTTATTAAAATGAGGGTATATTGATTATATTTTTTCTAGTTTTATCAGGTAAACTTCTGTATAAATAAGGTAAATACATATCGAAGCTCATGACAATGGTCAGGATCAAACCTTGAGATGATATCTTAGTGTTTAGCAATTTTCACACTTTAGGATTGGCAAGATGGCAAAATTGAGGTTATTGTATTGATTACTCTTTGTAGTTATGACAAGCTGAGCTTGTTTAGTTTTTTTCAGCTGAAAAAAGCTGTACATATTTAAGTAATTGAATAACAAAAAGATGTTATTGCTGGTTCACAAAGTGACAAATAACTAACTTAGAAGGTCAAAGTATATTGAAAAACAAAAGTCCAACTTTGTTTTGGGAAGGCTGATGGAACTTCGGGTCATTATGTTGAATATTGTTTTCAAGTTTCTCTGTTATTATATATCATTGTTATTACGAAGTAAATAAACTGTTCTTAAACTAAATAGAGGAATAATCATCATATTATAAAAAACTCACATTAATAAGTATAGTTGTGAACATCAAGCTGCTTTTTCAGAGTAAACCATTCACATTTACTCTCTGCTCCCGATTCAAAATCTCTTCCCACTTTTCGTCTTACTGTGTTAATTGCCCACCATCGTATTTTTAGCCTTTTATTATTTTCATCCATGTTTATATGGAAAATCTGAAGATTTTGTGTCTTGGCTGATGGGTGAAAACCAAGTACAATTTTCATTATGAGGCAGAATCCCACAGTGCCATAAATGGAAATCAAAATGGCTAAACATATCCATAAAGAAAACAGCAATTCCCCAAGCTCCTAGTGTTGGCTTAATTCTTCTCTCATCTGAAATCACTGGAAGACAATGACTTCTCTGAAACCAAACTCAGACCACAGGAAGGGCTTCTATTATAAAACTTTACATGGAATGGTAACACACAGGTGTCTGATCTTTCTGTTTATCCTATGGCATTGGCACATTATTTTCTGCTTCTTTACCCGTTCTTTTACTCCTTAAGGTTAGTTTTTTAACAACAATTATACCTCTAAACCTCAAAATATATTTTGATTACTTAGAACTCAATGGTTGACATTATTTTAGTCCTGGTACTGTTTCTTAGGTATTTCAGAGAAACTCAGATTCTACCCTAAGTGAAAAAAAAATGCAATTGCTGTTCTGGTTCCACAAGTGCCAATTTTTTCAATAACACTGGTATCAACTGCATGGTTCTTAGGGCAGCTTTTCATAGGAATTGCAGGTATCTCTTCACTGTCTGTCCTACAAACATGCATAGTACATTTCTAACATACTGTGATGTTATACTGTTGTACAGAAGGAATAAATCAGTGACTATTTCTGCATTGGATTGTATCACCAAATACTTGAACTTTTTAAAAAACTGTTTACATTAATAATCAGTCACAGTCTTAAAAAAATGGTAACAATGATGTAGGTGTCTCCCAGTGTGGTACATGCCCTGTGGCACTACTCAGAAACAGCAATGACTCACTTCATAGATTCTTCCAGTCACAAGGGGTGTGAAAGCTATGACCACATTCACTTAATTTAATAGTATTCCCTCTCCACAGTCTGATCTTCTGACAATCCTAAAAAAACCCAAAACCTGAGTAGCCTAAACAAATGAAACTTGATAAGAGGCAATACTGCCAGAGAGTGAAATTCCTGAAGGAATTAAAGAAGCATACTAACATTTAGCACTCATGGAAGTGGTGCCTCTGCCTTGTTTGTACTAAACCCGAGGACTTCACAGCAAGAGGACTTTTGTGTTACTATTAAAGAAGTGATAGCCGAGAAGTGATGGTACTAGCCCAGTTTAACAAAGATTTCCAGTGTACTGTTCTTAAGATTAGTTCACTTGGTTCATGCCTTAGAAACTCTCTTGATCTGGGAACTTCATGTAAATTCTGTGCAAGAATTTTAAAATTGCATTTGGGCATGAAAACACCAATTGGGAATGGAAGATGAGCATTGGCCAGGACGGTCAAGTTAAAGGGCAAAAAATCAGAAACTTAAACTGATACCTTGATTTGTGCTAGTCATGCAGATAGTCTTGCAGTGAGCACAAGAAGGAATTTTAGGCAGACCAAATCCCATGCTTTACTTTGATCAGCACTAATATTTTGATTCCCTAGAATCATAGTACCACAGTGCAAGTTTTGGTGCACATGAGATAACCCTAATAAAGTGCAAAACGTAAGAAAGAAAGTGACTCTACAGATTTGATGACAGCTGGAGTCTAGACTATGGTTTGTTTAAAATTAGGGTTACATGACATGAAACAAACCAAATGTTTAATGTAGTGGAATGCAGTAAACTCAAAGTGATTGCACCATTCCTTGTTTATTAGCTCCCTCTAATAATATGCAATTAGTTATTTCTATAAACAATCATTACTTGACACAGTACTTTATGTAAGGACAACATTCCTATATCATTTACGTATGATTAAGTCATTAATGGAAATGACAGCATTAACACTATCCTCCAGCTGTCAGTGGGTGCGCAAGAAAATGCCACATCACCAGAAGCATGATGGAAGATTCAAAGCATTAGAATGTGTTTCTCTTAGGACAAGCAGAGAAGTGAGGCTTGAGAATTTCTCATCACTTCTGGGTCAAAAGACAGCTGTGTACCTTAAGGTTGCTGAAGCAGCTGGGTATGAGCCTAAACATAATTTCCTAGAAAAGAAAAAACTTTGACTACTGATCCAGAATCTCATTTTTGTGCAACACCTTAACCACAATAGTAAGTTCCTTTATTATTTAGGCTATTGTTCATATTCCACAATCTTCTAGGGGTTCCTGTAAATCTGCTAATAAGCATTTCTTGAACATTGCCAATAGAGTGGACTAATAAACTATTATGCAATCCAGAACAAAACGATAAAGTATTAACATGGATAAACTGAAGCCTAAACAGGATCCACAGAGTTTACCCATGTCATTTTGGTAACACTACTCATGTGATCACATAATTCCATTAATCAGGGTGTTGAGTCCTCACAGACACAAGAATTATGTTGCTACTTCAGAAACAAATTGCCTATGTGGTTATCATCTAAAATTAAATATCTGGCATTAAAATATAACCATGAAATGTTAATACTTCTTAAGAAAGACTTCTTCTCAAGGCCTATGATTCCAATGTGATTCCAGTTTTTTAGATTAGAATTATCTCAGCAGTAAAAACACACAATTTCTATGTTGTGATAAACTGTAGTGGAACAATTTATATTGTATTTTCACAAGTAGTTCACATAAGTAATTCCAGGGAAATGCACTCATGAGGAGAGCTCACATCATGATAATACCTGGTCATGAATTCCTTATTATTCACATGCCGACATTCATAAATTCTGAATAAAATGGATTAGTGTTATTTATGCTCTTATAGTGTGTGCCTAGAATGGAGCCACCAAAATTAATTAGTCCTTTTGGTGAATTTCTAGATTAATTTGATGCTGTGATGCCTTGAAAGTCATAGTATTTCCTACTTTTAAAGTATTTGCAGAAGGTGGCACAAAGCTTGCATTGAATATGATGGTAGATTGGCACCTGACAATAAAATGACCCAGACTGTCCAACTACCTATTTTTTGGAGTTACTGAAGAGACTTTTTTCGAATTAAAGAGAATGCATCAGATCTTTATCAGACCTCTGGATCTTCAGTTACATGGGCCCAGCTCAAGTGGATTTATTGAGGATAAATAGCAAAGAGCCTTTCCAGAAAAAATTTGTACCAGGACTCAGTCATGCAAAGGGAGATCCTTCCCCAAAAAAATAAGAGGAAGAAGAAAAAAAATAGATGACCCTGTGAAAGATCTCTGATTCTCTGGTGTAAACATGACCAGGTCAATTGTTAGAATGGGAAAAATAATATTTACACATGGCTGGTAGCTTTCTTGGCAGTTTTGAAGGCCATCTTGTGGCCATGTCCCCTCATTGTTAGGCCTCAACAGCGTTTTGACTAAGGGACAAATTCTGATCTCTCAGCTCTATCAGTCAATACTAATGCCATGGAAGACATCAGTAGGACTAGGTTAAAGAGAGGGAAGAAGTAAAATTTTATAAAATATGCTTCCATTCAAACTGGACAGCCATCCTGCTTGTATTAAAATTAAAACTATGATTTTTATTTTTTCTTTAATAGAGGTGGATTATACATAGGAGGAAGATTTCAAAGCATAACGGATTTCCACAAGTAACCAAATGCTGGCTCCCTTGCCAGTTGAGATGGCAATTCCAGCTCTTGCACAGCCATTAAAGCAGCCCAGCACTCCTGGTTAATTGGTCCTCAGTGTGTCTAATAAGGTAGTTTTCAGTAAATATAGTGAAATATCTGATGAAACAGCTTTGTCATTTGAACACTCTTACTGCCTCAAGGGAGGACTTGAAGTACTTGATTCAAATTCTCAAAGTATCTTTTCCTGTGCTGCACACACAGTCCCACAGAAGTCAATAGGGATTTGGTAGGAGGGGTGAGGAGAGGGACAGACACTAAAAAATATAGGAGAGAATGAAAAAATACCTAACAAAGGACTGACATGGCATTAATAAATGTGCACCAGAACACTTCTAAGCCAACAACATAGTATTATCATTCTCCAGACTTCATGGCAAAGATTTTGAAGGATTTTAGACATACATCAACATGATGGTTCTTTTAAAATAGGCACAAAAATGCATGTTTGTAATCTAAGTGCAATAGTTTTCTGACATACCATGACAGAGGTATTTTTAATTTTCAGATTCTTAGTTATAGTTTGTGTCAAAATACTAATTTAATCTGACTTTTTAGACTATTTTGAACACTTTTTTACATTCTAAATCAAACACTGTGTTGTGGAAGGTGCATGTTAAAACACCTTTAATGTCTATTTTATTTTATTTTTTTATCAAAGCTGATCTTGACAGGAGAGAAACTTCAGCTTTTTTACTTTGACTTATTTACTTTCTGGAAACAAGAGCTACTCTCACTTTTTTGACTGAAGAAAATTGAGTCTTAAAAACTCTTAACTTTTCTAAAAGTATAATTCAATATTATCCATGCTACTTCCTTCAACTATCAGTCTTCAGTGTTACAGAATCTAGAACAGCAGGACAGTGACTAAGGCGTCACTGATACTGGACTAGGACTAAATTGATATTCTATCAGCTGTCTCAAAATCAATTTTAAAAGAAAAATAACTCTAGAAAAGAAGAAATTTTTATAATTTCAATGATTCTAATAGAGAAATAGCACACTTTAATTCTTGGGACTCATGAGAACAGTATAGCTTAATATTTATGTCAGTCTTTCTCAGAGCTTAATGGAGTTTGTATTAACTGAGGGTCTTACTTTGGAGTAACATGCGAACGTTAAAAAGTCACTTGCTCTGAGCCCAAAACATAAATCACTGGAGAAGAGCATCTTTTCTCACAAGGCTGGGCCTCGCAGAAACCTGGCCAATCTGCCATGTCTGTACCCTCTAGTGCCTCTCTCCTTTTGCCAGAAAACTGTGGATTTTGACTACATCCACCAAGCAGCTCTGAGCCTGGCTGCTACCACATCCTAAGAGATATTCTATTTGTGTCCCCAAAAGTGAACCACAAACTTTGGTAAGTAGCAACGTCTCTGCAGTGGAAAAAGTGAGAGGCGCCTCTGACAGAATCACATTGTGATACATTTATAAATTCACCAAGATTGATTGAAAATGGATGTTGGATGGAATTAAAAAGAGAAAAAATGTTCATCGTCACCTGGAAGTGATTAACAAGACTGTGCTGCACTTGGTAACAAAATCAAGATTTCCCAAACATGTAAACATCTCTCTGTGAGCTGCTGAAGTCATAGCTTCCATTTTTCCATTTTGTTTGGGCAGTCAGAAGAAAGTAAGCTGGTCATTGTTGAAACACCACAGAATAGAAAGTAATTTGTCTTGGCCACTGACTTACTGAGCAGGTAACCTACACAATGCTTGGGAAAGGGGCTGTCCAGCATGCACAACTCTTCATGACACCACTTCTTTCCCATCATTTGAGTTCCAGTAGTTCATACAACAGT
>JAWWLZ010000177.1:31939497-31961148 GCA_035041345.1 Poliocrania exsul
CCCCCCCCCCCCCCCCCCCCCCCCCCCCCCCCCCCGCCCCCCCCCCCCCCCCCCCCCCCCCCCCCCCCCCCCCCCGCCCGGTGCGGTGCCCTATTTGGCAGTTTTTGTTACACCTGTATTTTACAGCAATGAGAAATACCCAAGCAAGATGAAAACTGCTAAAGTCAGAAAGTTGTTAATACCAACAAGAAATCTATTTCAGCATCAGAAGTGAAGGGAGAAGCTGCATGGTTATGAACTGTCAGCAGTATTTCTAGATTTTCTTCAGACTAACTCATTCCATACATTGTGTTGGAGTAATTTTATTGCAACTGCACTGAGAAATTACTTTCACAAATTTCAGCTGTTGTAATAGTGAAAGAGATATTTCAACAATTTGTTTACAGCTGGTCCTTAATGTAGAGAACAGCCTTAAATAAAGAGGGCAACTTTTTGAGAAGCTGAAGATGGTGTGATCATGACCACTGGAACATTGGTGTCTCTGGCTTCTAAATCCCAGTGAGAGAAACCATACCTTTGTTATTTCCATCTTCAGTTGAAGTTTCAATTTGGTTTCACTTGTTTTTTTATAGTTTTCAGTTGTGAGGATGTAAGCAATACCCCAGTAAGGCTGTTGAAATTCATAAAAAAAGTTTGTTAGTATATGCAGAGGCCTTTGGGGAACACTCATGCAGAAATAGTTCTGCAATGCTTATTAAATAAAAGGTGTGATTACTCTGGAAGTTCTAGAGGATTCAAACCAGGATACAAAGTTTGCAGTAATATAGACACAGTTCTGGCAGTCAAAGGGAAGCATTAATTGGGTGAGACCATGTGAAAATGGCTTCTCTTCTTTCTCTAAAAGCAACAATAAAAAGCCTACCCTGGCTACTCAGTTCTTCAGAAAACATCCTTACTGAAGAACAGCTACAGGTGTCTGGAGCCTTAAGTACCCACTTTACTTACCAAGTGTTAGGCCTGAAAACACCACCAAGTTTACACACAGCACAGATATTTTTGTTGTCTTGCTGTACTAAGTCTGGTTGGGATGGAGTTAAATTTCTTCATGACAGTCTGGAGGGTGCTGTGTGTTACTTTTGTGCCCAATACAGTGTTGACAGCTCACCAGTGTTTTAGTTATTGAACAGTTCTTGCACAGCTTCAAGACTTTCTCTGTTTCTCACTGTGCTGCACTGGGGAGTAGGCTGAGTGAGGAAGTGGTTGGGAGGGGATGCAGCTGGGACAGCTCACCGCAAATGACCAAAGAGATATTCCATACCATATAATGTCATGCTTAGCAATAAAACCTGGAGGAAAGAGAGAGAAGAGTCTTTCCAAAGTAACTGTTGCTGTCAATAGGTTTCACTTGTGCAATTCTGTGACAAATCCTTTGGACTTGTACACACTGTGTTCAGTGTCCTGTTCTGCTACCTAGTTCCCTTTATGACTTCAAGTGTGTTGTATAAGCAAACTTTTATTCACTTAAATGCACCAGGGACATGGAAGAGAAAAAACCCAAGCCCATAATTAATGTAGCTATGCTGGCAAGGCACTTGAGCATGCAGTAATTTCCATTTTCTTATAATTACATTTCATGGGGGAAACCCAAAGGAAATCTTCTGTCATCATAAACAAAACACTTTTTCAATGTTGATGGTGCCTTACTTTTCCTGGCTAATTATATACTGTCCCACTATGATTACTCAATCAACACCCACATGGAAGGCATTTAACAGCCTTCAAAGAATCCTTTTTTGTTTGTTTGTTTGTTTTTCCCCATGGGCAATTAGGTGTATTCTGTTCATCCCATCCATCCTTACAGAATCCCCACAGTCCTTACACAACTTTCACCACACTTAACTCCACTTACATAAAATATATTGTCTCTCTTGAGCTGCTATCCATGGCTGTCTTTGCAAGAAACGGAATTAGAGAAAAAATAAAAGTGAGCTACAGTGTAGATCTCTGAGCTTAAGCATGATATGCATGTCCCACTCTGCACCTGTCAGGGCACAAGAGCCAACAGCCATGACTCAAATGGACTGCTCAGGCAGCAAATGCCTTGGAAAGAGAGATTCCACCTCATGGCTTACACTCCTTATTTAGCAGACAGGCTAATAATGTTTGCTTTGGAAAGGCTTTGGCTAAGGGCACTAATATGAGCCCAGTTTGATAATATTATTACAGGCAGTTTCCCAGATAAATTAAACAGATGAGAAAATCCCAATCGGTTTCACACGAATACTGAAGTTGAGCAGAAGAGCACATGGTCTACTTAGCTATTCCAAATCACTTCCTAAATCAAGATTAAGGGCTAAGGACTATGACAATAGAGGATAAGCTGCCCTCAAAGAAAAATCCTCAAGAAAAAGGAAGTCCATTCAAGCCTCCCATTAGGACCTGCAGACCTGATCTTAAGGTAGGGATTTTAGATAAGGTGACTTTGGAAAAGGTTCTACAGAGGTTTACAATGGCCTTATTAAATGTGTGTCTGTTCTAAAAACTATGAACCATGCCTTCACTAATTTTTATGTAATTTGAGCTGAAATAATCAGAGACAGAAGAGAGGCATCCCTGGGCTTTTTCAACCTCCAAGTCACTTTGTGTTTTAGCTGTGCCTCTCCTTAACAACTCCGTGCTGAGTGCATTGCTATATAAAAGAAAAAAGATGGTAAAGAACCATGCTGTCTTGACTATGATTACAATTTTGTGTGGTTAAACTAATTGCTATTCAGTGCATTCCAGAATTCACTTTGTCCTACACTTTCATACTACAATTTAAAGAAAAACAAAACAAAATAAAAAAACACTTCATAAGAGTCCATCAAATCACGGGAAAATATTTTCATTTCATACCTGAAGTCTTGTTACTGAAGTCAATAGATCTACATGTCAGGTTACCTAATCATGGAGCACCTGGATTGGGATCACATCCAGTACTTAATGGATGATATATTTCCTGCCTTTTGCCCAGTATATTTCCTCATCTTAACATAGAGCAACTTTAAAGAGAAATCAGTGAACAAATACATGTAGTAAACATGATGACAGAAAAAAAAAGAAGACACAAATGGGATTTAGTTCTTTCCAGGAATATCTTGAAGGACTCTGTTACCAGAGCGTATGGTGTCCTAGAAAGCAAGGAGTAGGAAGTGGGAGGTAATCCTTAGGAAGCTGAATCTGTTTTCTCCCTGCTGTTTCTTGGAGTTTCTAGGAAATGAAAACATTCATCTTGTTGAGCTCAACTATTTTTACTCAGGGTGCTAAATTTTATAGTCTGAAGTATAAGCTTCTGAGTGCACTGTGAGTTTTTCAGTTATTTTAGCATTGGAAGCTTTTTTTAATGTCCTTGAGAGAAATAATTAAGTCAGGATAGCAAGGAGCACTTATTAAAACTACATATTTTGTCCTCTGCAGTGATTTCCACAGGTACTTTACCTATTTGTTCATTCCACTTATACAAGTACTCATGTAACATTTACTAGAACATGCGTGGAAGTTGTTTGAAGTTTTTCTTTGCTTTTTCAATCAAAATTGGACACTATATAAAAATTTAGTTACAAAGAACTTTATGAAGGGTACTCCCAAATCAAGGAATATTCATTGTGGGATATTGCAAACTTCTAATCTAGAAAGGTAGGCAAATTCTGCAATATTGTGTATTAGCACAAGACCACAGGCCAAGATACAATGAATTTTCAATCAGATAGAATTCTAAAAATTGGAACCAAACCTAGAGAGCTGAAAGGAGGGCCCACAATAGACATACAAGTCCAGGTGAAGCAAACACTTATTTGCCACATAAGTGTTTCCATCAGGGACTATGAGTTAATAAAACATTCCCTTCCAGCATAGCTGAATTTTGCCTTCTCATGAAATATTGGTCATTTTTCTGAGCAGTTCTAAGACACGCATGAATGCAAGAATGTACAGAAAGAAAACCAAAAATGTCACAGGAAAGAGGAAAACACAGAATGAAGGATATTGCTAGTCAACTTTATATCACAAGGAAGTGGATGTGTTCTACCAAGTGAATCACTTCAGTGCCTGTAACATGAAGTAATTCTTCCCAAGATTTTTGAATGGGAAAGAGAACTGAAAACTGGTTTGATTGAAAATGCCTAGGAGAACGTGGCACTAATTTTATCCTGAATTCACATGCTACCTTTTGTTTGGAACTTATTACCTAAAATTTAATCACTGTGGACCATTTTGAAAACTTGAGCACTTGTCACTTGGCTTTTACATTGTTGCTATTTATTAGTTAAAGCTGAACTTCTTTATCCTTAGAGAATTCCCTTCCAGAGGATGGGATGAGGAGAAAATGATAAATGCCAGGCAGTAACACAAGAAGCATTTGGTAAGAACCTCAACTGCTTGGCTGAGTGTTCATGACAGAATATGTGGGTATTCTACAGTAATCTGGAAAGTTTGAACAAGAATAAAAATTGCTGGTTTTTTAGTTCAGTTCTGGCAAAAGAAGATGTTCCCCTTTGAATTCAGCATAGTGGATTATTCACTGTCAGAGGTGGATAGAAGAGCTCATTCACTTTTTTTTTTTTTTTTTTTTTTGAGTAAATTACCTTCTTATGGGTGAGTTCTCACATCTGTGAATGAAAACAAAGGCAGGTGCCAGCTCGGATCACACCATCCATTGCTCATTCATCTATTGATTTTTGGAAGCATATATGGCTCAAATTTCTCTAAAGATCATTAGGTTTTGAGGAAGGGTTTAGCTGGATATTCACCCACTCTAGTGGATTTCTTGTCTTGTAAGAATGTTTTCTTCTGCAATTGTTGGGCTTGATTATAAATTCCCACATTTAAAATGTGTCATTTGAAAGTTAGCAAGGATTTCCTGCAGAAAAACAGTGATTTCTCTCATAGTCTTTATTTCCAAATCTTTTAGAAAGTACTGGCATGTGTTGTTTGGCAGTGAAATCAGAGGACACGAGACAGAAGGGGAAAATAGTTCATTTTTAGTAAAACTGCTGATTTTGACAGATTTTAATTTCTCCTTTCTTGGGCAGGAGATATTTAAGGAAAGCAAGACAAATATCACTGAGACATTTACTATCTAAAAATAATACTTTTTGTCCTATTCTATCATCTTCTCTTCCTTTGCATTTTTTTTTTCTTACTGATTGGATTCCTTAAACAACAGAATTCCATAAGCAAGAGATGAGAGAATAACATGATTCTTTCTTCTCTCCGAAATCTTCATTTTACTAACTTGTTCTCTTTCACATCTACCTTGTTATCATGGAAACCTTTTTGGGGGGGGATGGGACTGGTGTTAGGGCAGGGCAAAAGTCATCTCTCTTTGGGTTGATTACAGAGTTTCTCAGACCTAAAACATTGTCATAAAGACAAGAAAGTGACTATCCAGCTGTTGCAGAATTGAAGGACATTTAGTTTGAAGGTGTGTGTGATGATCAGAAAGATTAAAAACCCCAAAACTATGAGACAATGAAATGGGGGAGGTAATGGTATTCCACTGATCATATGCCTAATTTATTTTAGATTACAGTTACCTTATTGTATTAATGCATTACTAAAGCAATTAAGGAGACACAGACAGCATTAGAAACAGAAACCAATGAAGAAGATTATGACATCTGGAAATTGCTACTACTGAAAAAAGTGAAATAAGACTTAACAGCCTATGAAAGGTTTCAGAGAACACCAGCAGCCATGTTGCAAGTTAAGGACAGTGCAACCACAGAAATACTGATATTTTCCTATCTATTCATTCATTCATTCCTATTAACTTCTTTCCATTTCACCAGCTCTGAAAAGCAGAATCTGCTCAAGCAGAAAACTTCAAAAATATTTGGTGTTGTTGCTCCCCTTCCCTGGAAGAATGCCATCCTCTTATCCAGCAAAGCATACCAAAAGGTGAAAACCATGCTTTTTTACACAATTAAGCATACTGGCAAATTCTTCTTAATGTGAAGTAGCATTAGAAGAGAAATACAGTATTTCATATCCTAAAAATAGTCAATATTAGTGAGGATATGAAATGGCTTTCTAGATTTTTACGTATGAGAGGGAGCATAGCTGTAGAACATTCTGCAGCATCAGTCAGAGAAAAGATTTCTGTCTCCAGGAGATAATAAACACACTGAAGTAGTGAAATAATCAGGTACTGGTTATGTGTACCACTCATCCACATGAAATGAATGCACACAGACACCCTGCCCCCATAACTGCCTTTAGTGACTGCCTTTAGTGACTGCCTGAGACAGTTTAGCTGAAACACTTATAAAATTAACTGGTGGTGCAAAGGAACACATCCATGTCATAGCTGCCCTTTCCCTAAAAAACAAATACACTGAACAATATTTATCTACAGCTTAATAGCTATTGGTAAGCCAAATAAAAATATGTTTCTACCAGCTTGTTAAGAGTACAACAATTGCAGGCTTCTCCTATTATG
Source organism: Poliocrania exsul (assembly GCA_035041345.1). Lineage (NCBI taxonomy): Eukaryota > Metazoa > Chordata > Aves > Passeriformes > Thamnophilidae > Poliocrania > Poliocrania exsul. The sequence continues at coordinate 31,945,916 of JAWWLZ010000177.1, forward strand.
TTCCCTTTCTGTCTTATACACTGTAGAGAGCATTCACACTCCTTCCTTAAGGCATGTTTGATATATTTGTACTGTGGTGAGATTGGGCTCAATAGGCACATGGCAAAAAGGTTGTTCTGACCATCCCAGGCATTTGTTCAGACATGGTCAAAGTTTTGGCAGAGCAAGAATTTGATCTTCAGAAAAAGTTCAGTGCTTAAGATTCCAGTTGTTAAAAAGAAATAAAATTAAAAAAAAAATTGGCTTCAGAAAGATGTTCTAAGTTTCCTGAGCTGCTGATTCATCTTGGTGGAGCTCCACACATGTGTTTTGAGTTCCAAAAACATCTTCCTTGTATACAAGCACTGGCCAAAGGCATTACAGAATCCAAATTTCAGCTAACAGCATCCAGAAATGTTTTGTAAGCTTGAAACATTGCACTGTAGAAACAGCATTGCAAACTCAACACAGACTGTGTGCTGTGTTCCCAATGCAAAGAGCAGTCCATGCTTTGAAAATGGAAGCAGGACTTCCTCACTTTTTATGCCACTTTGGGGCATCAAGACCATTTTCTCAAACAAGGTTTTCCTGAAGCTGCCACCAGAAAATATGCCATGCCAAACCCTAGACAAAGAAAAGCTTAGTACAGAGCTTTCAGACTGTTTGAAGCTACCAGATGGTTTAGGGGGATTGTTCCCTGCTAGAGCCAAGCCAAAGTTATGTTAAAGTATGTGACAGTAAAAGCAGAGCTCAGCTAAGCCCAGCTCTAGGAACTGGCAGTGACTCCTCAAAGTTTCCCCTCCAGTTTTCTCTGGAATAACAGTATTTATTGCTGCAAAGACCCCAGCTCCGGTACCTGTTTTTCAACTGCTTTTCCAGTTGTGCAGGCTGAGGAGCAACCAAACTTGGATAAGTAACTGAGTGAAACTTAGAGCATAACAAACCTAAGAAGTCCTGTAAATAAAGAGCACTTATAAAGAAAAAATGACACACTAGAACAGTTCCACCTAATGACCTTGCACAACTTCACCTTACACTGCTTAATGCTACAGGAAGAAAAATATTACATTTTCATAACTGTACCTTGGTGTGGAAAGAGCAGTTTTAGAAATATCATGTGTAGGAAACTACCCATAGCACACCCAGTCTGAGAGACAGGTTAAGTCAGTGCAGTAATTAATGTTGTAAAAATCTGAAATTAAAGTCACATTTTAATGAGAGATGCAACATATCTGCAGTAAAAGTAGTTAAGTTGTGATTAAAATGAACACTTTTAAATAATGTTAACTATTGTCTGTAGGCCTTTTATAAAATGTCACACAGTTTTCAGTGACTTTTTACTTAGTCAATAGGTCTTTTGACTGTAAGAAGGTTCGCAACTGGAAAACAAGTTTACCTCATTCTTAGAAGCAAAAAAATCACTCCTTCCATTATCTAGGCTACATGCTCAGGCCAGACCCAGAAGATGTTTGCATTTGAATGACTGTACACATAAAGAGTTCCCAGTGAGTCTGTCTGCCCAGTTCTCTTCCATAGCTGAGCAATTCACTGAGAACAGAGTTTTATAAGGGAAAACTAGGTAACAGTGTTTAAAACCAGCACAGAAAAAGAATGAAGTAAGGAGCTTTTATACCATTGCTTCCTTAATCATCCTAGCACCAAGCTTTGGATTTGGCATGGAGCTGACTAAAGAGATAGAATATAAGAGGGGAGCAGAGGAGGTTGGCTTTAAGAAAATATTCTTAATAGGCAAGCGGAATCAAGAGATAACTACTCGAATGTTTATATTTGAATCTGATTCACTTTGGATTTTGTCTTTTAATTATCAGATTAATTTCTAAAATGGTCAGCCTCATTTCACATTTTGTCTTCTTACCTGTCAACTGTAATTTTATTTTTCAGAATGGTTCAGTCAAATCAGCCCCTGTTTCCAAGACATTAAACCACTTTCATGTGGAGTACAGAACATTTTTGTCTTAAAATCAAAGTGTCATGTACTACCAGTCTGTCAGTTAACCCAAGAGCAGAGGAACAGTTTGGAATGATTGCATTGCAGTGCAGATAAGCTCTACTTTTACCAATTTGAAGAAAAACAAAAGAGTGATGTATAATAATACAATGAGGCTGTATTTTTCCTTAGGTCTTATATTTTACAAAAAACCCTCCAGAAGCAGCAAAAAGTCATACTGCACACAAAACCTGGCAAATTCTGGTGATATACTGTTAATAATAGTTCAGTAGTTTCCCCCTTGTTTTTCTAAAATCTTTTATCAATCTCTTCTCAAGATGTCATCTCAAACAAAAAAATATTTTCCTTATATTCTGATGATCTGATGTTTCAGGAGTAGATGGGCATTACAGCACATTCTTTATCTTATAGTACAATTCTAACTTCTATTTGGATGTAATTTGACTCTTTTTGTGTATTCTATGGCTTCCTGGCTTACTGTCTTACTGAAATAAGATACACCATTAATGTTTATGGTTACCATACCTGTATGATTTCATTTCTCAATCTAAACCATTACAGAAACTCAGATTATAAAGCAAAAAATATTAATGATTTTACTTTGGATTCAGTTTTTATCAGCAAGCAAAACTCCAACCCATCTACTCTAAATACCACCCTTTTAATAACTAAAAGTGAACTAAAAGTGGATAACCATGATGTTTAAGTTATTTTGAATCTTACCTTTCAAGGATATGAAAATTGCATGACACTTGTTTTCCTCGGATTATCTTAAGTTTATAACAATATCAGTTTAGATATATTAAAACAAAATTGGCATTTTTAGTCTAGTTTTTCTAAGAGATATGTACAATCTATGATTTAATTCTGTGATTCTCTTTTTCGTGCAACTAACTCAGCCAGAATGTTACATGAACATAGTATTTTTAATGCAATTTCTCTCAACTAAAGAAACTATGTCTTTTTTGTGCAACCTCTCTCTTTTTTTTTTCTTTTTCTTTTTTTTTTTTCCCCCTTGGCTGCATTATTCACCCTATACCTAAGAATACTTCATTATTTGGATTGCCTACATATAACCTTCTGTCCCTTGGCTATTTTCCTTGCTTGGAAATACCTTGCTAAGACATCTGGTCTCATGGCAGTTGTTTTAGCCATATGATCCATAAGGATAAATTCAGATTTTGCAGTTTCTTAATGGCTGACAGAAACAGCCTTATCTTTTTTTCCTTTATTGCAGTAGACAAAATTATTATTCTTTTAGTGTTGCAGCCAGGAGACAGAAAAAACACAGCTCCTGAAGATGTGAATTTAGCATTGGTTTAAATGGAAAATAAGTCAATTTTTCATTTCCCAGCATTTTCCGTTGCTGTATTTCTGCAGTGTGGAGACTGGAAATCTTTCTGTGTGAAGCAGAACAGAGTAACACTTATAAAATTTACTATGCCAGCAAGAGAGTTGTCAGTGTGATGTTTAACCGATGACTAAACACCAGCAGTCAAAAACAGCTTTTGCAACAGAGTTTACCAGGAGCTGGGTGTAAGATATACCCTAAAGGGACTTTTTTCCCTGTTGAAGAAAAACAGGCAGGCAGGGCTAGAGTCAAGTAATGCTACACAGAGCACATCTCAACCTTGTTTGAGCTTAAATGAATGTCCGGAGTAAAACTTTGCTCAAAGTCACTTAAAAAAAAAAAAAAATCGTGTTGTTTCCCATCCTATACTTTTTTTAATTTAATTTTTTTAAAGTGTTGCCAGAAATAAATGCAAATGGATGGAGGATGCGGTTAGTTACAGATATTGTAGTGCCAGTTTCTTGATGAATGAAATTTTTCACCAAAAGGTGAACAGCAAATGACAGTGCATCTAAGGATGTTTATCAACTATGACAATTAATAAGGAATTATGCAAATCAGACTTGGCATGATACAGAAGGAAAAAAATTCAGTGTACTTATATTTCACTACTTATTTTACATAATAAAGAAGAGGGAGATTTTATTTTAAGTTACAGACTATACTAGTGTTGTCAAATTTATAGTTCATGGAAAATGGAAGTCATTAATTTGGTACTTTGTTAAAAGAATATTGCAGGCAAGTAAGTTTAGTGTAATCTACTGATAACAAATGACCCAAATTCCTAGAGTATTTAATGTAAGGAAAGATAATTCATGCCTCTGGACCAACTGATAAATTAATCTAATCTTATCTGGCCTAGAAATTGAGTTACCTCATTTCTTGGAGATCCACAGCATAGGTCAAGGACAGTACAGCATTTTTGACCTGGCTTGTTGCAAGGTTATGTAAAAGACTGACATTAGGTTTGGACTCAGTTGAAAAAATGTATTTAGCCAGGAAGTCTTAAGTATAGGAAGCTACACTCATATACAGAGCTGCCCATATCAGTGAGCTTTAGGCACTGAGGAGGACCAACTGAAGACTGCCTAAAGGCTACATTGAAAATTTTGATTAAAATATTATTGCTTGAAAATGGACACTAATTTTATTTAACATAGTCTAACAGGAAAAAAAATGGTGGGGTTTTGTCTGTTAGAGACAAACCCTCACATTTTGTTTTACAACTGTGCTGGAAAAAAAATTGCAAGACACCTAAACTGACCAATACAGTAGCACTACTTGCATCCTGGCTTAAACAATAGCTTGAGACAGAGGTAAAAGTGATCATTGTTTCCACAGATTTGTGTCACTATTAGCAAAGAATGGAGAGAAAAGCAGAATTTCCTAGGAATTATTTACCAGGTAAAGATATTCCAAACTGCAGTGGGAATGGATAACTTGACTAACTTGCAGAAAGCCAGCCATAGAATTCTCAAGCCAGAAGCTTTTGCTGTGAAGCTCTCTAAGGAATTTGTCTGCTGAACTCCACATACAACTCCATAAAAGAACCTTTGAAATGCTTCTTTCATGGGTTTCTTTTTCAGATTAAGTTGGCTTTCTCTGATTTTAGTTGTATTTGAAAACCAAACAAGTTAAACTTCTGCTGTGTGTTCGGGAGAGAGTTGCTGCAGCAGAGTGGTTTCTGTCTAAGAGAGTAATATCAGTGTGAGGCCAAATAGTGCTGTAATGAGAACTCAAACTAAACTCCTGGATTCAAATGCTTCCATAAGTGCATGTAGTTTGCAGTACCCAGAGTGTTAACAAGTCCGTGCTACAGCAGATCTGAGTGGGAAACACATTCCCTTGTCAAGGACCCTTGCTGGAGGCCTGTTGACAGTCATCTGGTCTTGTTTGCAGGAGATCTCCTTTTGAATCAGAGAGCAGAGAGCCTTGTGCAAGGAGCAAACCATGTAAGAAAGAAAAGTAGTGACTCAGATATGCCAGACCCAAATCATTTATGGTTGAAAGATGAAAAATAAATTGAATTGCTTGTTGCAAATACTGCAGACCATAGTCTTTGCATAGTGCAAATCCACTCTATTGTCCCAAAGAACACATGCACAAATGACTTCTGAAACTCTCAGCAAAGATACAAATAGGATTATTTCCAGCACACCACATGAGTCCAACGGCTGACATGAAGAAAGAGAAATCCACTGAATAGGAGTTTACAGGAACATCCCATCTGTGTCTTCTCTGATTTACAGGATAATACTTCTCTAACCCTCAGCTATGCCAGTTTATTCTCTCCAAGGGTTTCCAAAGTAAATAACGCATTTCTCTTAATCTGTGCTTCAAAGCACATGGATCTGTTGCCTTAATTTCTAAGTCAGCGTGAACAGACCAGAAGCAGGTAAGCTCCAGAGAAACAGAGAAAAGCTTAAAGAAATATTTGCAAAGTCTTGAGGCATAAGTGCTAACATGAATATAGATTACATAGACAGTATTCCCATGAAAACATGGTTCATGTGAGGCTCTTCTAGTTTGGCCTCACAGATGAAAAGCAGGGTGTGAACCACGTCATGTTTCTGGACTTCTATACTCCCTGCCTCCCCTCCCCACACAAACCTTCCAAATTTATCTGGAAAGCAGATATTTTTTCAATAGTTGGTGTCCCACGAACAAAAGGAATCTAGAGGTTGGAGTAAATACATATACTGTAAAGAGATTTTGGCAATCCTTATACTGTCTGGGTCTTGTTAAACTCCTACTGACAGGCTTGCATTGTACAAAGGAACAGAAAAGGTCAGGTGCATTCTTAAACAAAAGCAATGCCAAAGTTTCTTTTAGATAAATTTATGTTCAACAGTTTATGCATGTAATTCATTTGTTGAGCTTTTTCTCAGAACTGTTGAAATTAATGTCAGTTATATAAATTATGCAAAAAAATTTGTTTGTGTGTATACAGCAGAGGATTCAGACAAATAACTCAGTGCTAGAGGCATTCCTCAGAGTCAGTATTCTTAATATTTTAAAGGACAAGAGTTTTGCTCTCAATTTTGGGGGTTTTTGGCAGTACACATCTGTAAACTCCATTTATTTTTTAGTGTAAAAATTGCCAGGTTTTATGCTTAGACTCCTAGTATTCTTATTAGAAGGCTACTCCAGAGAGGTTTTAAAGCTTTCTGCTACTCTCCAGATTATAACAACTTTGATCATTTAGGTTGGAAAAGACCTCCAAGATCATTGAGTCCAGCCATTAACCCAGCACTATCAACCCCACTAATAAAATGTGTCCCTTAGTGCCACATCTACATGTCTTTCAATTACCTCCAGGGATGGTGACTTCACTGCTTCTCTGGGCAGCCTGTTCCAATGACTGAGAAACCTTGCAGTGAAGGAATCTTTCCTAACATCCAATTTAAACCCACTCTGGCAAACCATCAGGCCATTTCCCTGGGTCCTGTCACTTGTTATGTGGGAGAAGACACTGAGCCCCACCTGCCTACAGCCTCCTTTCCATTTTATACACACATGTTCTGGTGCCATCCATCATCAAGGGGAAAGAAAATGTCCTCTAACAAATAGCTGGCAACAAGTGTAGAGACCTTCTTATAAAATCATATAATGCTTTGAATTGGAGAGGACTTTAAGGACCACGTTGTTCCAAATCCTTTCCCATAGGCAGGGACACCTGCCACTAGACCAGGTTGCTCAGATCTCTTGAACACTTCCAGAGGTGGGGCAGCCACAGATTCTCTGGGCAACCTGTGCCATTGAGTCATCACCTCACAGTGAAGAATTTGTCCTGTTCTATCTTCAGCTTTCTATCTGAAGCAAACCAAGGTCTTTTAGCCTCTCCTATCTCCCCTGAACATCCTGGTAACCCTTCCCTGCCTTTCCTGCACCTTTCTTTTTCCTTAAGGTCTGTTTTTAAATGGTACTAGGGCATCAGCATTCTAGGTCATTTCCGAAAGGTACTTTATGCACCACAACTTGTACTCCAGTGCCAAGCCTCGGAATTCCCGGCGGGACCGCGCCTGTCACGCGCGGCAGGAGCGGGGGAGGCAGCGCAGAGCCCCAGCTCTGCTTCGAGACCGGAGAGACGCTGTGGCTGCGAAGTGCAGCCTCCTCCTTCAGCTCTTGTTCTTCCCCTCCCTTCCCTTGCCTCCCCATACTCATTCCGGACAGCCACTGCCCTCTGTCCCTCCGAGAGAGCCGCGCACGGTCCGCGGGGTCCCGCACTGCTGGAAGCTCCGAGGAGCTCAGAGTCCCTCCCTCAGCGCCTGAGGGGACCCGGCGGCGGTGGGGGCGAGAGAGGCCAGGGTGGGAAAACTATGATCTCAGAAGTCTTTTCCAACCTAAGCGATTCTGTGCAAACGCGTGGCCTGAGGCAGCTGCCCGGCTGGGCTCCGGAGGGAACGCGGGATCGCAGCACAGCTATGGGGGTGTGCCCGGGGAGAGGGACTCCGCTCCAGGGCTGAGCAGCACCAGGGAAGGAGGGAGGGACCATTGGAACTGCACCCACCTCCCCTGGGTCGGGTCTGACAGACAGACTGCGACAGGGGGATGATAAACTCCTGCCTGCTCCAGCGGGATGAACGTAAATCCATGGGGCCAGATAGGATTCATCCCAGGGTACTGAAAAAGCCGTCTGAGATCATCGTGGACCCCTCTGCGTTATTTTCAGCATGCTCGGGAGAAGGGAAAGGTCCCAGCTGACTGGAAAGCTGGCTACTGTTGTCCTAGTTTGCAAGAAGGGTTACACTATAACTCGAGGCCTGTCAGTTTCTGTTCAGTGCCTGGTAAAATTATAGAGAAGGTATTCTGGGAGTTACTGAAAAACACTTGAGAAACTGCACAGTCATGAGTTCAAGTGGTGAAAGCCCTGCTTAACCATCTTAATTTCCTTTTATGACAAGTTCCAAAGCCTTTGGTACCACCTCTCACAGCATACTCTGGATAACCCTTCCAGCTCAGAGCTAGACAGGGCCATAATGCATTGGGTGAGCAACTGGCTGACATGTTGGGCACAAAGAGTTGCAAAGGGCAACAAGTGAGCTCTGAATCATGGCATTGAGATATGTACATCTTGTCACAGCAGTTTATGAAAAGGAAAAGCTCGATCTTTAAAGCAGCAACAAAGAATGTATATTAAGTCTTATTTTCATTTCAATGTAGTTGAAGTTTTATTGCCAAGATCAATAAATCCAGAGACTGCATCTTTAAGCATGTATTTAACCCAAAGTGTTCATTGAATCGTGTCACTCTACAGAAGTGTTTGAAATAGTGGGCACAACTAGCACAAACTAGCATGAGATGGGTACTTCCAAATCACCAGGGCCTTGGCTCTTATAGTCAGACCTTGCCCAAACAGGAGCACTTGCAAATTCCAGGTGAACTGATAAGTGGTCAAAGTTAGGCAAGTGTGGCTTAAATCTGTTCAGCTCCACAGTGGAGACAGTTCTGAATTTATGCAGCCTCTGTTAGCTGAAGGGTGATGAGTTACAGCAAATTTAAGTCAGCGTGTACTTTTGGTCATGACCACATGTGTTTAGAAGTAAAGAAAGGCAAAAAAACCCCAACAAACTTATTTCCAAAAAAAGATCCATCTCTTGGGATATCTGCTTAGCCCTAATTTAGAACAGACTCTTGATTCAACAGATTACCCTGAACAACCTAGCAAGACATTTGTTTCTAAAAAATAAAAACATGTCAAATCTGTTTGTGTAAACATCTGGCTTTTTTTTTTTCATTCCAGAACAGAGATTATTTGGATCAACTGTTTTTCAGAACTGATATGTCAGCAGAAAAAAAAAAGGGGGGGTTCTAAAGTGTTTGATAGCTCTCCTTCTGCTATAACTAAAATCACAATAAAACACTGACTGGAAAAGATACCTAAAATTGGAAATGTAACATTTTGGTGAGGCATTTCTTAAATGTCCTACAAATTTTATTTATTGTGGTTATAAGGAAATTTTCTCCTTGATTGTTATTTTTTTCTCCATTTAGAAGGACTGGAAAAGCAAAAAACCATTAAACAAAAAGAAGGGCCATGTACAACATCTAGGAATTCACACTTGTTTCAAACAGTCACATGTGAGCTCTGTCCTCTGAAGAAAGGATGTATGGGTGTTACTTTGCATCATAAAAAGAGTATGACTCATTGTTGTCATACTGCTAGGAAGAGACAAGCAGTATATAGTTTCAGAGAAACAACAGGCTAGATTATAAAACATATTGGAAGAATTATTTCACTTAAACCCGAGAGTATTATTTGAATTCTTGAAACTGTACTTCAAGAAATTCATAGATATTTTTGGAAAAAGTTCAAAAGGAAACAGAGTAAATTATTTGAGATTAAATATATATATAACTTTAATCAATGACTTAAAATAACAGGACAGGAACTACAGATCACATTGTACTCCATAACTTAGAAAATTAAGCTCAAATCAATTGAATTGTTTAAAGGAAAGATTTATTTAAAGAGAAGGATGGAGTTTTCAAATACATGAAGATTAAGTAAGATATATGTTCTCAATTCTCTGTGAATAGAACAAGAAATGGCAGGCTTGAAGTAGAGAAAGGTTGGGGAGCTGTGGACTAGACAATACGTCCTAAAAATAAAGATAGCAAAGTCATGGAAGAAATGGCTTTGAAGGATAACATAGTGTTCAATAGCAGAGGTCTTAACAAAGAGCTAATAAAACTATACCCAGTTCCATCCAGAATTATATAGATATGATTTGGCTCAGGAAATTTAGTTGTCTTTGGTTTCTTTTCCTGGGACTTGGAGCTAGGAGTATTAGGCACTAATTACACTTTATAAAGTTAATTAAGGTGGATAAGAACATAAATCTGATTAAAAAATAAATGCTTAGAATAAAAATTAATTTTCCTATTGGATTTTTTTTAGCTACCAAGGCAGACACAACGAAAATATCACAACAATGACCAAACTTCAGTGTATTAAAAGCATATACAGGCCAGTAAACCTGCAAGGGTTTTCTTCTTTCCCCTTAAATGTCTTGAAAAATATGTAAGGTGCTAGTAAACTGTAAGCAGATTCTAAAAGCACACCAGTAAATAATGTACAATAAATTGGTTTTGCTCAACATACAGATAGACCTTAGAGCTAGTTCCTTAGAGCTAAAGTCTTCCAACCATAAGTGGATCAGTCCTGTAGGGAATCAAGGGCTAAATATTTCCTGTAGTCTCTTCCACACTGGAACTAACCCTGTTCTGGAAAAAGGCATTGGAAAAAAAATTGGTTTAGGGAGGACCAGGGAACCTCCTTCCAACTCTTGGACTCTTCTAGCAAGTTTTCCTAAATTGTGCTGAAAGCTAAAAATATCACACTGACAACATTGAATGTCAAAATGAAATTAGGTGGTGAGATTTGGCTGCACAGAGAATTACCTATCACCAAAGGAGTTTAAGGGGATTACAGAAGAGGAGGGAAGTCTCAAAACACTCCTGCAAAACAGACACTGTTCTAAAGTGTTGTGCAACAAAACCACTGCTTCAGGATTAACAGAGGCTACAAGCAATTCCACCTGTTTTTAAGAAAGAAATCTAGAAGAAAATTCATGAGGACTTTTAAATTTAGAAGTCATTAGGTCTTTTGAAAGTCAATAAATTATGGCTTCTAAATAACCTATGGAGACTACTCAGAAATGGCCATTTTCTTTAATGTCAGATGAGGATTTCTTTGGTTTATTTTCAGGCTAATTTGTATTTTATTTGGCTTAGTTCTATTATAAATATGTCATGATATAATTTTACTATAAAATGTCTGTGATAAGGACATACATAGGATTGCAAAAAAACTGTGTACAATAACCAGCAGGTCTGATATCCATTTGGAGGTGCACATCACAGAATCATAGAATTTTTAAGGCTGGAAAGGACCTCTAAGGTCATCAAGTGCAATTGTTAACATTGCCATGTTCACTGCTAAACCATCTCCCCGGGGCCACATCTACACATTTTTTGAACATTTGAGGGATGGTGATTCCACCAGTTCCTTGGACAGCTTGTTCCATTGCTTGACCATCCTTTCAGTGATGAATTTTTTTCCTAATATCCAATCTAAACATCCCCTGGTGCAACTTGAGGCCATTTCCCCTTATGCTGTTGCTTATTACCTGTGACAACTTCACTGCAGCTTCAAACAACATCATATGAGTATCAGAGACCTTGACATTAAGCTACTGTTTTTTTCTTGAGCAGAGATGCTCTTTGCCTTCTAAATCCCAAAAGAAGATAGCACAAAATTCTGTTGGAAAAACAGAAAGCATTTTGACCTAAAAATTAGGATTTTTTTATTGCAAACAGCACACAGCGTGAAGAAATGTTTATTGCAAACCCATGTCTGACAAAACTAATTATCTGTATTTCCCTTGTTTCTATTACAGCCTATCAATCATTTTTGCCCTGATGACAGTGTTGAGAAAGAACAACTAGATTTTGTAACACAAGTTACACAAGCAGCTCAGTGCAGGTGCAATCTTATGGGAAAGAGGTAAGAAAAGTCAACACCTCAAGGCTGCAACTAATTTAAAAACTTCTGATGACTCAAATACGATTCTGGTATTTTATCTCCTTGTAGTAGAAAGTACTTCAGCCTGTAATATTAACCTCCCAGTGCTGCAACTGGTCCAAATTAATTGGAAAATCAAATTCTTAATCTGGCATCATAGAAAACCAAAAAAATCTCAGGTTATATCAATGTCAGCATTATGCAATGTTATTCTTTCATTATATTGGAAGAGCAAAATAGTTGATTTTATGTACATTTCAAGCCTCGTAATGTATACTTTGGCTGTAGTAAGAAACATACTAAGAAGCATTCAAATTTTTGTCACTTTGAAAAATTTCAGAACAAACAATTCATGTTTTTAATAGCAGACCCCCTTGTCAAAACAGTGGGAAAGTAAATGCTGCATTACTTTTGCAGCTGACATACAATGACACAATTTTTTTTTCCAGTTCGTTTTTCTACTGGTGAAGTGTTATGTAGACTACACCATCTGTCACCCTCTCCCACTGGGAATCTAGGAAAGGATTTCTATCTTGGTTCAAATTAAGGAAGTTGGTTTTGGTTGTTTTTTTTGTTGTTGTTGTTGTTTTTTTTGGTTGTTTTTTTTTTTTTAAATCATGTGACTGTACAAATGTATGATTTTCCCATCTGGGGAAATCTCCTTAGGTACTAAGGCTGACTTCACTTTAGAAATGTCCAGGTCTGTAACAAAAGATGTTTCAGATTGCTTTAGTCCTTTCCTCATATTTTGATTTCTGATCCTCTATTGATAAGATAATTTCAATTCACAGTTGACTGAGAGTGAATCCCAATTCACACCAGGAGGAGTTGGTACCAACTGCACTTGATAGTTACTGCAAAGTCAAAGTCAACTTCAGCATCAGCTACGATTTTCACATATTCAGAAATATTTGTGATAAATAAATATCTGACTCTATGCAATAACGTATTCCTTACTTATTATTGAAACAAATTTCCTTTCTCCTACCACTCCCCATCAGGTCTTTAAACAAACTGGGTTTGCAGTGTGGACTCAGTCCTCTAGTTCTGGTCTCAGGTGTCAACTTGAGTGAGTCTGTCAGTCAGACAGTACTGGTGAACAGAGAGAATGGGTTGGGGTAAACCCAGAAAATACTTCTTCCACTGACATACGAAGTAATTAGTTTTTAAGTGACCAAGAAATCCAATAATTTTTAAAGCCCTCTGAAATTTTGTATGCAAGGGTCTTATCCATCAATTTTTTTCTGATCGCATGAAGGTTTCAAAGCTGTTAACAAGCAATACAATAAGCATCATGTTCACTGTTGCTGCCTTAAACAATTCTCTGACAGTATCAAGGGGGGAAAAAAAGAAAAAAACCCACAAAGCTGCTTTTCTTTTTTATATATAGTAAGATAATTCAGAAAAAATTAATAACTCAGTGGAGGGAGTCATCCATGATTGATCCCAGTGAATTCTTATGAGGAAACAAAAAGCCTGTTACTTTCCAGAGCTCAGAGCCCTAAGTTCAAAGTTCATCAGTTTGCTTTTGACTTCATTCCCTCTACACTGATTCTTACTAATGACTGTTCCAGTGTTACTGTCATCAGATGAATAGCCACCCTTGTGTCAAAATACTCTGTGAGATTGTGGCAAATGCTACAACATAATTTCTTCACTTGCCCTCATGCACACACATGCCCAGAATGTCTCCATCTCATGTGTTGTGTTCTTGTGCTCTGGTTCAAACCATATTCCTCTGAGCATCAACACAGATACAAAAATCTATAGAGATCATAGGCAGTATTATGGGATTGCTCCATGGCCATAAGGAGGAGTCATAAATAGGGTTTAAGAGCTAAAGTTACACTTTGTCTGCATAGGAGGACATCATGTAACCTGATACAATGCACAAATTTGTGCATAGGGAAAACTTCCTTCCAGGGGATGCAGTTTTTGATGGAAGACCCTTGAAGAGCTGTGAAAGTTGCAGAACTTGAGCTATACCAGAAATGTTGTGCTGGGGATTGGTGCAATTTGTACACAAAAAAAGTTGTAGGAAAAATCTGAATTCCACCTCTATCAAGCAGCAATGCCTTAAAAGCCTGAAGTGAGTAGCACTGAAGGAAGAAATCACTTGCACTTTTTAACTTCTGTGAAAGCTATGATGCAGAATAGCATTAATTCAAGGCAAAGGTCAAGATAACATCTCATTTTATCTCACCAGAACATAGACTGGTCTCCAGGGGATAACTTGTAATCCACAATACATGAACAGCAATTATGCTGCCATATATAAATGAATTAGATAATTTTGTTTTCACACGAAGATATTAAAAAGGGAAACTATGAAAAATTGACTATTCTGTTACAAGAATCTAACCCTTTCAAGAAGACTATAAATCCCACCTTATATTTATTGTGATAGAGCAAAATTCCTCTCTGCAGCTTCATTGATGTAAATGTCTATATGGTGTCAGGATACTTACACCTCCATTTCATTGAACACAATTCCTTTTTTTCCCCCTCTTCAAATTATCAAGAAGAGCCCCTATCCAATAGAAAAAAAATGAGTGAAATATGGGACGAATACAGAATTGAAATACAGACTCGAGATAAAGTAAAAATAAAAAGGTCTTTGAATTACTTCTGAAGGGAAAAGCTTATATAATTCAATTAAAATCAATAAATTGCTTGTTATTTCTAGGTAAAGAGTAAACTTTCATTAGTAGCTATTCAATATATTTAAGCAGAGGTAAAAGAAGTATTAAAACCACATAATGTTTGACCATGTTTCTTCAAAAATAAAACCCATCTTTAACAATGTGAAAGACAAAATATTAAAGAAATGCTGTGCTTATTATCTGAGTTTACCATGCTGCAAAGGTAGACCCCCTTCACTAAAATCACAGCATAGCTGGATATTTTGCCCTGCATCACAACTACTACTTAAACTGTGAAGGAGTTGAACCGCAATGGGTTGTAGATAGCCTATAGAAAACTTTTAATTATAACCTTTCATGAGAGCTATTACTCAGACCTCATTCAGCACCTACAGCTTCTTGCTGTTGTGGAAGAACCAAGATGAACAGCAACACCAAGGAGCCAGGATCCTGTACCCTGTCTCTTGGAGATTTGTCTCCCTTTGATACCTGAAGTACCATACACTGAAACCAAAGTTACATCACTAGAGATGAATGGTGCTGGTGTCTCATCCATTAAGTAGCTTTCTACAAAGCAACCTCAGCAATGCTATCCTGAAACAGAAAGAAAAAAGAAAGAAAAAAGAAAAAAGAAAAAAGAAAAAAGAAAAAAGAAAAAAGAAAAAAGAAAAAAGAAAAAAGAAAAAAGAAAGAAAAAGAAAGAAAAAGAAAGAAAAAGAAAGAAAAAGAAAGAAAAAGAAAGAAAAAGAAAGAAAAAGAAAGAAA
>JAWWLZ010000177.1:31961248-32008420 GCA_035041345.1 Poliocrania exsul
AAAGAAAGGAAAAGAAAGGAAAAGAAAGGAAAAGAAAGGAAAAGAAAGGAAAAGAAAGGAAAAGAAAGGAAAAGAAAAGAAAGAGGCTAAAAACAAAAAGAAAGTGCTTCTCCTTACCAAGCTGACTTAAAATCATTACATTTTAAGAGCTTAATGACAGAAGATTGAATCTACAAGGATTTAAGCAAATCAAAAGGAAAGTGCTAGAATTTAGATTCTCATCTTCACTAAGGGTTAACTGGTGACATTTTAAACACCTTGCAGTCCACGGAGACATCCTTAAGCCCCAAGTTTTAGTTCAGCCTGGCCAGTCTCTCACTGATGTGGACCTAGCCTAGCACAAGCCTACACTCCACACATCACTCTACATAATAGACACCACTTTGCATCACAACTTCTCTAAGCAATTATCATGCTTGCTGTCACACAGGTAAATTTGGATCAAGACCCCAGCAAAAACAAAAAGCAAGTTATAAAATCAATGAAAAGAAAAACATTACCTCTAAGAGTGAGGAGCCTACTCAAAAACAGGGCCAAAGTAAACAGATTTAGCCTTACTTCATGCTTCCTGACCCCCAGGCCTCTCTTCCTGGGATCAAAGCCATTGTCTTAGCCCCAGTTCCTTCTTTTCCCTTGGCAGTGGGCCCTGATGGCTTGATAGATCCCAGCTGCTTTGATCTCTTAACTCCCTCTGCCCCAGTACTACAGCATGAGTGACACAACTGGGGAGGGCTTCTATTCACACATCTGACAAAACTGGTTCCAAGTATCCTTTCAATAATAAGAAGATAAATAAATGTCATAGCAAAAGAATACAGGAAATCTTTCAGAATATTTTAGTGTAATTGGACACCTCTAAACTCTGAGAGGTCAATATCTCTGAGAAGCAGCATTTTACAGAATTATGGGAGGGAGCATATATTGGCTTAATCCAGCAGTCAGAAATTTCTAGAGCAGCTATTTTCCCTTCTATTTGCCCAGTTCCCCCTCAGTATTATTATTAATAGCAGAGAGGGCTTGTTTAGCCCACTCCTTACTTCACTGTTCCTTCTGCAGCAACTGTAAGGGAAACACAGAGAGAAGCAAAAGGAAGGGGGAGGATTTTCTTGTTTCTGTTATCATGGTTTAATGGGTAGTTTGAGATTCATAGGAACATAAACAGGACAAAACCCAAGAACAAATTACACAGGCAAACCAACTTAGGCTCTGGAATTGAGACAAGAGTTGCTGCAGTGTGTGTCGTGGGGAGGCGGAACACAATGCAAGTTACCTTCCAGCTGACTTGCAGACACCAGTGGATTATTGTCCTCGGGAAGAGTAACTCTGGATCAAAAGTGACATTTCCCATTTACTGTAGAACTATATGCCACACACTGCTACTGAGCACAGTGGGGTTACACAGAGTTGAAAGACAATGATTTGGGCACAAGCATGGTATTAATTACACCAGCTTTTGGCAGCCCTAGTTCTGCTGCTGCCCAAGAAGAATGATTTCAGCAAATCTCATTATTACATAAATCACTGAGTAGGTACCCAGTGCTGGACAATCCATGCAGAAATACATGCTGGCTTTTCATGTCTCCAATCTTTTTTGTATGTATTTTTTTCCTTTGAAATTTAGAAGAATAGAAACTAATTTTGCAAATTCCTTTCCAAGTTGAAAGATCCAAGAATTCCATATGTTTTTTACCATGAAATTTAATTTTCATCTGAAAAGCTGGATTAAAAGTGACAAGTATGCTGAACTTCTGGATATCATACCCTGTTGTGAAGTTATTAAAATCCATATGTCATATTACCTCTTAAATCCAGAACTCAAGTCATGGGAACCAGATCCTCAATAATGAAATGCATATGACACAGTCAGTGTCCATCAATAATAAATACTTCCCATAGTCTGTTATGGGACTGGTACTGCACTTGTGTCCTCTTGTGAGCTCTGAAGTGGACTGTTCAGGGCAATGGATGAATCAGACCTGCCTGTGCACAAAAGAGACAACATTTTTTCAAGATTTCTTCATTATTTATTATTTAAAGAGACCTTGGAATATCATGGGAAAATGTTCTTAAAGTTGGATTAAAAATATTCTTTTTCTCTTTTGTTCTGGCAGAGTTATACAGACATATGGCATCAATATGTCTAATTTCACCCTTACCCAAGACCAACAGAGCTTTTTTTTTTTTCCCAATAGGGATTACAAATAAAATATCTAACATCTTGGCCTTCATGCTGTGGGGCAAGGAAGTTTCACAGTCAGGTTTATTGCAGCAGCTCTTATAGTATTATGAACTTTTTATGATACAGTTTACTACAGTAAGCCTTGGTGTCAACTGAAAAGTGATGTCTGAAACTGTAACGTTCCATTTGAAGGTAAGGAAATCTGCATGACAATAAATTTATTTCTTGCAATAGAAATTCTCAGAGAAAAAATTCAGCTATCACCACAGAATATAAACAAGTATAAGGACTGGGTGGGAAAAAACTAGTCAATCTATTCTACATGAAATGATCTAAAATGACCTTCACACCTTAACTACTATAGAAGTCTGCTGTTTGCAGACAGTTTAACTCTACCCTGGCAAAACTTGAGTAATGATCTCTCTGCAGCTGGACAGACATGCACACTTGGGTATTTTCTCCTCCATCACACAGTAAGTCTTACCAAATTCAGAAATACAAATCAAGATTAAGAAAGGCTCACAAGACCAAGACTCACATGAACATCCAGTCCAGGAAGTACTACAGATCTTAAATCCTACTCTTTTCACAAGTTCCTCCTCTCACTAAAGATTCAGTCCTCTTAAGGATGTCATCTAATATGAGATTATAAGTATTTCTGTACAAAATGACTGATTAACTAGACTCTCAAATTTGATTTACTTCTTAATGGATTAAATGCAACAGCAAATAACTCAAAGGTACATAATGTATTTCAGCAAAGTGTGGTACTGCCTGCTGCTGAGTCTTTGGGAGAAAACACTGAAATAGGTAAGGGGTTTTAAGGTCAAATCAGTTTTGTGTTTTTTGAAATACAAAAAATTGACTTACCTCTGTTTCTAAAACCTTTACATAAATATGAAATATAGCAATTGAAATGTTTATAAAATGCATTGTAATTGCATTTAGAGTTTTCATAAACAGCTATAAATGAAATTATATTGCCCCACTAGGAGGTAATTTATAATTTATAATTTTAAATAAAACCACAAATGACAACACTCAGCACAGAATCTTTAGTCCACAAAGACAGTGATGGATCACAGTTTATGCCCTAAACCAAGAAAAGTTACCAATTAACCTGATATATAAATGTGACTGATTTTACATAGACTAACTTCTACAGTATTATAAAATTTTTGCAAAATGAAACAATTGTAGATAAGTCATAGAGTGTAGGAGTTGGTTATTATAGTAACTTCTTTTATATAAGACAATACAGAGCCTACCCAAATATTGTGTTACTGGAAAAGTGCACCAGGGCAAACCCTAGAGATGAAGTAATAGGGTAAGAGAGCCAAGGTTTCCCTTTCCTAGCCTGCTTTAAGTGATGTTTTTGTCACAGATGTACCTAATGACACACACTGTTGGAGTGAATGTGGAAAAATCTTTGCACAAGAAATGTTATACTTTTATTTTCCTTGCCAGGCATAAATTGATTCCATATAGTGTTACCACAAATCCTGTGAATACTCTGTTCTGTGCAGAAACATTACTGGCACAGATATTGTGTGTTCTACTTTTGCTGGTTCTACTCAATATTAAAACTACTCTATTGCTTGAAAATTTATTAGAGACATAAGGTTTGTATGACTAAGATGAAAGCTCAGTTTGTACCACTATAAAACCTTGAGAAAATCACTCAAAGTAGAAAGGGGGAAATGGAACAAAATAAAGAAACTTTTTCCCCTTTCAAGCAAAGCTTTTATTGTTCAAAGAATAGTTCAGCATAAGTGCATGTCAGTGCTGCTTTAATATGACTATATTAATGAAATTAGGCCCAAACCTTACACCTTGATAGTTTGGGTTGTAGAGGTTTTCTTGTGTCACTAAACTGAGCTAAAATGCATCTTTAGCTTCCCTGCACTCCAAGGATGCTGCAAAGCTTTGCTTTTTCCTTTCCCTTTGCCTCTACGTCCCATATAATTGATTCTGACCAAGTGTCAGCAGTCACATCCAACTCCCAGAAGTTTTTCCTGAACTACGGCTATTCCTGGTGATTCATACGTCTGAGAATCTTTCTGAAAAATAAACTATTGGAACCTTTAAAATAATTTACTTGGCTCTTCCAACTCACAGGATCTTTTGAAGAGATTGCAGGGAATGGAGAAATGTAAGAGAAGTGGAGGGCTGGACTATGTGCTTGTGGAATCCTGGCATTGGGAAAGCATTTGTCTTTATCTACTTACACTGGGGCCAGAAGCAGAAAGCCAAGGGCAACGTACCTCCTAGATGCAATGACTAATGTTGTGTAAACATATCAAAGAGAACTCCTCTTTTCCAATAAAACAGAGTCCAACATCATTTTTGCTTATTGAGAGTGTAGGGGAAATTTTAAAACCCCTAGATTTACAGAAGGCTTGCACTCTTATCTAAACTGGTCAGTACCTTTCCAATAAGTATTTTGCCCCATTTTATATGCACATAGATATCCAGTCTTGTCCACTTTGAGTGAGGTTTTCAGCAGGGAAATAATCAATAAAGATTCAAAATGCCTGCTGCTATGTTTTCTGCTGACTCCCTCATGGAGGTTAGCAAGCTGTCTAATCTATTCCTAGTTCTGTTTATTCACCTGGAAATTTTAGGAGCAAGTCATAATTAGTGTTTATAAAGCACTCTGAAAAAAACCCATATAATTATTTCCTCATTAAAAAGCTGTATGATTTGTTTGTGTCTGTACACCACTAGTACCCTTGCATGTCCTCCTAACTCAAGGACATCCTCTTTAACTCAAATATTTTTATTTCTGGAAGACTTACACTGTTGCTTGTAAGATCACTTCTAGTTCTCTGCTTTCTCTGGAATTTGGTAATCTCCATGCTATATTATATACTGGCATTTAAAAAGTGAAAATAAATATAAGAACCTGTGTTTATTCCTTCAAATGCTGAATTCTATATATTGGGGTGTTCAGAGGAAAAAAAAGAGAATTTGCACTTGAGTCATGTGCACAATGGGCATTTATCAAGGAGAAGAGAAGCTTGGATTGAAAGATATGAAGTGCAAATGCTGATGGCATGAGGTTTTCTATTCCCTGAGAATTGGCTTGCTTTCTCCAGAAAGGAACTGTCAATTGATTTAAGGATTATTGACTTGACTCAATAGCTCTCAAGTCTGAGGAGAAATCAGATTTTGGAATAACAGGAAAAGCTGAGTTGCTGTGAGTTCCTTACTGAGAAAAATCCCTTTTCCTATCTCCTAATAACAACTGTCCTCTTTCACAACCACTGGCTGGACTTGTGAGTCTGGTATGTATAGAAACCACTACAACAGCCAAGGACTTTCTTAATAATAGATTTCAGCTCCTACTTTTCCTATTCCATGCACTAAGGGGAAGTTACATTCATTGGAATTGCAGGCCCTATGCTAGGCTTTCATTACCCAGGCTTGCTCTCCCCATTCCCTGGAAGTTTGAGCAAATCTGCTTTCAGATCTCAGCATTTATAGGAGTATATATTGGTAGAAGGAAAAAGGAAATCAGGTTAATAAGTTTTATCTTTCATTAATTAATTGGAGAATATTTGTGTGTGCATTCAGATAGACAAATATATAAAAACAGACTAATATCTCCTTGCCTGCTTTCTCTGCCTCAATACTCCTGAGCCTTCCTTTGGCTGTGGTTGGGTTCTTGAACTTTTTGTGCATACTCTGAACTGAGATTCTTTTTCTGTCTGCCTGACCATTGGGGTCAGTGCTCTTCCGCACTCCTGGCCACTGCCTGCTCTCCCTCTGAGTCTTTATGTCCTCGCAATTAGACATTATGTCTTTGTTTCCCCACTAGGGAAATTCCATTGCTCCGAGTCCTGGCTCTGAGGAGGATGGGGGAAGAGCAAGATTTCCTCTTTTATTTTTCTCCTTCTTTTTTTAGACACATTTATTCAGTGTTAAGAACTAACCGGTTCAGGGATGTGCCTGTAAATGCTCTCCTGCTCCTTAACTCAAAGGACACATTCACATACACTTAGGGAATCTTCTGTATGATTTCTGTTTTGTTTCCATCTTAACAGAAAACTCAATGACAAACAGTAATAACTAAACTAAACCATCTTCTCTTGCCTATGCAGTGAGTCACCAGGACTTTCCACAATAATATGATGAATAAGCACATTTTTTAGCCTTTTAGTAGTGGACTGTGTTTCACAGAGAAAGGGAGCTTCAACACTACTTCTGGAGCTAGAGTCTTCTGCTCCCAGTAAAATATGGCTTGTCTTCAAGCTTTTTGATGATAAAGAGGTTATGCACTTTTCAATCAAAACTGAATATTGTACATCTTAGTCTTATGAGTCAACACAGCTTTTTAACTAAGCTGCCCTGTAAGCAAGATATGATCTGCAAGATGAAAATGAGAAACAGCTGTATCACAGGACTTTTCAAAATAAAACCTTGTTTAGACACTGTGTGGAAATGCACATGGTGACCAAGTGATATTCCAAAATGTACAACAGCCTCCTGAAAATTAAAGTCCTCTGTCTTTTGCATTAATTTAACATTGGTTTGAAGCAAAGTGTGGTTCATGATCCAACTGATCTGTCAATGGGATAGACACAGCTTTCAGTGAAAGCCCACAGCACTGCAGAAATCCAGTACTTTACATGGACCTCAGTGTACTATTTCGTATCTCTGGAAAAAATGACAAGTGGAAATGTTAGGTTTGCTTAGAAGAGGCATTCTCAGTGTAACTGTAGAACTTAATATATCTCTGTTTTTCATAATGAAGTGTCCTTCAAATTGTGAGATCGTGCTCTGTAACTCAGCTCAAGCACTTCAAATGAATGCAAATGCTATAACAAGCAGAAGAAAAGAAGGGAATCCACCACTTAAACCACATATAAGAAGTTGTCGCATTATTTATATCACCATTCTGTAAACTAAAAGGGAATCAGTGAAATTAAAGTCCCAGAACAAGATGCTCTTCATTGCCAAGACCAATGAGTGAACTCTTTGTACGTGGTGTCTTCAGGAGTACTGCAGACATGAGGGGAAACACCATGGCACTGGGATACAGAAACAATTTCCTATGGGTTTAAGAGCTAGGCTTGTTTTCAAACCATTTCAACTTTGAAAACTATCTTGAGAAATTACTGAAGTCCATGGGAGGGAGGCAGAGCCCCTACTAGGACTAATCAGTGATGCTTCCTGATTTCTAAGGGATCAAAGGATAATGAGACACCCCCAAAATACATTATGACTGGGCATTTCATTACATTCCACATTTAGAATGTGGTAATTTAAAAATTTATGTACCACTCTGCAAGAGAAGGAGCTTTCATCATAAATTACCTGCTATTTTGTGCTCATATTCCCATGTTTAACATGTACATTGTGTTGCTGTCTGGGGCACACCAAATTTTCTAAGTATCATTTTTTCCACTCGTTGTTAGGATGCTGATTACTTCCAGTTTCAGATAATACATGAATTTCTTAATGGAAGTATAATATTAACTGCTTTTTTTTCTGAATATTCACTCAACTCCACATTCTAGTTTAGTCCTATTTATTAGTATGCCCTGACCCTGTGATTTTTATAATGCAGGCAATCTAGACTGGAAGCAGAGTTTTAATAAAGTACAATATCAAATAGATTGCAAAATAACTAACTCTATAACATATTCTGTAGAGCTATACTGTCCCTACAATGAGCATACATAAATTCATTTTGATGTATCGTGCTTAGCACAGAGGTAAGTGGGCATGTAATTAGCTAATTTATTTCACATCTCTTCATCTAGTAATACTGCAATTATTTTTTTAAGCCATCAAGTTATTACAGCACAATTTAATTTGACCTAGTCTATGATTTACTGCATGAGATCTTGTGATTCTGTGAAGACATAAAAATTCCTCCTTTCCTCCACTTCATCCCCCTCCTATATGTTAGCAGGTGGAAAGAAGCCACCTGACATACTACTATCACAGTTAGACTGAGCAAAGCCTTGGACTATGCAGATGCATGATTAACCCTGTGCAGCTGAGAGGGTGTATCAGTTGGTTAAAAACTTGCTGTACTTCCTTTTGTAAATCTATATTTAAACTGAGAAAGAAAAAGAAGCCTAACACTAACTTTATTGGCATTTGGCTTAAATCTTTGCACCATACCAAATCTACTCCTGAGAGTTCAGATTTTCAAGAGTAGAGTTTGGATTTTTGCCAAAGGCATCTTGGATATATGTTGGATATTAAAATGCAATATGAAGCCAAACTACTGAAGCTTGTTGTAGTCCCAGGGGACATTCTGGCTAGATAGCTGTGTACACCTTATGACATATGCAATGACCAGTCTGTCTTGAAGACCAGAGATCCTTCAAGGTCACCTTGGCTGTTTCTCAGTGCCCAAGAAATTCATCAGGTTGCAGAAAACCCTACCACATGTGATTCTTAACATTCAAACTGAGTACTTGCACTTTAGAAATCTATTTAAGACATTGTGTCTGTGCAGTTGAGAAAACTCTAGTATGTCCTCAGGAGCATGAAGTTATGTGGAAGGACTCTTCCCTTACTGTGTGCCAGAGGCTTTAGCTCTGCATTCAAGAGCAACACTGTCGGAGGAGACCAGACTGAGAAGGAATTCATCAAGTGGCAGAAATATTATAAACGCTGGGTGGATGAGGACGCCGAGGTCCAGGGAGGCCCGTGACTCCGGGCAGCACACGCTGGGGCTGAATCGGGACGATGGGGGTTTTCGGGCGGACACTTCCCCAGTTTAAATGTTACACCCTTAAGATGGCTTCCCTGATCCTTCTTCCCACAATCCCCTGGAATTCTCCCACCAACCTCATTCACCTATTGGTCCTTTTGCCGCTCCTCCCCTCCCTCCTTCCCTTCGTTTGCATGTACCCAATAAAGTGCGTTACTCCTCCCCGTCTCTGCCCCTCTTCCCCGCCCACATCCGGGATATCTGAGCACGCCCCTTATAAGCAAGCCCGCGCCATTAAACTTGGCTTTTCCTCGTGGACCCCTGGCTGCTGTGGATTTACTCCGTCCGGGGTGGTCGCCGGGCCGGGGGCGGGAAGAGCCTACCCCAGCTTCTAAGGGGCCTGATCCTAGGGAGCTCCGCTTGCCGCTTTCCTAGCCTTGCTCCTGGAAGCAGAAACCTCTCCACTGTATCAATGGAAAATTACAATCCGCTGATACAACACAGTAGAAAAGTTTGAGAGAAAAGGACCAGTAGGTATTAATCAGCTGGCAGAACTGAGCTCTCATGAACACTTAGAATGCAAATAGCAAAACCACCACTGTGAACATTTGCATTGTTTGAGAAAATATGTCTTGCACTGAAAATGGTATCTATCTGCCTTAGAAAGAAATGTCAATGTTATTTGAGCTACTGCCTGCAGAAATCAGCATAATCTACAATGGAGCTGAAGACAGGTATCAAAACTGGCCCGTGTAATCAAAAATTCAGAAAAAAAAAAATCCAAAAAAAATCCCTCTTTGTTGACACATTAAAAAATGTTGATGTTTCATATTCTGCTCCTGTAACAGACAGATGCTCAAGAATCCTTTCCTTTTTGGTGAGAGGTATAAAGGCTGTCTGTCTTATTGCAGTTCCAGAATCAAACTTCCAGAATTTAGAAATGCCATAATTCACGTTGCTGACACTAGCCTACTTCTCATCCCTACACTGCAATACAGATCTTTTTTATTCACATGGCACACTTCACACCCTGGCCCACGGACTCTTGCATCCTTCTGCGTTCTGTGAAACCCAAAAAGAACTTGCAATTTGTTTGTTTGCACTTGCCTCACACCTGCCAGCAGCAGTATGGAATCAACTGAATGAAGCATAAGATTGCCTGTCTCCTGGATAAAAACCAGTAAGGGTGAGGTCAGTTATGGCAACACAATGCTGACCTGAAAAATAATATATAACCTGCTGTCACTTGATGACTGATCCTCTAGTCATCCCAGGTGTCCAGTTAGGGCATGAGCTTATCATAGAACAATTTAGTCTGGAAAAGACCTTTAAGATCATCAAGTCCAAAATCAATGTGCAGGACTGCAGGCAAACAACTGCTAAACCTGGTGTTGCTGAAAGTCATGCTTTGAAAATGCAAATCTATGCTTTGAAAAAAAACATGCACCACCTAAGAAAATTAATTCATTTGTGGAAGTCTGGTTATTAATTCTGCATTCCATTGACTTCATGGGATGCAGTCCACAAATAAAAATTCTGTATTTTAGGTGGCATCTGACAAGATCACAGTAGTAAAACTACAAGTCACTGTGGGAAATTGCTTTTTAATGAGCAAGCTCAATTCTCTAAACAGAAAGAAATAGCAATCAAATATGTTGTTGTAATCAGAAACTATACTAAAATTTATATGCAAAAAGAACTAAATGAGAGTTGGAAATGCAACTATTTCACCCATAATTTTAACCCTTGACTTTGCCACCTCACAACCTCATTCCAATATACTTTACATACATGATTTTAAAATTACTTTTTCCCCTATCTGATATCTACATATCATTATTTTCTTCTAAAGATCAGGTGCAGGTAGAAAGGTAGATGATAAAATCCAAAGAAACATCATGATGGCTCCTTCACTGTATAGCAAACTAAAAAAATTACTAGTTGCAATAATCCACTGATTTGTTAAGAAGACATTACTGCATTTTTTCCCCTTTAAGTGTGGTAGCCTCCACGTTTTGGTTAAACACACATATAATAAATCTGACTGTTTTGACAACACTCAATATAGACATAGATCAGTACAAATTAATTTAGCAAATGAAGTATTTTCCTGACAAAGATGATGTTTCAGAAGCTGAAATCACTGGCAATAGGAATAGAAATTCAGTCATAACCTGGAGAGTTCCTCTCTTCCTGCTTTAAGAATAGGAGTGAGCACCTTAGCTGGCTGCTACATGGAACCTTTTCTCTTTCCAAATATAACTTTATAATTTCAAAAGTGACTTTTCTTTTAAATTGGGAAAGAAAGATGACAGTGTAGTTGCCCAAATCACAGCATTTAAAGACATGAAGAGACATCAGGGTATTTTGGTAGAAAGATATTGTGCAATTTGATTATTTCTTCAAGTCTCATGCAGCCATGCATAAAAGCAGCAGGAAATACAGCCCATTTAGCTGGCCCCTCTGGATTCTGACTACAGGCACAGGAGAGAAAAGACCACATGCCCCATATACCTGCATGAAAGGGGCTGACATTTTTCAGG
Organism: Poliocrania exsul; assembly: GCA_035041345.1. NCBI lineage: Eukaryota > Metazoa > Chordata > Aves > Passeriformes > Thamnophilidae > Poliocrania > Poliocrania exsul. The sequence continues at coordinate 31,972,644 of JAWWLZ010000177.1, forward strand.
CTAACACTGAGTCCCTGTGTGTCAGCCAACAGATGTGGCCAGACTTGTGATGAAGAGACAGCTAAACTTAGAAGAGAACTGGAAAACAATTGTTCTGACAGCTGAGAAACTGCAAAAGAGTTGTGCTTAAGTCACATTTTTCTCCTGGTGCTTCTCCCAAAATGATACACTTAAACATGATACTTATGTGATGAGCTTATCATTAATTCCATTGCAGCTCAAAGATATAGACCAAGTCCATGAATATTAAACTTTTCTCTATTAGAGCTATGTATTTATTTATTTTGTCTCTTCCATAAACCAGGAACTCTTTTTTATGTCAGGAACCTTACTTTTACATGAAAACTGCTCTGATTCCTCTCCACATGCACCAGATTTCAGATTAAGCTAATGCAGAGTTTTAATAATGCAAAAGAGTTAAACAGTGACTTCCAATAAAAGGGAACAATGTATAAACCCTTTCCTTTTTCGATATCTATCATAACTAATTAGCAACATTTAATACCTGACATAAATGTTTTATTTTCTAGTGACTGAAATTAGTAAGATTTACTATGATAACCCAGCCTGGAATAGCACATACAGATTTTAGCTTTGTCAGGCAACAATTAACAGTTAATGAGATCTTTAAGCAGATCACATGTTCCATCTTCCTCTTGAGAACACAAACATTAAAGCAGAATCTTTTTCTATAGATGTCTTCAACATCAGATTATTTCCTTCTGGCATGTCTTCCTTCTTCAAGGGACTATGGGCTTTTGGAAAGGGAAATAAGATTTTCCTTGTGGAAAGCTTGATGCTGCTATTGCTAGTCCTTGGAGTTGGGTGGGTGGATTTCCAAACAATTAAACACTTCTGAATCCCATAACAAAAAGAGACTCTTACTTCCCAAATGTGTTCTCAGTTTCAGCAATACTGTACTCCCAGTTGCACAGAAGGAAACCATCATGTGGTACAGTATAGTGCTCCTTTTCACAGAGTATTCTTGGCTTTGGTGACATAAACTCTCTCTGTTCAGCAGTCACATGGATCAGAACTTGGCCAGGCACTCAGTTGTTCAAGAGTTATACTCCTTTGGTACTTGGGGATTTACTCCAGCAATACCAGTCTTCTTGGTTGGCTGAGTGTGGGTTTTGAGTTTCTCTGTGTGTCTAATTCAATGAATGTCATGTTGTAATTTTTTCTGGGAGGAAAACAGCATTCAGATATAAAGATTCTGTTCTATAGGACATGACATGCACTGATACATTAAGGACAAAGGACATTTAATTTCTGTAAATATGAAGGCGTGGTTATTTTTGAACCATAAACTTAATTTTGTTTTGTAACTTTTCCTCTAAGTGAATGTTCTTTTAAGCTTGAATTCTACTTTGAAAAATGCTGTAGCACAGTTTGGTTTTTACTCTTTTCACTGTGTCTGAGTCAAGGCTCAGTTGTTTCATTAGGGTGTAAAAGATGAGAAATTACCTTGTTCTTAGTCATAAAATGAGCAGTCCAAAAACTGTTTTTATTGAATGAAAAAATTAGCATCCTCAGATCAAAATAAGTTGTCACCTACCTCTGCTCCCAAATCACAACTTTTCATGTTAGCCATCAGTTTGCAAGTAAATCTTATCTATAGAGCAGCATCTAATCAGGTCTGATTATTCTACATGGTCTATAAATCTAGAATAGATCTCTTACTTACTTGTTTATTCCACTATTTTTCCACATTTTGCAAAGAGTTGTAAACCTTTCCAATGTTCATTCTTATCTCAGCTGAACACTCTAACAGATTCCAAATTTTCTCTGAAATTGAGTAGGATTGTTGATGAAATTTCTCTTTTTTTTTTTTCCAGATGTATAACTGTCATAAGGCTTACTGCAAATAAAAAGGGGAAAAAAGTATTTCATGAGTTAGCAATACATGCTGAACACTGATGTCTTACTCAAAGTAAATAAAACAAATAATAAATTTTTCGCGGCAATTTTCACTGAACTTTCATTTGTCCTACTTTACTTCTCTGAATGTGAGTTCCATCCTGTAGAACTATTAGCCTCCAAACTGATAAAGTAGCTTCTGTTACATTTAACCCCCCTTTCCTCTCATACCTGATTGCAAGTTATTCAAACTCTAATCCAGATCTGCTCTCTCTCCATCTCAATTTAACATAAATTATGCAAAATGCCTGCAAAAGTTATGCAGAACAATTGCTCCAGTTCCCCTGTTTTGTATTTGAATATGCATTTGAATGAACATAGTCAAGTAAAATGTTACTATTGCTCTCTGTCCAAATATGTGTGACAGATTTCCTATTTTTAAAATTACTTCATGGCTGAACAATCTTTGGATTCCTTCCAATTAGTTGAAGTCTTTGTCAATGCAAGCCAATTATTTGGCATAACTCAGGTTTTGCCTCGTTTTAGGTGAACAAGGAAGTCTATACTTCTGCAGCAGAGAACAAAGCCTTCAAGGACATGCCAAAGAACTGCTTCTGATTTGTAAGAGAAAGGACGGCTTTGTGAAAATTACTTTTGAGATACACTTGATAATACATAAAATCCACCAGTTTTGTGTCAGCAGTTTTCGACTGACATTTTAGAACAGATATTTTGACATATTTTGACTTACAAACTCAGCACAGTCTGATGCATCATGAAAAAAGAACGTTTTCCTTTGGTTTTTTAGAAAGCCTGAGCAAGAATAACAATAAAAAAGTGAATATGATTATTTTTTCAATCACTGAATGACACATTATATATAAATTAAAACTTCCCATAGACATTCCTTGAAATATTTACAGTTTTTACTTTGTGTTCTCAAAAACTGAAACCCTGACATTTCATAAACAGATTGTCTAAATATTGTACAGTAAAAGTTCAAATGTAGGATTAGATGGGCAAATTGCTGTTATATTAGGGATTAATGTACACCATGTCTTAAATATGAAAAAAGCAAATAAAATATGATTGCTTTATTTTTGGCTAATATTATATAGATATATTCCAGTCATATTTCATAAACTTCTTGGGCCTTAAGTAGTAGTTTAAACCCCTGTAAATTACCACTAAAATTCAATCCTCAGAATGTCTTTTAATATATGAAGGCCTTATACTAGCCTGAACATAAAGATGTAGCTTAAATTAATAAAAATTAGCTTCTAGTAAATTGGACATTAACATGTAGCTTTTTATGCCTAATTTGACACCTGGGCTTACCTGAACATACTATTGAACAAATTGTACTGTCAGTGAGGCTGCTAAAACTGTTATGACTGAGATTTTTCTTGAAGTCTAAACCTAGGTATTTCTGGTATATACAAAAACATGCTGTAACAAAAAAAAAAAAAGGAGTAAACATGATATTGAGCTGAGCACATAACTATGGTAACTATGGCTGCATAAGAAAGAGTTCAGGGGAAAAAGAATAAATATCAGGATTCTGTAGGAAAAAGAAACAGATTTTTTTCCTCTTATTCTAAAGGATACTACCACCTTCCCTTTGCTTTTGAAGAATCTGACCTATATGTGGGCCACAGACACAAGCAGAAGCAGATCAATGCATGTTGATCAGTTTTAGTCATCTGTACCTTGGAAATCTCTTCACAGCTCTCTTTTTTGAGGAGTGCCCATGAATCCCCAGCACACACATTCCACATGAAGCCTGTGGAGTCATGGGGTCAGGGGAGATTGGGGGGACGGGGAAAAAAGCAACATTAAAATGTTATTATCTTGTCCACCTGATTATCTCTGCCTCACAACCACAGTGTAATTTAGACAGTTCAAAAGCCTGGGTCACATTTCAGCCTGTGCATGTGCATTGTAGTGCCACTCCAAACATTTGCAGGAGTGCAAGTGCTGTGCTCTTGGCATGCTCCTCCAGCCCTGATCCTTGGCTCCACTCTCTGTTGGTGGAGCCTAGAAGGGCTTCCCCAGGGAGCAGCCTGCAGCTGTTTTGCAGAGACACTATGCCAAGGCAATTTTCTTTCAACAGGAAGCAGGCTTTGAGGATACCTTATGTATCTTCAGCTTTCCACTTGGTAGAAGGATACTGGAACAGACTTGGGGCTATTACTCAGCCAGTCTAACAGCAATGTTTCCCTTACTACTATACTAAGGATAACAATTGGAAAGGTGATTAATACATAGTGAACTTCCAGTGCTATTTCCTTTGCAGCTTTCTCTCTCAATGTCCTTTCCAGATGTTGCCTCTTGACAGATTTGAAGAGAATATAGTCTTGAATATGGAGTCTGAATAATATCCTATATGAATGACATCCTAGATGCAGTATAACTATATATAGCTGTTGAATTAATTACTGGAAAGTGGGTGCTTTTTCTTTATTTCTGCTGCAACAATGGTTATATATAGAGCAATCAAGAAGAAAGGACATAGAATAAATTACAGATTACTTGAACAGCTTCCCTAGAATTTTTCTAGTTTCTCTTCCATGTTAAGACCAAACACTGTATAGTAAATCAATTATTAAGAGGCTTAAAACTGTCAGTCATATGCCTAGACTTGAGTGCATAGTACTGTGTGTTCCCATACCACTCGGTGGAATATTACACAGAGACCCTTGGATAGAGATAACCCAAGCTAATGTGACAACTTTTTACTTCACAAATTATTATTTATCTTCCCTATTAGAATATCTTTACATCTTTCTTCTTAAAATAGATCAATTATTGTTCTTGGCTCCCTAGAAAAAGTGTGGAGTGATTGGCTTGGCCTTTCCTTCTCTTCCACAACTTCACTTTCTATGTTTTCTTGCTGTATTGCCCAAGATCATTCCCTATCTTAAACTGCTATAAGTGTTAATCTGAAGTGATTGCAAGAAAGTACACATCATTCATACATACTTAACTAGATATATTTCATGTTATTTAGAAAACAACAAAAGCATGGACACCTTTCTATAAGAAAAAACAAAAAATCAAAGTACATCTTTCTAGAGTGACTAACAGTGACTTACCAGAAAAAGAAGTATTGGTGGTGGGACTTCAGCATGTTTTCCTGCCTTTTCAGTGTCTCTCAAAGATTCTTATTCTGGTGTATTTCAACTGAAAACATAAGGTTTCCTCCAAAATCCAGACTTACAGAAGGTTTCTCCATGGCCTTAAACCTCTTTATAAAATGAGTCATCCACAGACTTTCCATGATACACAAGCAGCAGGACACAGATGAAATGTCTGTATTTCAAGCAGAGCAACAAGTTACCTGAATATTCCCCCACCCTGCCCTGCTGCCAGGTGTTTTCACTTGTATCTGAGGCACTTGAGGCAGCGTCCAGCAATTAATCTGAAGAAATAGTAATGGTCTTGTTCCATTTTAATCTAATGCTTGTGAAAAACCTTGCCTTATTCTAGTTTGGTATTGGTTTCAAGGACAGATATCTTACTAGCTACTCACTGCAATTAATACACTTGTGAGGGATTTCTCTGTATATCCCACTAATGAGAGTAACAGCAGCATTTCAATGTATATATCTTGAAAGCATTTTTCTTCACTTTTTGTGCTGATAATCCAAGCCAGATATCACATGATTATTAGGACTGATCTGTTTTCCCTCTTTGCCACCCTTGTGAGTATTCTTTGAGAAAGTAAAAAGCAAAATTCAGCCATGCAGTTTGTCTTGCACCTGTGCACTTTCTACATTGTTGTCTTCCAAGGCAGGAAACACTAAGAGTGTATGGCTTTTCTTTGAGCCCAGGAGGAGATGTCATGATGCAGTTTTCTGGGAATCTATTTGGGGCAGACTGAACAAGCTGGGCTAAAAACTGTTAGGATTTATGTTTTTTCTGTCTTGAGAAAATGAACCAAACAGTTTCCTCCCAAATATTGCATCTGGAGGCTGGAACTATAAGTATGGTTGAATGGCATGCAGTGTATGTAGGAATATTTAGGCCCTTAGTGTATTTTTGGATATTGGTTCCTGGTGACAGCAGACAGAGAGCTCAATTGATGCTGCAGGTTGCCAAGTTGTTCTCTGCAGTGCCACTAGGTTGGGTTGGGGATTGCATCACTCTTAAAAGCACTGCTGGAAGAGACATTGCTGGCTACTGGTGTGATTTCTGCAAACACTGATTCAGAAATGGAGCAATCCTCCAAGCATGCTAGTATTACATTTCTCTACCTCTTTGGCTCCCTGCTTCTTTCCTGAGCTCCTATTTCACCCCTAATAACAGAAGTATACTCACTTCACATAGCTGAATTTTCAGCTGCTCCTGGCACATGATTTCTGTGCAACTGTCGTGGATGCCAAGAGATTCTTGGGGCAGGGTCATAATGCTGCTCCTACTCATCATTTTTCTCCTTGCAAACAAGCCAAAACATAGCCTCCCATTTCAGGGAAGATGGCTCCTGTGCCTTTGATGGAAGGCAGTACAGATAAAAATGCTTTAGCTATAGCCAAGAGAGGAGAGTGCAGAAGTGCTCTTCTCCTGCACCACAGAGTGCTGTGGCTACCCAGATTTCTCCCTTACAATCTGGGATCTCCCTGGGATTTGTACTGGAATATCTCTGCTTAGCAGAGTGCTCTCAGCATAGTTTGGGGAGAATAAATGTTGCCACCTCCTTTTTGAAGTGAGTCTCCAGCTGTCGAGGTAAGGTTTGTGGCGGTCGGAGGAGGCAGAGACAACTCAGGTTGCAGTCGATCAGAAGGCTACACCGAAGACAAAGGACTTTATTTTTAGTTACGGATTCACTTTTATCTACTCTTGTATATAACATGCTGGCACACTACTGGTTAGTCAGTTCACCTAACATACATGGAAACATTTTACTGGTTACAAGGTATCACAGATGGCTCTCTGGTCCTTAAGGATGCATTTATCAGTTACCTCAGACCTTAGGAGATACACACACACACTGTCAGTCACATCCATCTAGCAGGTCTTCCCGCCAGTTTTTCCAGGTGAGAAAACTCTCACAGAGCAGCAGCCTCAATGCACAGGAGCTGCTTCCCTAAGCTGGCATGTCATTTTAGGACACAAGATGCTCATTTTATAAGATTTATTAGCAGACCACCACTCTCATCTACTGTTGAGGTTTGGGTTTTTTTCCTACTCCTCTTTTGGCCATGTGACTCTATTTACACAGACTTAAATCCAAGCTTGGTTGTCCTCAGTATTCAGGCAATGAAAGAATGAGACAAGTTCACAAGAAAAAAAGAGTATCCCATTCAGCTGTGGGCTGTGAACAACCCTTGCACTAGGCAGAAACAACAGGGCTGAGGGGTCATTAACAAAGCAACAGCATAACTGCAGTGCTCAGAGGCTTGGCACTGCTGCCCCGTGCCCAGCACCCCAGCAGCTGCCAGCTTCTGGCACTGCCCTCCGTGGTAACTCAGACAGAATGCCTGAAGAACTAGACTTTACCCTGCTGTAGAGGACACATCAGTGTGGACAGTAGCATTTGCTTTCCAAATACCAAAAAAACCTTCAAAGGCCTTGAAAACATCCCATGTAAAACTGTTGTTGGTTTGGAACTTCTTTTATGGCATACCATGAAAGAAAATAGCTTCAAGGAGAGATGCTGCAATTTTATATGGTGCAATGAAGAGTAATTTCTTACTCTGTCAAACCTATTGTTGCCTTTTTAACTGACAATGTGTTTATCACATCAGAGGTGGGTCATTTTGTAGAACATTTTAAGGTGAATGCAGAGCTTGTGCTTGGTTGGTTTCTCCAACCTTTTCAAGGAGAGAAATAGAGTTACAGTCAAGAGTAAAAACACTATTTCTGCCCATCCTGTCAATTCAAGTAAACATAATTTTCAAAATCTCAATATTTCCACTACGTTAAAACTGCTTTTCCTTTATCTTCATGAATTCAGATACCTATTTCTAACTCTGTAATTAACTTTGCATGTTTTCCACCTGTGCAGTTCAACATAGTTGAAATCTCCAAGCCATAGCTTGTGCGAAAGTTATTCCTTACCTGTGACTTAATTTCTTAGGAATTCCCAAATTCCCTCTCCAATAGTTCTGGACATCAAATGAATGAGGGAATGAGAGAAATATTTGCCTTTGAGGAAACATTCAGCATTTCAGATCAACACAGGAAGGTAAAAACAAGTTCTCCAGTCACTGGCACCAAAGCAGAAGTGTGGAGGAATGCCACAATAAGGAATTCGATGCCCTGAGCTTCCACAACACATCGTCCTGTACAGCAGGAATTTTACATGGTGACGAGGAAGACATAAAGAAACAGGGCAGAGATGAAAAGAAGCCTTTTTTTATCATAGAAGTATAAAAGGTTCCTATTGACTGAACCTAGGGCTCAAACTATCAGCATTTCTTCTTTCTGGAATCTTTCTACTGTCATGGGAAGAAATAGCAGAGGGAGTGGAAGCAGAGTTGCAAATAATGGCCAAAGCCTGGCTCAAAGAGTGCTGCAGTAAACAGAAAGATGAAGTGCTGCTGCCTCAGCAGGTATCTACTCAAAACAGGATCTGAAATTCCTCATAGCTTTGGGTCAGATCCATCATGCAAATCCAAACAGTAAATGCAGCTTGAAACCACATCTTTCAAACAATCGTAAGGGTGTAGATATATTATAAATGGTAGAGAAAATGGAAATTACACAATTGAAGGGAGTATTAGCCTCAATCATTTCTTCATTTTTGCCTGACTTCAGCGAACTGCATAGAGTCCAAAACCAAACAAAATTTTGCATTTATTTTCTATTCCAGGCTTAATTTAATATTCTGTCTTTAAAAGCAGGACAAAGCACATTTATTTTAATCATGGTTTCTACATACAATAGATGGGTACATATGCACTAATAGAGCCTGACACAATTATAACCCCATTTGGAAGTTTTAATCAGAATAAAGCTCTTAACAGGTTTTCTACCTGAGAATCCTAGAACTTCTGGTTATACTGAGGTTATCTCCTGAAGTAGAGATATGTAATATAAACTCCTTCTGATTAGTTCAGCACTGCAAAAGGCTGCCAGCCTGGTCTAGAAATGGTCTGGCGAATGCATTCTTCTAGTCTGGATTCCCCCCCCCCCCACTCCCCCCCCTTTTTTTTTTTCTTCCTTAATTGTCATTCTGCATTGTTTGAATGCCAGATATAAATTGTCTGAAAGGGTAATCTAACTTGGTTCATGTTATTATTAACATTGTCTGCCTTTCCATCCCTTTTGGACAGCTAGCACACATGAGTAAGCAAATAATTCTGCTTATGGAAAAATTATGACAATTTATAACTTACAGTCTCCCATACAGTGAGTCAAGTATTCAAGAACTGGTAGGGCAGCATAACTGAGCTGGTGTATGCTGTTCTGGGACGAATATTGCTCATTTTCCCCTGTCTGTTCGGTCTCCTGTAGTGGAGAAGGCATTAAGAAGGACTGATAATGACTGAACACTGTGAACTGCCTTCTGCATTTATGAATTGAGTCTTGTTGAATTCTTGTCCTTTTTCTTATGAAATCTTTATTTATAAACACAAGTACAGCAACAAAAGAAAGACGATGGAATCTCCCAAACCACTCCCAAAACTCAAGGTCTGACATTAAGCCTCCCTACTGGATAACAGGAAGCGTCATTTCAAATTCCCATATTGAGAAGGGAGTTTATGAATAGCTTCATAAGATAGTTTCAAAATGAGAGAAAGCTTTTAGTTATTTAAACCAGCTGAAATTCAAACAATTTGCTCAACTGTACCTGCATGCTTCATGTCAGTGTTCTGTACCCATACAGACTGGGAAGGAGAAAGTAAATGCCAGTTGTTTTTCATCATGTGCTCGGGTAGTTTAGTACTTGTTTATCTGTAGCTTCAGAACTAGTTGGGATGTACATTGGCTCTGACAGGCATCCTGGTTGCTCTTTTTGCCAGTAGAGCTACTAGAAGTATCTTTTTAATTTTACCACCTACGCAAACCTTACCAGAGATGTAAAACAAAACTGATGCAAAAATATTTTTAGTGCTTTACTAGGCCCACTAAGCCAAAAGGCTGTTCTTCGTGTGAAACAGGGGCGAGTTCAAAAAGAGAAGCCCCCTTGGAGCTCAGAAGGATGAATAAGAATAGAGAACTGATGTGTGAGATCAAGGCCCAAGTCTGCAGTGCCACACTGTACTTCATTTCAGTAATTACTGAAAGCAGGGCAGCATGGAATGAGGGAATGGGTACAGCATAACTTAATTCACTTTTGAACTCTATAAAGACTTTAACTTGACTTGCATCCATTTACTTGCTTAATTTTGGAATATTGGGCCAAATCCAGCTGAGATTTTGGCACATCACATCATGCTGCTGGGATATAATAAATAACAAGGATGAAAGTCCTGAGGAAAATAATTTCTCATCACGCTCTGTATATGCACAAAAGCAGAGCTGGGGGCCAAGCTTATGGAAAAAGTGCATCTCTCTTTTGCTTCCAAATTCCTGCTTCCTTCTTCTATCCTTACTAATGGCTCAAACTTTCAACATCAGAGAGTTCTGCTAATCTATGAAACCTTTCCGTCAGGTTATTTTCTATTTTCTCTGTATTCTGAAGTTTTCTTTCTGTATTTGCTCAGATTTTCTTCACAAAATGCCATGGGGGATGTTCAAAACAAAGCTCAAGAAAGAAGAGCCCATATTATAAGAAGTGCTGGCTTCCAAACAACTATATGGCTTAAAAGAATTGGAAAGATCCTGAACGGAACATGGTTCCAGGATGAGTGCAACGAACTGGATTATTTGATGCTGATAACCTGTGACTTTGCAAATTGTAAGCATAACTCAGGCTATTAAACAGTGCCATTAAATGGTTAAATGTGAAAGATTGCTGTGAGTAATACAGCATTACAGAGTATAGTTAAAAAAAAATAGAAAAAAGGAAAAACCAAACCCCTCAAAAATTTTCCAGACCAAAGAAGGAATAGCATGAAAAGTGGCATGTTGTAGATAGTGGGCCATAAAGCTCTCAGAATCAGCTACATAAAGCAAATAGGAATGCAAATACAGTCAAATAGAAAATATTTTTCCTTTGTGGAAGAGACAGTGCCAGCTAGCCACAGACATTTTAGTACTGAACACTTCAATCAGCTCCAACACTATCCTCCCCATGAAGTAACAAGCTAGAGGGGCCTATCAAGGTCAGCATGGCAAACTGAGCATGTTAGAAAGTATGCTTAGGAACTCTGTAACACAAACCTGCTGGGAGATCTTTAAAAATACCAGCCACGTGGGTAAAAAAATAAAGTTGTAAAGCCTCCTTGATGACTTGCAGCATGGGGCCTGATAACAAAGTTTTACATTCATAAAGATGAATGTGTCTTTAGATGCATGCCTCAGATGTGTGTCCACATCACACAGCTAACATCCCTTAATTTTACTATTACTACATTCCTTTATGGGATTCTGATTGCCTCCACAACTCATTATAAAATTAATTCCATCCAAACCATTTCAATTTCCATTGCCCTCCATGCCCCTGAATCTTTTCTAGAGGAAATGTGGGGTTTGGCGTTTTTTTCCCCTCTTTGGCTTGTCTGTAGATATTTATTTTAGGACAGAAGTTTTATTGGAGACATTGGAGATGGAAAGGACTCACTTAGTCATGTAGGACTGACTTAGTCACAGCCATATTCTTTCAGTCCAGCCTAGTTTCAAGAGACCTTGGCTCTTGCTATGTTTCCCCTGTGCTGTCTTGTGGTACACATAATAGGGAATTTCCCCAAGATTTGCAATGGAGTCTCCTTTCTCATCTTTTCCCTTCTGTCCTTTGACATGGACCATTTGTTCCTTACTCTCTTCTATATGGTTTCATCTTTGAAAAGTGTTATTTTGTGTATTCAACTTCACTTCTGCTTTTCCTGATAGATGTGTCAATGGACAGATCACTGTCTGGGAGGCACTACTGAACAGTACCTGCCTGAGACTCTAATGTGCAATGAGGATATTTGTGTCTTACAGAGAGTAGGGAATCATTTTGAGATCCTGATGTTTTGTCTCTTTTTCTCTTTATTTCTCTTTAAGGTCTGCAAAATGCCATCATGTCCTTAAAATTTGGATATTAAAGTCTTACAATTATATAACGGTCTGGAATCAGCAGTGTGGAAAGAGCCTCATTAACAGATAGTCTGCAAGTTATTGCTGGCTGCTGTGTGTTTTCCAAACTGTGGGCTACAACTGGAGCTTGACCCTGACTGAGTCATCGACAGAGCACTGACACACCAGTGCTAAAAAGCAGGATAATGTACCAGGGAGTAGCAATACAAAATCTATCCCCACAATGGTGGTGTTTAAAGACTTAAGAAGTTTTAAAGATAAATACTTACTGTGAACAGCACACAAGTCTTTCAACCTGCCTCTTTTGCCTCTTGGTTGCATATTTTGGAAGGTCTCCAAGTCTTTATTGACAGATCAGAAAATGAAAGTCCAAAATTAAACTGGTCAGAATTGAAATCACAATGACACCCTGATCCAGTCAAGCAAATTTTCTTTTATTGTCAATTGTTTTAGAAAAGGCCTATAGCTTTTTAAATACAATTTTATTTCATCTTAGCAGGCTTTGATGATTTTAAAATGTGTCTCAGACACTGAATAAATGGTCTCTGCTTATAGCTTAATTGATTAATTATCTTTCTCTTCAATGATCTACTCTTTTAACTAATTCTTAATGTGTAAGATGTTTGTCATTAAAAGCTTCCTTATACCTTGAACAGAAATTCAAAATCATATCCAAACTAAAGAGCTTCCACCTTTTACTTCACTAGTGACACTAAATAGGATATAATTTGGATTTCAGACTGAATTGAGGATAATAGTTTTATTTTCATGTTATTGATTAATCTTTTTCCATTAAGTTTTCTAGTAAGATGTGAGTTCAATTTGTTCTTCCTTTTGCACGTATGTTTTAAAAATCCCTGCTACATTTCCCTTCCAAATGACATAATTATTTCATGATGTCCTTCTTTCTTGTTATTTTTTCTGGAAACAGTGAAAATACACTTAAACAGCTCCTTGGCAGCCATACATATCATACTGACCCAATTTATAGCATCTGCCTCGCAACTTTGTATACCATCATTTGCCAAACATTCTGTAACTGCAAAATAATAAGAAAATAATAGTGAAGTGTTCCTACCCTTTCATGCTCTCTATTCTGTATCCCACCGAGCCTACATAATGAAATGTTTGATAGCTTGTTGAGTCAGCAGGGAGAAACAGAGTCAAACCCATGCTGGAAGTACTCCCTGAGGAGGGCTCACGGCTGCCCAGGTCAAGGGCCCTCCATCAGCTGTTAAACAATCACTGCTGCATCTGTTACTAAGGAAAGCTGGTGAAGAGAAGCCATTAAACCTGCAAAGTTTAAGGGCAGAACAGAATATCCTTCCACAAAAGTGAAAACCAAAAGAGCAAAGGAAAACAATTGTGCAAAACTGTACCTTAACTCTTTGGATTATGTTTTGCTTTGAGTTATGTGCATGCCATTTTCCTCTGATTTTTTGCACACTGCAATTAACATTGTGGGACTTCTAAACCTGTATTTCATATTCAATTTGGTGTATTCAGATTACTATACAGAGTGCACTTACTTCTTCTAAAGCCTCACTTGCATTTTGGAACATCAAAATAATACATGGGTAGAGTATTCACTGAACTGGAAAATTACCCTTTCTCTTCCTTTTACCTCCAGCTCTGGAAGATTATTGTAAAATGAATCAGTGCATTTCTTTCTGACAGCCGTAGATAGAATACTTCCTTTTCTCCCTCTTGTGTTCCTATTCTACCTTCCCAGAGAGAGGTTGATATTATTCTGAAATATGCAGAAGAGAATTGAAGATTTACACCCTGCTGGTTTCTGAGAATTGACTCCTACGTCTTCTCAGCTGTTAGACTTTTTTTGTGCCTTTTTTTTTTTAACTAATATAGCTTCCTCCTCAATGGTTTCTGTAACTTTTCCAGTACAAAATGTAATATCCAGATTCTCAAGAATTTCTTCATTTCCCTAGACATTCTGAAGTATGGCTATTTTTGCTGGGACATGTTAAAAATAATGGTCTATAGGGCCTCAAAGATCTAGTTGAAGCCTCAAATTAATTCTTTGGAGAATATCACTTGTCCTTCTTTTGAATGACATTCTCATTGCATAATTTATGAGAACAAGCTCTCTGGAAGAAATAGGGAGATGTAAAAATGTAATAGATAGGAAAAAATTCAATAGCAGAAAACAACTTTTCACATACACAAGCTGTAGGGTAGGCAAGCCTAATCATACCTGAGCTGTCTTCTTAAATATACATCTGTTTTTGAGATGGATGAGTTGCAAGAGGCAAAGCATGATGTAAGCCCTGTAATAAGTCTGCCAGTAGGAAATTTCTTCAGTTCCAGTGCCAATCTCTTGCACCATCTCATTAATAGTCCCATTAATAGCCAAACCATTGAAGACGGTGCAGAAAACATCCCTGAGACTGCAGCTGGCCCAAGGCTGCCTGTCTCACTGGAGTGGTGAGTGCCATCAGCTGTGGGCTGTAGCAGCATGGTTAGTCAACCTGGCTCCCTGCCCTCCAGATCTTGCATTCCTTCTTGAATGGTGTCACTGTGAAACAAGAGAGGTTAAAAGAGCTGTACCCTCTCAGGTTTAGGAGGGTGTCCAACTGATGTCTCCAAGATCCTGTATCCAATTCCATGGGCAATGTGCTGAAGGCACATTTCTCCCTCACCACTGCTGACCAAGTCCTCATACCAGAAGGAATGGCTTCAGGCATAGTGCTCCATTTTCCAGATGGCTTGTGTCTGCTCTGCCATTTGCATCTGCCTTAAATAAATCCTGTTTTCTTTTGAAAGGGGCCTATATATGCCATAGCTTATACAACCATATAAGCATGAATGTTAGACCTACAGTTTTCATGTGGGTACAGCAGATTCTTTACTATTTTATTTAACAGGAATTTCTTTGACATCCAAATTGCATCAAAGTTTCACAGAGCATGTTTAGAAACTTAAACAGTCAAATAGGACATAAAATACCTGTGCAATCTTAATGGTTTTGTTATCCTAAGTTAGCTGAGTCATAACAGGTGGTGAAAATCAGAGCAGTAGGGCCATTAAATAAAAACTAAATCATCAGGTTTCCCTGAATACACAGAAAGCAACATTTTAAGTCATGGACCTGGGCCTAAATAAATGTACTTTTCTTTTTCTGCATGGGTTGGATCTGCAGCTGACTAACGACACAGAAGCCAAGATAGGGTGGGAGAAGTTGGCGCATTGTAGCACTCCCACACATACTGCATAACATCTCCGTCCTAAAATTGTCCTCTCAGAATGGTCTGGCCCCTCACACAACTAGAAATTGTGAAATGAAGGCCATATCTAATCCATTTTATTATCAGCGTATTTCCCCCCATTCTTCAGATTTTGTTTCCGTGCATAGTTTTGTCTTAGAAGTCCAAGCCATGACCCAGATCAACTGCTTTCATGGGTGTTGCTTTGAGTCTCCTTGGCCTTTGGAGAAATGTAAGTAGATCAGTCAAAAATAGGTAAAAGAGATAAAAAACAAGTTTCCCACACACAGATACTTGGTCACGTCCATTCAGAAATGCACTAATAAATACTGAGAAAACCGATTTGCCATTATATGACAATCAGAATAGGAAAAGTGATTTCTGCAGTGCTAAGATCCTGAAGTATTTTGGAACCATTTTTATTCCATTAAAGCAATTAAGCATCTGAAACTATAACCTGAGTGAAACTACCCTTTAAAAATCACTGCTTACTAACTGGAACATATATAACTGCTTGGTGAGGATGGATAAAACATGGAGAATGTGTTACATGCTTTCTCAAAAATAAAAAGTTACATAGAAAAATACTAGTTTAATACTTAATTTGAAAAGCTTTTTAATTTTGACCGATGGAAATGCTCTGCACTGAGACTACAGAAATAATACAGCACTTCTGAAAATGAACAGAACATGTGAACTGACATGAATGTGTGCTCCAGCATACAATAAACATCAGAAAAAAATAAGAGAAAAGTTCTGGAACATGGAATTATTTTCTACTACAGTTCTTTTGGGAAGTAATGAGCACCCATAGCTATTAGTGCCTTTGCCTTTAGAGCTGGAGACTTGCTGCTCTCACAGCACCATTCTGCTCTATACCTGAGGCTTGAGAGCCTGAGGAAACCCGTGACTAAGTCACCTCCTTTCACTATATGGTGCACTGCAGTTGCACTTGGAGTTGGTATCAGCCCTCCAGCATGCAGACACTACACAAACAGAAAGCACATTTTTGGATGCCTTTCTGGGAATACCTCACTGAGCTGTGAGAGTTTGTTTACAGAGTTGCTCAGCAGCTTCACTTTCCATTGACTTCAGTTGCTGGCTCCTCAGGTTCTTAGTTTACAACGGGAGGAGTGATGGAAAAAGGAGTATGTACACTATTACAAGAGTTATCCTGCTAGAGTTTTCTAATATTTAGCTCTATTCAGAACTAGTGTTTCAGTTCATTTCTAAGCATTTAACTTAAAAAGATTACTACACTTACCTAGGAAAGCAAAGGAAATTATAACTGTCAGGATTTTCAAAGCAGCAGAGCCAGTTCTGTGTCCAGCATCCAGTGAAATTTATTGAGATTTGACTGTCTAATTCCCTAAACTTTACTGAAATACCAGCTTTGTGTGCAGCTATGGAAAAATTGAAGTAATTAGTATTAGCTATGCCATCATCTTAACACACAATTAAATTAAAAAAGGCAGGTCAAATACCACAAAACTGCCCAGAAAAGAAGGGAATTCTGCATGTAGAGAGCTCACAGGGTGGGGAATAAGGTAGGAAAAAAATTTGTGTCTGACAGAAGGCAAGAGTATTTTAGCATCATCTGAACCTTTTAACACCAAAATGAGATCCAGAAAATTACAAACAGTTTGATTTTGAAGAATTAGCCTGTAATAAGACATCTTTTGTAATGAACATCTATATGAACTTTTGCAACATTGCAATTATTTATCAGCCACCAGTACTTTAGGAACAAAATATTATACACTTGACTAATTCCACTATTGGTAACATGAGCATTATTCATGCATATGTCTAAAAATCTTATCACTTGCTTCTGCATTTCATTCTCAGCAGCTTTCATTTTTACCATCATGTCATCAAAATGATCTAAGATTTAATCCCCAAATGAAAAAGACTAAAATTATATAAGTGGACTAAATAGTAACTCTGAGGTTATAGATAATTAGAAGTATTCTGGACACCCTTAGGATTAGAAACCTCACATTAGAAGTGGACTCATAGGCAGCTGGACAAGTACAAAGAACTCAGAGATGACAATTCCCCCACTTGGGGCATTTTCCAGATAATTTTAGGATGATTTTTAGACTGTGGAGAACTTTCTTGGGCATGTTCTTGTGGGAACTCATAATGTGTTTATTGGTGCAAATTGAAATCCTGAAACAAGATAACTCTGTTTATTGTGAGAAAGGATTATGGCAAAAGCCCTTCTGCTGCTGCTTTTTAAATTATGTTGTTTTTTCTATCCCAGGAATAGGAAGAGGATATACATCCAAACATCTTTCTCAAAACTGCTTCCTCAGCCTGTCATTCTTCTCATATGGAAGCAAGAGGGTAGCAGTCCATCACCCATGTGGCACAGTAACTAATGCCTCCACATGGAGAAACACGATGCCCACTCAGAGGATTTATGGAAGGGAAAAAACAACCCACTACACTGTGTAAGCCTGCCCCTCTTAATAGAGAATCTATTCTTACAAAAAAATTTAGGTGTAAATAATTATTTAACACCACAGAACTTTTTCCCATAATTCACATAATTGTGAGGACTGGTTGCATTCATCTAATCTAATATCACTGATTTGTAAAGAGAAGACCACATATCCAAACCAGCATTATTTCTAGTCAAAGCACAAGGCATTTCTAGATTCACTAAAGAAATTCTAAAAGTTGGCTATATGCATAAAATTGGAACTTTTGTGAATCCTGTAACATTGCGTAACATTGGCCCGCATTGTCCCCTTTACTCCAGATGAGATCGACCCTTGAGATGAGACCAGTGTGACTCACAGAAATTCCCTCCTGCATGAAATTGCCAGTGCTGGCTGCCTAGTATGCAACATTGATTGAAAAGCCCTTCTAGGCTACATGCCAGCCCTACTTCTAGCGCTGAGCCTAAGGTCTCTGGTCAGGCAGAAACAATCAGAAGGAAAAGCCAAGGAGCTATGACTAAGCCTGCATTAGGAACATCTTTTTCACCCATGTCTAGCCCCAGAGCATCAGCCCTTCCTGACATTGTGTTGACCCACACTCATTAGCACCTTAAAGCTCATTAACTACAACACAGTGTTGCTAATTCAAAACTTAATTCTTATTTCCCTTAGCAAGTCAAATTCTGATCCCTACTCGCTGTCATGTACTCCTCATAAACCAGTTACTCTGTCATGAGACCCAGTTTCAACACTGGCTCAAATCCACTTCCAGTGAATTCCTGAGTCTTTCCCAATACTGTCCTTGCTATCCTGAGTTTTTCATCATCACATTGTAGATAAGCTAGAGAGACTGGATTCAGACAAAAGGTCCTCACCCGGCTTATCCTTGTAGAAAGCTTTTCTCTTGCATGAAGTTATAGTTCTGCAGCATTTGATATGTCTGAACACTAATTTCAATACAGCAATATACTGATTTTCCTCTAATCTGAAATTCTTGGCATCTAAAATGGGATAATTAGGGTGTTTCTGTTGGCACTAGTTCTGTTTCTGTGAGGGGGAAACATATTTCAACTGTATGGAGTTCAAGCTCCTTAAGCATCGCCAGGTAAAACACAAATTTGAATCTAACTGAGCATCCTCTTTGGGCAATGGAACTAATTTTAAGTCCAACATTTTGACACAAAACTAGGCAAGGGGCTTCATATGGAGCTGCTTCTTGTCTCTTTCCTGTATTAAACTTAACCATAACACTAATCTTAGCCTTAACCTTAATTATGGGTCAGCAACTGCTACCACTTCAGACAGAATAAACTCATTGAGTCCTAAATGAAAACTATGATCCCATGAGGAAAAAAAAATCTGGTTTTGTGACTCCTCTCAGTTCAAGCACTAACCCTGATTTGATCATTACTCCTTTCCTGAAGCTTTATTTCACTAATACCCTACAGGACATCCAATCTGCACTCCTTGTACAATATGTGTTAAACATTTTCACTCTTGGCACCTCATTAAAGCAGCCAAATAAATGGACTCAAAATGAAAGAATTATTTGTTTTGAGGAATCTGCCTTTGTGACTCAAAATCATGAACAAACCAAGCAGAGGGAGCACAAAAACTGACTGTCATTTATCTAAATGGTTCCCTTTCCCCCAGCGAGTTTCTACCTCTGAAAGACACAGGTTATCCAGCTGGAGTGAAGCTGTGCCTGTGCATCCCAGGCTGTAGAGGCCTCCCCATTAGTCAGCTGACAGCTCACTCATTGCTGCTGAGAGCTGAGCCAGCACTGGGAAATGTTATGATCTGCCCTTCAGCCTTATGGAACTTTACAAAGGATGAACAATACCAGCTGGTCCTGGTCAAATAGGTGGCTACGTGGCAACTTAGCTTGCCATGATGACTCTCTGACTTCAGGTGATTTCTCACCGGAATTTTTTCTCCTGTTCTTGGCAATTTGAGTAGTTCTGATCTGGCTGGCTGAGAGACATGTGGCTGTAATTTTTTTTTAAAATATAAATGCAGCTTCTTAGTTCTTTATACAAAATAAAAATCCAAGTTAGAAAAGGTCAAGTGAATCACTAAACAGGAGAACCACAAAATATAATTATTACTGCTAAAAGCACATGTCCTAGCACATCCAGTGCCATTTTGCACATTTAACAGGAAGCTTTTATGTTTAAGATCTTCCAGGCAGCCTCATTCACTAAAGTAGAATCAACTTCAGGCAAACATACAAACCTTTTGAAGTGTAAGACCACCTGAGTTCAAGAATAAAAAAAATACATTGTTGTATTTGCCAGGGAGGAATAAAGTGAGGCCTGGCAGAAAATACAACTGTGTTTGGGTGTCCTTAACTGCCTCACTCCCCATAATCCTAAGGATCCATTCAGACATCTCAAAGTACGGATACATTTTGCTCTTTCTCTGTTATTCTGGGAACTTTTCTGGTGATTGACTCGCTCCTGGATAGTTGCATTGTTGTGGGAATCCTCAGAACTGATGGCATTGCAGGCTTCAGCAATGCTAGAACAGAGGTGTCTAGGCATGGAAGGTATCAGTACCCTAACTGGTCAACATATGGGACCTACCTCCTCTTCAGAGGTGGGATTGTTGCTTTCTACATCTGATGCTTAGCTGTTGTTTTTTTTTTTTTGAGGTGTATTACAGTTTTACTTGTGGTAAGGTGGGCATTTATGTCCTATTTCCTTTGCTACAGTTTCTTTTTCTTAATTTGTAACTATTTCAGTGATTGATTCAAATAATATGAATCATTGTACAAACAAAATGTTATACACAACTGGTTCAGACTGCTCCAGTAAGCCAAGGGAAATGGTTGACTGTGATAGCAATGCTAAGTTTACTTTGACCTCATGTCATTGCTGAATAGTGCATAAGGACAAGACTATCCAAAACAAAGATGACAGGCAGCACAAACCTGAAGGTTAACTAGGACTTGGTAAAACTTTGGGTCACTATGTACAGCAAATCTATTTAATGGGGAGTGTTCCATTTGGTATGTCTTTCATCTTGGAAGTGGAAACGCTTCTCGTTGGGATCAAAGGGGAAATGTTACTGGCATTCACTACACATACCTAACATCATCAGAACTTCAGGGTTTAATTAGATGAAGAATTTTGTCTGCATGAAAAGTCAGTAGTCATCCAAAATATGGTGTGTGTCACAACTGAACTCTCTCAATAATTTCCCAGATATTGCTGAGATTAGTAGCCAAAGTCAAATGCAATGCTTAGATAAGTATCACATGCCAAGTGTTTGGTGTCTTTGGACTTAAAACAGGCCAACAATATTCCTTCACACAGGGCTACTTTTCAGCTTGTGGTTTCTGCTCAAGAAGGTCCCATTTTGACATGTGTTAGGCAATACTTGTATGTGCTGCTCTTAATGAATAACTCCCCCTTGGAAAGCTGCATTGTAAAGCTGAATTAACAAGCTTCTCCTTTCCTTAGAAAAGAAAACTTGTAGAGTAGGACAATACCTATAAGGTGGCTATTAAGCCAAACCCCAAGCAATGGTTTGGCTTGTGCAATAGTCAGTTCACAGTAATTGTTGAGACAGACCTTTTAGACAAAGGAAAGATCGTATCTATTGCTTTGGTGCAACTTATCTGCCATTTCAGTTTTAAGAGGTGATAGATATGCAAAATCATATGAAATGCCCAAGAACACATCCAAAACTTTGCACCTTTTTAAAATTTTCTTAGTCACTTCTGACTTATTCCAACATGTTATTAATCACCATTCTGTTAGTGAAGATCTAGAAAGAGATTTTGAGTATAATGAATTTTTAAAGAGACATTATACAAAAGATTCTATAAATTAAGCAGAGCACAAGTGTTTGAGGGAAGAGGTAACAAATGAAAAAATGGTTTGGAACTTCTCTAATTTATTTTTACCTTTGAGAAACGAAATCTGGACAAGGAGTTCTGCAAGGAAAAGCAGACATGGCAGGCACAGATTTAGAAGAAGATGGGGAAGGACTTACAGAAGAGCAATCAGGAGGTGAGCAAATCATTCTCCTGGGAGAAAAAAGTAGAGTTACAATTACAAGGAGTAATAAAAGACATGAAAGAGAGAACAGTGAAAGGCAAAAATCAGAAATCCTGGCATATCCTGAAAGTAAGAAATGGCAAATTGACATAAAGCTGTCCAAAATTAAAAAAAAAAAATCAAATACAACCCTGCTTAGAAGACCCCAAAAGACCTTTACACTGTTAACACTGTTATTGGCCCTACAGTTTCTGACTCTTGCTAGCACCATGTGAAGGAGTGGGAGCCTGCCAGCAGCACTGCAGAACTTCTTTTCCTTTTATTTTTTTAATTATTTTTGCTACTGATTACAAATCTTTCTCATTGTGTCCTTTCTGTGAGGAAATTTGGCCTAATCAACACACTTTTTTTTGCTCCTTAAATTCTTCCTCTTACAATGCTAATGTTTCAGGTTTTTTTCCACTATCAAAATTATCTTTGCTAATCATGTCCACTTCTGAGGCACAAATTATTCCATGTCACTAAACTGCACCTTAGTTGAGAATTTTGAATATAACAAACATTTTAAATTATCAATGTTTTGTTTAAATCACCAGCTACTTCCTCCACTTGTTATATCAAGACTAGATGCTTCATTGATTTCTGGAGTGGTTGTTCTTTGGTTTATGATAGAAATTTCTAAGTGACCAGTCTGTTTCTTTAACTATTTTTCAACAGAGGTAGAATATGTCCTAAATCAATTAACTGACAGTCAACATTTTCCTTCTCCTTAAAGATTTCTAATAACTTTGTGAACCTCCAAAACTCTGCTATAAACCTTACGTGATTTTCATGCTTTCCAGCACTCTGAGCTACCCCACTGAGGTCCAGTGTGTAGCGAATGAGGGGTTTTTCCCAACACATTTTGCCCTGAAAATTCAGGATAATTGTAGTTTTCCCTTATTACTCATTTGCAACAACAAAGAAGCTCAGCAGGTCTGTGGGAAACCGAAATAAACTGAGACAGAGGCCGAGATGGAAATATTTCAGATGAAAATCTGTTCTCAAAAATGAAAGACTGGTTACAACCAAGTTGGAGATATATCAGCTTGTTAGTTCAGTAAGATACCTGATATTTTAAAAATCACAAATGAACAGATGTTCCTTATCTGAGAGAATTGTTGGGTTTTTTTCCAAAACAGTCTTCCATGACAGCACAAGGTCTGGGGAAATATCAGTTTCTACTGGTCCTCACAGTAGCCTTCTGGCTAGGCCCACTCCTGTAAATGAACTTTGTCTGACAATGTGTTTTGGTCTAAGTGGGCTGGGATGGCCTATGAAAATGCTAGACAACTGCTTTCAGCCTCCAAAAGGGGAGGTTCCAGGAGGTTTGCCTGCAGGGATTAGCCACTATGGTTGTTAACTGGCAAAATCCCCAATTGTACCCAGGAGTTGTTTGGGTACAGCATTGCTTGTAAAAGGATGAACTAAGGCCAGGCAAAACTCTGTTTGCTAGCACAGACATTCAAAGCCCAGCACTTAGAAATGTTCCAGGCATGCTTGGATTTAGTCATATAGGCCCAGCCTGAAGGTGGTTCAAGGGGGCCCAGGCATTAGAGATGTGGTTTATGACCCTTACGTAATGTAGATCTTCTCTTGCTGGTGTCCGGCAATCTCCATGGGAGCAATTAAAAATATAATGGTGCTATTCTGTCTTTGTGTAACACATAAAGGAGGGGACAAATAAACGTAGGGTGTTTGGGCTTTTTAATAAATCACTAGTTTGCATGCAGCATGGTTTAACTAAGCCACACAATGGGCACATTAGAAATTTGCAAATAAAAAAAGTGTGATTGATAGTGGATGTTAAACAGGTCTTTTCAATCAATCAAGTGATTGTTTCTGTTCACCTTCAAAGCAGTTGCAAAATTTATCATCTCATTACATACAAGTTTCCTTTTGTGGATCCAGAGAACATTCTAAGCCACCCACACTACACACATCCTCACAGGCTCTATAAATTTTGTGAAAGTGCAAGTTCAGATCCATTCCAATTGCCAGGAAAAAAAAAAAACCACCAAAAAAAAGAGTAGCAAATATAAACCAGATCAAAAATCTAAATAAAATACTTTGGAAGGTTCCCTTATCCCATTGTATTCCAGTAAATTATGCATACTTTTCTGTGTGTTTTGGCACCAGAAAAAAAAACATAAAGCTGCCTCTTAATGCTGCAAACACAAGGAATATACAAGTCCTTTAAAACAAGTCACTTGAGCTCTGGTATGAAACTTTTCAAGCAATTCATGTCATTCTGACACCCTGTCACTTCAAAGTGAAAATGTAACATTTCATCACGGGAAAACTAGTTTGTTGAATTGGGCTATAACACCAGCAAAGTGCTGTACAGCATCCTTCAGGGTTCACCTTGGGTTGTTTTTTTTTTTCAGAGAAAATGCTTTGGCAAATACTTCCTTTGTTCAATCTGGATATTTTCTAGTATGAATAAATTTGTGCATCTGTGTGGTTTGTGCCTGAATGTGGGACCTATGGGAAGAAAATGATCTGTGGATCATCATATTTCTGTTGTTAACAGAAATTAAATTATTTTCTACCCCAAGCCTGGTTGATTTGAATGTTCTGCTAAATGCAATTGTCAGAACGACTGGTTAAGTTTTGAAAAACAGGCTGCAATCGGTCTGGCTGCCATTCAGATGTATATAATTGGTTCAGAATGAGCAAAGAGGTCCATGAGGCCATGTGAGGCCAGCAAGAGGGGAGGAGGGAAAGTTTGGATTAGGGGCTTCCTGTATGGAAAACATCTGCACTGGAGCTGGAGATGTTTCACTGTAGCGTGGCTTAGTTATTTACAGAATTACACAACCAATGCAGCACCCACTGCTCACCCAACCTGTGCACAGTGCACTGCTTTGGGTGATCCAGCCATGCAAGAGCATGTTCAGAAGCATGTCCCCTTTTCCAAAGGCACTTACCCTATTTAGTGGTGGTTACTCAAGCTTTTGAAACAACTGTATTTTGTCATCAGCTTGATTATCAGCTTCTCCCTGAAAATAAAATCATGCAAATTATTCACTTTGTATTTCATTCAAGATGGATGTTTGAGACCTGAAGATCTTCACAAAACATAATTATAAAATGAAAAGGATTATTTTTTTCTACAAATTGTACCCTGTCAGTTCTAGTGACTTTCTGGGATAAATGATGTAATGAGGTTAATATTTTTAAGAAATTTTCACATGTAGATCTCACACCTAAAGTGGATCAGCAAAAGTCAACTCACCTAACTGAAAACCCCTACAGCAATGGAGGCCATAAAAGCTGAAGAAAGAAACATAGAAATCGAACAATTTTCTCTTTAGAAGGTGTTAACTTATTTTAAATGATCATAGTCATTGTGTTTTCCATATCACGAATAACAAATTTCTTGACTTGTATAAACACTATTTAGTGAGCATGCTTGGGAAGAATATCTTGAAAACCAAAGTGATTATACATTATACCTCATCCTGCTGTCATCCTTCAGTACTCTGTCCTCCTAAAGATCCTTTTAGGTTTTATCTCACTATAAAAACACTTTTCACTCATGAGCTCTCCTCCCTTTCACCCCAGCACCTCTTCGCTGCTCCATGCCATACACAGGCTGCCAAAGTAACAGAAACAAAAAGCAACTTGCTAAAAGTTAGGCAGCACATAATTTCCAAAAGACTATCCTACAATTACATAATTAAGTAAGGACAGGATAGGCGAGACATTCTTATGTTGTAGAAATGGCATTAGGAAAAACATGACTCAGAAAAGTTTATGGTAATAGAGTTAACAGGAACAGAGGTGTAGAAAGAAATACAAAGTATCAACAGAAGCTTTTCATCTGGCTGGATATGGTAGTGATATTACCATCCTGTTTGTAGTTCAGGTGTTTATCCTACCAAAGAGGTCCATAGAAGAATTACAAAAACATTTCATGAACTGGAAAACCAAGTAACAGAGATCAAGTGAACTGACATATCAAAAATATGCTCAGCAGGAGCTTGATCATAGTCTGTTAGAAAGAAAGAAACAAAGCATTCTCAATTTATCAGATAAATGCCAAATAAGGTCTAATAATTGACTTTTAAAACATTAAAAAATCAAAATAAAAATTAGTAATAAGAATTAGGTATTAGAACTGTTCTTCATTTTATGACACACGTTCGAGTCCTTGGAGACTTTTCAACAGGACTTGGTATCTCATAGAGCTGATAAAGCTCCAGCAAAAATCATGGACATGCTACCAAGTACTACCAAGTTCACTCAGAACAAGTTGCAAGCCAGAATTATTACATTATTCACTTCTGACCTTACTTTATGTATAGGCAGTGAATCCCAAATAAACGGCAAGATGCAGTCTGTCCAAGAGATGGACCATATGAGCCTGAAGGAACACCACACACATATGAAGGGATAAGGCACACCCTAAAGGACAACACTAAGAGGGAGTAGGACAGGCACTGGCCATTCCTGTGCTTCTGTCTTCCTGAGGTATTGAGAGATGTGGCAAAGAGCAGGTGCCTGTTGCCAGGGAGGATAACCACATGGTGAGAGGAAGATAAAGAAGGCATGTAAACAAGACATTTCCCTCAGAGCCACAAGGTCAGGGTGAAAGGAGCAGCTGGTTTCTCATGCACCAGAATGGTACCAGAGAGCCTGTCCACTCCTTTTTCCCATTGCAGTCAAGTGAGGCAGAAGCCTGTTCTGAGCCAGTTTCTTCTGGCCTCGTGTGACCCTGGGAGGAGAAGGTACTGAGAGGGAGCCTTGTGAGACCTGACTTGCCAGTGGGTGAAGTTGCTGAGAGGTTCCGTGCCAGATTCTGAGCCATGAGCGTGTGCCAGCATTCTGAAGTGCCTGGACACCGCCTCAGGCACAGACAGTGCTCACTGACCTCCGGGGGTTGGAAAATGAGATTGATGCAGCGAGCAAGGCTATAGTTCTCTGGATCCAATTTGGTTTGAGTTCTCTATATCTGATTTGCATAGAATAAATATTCTTCTAAGAACACTGCTGAATTCTTTCAAACTGAGACAAACCATTTATGTGATTTGTATTGTTCTGGCATAATCCTGCTGCTAAAACCTCTTCTATTCCCTTTTATTTTATATGACATTTACTATACAATTTCTGATTAGTACCATGAGAGTAAAATTTAAGATCTATTTCTATCATAAATCTTTATTTCCATTTGCCATTTTGGGATCATCATTCTACAAAACTGACATACATGCTCTCAGGCTGGAAGCATTTCTGTTTATATGGCATGAATTGTTGTTCTGAATAAAAAAAATCCTATGAGGAAACCTCGATTTCTTCTGTAATTGTTTCCACTTTAAAAACCAGGTAATTTCCAATACATAAACATTCACTCTAACTTTGGTATTGCCTTCTAGGATGAAATAATATCTTGTGTGATTGGTAAGATAAACAATTCAATTTCAAATAATGGTCAGAGCACCGTATTTCCCAAACACTGGATTACTAGAGACTAAACTGGAATCCCCACTTGAATCATCCATGCATTTGAATTCAAATTTATCTCTTTAGGAAGACACAGTAGAAAAGACTGGAAAAACAATGTTGCATCTCATTTTTACTTTATTAAAAATCAATACACATTAGTTTGTATCTGGGATCTTAAGACCTTTCTTTTTGTGCCTTATCACACAACTTGCACAAATCTAGGGACCTCTGATCGATCTCCTTGTGCATAAATTACAACTCTTGTCTTGAAGAAAAAAAGAACAATCCAGTAGCCCATGTAACAGCATTAGAGAATTGCCTACTGATTTGGTAAAACTTTGATTTGCTCTGCAGTTCCTCCACATGCAGCAAGTGTAACCCTCTGAGTCATTTCCTCTTCTGGCAGTCTCACAAACTGCAACCTAAAAGGAGCAGAAAGTTCTTTGCTACCTGTACTCTGCAAGATGTCATATCACTAAACAGATTTGGTTTGCTCTGACTACTCCTGATCACAGCTGTCCGTCTTCGCTGGGATGAAAATCATGATTCCGGAGAAAATATACTGGTAAAACTGGAATGGAATATCACATATTATAGATAACTGTTTATGAGTTTAATCATGGTGGGTTGAGAGTTTTAACTTCTGGACACTAAAAAACTACATTATTTCCTTGACCAGAAAGAGAAAGACTGAAGACCCCACAAGTTTTTATAAAACCATATTCTTTAATTTACCTTAACTATTGAGAGATACAAATGTTCTCTGTTTCTCTCTCCAATAAAAGAGGACAGACAGAAGCTTCTTTATTTACTGGCATATTTTGTTTTCCATGGCAGATGTTTCCCCGTCTATTTTTCATGGAAACTCTTATTTTCTGCAGCTTGTTCTGAGTGGAAGACTGAAGTGGAATTGTCTATGACCAGCAGACAGCAGCAGGAGGAAGACCTCTGCTTTCTCATTATCCATCTCATAACTCAGACCTATTCATTACATGTAGGTCCTAGGAGAAGGGAGTATTAGACTGAAGAAAATATGGAGTAGGAGTTGAAACAAAACATTGTGCAATCTGGTCTCAGTTCTGAAAGAATCAGCATCCTTAAACCCCAACAACTGGGATGATAAAATTCCTGAAGAAATTATTTCTTAGGTTTATCCTACTAAATCAGTAATTAAAATACATTTTTATCCTGGCAAACCTTTGCTACCTGAAAAAATTAAATTTGTTAAATTAGGCATATAAAATAATAAATAGCTGGATAAAAAAATTAAAAAAAGGAAAAAAAAAAGGTTTTGCAGTAGAAGTATTATAACCATACTGGCAGAGTGTCTAAATCATTTGCAAGAGGCTTCAGGACTAGCAATTAGTCTACATCACTTAAAGTTGTCCTTAAATATCAGCAGAGAATGGATACTGGGATAAAAAAACACAGCCAATGCTTTCCACCTAGTACAGCTCAGGAAAGTGATCTCAGCCTTCTTACAGTAAAGCTTTAGTGGAGCAAAGCATCAGGCTCTTCCTGTGCTAAGAGCAGACATGGTGAGTAAGAAAAAGCAAATGCAACAAATCAGCAAGATGTTGAAATAACCTTTCCAATGAGGAAAGAATGTGAAACTGAACAAGTTAATCTGAGTGAAAGTATCTGTTGCATTTTCTTTCTTAGTAGATGGCGGTTCAAGCTGAAAGGCTAAAACTGTCCTTGGCTCAACAGTAACTCTGATTGGCACAAGCATGAAAATGCACAAAATCTGCAAAGCCAAGCCACGTATCCCACCTGAAAGTCAGTAGAAGGCTCACAGCTTCCCTGGATTTAGGCTAGCACATCCAACACTTGCATGATAATTGTCCCAGCTCAGAACAGCAGCAGTACAGCTTAATCCATGAGGGGCTCTGCCCAAAGCCTTTTGGCTGCACAAGGACAAAACCATAATTTGTCCTTGTGCACTTCATTTACTTGTCTGAAACCACCATATGGGTCACGGTGTTCTCACAGAAGATGCATCCTGTCTCTGGAGACCTCTGAGAAACCCTCTCTATGTAAACATGCTAAACATTTAGGGACAGGATGGATGCCTGTCACAGGACAATTGTGCTCAGAGCTCTTGGAAAAGCTCTTCAAGCATTCATTTGGCCTGAGATGAAAGCTTCTAAATTCTGTTATCATAGAAACCTTGGTAGGCAGGAGAACACTGTTTTTACAGCAGAACTGGGCTCCTCTGCGCTCCATTGCCTCACTTTCCTATTGTGCATGTAGAGCAGGCCTTACATACATACATATCTATCTATCTATCTATCTATCTATCTATCTATCTATCTATCTATCTATCTATCTAATCTCTTTAATATAAAATAATAAAATATATAGGAGTAAGTACATCTATTAAGGTGTCATCTGGCATTGCCTGGGTAGCACATGCCTCAAGTGAAAGCAGAACACCTACATTAACTGTGAATTTCATTATTTTTAGAAATACTGCAATTCATATCCTCCATGGACCGTTGTAGGGAAAGATACTGTGAAGTCCAAAGCAAAATACTCTTCACAGTACAGAGTTATTTTGCTTGTGTTCAGCATTTTTTGTGTTTACATGGATGATTGGATCATATTAGTTACTTAATAAAATAAAGCTGAGTTGGAATTTAATGGGTCTGGAGGGATTTCTAGTTTCCTTAAAGTGTCAAGTGCATTCAACCTTTAAAACTCAAAGAAAGGAGGATGACATTCATGATGCCATGGGGATCTGCCTTACTCAACACAAACCAGTGTTTTTCTGATGACTTTCTACCACTTTAGCTTGAATTAGGTTGTTCTTTACAGTGGTGCTTTGTGCTCACTTGTCACTTTAAGGAGTCTAAGCAATATTTTAAGTCTGGAGTGAAGACAGGGATATTTCTTGGATTTGGGAGGTACACCAGCCCACAGGAGGTAACCACGCACAGTGACAGAGCAGCTGCTCCGTGTGTTGAACATCATGATGTGATTTATCTTCACTAGGGATGCAGAAGCACGTTATGGCTATCTGTGCATGAGGGTGTCATCCGTCCTGACACTTCTGCTGTGTGGGTGGGTGGATGCAAGACTTTTCCTGTGAGCCAGCCACCTTCTGGCTGTCACCTCTGCAGCAACCTTTGAAGTTGTTGCTTATACTCTGTGAGCATCCTCCACTGATTTTTAAAAAAGAATGAGCTGTACCTAGTAGAGGAAGAAAATAAGCTCAGGGCAAGGCACAGTAAAGATACAAATGACTGGCAACCTCATTTCGCACACTAAAATGACTGTCAGGCCTGTGACTGTCATTGATGGTTTCTCAGTGAGCTACTGTGATTAATTATACAAGGACTAAATAAATTAGTATCATGATTGAATGTCTTTCAAAGTAGCATGTGATGGTTGGTCACACATTGTTTCAATAAAAGCAGAAAATTAGTTAATGAAGTCTGTAGCCTTTGGTCCACAGCATTTGATCCAACAGATTATTTTAATGCCATCTTAAAAGACCTATGACATTTACATAAATGAATCTACAAATTGTGGTATGTATATGCAGGTTGCACTGGTTTTTCATTCATAACCTATATGAGATAGTATTGGATGACTGAGTAAAATTTTAAAAAGTATATTTGTGGAACTTGATTCTGTTATTTTCTTTCCTAATTACACCTCAACCAGTTGACTCTATTCAATCTGATCTTTTCATGAAAATCCTGGTAATATATAGTAAGGACTTATGTTTTCCACAGCTTGGACACATGCTAGAGCATATTCTAGAGGGTGTTCCATATTTTCTGTTACTCCCTGACACATAAACACAAGCTGTATATGTCTAGTTTTATGACATTGCCATACATAAGACCACAAAATAAGTGATAAAAGTACTATACTAACACTGAATAATACTTTCGTTATCACACATATTTTTCTGAAATAAAGTAAATTTTGTGTAATTAGATTTTTTGTTTGAGAAAATTGAAGCACAAAGACATTTATAATTTCTGAATATTGAAAATAGAGATGTACTTGGAGGTGGATGCTTCCCAGTCTCACACCCTTGTTACTCTTCTGCTTTGCACACCTAAGGACTACACCTAATTTCATCTACAGTCTTCTTTCTTCTGCTATCAGAAATGGAGATGGTGCTGCTGAGTTTTTTGATGAAAAAGCTGATAGGAAAAAGATGTTACTTTTTTAGCAATAAATTAATATTGAAGATACATTATCCAGTCCTTTTGCTGTAGCTATCTACAAATAGTAAAATATGTTCCACCTGTGATTTCATTAAAATCAGTTATGGTCATGTAGTGGTCATAGAGTGGATTTTTAGCATGCAAATATTCAGTGCAAACATACAGTAGCATGTGAGTGAGTGCTAATATGCACTCACAACTTTTATAAACAGATTTAATTGCATGATAATATTGTGAAGGAAGGAATTTCTTCATTATCATGAGCAGTTATTTGATTCTATAAATGTGTTTTGGAAAGGTGCTGAATGAAATACTATTCAACCAGAAAACAAACCTCTAGTTCTACAGTGCAATTAGGTAATTAGTGTTGCTCTGTTTTGTACAGGTGTTCAGTACTTACCCTTGTTTCTATTGCATGCAGTGTACCCATTCCATCCTCGTGAATACATTTAGTTTTCATACTAACAGCTCATTCTTTGTACCTGTAAAAATGAAAAAATAGTTTGATTTTATCTTATAAGTTTCTCTGAGTGCACAAGGAGTAACAGTAACAGCCATATAGTTTTGTTCTATCTATTCTGTAGAGACCATTTTTATGCTACATAAAGTAGTTTCTCTTTTAAAGACATAAGAATGTTAAGCAATTAAAGCACACTGCTGTAGTGTTTTAAATATTGTAACACAGACCTGAAATAGTTTAATAGTTCCGACATCAGTTGTGCATTCTCCACATTTCTGTTGTGTTTTTATTTTGCAAGCCTGATGCTTTGTCCCCTCGGAAATTAATTGTATTATTCAGGGAAAGCTTGCCTTAGTCAAACAGCGAGGTATGGAATGGATCTCTTATATTTCTTTTTTTGTAGAGAGGAAAGCAAGGAAGCAGACATAAATGTGAAGTATGTTTTCATCTCTTATGACCCTCTTTTTGTTAGTTAATAGGTTTTGGTAGTATATATGCATATAAGGCAAGAGATAAGAGAATTAAAGTTCTGAACAATGCAGCTCTTGACTACAGAGAGTTGCTGGAAAACATATTAAAGGAAAAATAGCTTGAAACTGCCATTTAACCCAAATCCTTTATTAGCTATTTTTAGAATGGGGAAATAAATAAAGGGCTAGGGAAAAAATAAGACATATTTGGTAATAAAATGTGAATATTTGAATTTATGATCTATCAATGCTGTTTTCAATAACTCTATACCAGGAATGACAAAATCCATACCACATCATTCAAGGAATGCCTAGAGTTAGCAAGTAGTTCATTTGAGAAAAAAAATGCTCTTTGACTTTACTTTTAAAGGGTAATAGGAAATGCACTTCAGCCATGGACCAATTTTTTGAATAAAATTAATTTAAAATGTATGCCTTCAAGGATTTTTTTTTCTTAATTCAGAAGGAGAAGTGGTTTATGAAGTATTTATATGCTTTTATGGTCTTACTCGAGGTAGTTCTCACTGAAAGTTTTAAGCAAGGGTTCCTTGTGGATTTGGAATTTTACCTGATAGTGCTTTCATGGAGGCAGTCTGGTTAATGTGCAGAGAGAGACTTTTCAGTAAAGATGAGATATAAGAGGAGAAGTACATAAATATATTTTATCAGAAATATATTTTATATACTGTATATATTGCACTTCATATTGTAACTTCTGAAATTGGCAATTACTTTTCAGTTTTTTAAGCATGTACTTCTGAGTTAGTGTGAAAAGCTTGCTTTACCCTTATTGATCCATTTTTGCTCTTTAAACTTTCACCTTTAATTCTATTATTTCTTAAAATGCAGAGCTGAGGATACCCTCCCAAGGTTTTTCTTTGTCATTGACTTATTTCTATATACTTAGGATTCACCGTGCTCAAAAGCACGTACTCTGAGATCTCACTTATCAGCACCTCAGAACGTTCAGTGTTCCTACAGCAAACCCTGTGCCTGACTCCTCAAACAGGTTGTCTCCGCTGGGCTCATATGAATGTGGGTTCACACCTCTACCAGTCAAAGCTGGCACCTCTGAGGTTTCCAAGGCTTAAGTAGTTATGCCACTTAGGAGTAATTTGCTTACTGAAAGCAAGCCAGGCTGAAAAGTACTTTTTCCCCTCTTTGCCACTAGAACTTTCTTTTGAGTTAGAAGTTCCTGTGCTATATATAGCCTGTGAAGGTATTTAAACTATGTGATCTTGCATCAAAAAACCTCCAATCGACCAAACTAATTCCCAAAAATCAGATCATATCTATCTTTTTGCTAAATATATCCTCTTGGATTCTTTTGATAGATTGTGCCTTGGCTGCCTGGCTATGTTCACAACACGGTCATGGGAAGTCACAGAGGTACATGGGGAAAAGATTTGTGTCTTTTAGCATTTATATTCTGACAGTATTTTTCCAATTAAAAATATAGATCTATCACAATATATGAGGCAGTGTTTATTTGCTAAATCGCTGCTTCTGTGAAGCTTTCCAGATAATCAAGTAGATGAGAACAGTCACACTAACACAAATTAGATTTTTCTTTTCCATTGTGGAGGGCTACTGTAGCATCAGAAGCTCAACTCAATGCAAGACAGAGGTGCTTGTCCTAGTCAGAAAGATCTCCAGAGCTGGCAGGCACACATAGGGATGACTAAAGGGAAGCTCCTGTCATGAACTCTTCTGAATTACCAAGATCTATTATTCATCTCACAAAGTTGTGAGGTGAATAAAATTGTCATATAAAGGTAAAAAACAAGACTAGCTTTAACTGAGATAACAGAGTAGAAAGAGAAGAAAAGATGTAAGCCAAGTGTCCTAAATTCAGTTCAGGTACCATAATTGCCTCAAACAGTTGAACAACACGATTAAAAGAAACTCATAAAATAGATTTTTATTGATATAATGTATCTCTGTGATTAGTCTCTGATCACTAAGATCTCTGTTAATTTTGGAAGGAAATTACAGTCTGAAGAATCCAAATATCTACTGCTAAAGAGACTTGTGAAACAATTTTCCACTGTGGTGGCAGAAGAAAGAACAGAGCGTGTGTTCCCTATCTGTGAAAAGGTAACTGGGGACAAAGAGATCTCATAATCTGAAGCTTATACACTGAAATGGTTTATTCTTCAATGAGTCTAGAGTTTGCAGGATTAACATAGTATAGGACCATAAACATATAGTATCCCTGACACTATTAGCTAATGAACTTGAAAGCCTCAATTTTATAAGAAAAAATTGTATTTTTGTTTAAAATAGCAACTGGAGAATGTCTGGAGAAACTAAAATTGCAATAAAATAATCTTTAGAGGGGAAGCTGTGAGAGTGATCTAACCAACTGCACATAAAAATGTAACATTTTGGACCTTCAAATGCTCTGGAAATAGGCAGATATGCTCTGTGCTGATTACAGCGTTAGAGTTTACAGCATGATACTGATAAAGCTATCACAGATTTACACCAGGGAGTGGAATGAAGCAATTTGACTCATCTAATTAGGCAAGCGAATAGCAAAAAGTACTTGGGAAAATGTCTGTTGGCAGTTGTCATGGATGCTCACACAGAGCAGGATCATATTCCTGGGACAAGGAGTTCACCAGCCCTGCATTTTACCTCTAGCACTGCCAAGAGGATGCTGTGTGAGAGGCACGGGCCAGTAGGCAGCACAGTTCTGTCCCAAATAGAAAATCCAAGAACCATTAGCAACTGGTACAACAGCTACTGTGTATTATATCTAATTAGTGCTCTGCAGATGGACAGAGAAGATTCCCATCCTAAGCACTTTTCAGCCATCTCTCCACAGCTCCTACCTGTGTATCCAGTTGATAACTTTGCTGTTGCTCCCAGGAGTCTGGCACAGAACTACTTGCCAGATGCATTCACACCCACCTTTTTTGGCTGACTTAAATAACGAAATTCAGGGCAATGACACTGCCCTCCAGGTGATCATCTTGTTTTAGGGAAAGGAAGAAACTCCCAGCTTAAGGACCTATTCAGGTATATGAGGCAACAGCATGTGCTGATCCACAGTCATCTTCTTGAATGCCTGAGAGAAACACAACTGCTATGAAAAATTCAAGGATCATGCAAAATTTAACTGTTCTATGCATGTCTTTGAGTAAAATATTGCCCAAATGAATAATGGATTACCTTTTCAGTCAACAATATTGTTGTGCAAGATGTTGGAGACCTTGGATGAAACCCTAAGGAGGGTCTTGAACCAGATTTGCAACAGTCTGTTGCTAAGTGTTGCTGGCAGCAACTCTATGCAGTGGCCATAATGGAGAAGCACAATAGAGAACAAACTCGGGATCAGTGCAGTGATCAGTCCACCCCATGGGACTTGAGAGGTGGTAGAGAAGATACATGAGGCTAAATGGGCGACTTTAAAACATCAGCTAAGAAGAAACACATGCACAAGTTTCACAGGTGAGAGCATCCATCTCACTGCTAAAGAGGGGACCTACAAACAGGAGAACTCAGTGTGAC
>JAWWLZ010000177.1:32008520-32027244 GCA_035041345.1 Poliocrania exsul
TTTAAGGCTTATTTTTTCAGCTCAAAAATACAAAATCTCTGCCCCAGACAACAATCAAAAGTAGAAATAAGGCAAATTTCCTACAAATAGGTCGACTATTGTTGTTTTCTATACTACTGTTCATTGAGGTTGGTGCAGGTTATCTGGTGAAGCAGATGACTATCACGCATCATTTGTCACATATTCAGCACTCAGCAACCTGCACAATGATATAGTCAGTCAATGCCTTGTTCACTAGCTCTTGAAGGTAAAACTCTCTTAGATCAGCTTGTAATTCTAGCTATAAAAGATTTACCCATAAAGATTCTCTTCTCTCCTGAAAGCCTTGGAAAAGATATAAACTACAGAAGATTTCCACAGTCATTACAGGCAACAGTTAGGTCTACAGATGCACCTTTCATAATACCTCTTTCTTAGTTTTGGATTTTGCTGCTGCATGTCACTGATCTGTGACAGGATTCAATCTGAAATGGTGGAGGAAAAAAATGATAAGTTCCTCACCTTAGTGTTTGAGCAGGTCCTGCAAGTGCCCTCAATGATCCAGGTGCCATTTGCTGTATGTGAGGCCTCTTAATCTTTTCTCTGAATGGAAAACTGTGTGTGGAGGTCAGCAATTGTATTTGCATGCATCAGTGTTGCAGTGTGATTCAATCACCAGTAATGCACAGGATTAAAGACGTAATTTTTTTCAAACCAAAAGCAAACAAATCCAGGTGTTCTCCTCTACCATAGGATAGAAGCGATGGCGGGATTATCCGTTTTGCATCTTTATAGTTTGTCATTCACATTCTTGGCACTTTTAACAGAACTACAAACAGGAGATGAACATTTGAATTTTTTCATGAATGGAACATGAACATGTATATTTTTTTCA
This sequence comes from Poliocrania exsul, assembly GCA_035041345.1. Classification (NCBI taxonomy): domain Eukaryota; kingdom Metazoa; phylum Chordata; class Aves; order Passeriformes; family Thamnophilidae; genus Poliocrania; species Poliocrania exsul. The sequence goes on from JAWWLZ010000177.1 coordinate 32,009,395, forward strand.
TCCCTACTGAAATCCCCTACACATAAGTGGAATTAACTAAAGTGAATTCTGCCTCAGAGGTTTTAGGTTGTAGCCAAGATGTCTCTCAGCTCCAGGACAAGATTTAAACAAAAATAGTATCTAACTGGCTCTTACTGAACTAAACTTCTTAAATTTTATAAACAATAACAATCATTCCAGATGGCAGGTTGGTGTTTTTTTGGTTTGGTTGTTTTGGGGTTTTTTTGGCTTTGTGTTTTTTGGGTATTTTTATATCTATCCAAGTCATTGCATTAGCTTAAAATTCAAATTAAGTAAAGCATAAAAATGAGCATAGATGGAAAAGAAAAAGATGGGATTCACTGCTTCAGGATGTTTTGAAAAAGGGATCCATGTATATATTGAGCTTTCAATGTGAGTGTTTTCTCCAAGGCTGTCTGGGGTGAATTGTGTCCCTTGAAGTAATTTTAGTGGAAGTTGCAATATATGCAGGGTTCTGGTGATGAGGACAATTTTCTGCTTATCAGATGTTGCGTTTGTTGCCAGCAATCCAAGTTGGTACAAAGTACTTTATCTTTCCCATTGCTAGGTCAGGCCTACTATGCATTCAGGAAAATTATGGGGTTTATTGTTTCAAATTCTTGCTTGTTTTCCATAGGGCCTGACCCTTTTCTATGAGGCTGGAATGTTTAGGGAGGAACTTCATCAACAGAAACTTGGATGTTTATGCATATCTACTCATAACAAGATTTAGTGGCCAGAAAAGTGTTTTATTTTTACTCAATTTGCCAGTTTTCTATGAAAACCAAAAGGATCTGGACTTACATATTCTGCATGCAATACAAGCCATTAAAGTATCCAAGCACTGTTGGATGTTGAAGCAGAAAATAATAGTTTTGCCTGATAATGATGTCTTTCTGAAAATAGATACCATATTTTACTTAGCCTTGGTTGACAGAAGTAATTGCTATTGTGAACATACTCAACATCCATAAAACCATTTCCTTTTATCAACTTTTATGCTTTTATCAAACTCTGAGGAAGAGATTTTCCTGACTAACAATACTTTTAGCTATAAATCCTCCTGTATCTTAAATTAAATTAATTAAAGGTTTTAATAAATTTTACTTAAAGCTTAAGACCATGGAATTACCATATTTAGCAATGGATAAAATCCACAGTCCCTTCTCAATCACAAAATACTTATTTACCAAAGAGAAGCAGACCTTTCAAAATTCCTTACTCACATGAGTAGCATCATGCAAGTGAACAGGCCTTTGGTTTATTCTAGTCTTCAATGGAAAACCCTTACAACTTCAGAGTGTATTTCCAAACTGATCCCTAAGCCAAAACCATTTGCCTCAGTCCTCCAAATGTTGTTGGTGTGAGTTGTGCCAGTAATAAAGGTTTGGACTAAGCAGGAGAAAAAGCTGTAAGTGGCTACATTTCACAACATGGGATGCAATCACTAAAGACAATAAACACTAGCCCATTTTACAAATGGGAACATATAACTTTAAAAACCTTTCTGTTTCATTAACAGAATTAAGTAGAAGAACTACTTTGGCTTATGAAATGAGAAAAATAAAACACAGGAAAGGAAATCAGTCTTCAAACAAAACACAGCTAAGGAGTAAGACACAAAACCAGGCTGTCAGTAAAAGCACAAAGAGATTTTTGAAGGACAGTCTGCCAGTGACATGTGTGTCTTTCAAAGCACGTACATCGTGTCTGTAAGTTTGCAAGAATGCATCTGTTCTTGAGATGGCCAAGGGAGCTAAGCTTAAACAAAAGCATTCAAAACATACATCTCATGAGTCATTTCCAGAAAGAAGTACAGCTGAGGGAAAACACAAATAAATAAATAAATAAGCAGTCCACATGAAATCCAACTGAGAAACAAAATGGAAGAGGCTTATTACACAGTCTTTTTCCTTAAAAATTATCTACAGGGCCACAAATTATAAACACGCAAATTCTGTCTGTTTCTTTGTAAACAATAGACTAAATACCAGTGAAATAACTGAATACATTTGTGTCTAGCCTTCCTTGGATACATTTGAAATTATCTACAGACAATTTCTACATCTGCACTTGTGTCCAGAGCAGAGCCAAGATCTTATTTGGGCTTTCCATCTGCAAGCACAGAAATACTGCAACACGCAACCTACAGTACAAATGCTCCAATTATTTGAATATTATAAATTTGAAATATTTTCTTATTTTTGTCCAAACTAGAGCTAGTGACCATCCCCTCAAAGTTGCCCAATACCCATTTGAAACATAAACACAGTCAGAACCAGGTAGCATTTTGTGAGCTAAAGGGTGTTTTCGTTCTGGTATTAAAGTACAAAAATTAAATAGCAGACCAAGAAATATGGCAAATTTGAAGCGCTTTATTTCTCATGTGTCTTCTCTGAGCCTGGGATAAATGCAAACCTTACTCGACCCCCTGGATACCAGGTACAGTAAGGCTTGTTCCACATTTACACACTGGGAAGAAAGGCCCAGGCTAAGTGTTCAGTGAATGCTCTATTTCAATGGGCTCCATGACCTTCTCTACTGAGCATTTCTTGGTTGATACCTCTCATTCCTTCCCTAGTGGTGCAGATCAGAACCAGAATAAGTCAGGGTGGAAGCTCCCCTAGAGACCATATGGTCCATCAGTGTCTCAGGACACAGTTAATGCCTAAGTTAGGCCAGGCTGCTCAGGGTCTTGCCTAATGCAGCACCAAATGCCTACAAGGATGGAGAGGCCACAAACTCCCTGGGTTACCTGCTACTGTGCTCAATCACATCAGCTGTGGATTGATATCCAGCAGGGTTTGCCTAGCTGCAATTTGTAACTTTTTTGTCTCAATCTTTTGCTTTCTATCTCTGAGAGGAATCTGGCTCTGTCCTCCCTACAGCATTTGCCCAAAGGGAGCTGAAGGCTGCAATGAGACACACTCTGCCTTCTGCTTTCTGTGCTGAACAAAACCAGCTCCCTTGGGCTCTCTGTATGTGGACATGGTCCAATCAAAACCATCTTGGTGGGCTTCTGCTGAACTCCCACCATTTGGCAGCATCCCTCTTGCCTTGGGATACTCCAAATAGGATGCACTACTTATGATGTGACTCCACAAGTGCCACATGGAAAGGAATAATGACTTTCCTCAACCAGCCGTCAGTGACTATTCTCCAAATGTTGTGTGTTTATTTTAGACTCCTTGATGATCTGAGAGTCAGCCTGGGCCACCGTCCAGGTTCTGTGTTCTCCGCTTTATTTCAGTGTGTCTTCCAGCATTTTGGAAAGAAAAAAAAAAAAAAGAGAGAGAGAGAGAGAAGCTCCTCTCTATCTGCCTCCTGCCTTGGGGCTCCTGCAGATTTTTTTTTCTTCCTCCAGCCTCCTCTAGCCTGTCCTTTTTGGAGTCAGTCCCCAGCTACACTAACTTTTACCTTTCATCTGTCTGGCAGAGTCCGAGCCCTATCACATACTTTGTGGTCATGCTGTATAGCCCAGAACTAACTGATGTGCTTGCTTTATGGCCACATGTCACATCTTTGTGCTTAAGTATGGAAGAACTTAGTTCAAAATCCAGACATAATACAGCGATTTCCAGTACAAAAAGAATGTTTGTCAACAGCTTCCACGCAGTCCCCTAGCATTACGAACAGGAAATGCTTTTGTATCTCAACTATTGCCATACAAAAGACTTTTCTAAACTCTGAATTTTTAATACTCTTGGACAGTCACCAAGTTGTTGTAGTTATCCTGGCAGCAAACTACAGAAATTCCCTTAGTCTGGTACATGTGTTTTCTTGTCAATATGGAGGACCTTAGGAAAGAGTGACAGAAAAATGCATTGTGCTCCTCTGTGGTGATGTTGCTTCAGAAAAGCCTTGCAACAGAAACAGATTAGATGTATTCATACATTACTATGCACAAAGTACATCTCAGTTGTGTAGTAGCTGCAGACAAATACAATCTCTCTGCAATGCATCCTTGTTTGTATTGATGTTGAGATCTGACAAAAACCTTCCCTGCTTCACCAGCAAACCGTGTTTCTTTATTAGCTAACGTGCCTCTTCTAAATGCAGAAGTACAGCTATGCAAGATAACTGCAGTTTTCTTGTTAATGCAGCAAAAGCAATACCTATATCCTCATGCCTGGGCTATGACAGAAAGGCAAAGCTTTATTTTATTCTGTTTGGGATAACTATGTTAATCATGGTTATATATGTCTTGCACTAGGTTTTGCATGCTTTTTTGCACAAATGCTGGCACTGTAAAGTGCTGCTGATACTATCTTAAGCCAGCAGAGTTTTGGTGTGTTTAGAAAACAGGCATGATTATTTATAACTATGCAGAGAGTCATGCTGGCTTTCCCCACAATATCTGGTGTATTAAAGCTACTTTTGCTATCAATGAGTCTGATACCTGTGCCCTAGTTTGAAAGCAGTGAATACTGCCTGCTTTCTTGATCTGTAGAAATGTAGATGCTCACTTTTTTTCAGAGCTCCCTGTTCACAGACATGAGTGTGCCATGATTTGGGTTGGTACAAATTAGAGATACGCGTTTGGAGCTGAAGCTGCTGGTTCATGTTCGGGTGTTTGAGAACTGCTGCTTTTGCTCACGTTCCCTCTGTTGTTTTCTAAAAGCAGCTGGTGAGGAAGAGGACCCAGACAATTTACTTCTCAGTAATTAAGCCCCAAGAGGTCACATGACTCACACTCTCCGTGTTCCTGCAGATGATTTCCATCAGTGCTCGGCAGGGATCTGCCTCTAGGAAGGCTCCCAAACAGATGCTCCGCACAGACTGTTTCTGCTCCTCTGTCACGTCTCAGCCTGAAGGGTGCTTCGGGCTACCCACGCCTGAGAGGGGAAACAGGGCTGGGGAGGGAGAGCTGGAGACTACCAAAGCCCCAGGAAACTACTTAAAATCAACAGGTAGCAGCTCTTACAGGGAAGGGAGAGGAAATCAAAGGTTGGCTTGGAGGGACTATTGGGCTGCTGGTTAGAATCAAACCTCCAGGATACAAGAGTTGTCATGAGAAAACTGGAGAATGGTGAAAGATTTCTTCATTGCATTAGTCAGAGTCAAAATGCCTGTACTGCAAATTTTATTGTCCTTAATGCCAGGTTTGGTTTTGGCTCAGTAGGAACAATCTCCATTATTACATATTTTGGGCGTGATTATATATAAAAATGTATATATGTATCAAAATGTTTTTAAAATATATTTTTTTTACCTTTGCTATAAACTGAAGCTATGAAACATCAGAGCTGCACCTCAGGCTGCATGTTTTGGAGCAACTTGAGCAATACACAAGCACAGATTAGTGCAGGCTGCAGCTCCTCCTAGGACAGTTTATATTTCTATTTTTTAACAATTATGCTGCTTGCTTTGTTTAAACTTGCAACATTGACAAAGAAAGCATTTAGTAACAGTTTTATAACATGAAATATAATGTTTCAGTAATGGAACAAATATAATGCTGAAAATACCTATAATGTGAATTACTTTGCATTTGTTTATTTAACATTACACTATAGCCTAACCTTGCTAATTAAGTTTCAATAGCAATAAAACTTTCAAAAAAGTGATACATGATTTAAACACCTATTAAAAGGAAATAAAAATGTCAATATTACATTATTTTTTATGCTTGCATCTACCAGTGTTAATTTCCTATTTTAATGAGTTGCAACATAAGTGGTGCAATAGCAAATATTTGCCAACACAAGTTTTTACATTAAGCAAGACCATTTCACTCAGTTGTCTTTTTCCCCCCAATGTGTGTTACTAGATTATGCTTTTATGTTTTAATTGATACTTTTGCCTTTAACCATCAGAAAGAAAAACTGCTGCATCTAAATAAAAGGCCAAAGATTCAATAGATGAAGTCTCATTGGGATTAAATGATTTAGGATCAGAATCATTCCCGCCTTCCTAAAGGTGTTTGACAGCCTGAAATGTCATCAATATTGAGTAAGACTACCTACCAGATTAATTCCATACATGCTTTTTTTTCTTTTATCAGGGAGTCAAGAACTGATTTAAGTCTGAATTATTTGAAGGCATTTGCTGCATTTGATTTTGACTGCAGTTCCCCCATCTGCCTCATAAAGTAAATTAGAAACCTTGCATAAGGACAACTCACAGTAAGTTGCTCTCTGTGTGACACCATTGTCATAATTTGGTTTGTTTGGCAATGCTGGTTTGGAAAAACCCCAAATGAACTTGCCCTTTTTATGTAATGCAAATACTTTCTTCTAAGAGTGTAAGAGTTAACGTTGAAAGATAGGACATTATAGTCCAGACAATCTCTGTGCTATCATGTATGTCATTAATTATGCTTCATCTTTTATCTTCTATGTCATTAATTAGGTATCATCTTTTATCTCCTATGTGACACATTCATTAGGCCGAAGCATGCATTGTTTAATGAGACATTTGACTTTATTATTGTTTCCCAACTGTTCAGGGAAATTTATATTTGTAAGTTTAAAGTGCAGCCAAATTGACAGTGATAGACAGTTTGGCATTAGGCACTTTTTTCCAAGATTTAGTCCAACAGTGTCTTATTGAATGCAGCTGCAAAATTCAGATCTTACAGATGGTCACCACAATTCTCAGAGACTAAAAAGCCAAGACATTGATGCCAGCTTATATAATGACCCTTAAAGTACTGACATGTACAAGAAAATCCACGTGTTTTTACTGTGACTCTTTTTCATAAGCAGACATGATTGAAAGGACCTTAATTGTGTGATGTTCACTGAGAGGCTGGTGTTACCAAAGACAACGTGAGGGGGTGCACTCTGATTCTGTCACTGGGAAGTAATAAAGCCAGATTTTAATGGTAGCTTTCCCACAGTGGTGGGAAAAAAGGACGACAGACAATCTTTGCTAGGGCACATTGACTTTCTCATGACAGATAATGATAATTTTTTTTGCATCTGAACACATAAACACTGTTTTTATTTTCTGTAGGCTGTTCTTCAGGGTAAGGAAAAAAAAAACCAAATGAAAATCAAGCTGCAGTTAGTAAACCAGAACTTTTTTTCCCTCCTCTTTCTACATGCCTAGTTCTTATGGCTCATATTTCATGGCAGACACAAACATAGCCTGTAATGGTTTGTAAAAGCAACTAAGAGGGGAGGTTGTTCCAAGTTTTCTCATTTTTGTTCACTACAGTTTGAAATTCATCTTCCAGCCCTAGTGGTCCTAATCTGTCAGCCACTGACATCTTTACATGTTGCTGATTGCTGATTTTGAAGTCACAAAGGGACAGTTACTGACTGAAATAAAAAATAAGAATTGAAAATGCATAAACTTAGGTAACAAGAAGCAGATCCAATTTTTCTACAAAAATAAGGGTAGCTGAACATTCAAAAGGGACAAAACTTCCTCCTGACAAAATATAATGATCTCATTTTCTCTGATACTTCTTTGAGGCATCAGCACCTCCCCGAGAAGGAGGAGGAAACTGCACTGTTTTGAAGTGCAGATGACCCAGTGGGCAGTTACACCAATGGCACAACCCTCTCCTGCAAGCCTCCTATAACACTTTCACTCAATTTTTCACTAAGCAGATTGTATGCATGTAGAATGTACTTCAACATGATAAAATTATATTCCTTTGTTTGCCTAGTTGCAGAGGTCTTGTTAAAAAATTCCAACCAAATTTCTTGAAGTGTTTTGCATTAATTAATCACATATCCTTTAAATATTATTATTATTACATAATATCTGAACTAATAAAAACATTATATTCCATTTTAATGACATTTTTACTCTATAAAATATAGAATTAAAAATTACTTGGTCTCAATTTAATTTGGCCTATTAATTGGAAAATGTACAGTTATATATATCTCTATATTTTTCAAGAATAATGTTTTGATAGCAGGAAACATGCACCTCTCCAACAGGGTGGAGAGATACTAAGTTCTAGATGCATAGCTAGACCCTATTCAACACTCAGTTTAATAAAATGAAACCATGCCAATTTAAATCAGCTGCAAATCTGGCCTGTGGCTGTGTTGTTTTCCATTTGGACAGAGGGATGTGCAATACATCAACTTGTCATATAAAAAAATGATCCAAGGTTATTCAGCCAGAGAAATCATTAAGCTATTTGATTTTGCACTGTGGGTGATCGTAAAATTTTTATTCTGAGAATAAAAATAAGAAAATTGGTCTAAATGCTATATCCCCATACCTGTTTAAAAGAAGTTAGTAACATTAAAAAGTCACTGTTGAACTAAAAGTCACTACCATGGTGCAAAGCTGAAGGCTTTGAGGAAATGACCAGTGCCTGGAGAAGTGGAGAGGGTTTGGGAGGTGAGAAGGAAGGGGATATGACCATTTAGGAGAAGGATAGCCCAGGTATGGGGAGAGGGGCATGAAAGCTCTAAAAGAAATGAAGGAAGGGAAGGATGTTAGACTTTAGAAGAATATGCATTCAAGAAGTTTGCCAGAACCTTGAGTGCTTTCTGCTGTCATTGATCTTCCACTGTCTTCCCCCTCTTTGGTTCCACCAGCAGCCACCTGCACAGGTAAGCCTGCAAACTTTGTTACACACAGTGGAGGCTTCCACCTAGTTCCTTCCAGTGCTGTTCAAAAGACCCAGATCACATATGTTCTTGCCAAACATCACCATGAGTATTTGCTACCAGTTACCACAGCAAACAACCTAAATGCTCATAGGCACACTACCAATTAGGAATACTCTACACCATAAATGCATTTTCCCACAAGACCTCAAAAGATCAATGTTGCCAGACAGCAAGGAGCCCCTTAGCTCCTGGAGAGCCACCTGCAGTGGTCCCACCACCTCGCCGTGCCCTGTGCTTCTGGCTTGGCTCCAGGCAGCTTCTGCAGGGTGCCTTTGCCTCCTAGCCCAGGAGCCCTTTGGATGCATCACTATTTCAGAGGTCACAGGTGGCACCCTCACACCTGAGACAAAACACAGCTGCTTCTCACCAGGTACAACTTTCATAAAACAGAAGCAGCTCCTGGAGCTCAGCCTGTTGTGTTTTCTTCTGCTTGATCTCTCTTGCTGCTGCACTTGCTGAGGATTGTGCAGAATGGTTTAACAGCATTGACATTGTGACTCTGTGCTAGCCAAAATATTCACATTGCCCTGCCATCTTTTTCTTTTTAATTATTTTTTGATAAGCAACTGATTATTTTTGGTAAGCAATTATTTCAACACCTTTTTCCTATCAATGTACTAGAAGATAAAATTACTTAGAATTTACCCCATACTAGACAGAAAACTATCAAGGTGTTCATTAAACTACTGCCATCTGCCAGATACTCTAATTTAAATAGCCTGCATACAGCAAAAGTGTGTTTGATTAAATGAGGTCTTGCAAATATATTCTTACTGCCTGAGATTAAGCCAAATACCTCTCTTTTTTTGTCCCTCTCTCCTAGTCTAAGCTTATCTGTACTTATTCCAAGGAGCTGTACTGACATGCTCTCCTTGGAGATTATTTTATAATCTTTGGCACAAACAAAAGCCTTAACAATTTCCTTAACGTTTGCTGTTTATCTAGGGCCAATATAAACCATCTATTATATATCCCAATCCTTAAATGACCCTTAAATGGCAATTTAATCACATTTTTCTCAGAATCAATACCATTGTTGGCAAAAAATCCATCTAGGATTGCTAAGGACTAATATTGTAATGATCATGACTATTCTCATAAATTCAATCCATTTTATTTGGTCTTGTCCTTCACCAGAGTTCCAGAAATTGCAGATTTGGAGTCTAGACAGGTTTATAGTTTTTGTGTAAAGTTGAAACATGAAGTTTCTCCCTTCTCAAGTCAGTGAATTTTTGCCACCCTGAAGGAATAATGTTTCTTCAGGTATCAGATATCTGCTGTTCCGCTGCTCCAAACTGTCTGATTACTTTCTGATTCTTGTCCTCTTGCTTTTCACTGTTCCTTGCAACACTGACATCACTTTGGGTTGCAAACCTCTTGTCGGTTTAAAATTGTTTAAAATTAAGAAACTACATTTTCTTCTGGAATTCCACCATGAACTGGAGCTTTTATGTCCCTTGATCCCTGCAGACTCTCTGGGTTCCAGGGGTCCCGGTCCTTCCAGAGGTGTACCCTGCTAGCTGCTTGCAGGAGAGCATCTGAGCACAGGCTGAAGCCACGTGGCAAAGGCAGAACACTGATCCATGGCAAGGCCTCAGTGGGGATGGAAAGAAGCTTTTTCCCTAAGGTGACTATGTAAAATTTCTTGCAAAGTTGAAAGCAATAGAAAGTTAATTAAGCAAGAGCGAGAAAAGGGTACACATGCTCTCTTTCAAAGTCAAAGAGGGCTGGCAAAGGCTATGTTCAGATACTTTTATTTTTATCTGCTTTATTTTGAGTTTTCCCTGCTTCACATATGACCTTGTTCCAGATATTATGCAAACAAATCTGGGTTTTTTTTTCCCTGTTTGCTTTGAACAAGGGTGCAGACAGATCTCAGAATCTTGGCTGACATAGGATCCTGTCACCCTTCCCAAACTAAGAGTGCTCCTGTCACCCTATCTGCCAGTGCACTGATCTCTCTTCTGGCACTTTCAAACTAACACACACTTCCTGCAGAGTCTGACCACTGTTCTGGTTTATGTATGCTATGACAAACATGACAGCGTGATATGTTTTTGTTGTGTACTCAAGTTTCTTTGACTGGGCTCTTTTGGATTCTCTATCATCTCCTGGATGTGAGAAGATAAGCTGCTTTCTACACCTTCCATCTGAATTGCACTGACTGGCCAACCTCTAATTATTTTATCACAGTTTTGTTCATGTCCTGCAGTAGTCTCCAATAACATTTTGCCTTAGATCCCTTTTCCTGTCTTTTATTAGCTTTTCAGCAGCCTCTTTTCCCATTACATTTAGAGATCTCTGAATGCATTTCATAACTTCCATCTTCTCTCCCTCTCTTAATCAACATCACTTATTTCTTGCACAACACACAGAAAACCAATATCAACATACTTAGGAGACAGTCTTGAAAAGTCTAGTTATTCAAAAAGAAAAATGGGCTGGGTTCATTTGTTTAATAAGGATCTTCTTCTGGAAGAAGATCATTGCTTTCATAAGGAATTAGCTTGATGATTTTCATGAACAGTTTTCAAGAGACAAGAGAAAACAGGAAAAGAAATTATTTAAACTGAACCATGAGATACAAAGAAGAGAAATGACCCAGAGACTTCTGATTTTCTTTATAGCTGTATAAGACTTCTCCAAGTATTCAATCTTTAAATGGAGACCTGATGAAGATGAAAGATTAAATAGAATGGCTACTATTATCTGTGGTAATCTCTGCAATACCATGGAGTTTTTCTAGAACTGATTCCCTATGGGAACTTTCTGTAAGTTTATTTGAAGAGAAAAAAAAGTTCAGAAATGTTATAAAAGACTACAAAATTTAATTTAGATAATCCTAGAGGATTTAATCTTGCATATTTTTATGACATATTTGAATGCACAATTATGCTGAATTCCTGTTTTAGTTATAAGATATTATACTTTGGAATAGATACAGCATAACAAGTACAGAATAGTTTTCTAGAAGCATGGAATTGTAAAGGTCCTTAGAATAACTATATTTATTATTTCACTTGTGATCTTATTTAATTACTGCATTAATTTACAGTACCTAAGTTAAAAGCAGATGTAACTGTAAGACCACAATCATTATATTTACTTACCTGGTTTTACATTATCTATTTTTTTGGTACTTCTAGATATTACCCATCACTTCACATGTTTTCTGTTCATGTTTCTCCCAGTATGTATTTTCTGGCCATCACAGAGTCACTCACACAGTATTGAAAAAAATAAAGACCTGGACAACTCAGGTGAAGTATTCTGATATCAAGCTATGTGGGAAACAAGAGATATGGAAAATAATGAGAGAACTCTTGAATTTAGTATCTAAGCAAAATTATTATTTAATGGCTATGTCAGGTTCTGGTAGAACCGTGCATGTGAGTGATATATCAATAGAAAACTGTATAACAGGTTCATTAAGACAATAGTTCACACTGTGAGATTCACAACATATAGGGAAGACAGAATTGCTTGAAGCCCCTGATAATGATTAATTGAGAAAATAAATTGGGAATTATCATGTATCATGGGGGGTTTTACTTCTACAGATCTTGAAACCCAAGTCAAGTAGCATTAAACATAAATATTTTATTATTACACTTATTTTTTCCTTTTTATTTTTTTTTTAGAACTCCATGAACTGTTACCTTTAAAGAAGTTTTTAAAATCTCTTGATTAATCTCAAAGTGGCTTTAATTGTCTTGTTTACAGTTCTAGTGAGAAGTATAGATGAGTGGTGTTGCTGGTGTTTCAATTACACTTCAGCAATTTGATTTGTGGCGTAACACTCCACCTCTGCCTCATGACGGAGGGAAAATGAACTACTATTTACCACTGTAAATGGGAAAAGACCCTTTCCTCAGCATGGATTAAAAACAAATAAATAAATAAAACATCTTTTGGTACAATCGGGAAAACCCAGTACTTGGCACCAAGATACCCAGTAAGGCTGGCCAACAAATGTGTCTCAGAAGACTCCTTACTGCAGATGCCCCATTTTCTGAAGTTTTCTCTCAAAATCAGAAGTGTAAGTGTCCAGTTTTATCTGCTCTCAGTTGTATTCTTTACATAGGAACCTTTTTTTTCTTTCTTTTTTTTTCTTCTTTTTTTTTTCCCCCCAGTAGCAAAGCCCACATCAGATACAAAAGAGTTTACATCACCTCCAGCAGTTTTAGGGCAGCTTACAGATCCTGAATCTTCCAAAACAACCCTCAAAGCTTTTGTACAAATCAAAGGACAATTTCTTCTGTTCAGACATGAAACAGGATGGCCAAAAAGCTTAATTGTAAGCATTTCATTGGAAAGTCTGGCATGGGATGTGTGCCCAAAGTCTGTGCTGGAGAAGAGGATGGCGGTTAAATCCCCAGCCCAGAGCACTGTGGGAAAAGACTAAGCATGGTAGGAGGAGGCACAAGCAAGTCTTTGAGGCAGGCAAATTAAATCCAGGGATCAGACAAGGAGTGATGGGATTCATATGGTTCAAAGTACCCAGAAACACTCAGGTAATTCCTAGCAGACCTCTGAATTGCAACTCTGACTCTCCACTGCCCCCATCTAAACTTACAGTGAATGCATCACCTGGTATTTTCCACTGAATGTCTGTGGGATTTGGATGCTAATTACCCTCTGTGTCCTGACAAAACAGCTTTAGAAACGTTGGAAAAAATCAAACTTCATGTAAATGAGGGTATCTAAGTGAGGTTACATCTAAAAGAGGTATCTTTCAATGCAGTTTTAATGACGTTCAATTTTCAGGTTTGTAACACAAGGACTCTTCCAAAAAGAAAATCTTTAAAGTGACCACTTAATGTCAGCTATCAAGGAGAAAATAATTTAGTTGTACTTTCTGTTAACAGATGGAAACAGCAGATGAGTCCAGATAATTTAATAATCTGTGGTAATATTGGTTTTAGATCCAAAACACTGAGAAAAAACACATTGGATTTTCCCCAGGGAGTGACATCAATAAAACAAAAATCAACTAACACTCAAATAAAAAGACTAATAAGCATATCACTAAACTTTTTGCCAATTCTTGTAGTTTGGTGCAGTGTCACCTTGACACAGAATGCTGTTGCAGCAAAGTAAACCACACAAAAAGAGACATCTGCATGTAATAGAAATTAAATTGACTTTACTGTAGTTATAATTTCACCCAACAATCCTTTAGAAAGGCTGTTATGAAAAATTGAAGGGTCCTGTTGGAAATGTGTGGCCCATGCATTTGTTTAAAATCACAGCTGTGTGATGGGCTTTACTGAAGAGACATTCAGCAACTGAATTAAATGGGCGATACATCCAAAGTGATAGACAGAAACAATGGGAATGAAGATCCTTGTTCAGTTTAGGATTTAGCAAGCACTGCTGCCAGCAGTCTGATAACCACTCCTTTCACTTCTTTCCCTGCTGTCATTCACAACTGTGTACCTGGTTACTGAGCCTGCAATAGAGTTTGAGTGTGAAAATAAACTGCAGTCTGGTCACATATTACATGGATTTTATACCTATTCTCTAAAGTAGTAGGATAAAGTGGCCTACAGGTGTCTTGAAAGAAACACAAACATACTGGACTCTTTTTATAAGCATATTTCTTACTAATTCCCATTCAGTCTGCTGTAAAATAATGACAGGAAGCATAAGTATTTTAAAACTACATAAAATCATCTTATTATTACACTTTTTATTTTTTTTTAAACTCCATGAACTGTTGTCTTTAAAATGATTTAAAATCTCTTGTTTAATAGCAAGGTGGTTTAAATCATCTTGCGTATAGTTGTAGTGAGAGGTATAGAGAAGTGGCAATGCTGGTTTTTCCAGAGCTCTTCCTAGCTGCCTTCTCCAACTCTCATCTTTCTTCAGTTCTATCCTCCCTCCTTGTAAAGGAAACATTCTGGCTTGATTCCTTTCCCTTCAGACTGTTTCACTCCTAATCCTATGAGAAGTACTTCGTCCTCATCTGTTAAAACAAACTAGAAAACCCACCCCAATGCCAAACCAGCCAAGCAAAAATACCCTACAGCATTAGCAAACCTGGATGACACACGGCATTGCTGCTTCCCCAGATCCCATGAGGCACATGAACCACAGGAGCTCACTGCCACTTCCCAAGCAACATATTACATCCTATCATGCAAAGGTTGGGAGCCACCGAAACCTAAATTCACCTCCCCTAAATTCCCATGTGATTTTGAGCACTGTTGCTGTGCTCTGGACTAACACAAAGTTGCCCATGTTTTAGGTAGTTACCATGGACAGGTCCTGGAAGGTCTTCTACCCTGGCTCAGACTGGGAACACTACCTGGAGGTGGGATGAAACCCTTCTAAGCTCAGCTCAGACACAATTACTTGTGTCTTGCAATTATCTGAGGACAGAGTCTGCAGCACCTGTGTGCTTTCAAGGGTTTCTGTGGGCTGCTCTCAGCTGTAGGTATTTCAGCCCTCTGCAGCGTTTTGCTATGTGCATAGGTGGGATGGGACATCTCAGACAATAACAAATCACTGTTTTTATGGCATGGCCATAGAGTGAATAATTACCAATTCAATACAAACTTCTATCTCTGCCAAGCTGCTAAAAGAGCACAAAAATGGGACAGGCCCGATTTGACACCTATGTTGTGCCAAAAGCAGTGAAGTTTGGCCAGTGACTAAAATTAATCGAAGATTTTGTGAAGTAAAATGAAACAGATGCTTGTCCAGGTTTTCTTAACAGAGCAGCCTGAGATTTGCAAACTGCTTGTTCAGACTTAGATCAAAACAATAGAGCACATTGGAGTTTCGCTTGGATTTGAGCTCTTCCAGAAACAACGGAAACTTGATATCAGTTCGGGTCAGGGACGCAAAAAAGGAAGTAAAATCTTCATTGTAGAGTTCAGCTTGTGGTCATGTCATGTGAAAGGAGGTCAGATTACTAGTGACCGTGCTAAAAGCTTTACTCATAGATGAGTTCAGATATTATGAAAAGTAAAAAAAGCTCTCTTAATATTTCACTTAAAACCATCATAGCCTAGTAGAATTAATGAAATTAACTTTGGTTAAAGTTTGCCAAATAGATATTTAAAGATAACTAAAACATTAACTCAGAGAGCAAAGTAATTCAGCACAACAGAAAAAGCATCAAGAAACTCTTCAATTGCTTTTAATGACTTGGGCTTTGTTGCCTTCAAAATGCTGCCTGCATAAGAATCTATGTACTTTTGTGGGTGGATCAAATGTGTTGGTAAACACAAAAAAGATGAAATTATGTTAATGTCCTTAGCTTAAAAAAAACCCCCAAACTATGAATTAATTTTAACCCTTTGTATGATGTTGTTCTGTGTATAAATCATGTTATTTCCCCATTTTCATGCCATTTCCCAAAAATATCCTTTCCCCCCCCTTTTCCACCTCAAGATTTTCTCTATTACCTTGTCCTTTCAGTGGTAGTCCTGTGTGAATGAAAAAGAACATTTTTAGTTAAGGAGGTTTAGGACTTGAAACATGGTACATTTAGAAGGGTTCTGGTGAGTTTACAGGTCAGTCATTTTGTAAAAGCCTTCCACAGGGAAAACAGTCTTGAACTATGGAACATCAACAGATGTAGGAAGGAGTAAGACTGGACTCTAAGGAGTGTACTCACTCCTTTGCTGCACATCACTGCACCACCCACAGGATGACTTGAGGGACAGAGACAATTAACAAAGTAACTCTTCCTAATGCTAACAGTTTGATAAAATCCAAGTAGTAGGATGTATACATAAAACACAGACATAGAGCAGAGAGAACACACCCTGCACATAATTAGAGCTAGCTTTGCCTAACTCATGAAATGCTCTGATTTGTCTTCTAACAAAACCTTTTCAGAGTGTGGTTTATTTAGACAAAACTGCCCTTTCACTGTAACTCTCTGACATGTAATATTTTTTTTGTTTCTATGTAAGATTGCCTTCGCTGTTTTGGAATAACAGCTTATGTTACACATGTATCATGAGACAGCTCAAACCGTAGCAAGCCAAGAGATTTTTACTTTATCAAGAACTTTACATCCTTGATCATTTCCTTTGAAAGTCCACATTATTATTCACTGGAAATGTTGGAATAAATAAAAATATTTCTATTTTATCCTGCTCTTCCTGTATCTGCAAAGCAAAGTTGGCATGAACTATGTATCATAGAAATCACCAGTCATTAGGGAATGTAAACTTGTAGGTTGCAGCACAAGTTTGGGTGGATAATAGTATTTCACAAGATTTGTAGCATCACTAATCTGGCAGTGAGGAAGACCACAGCTATTATACCTATTTCATCTGGTTGCTTACTGGGTTATTGTGGGCTCTTCTAAAATATTTTTGTGAGGTTTTTTGTTTGAAGCCACATATATAGACCTATATCTAAGCACCTGAATTTCAACAAATACATCTATAAATATTGGCATGATTAAAGCCAAAAACTGGAATTTACTGTGTTTGTTGATAAGCCAGTCTTGCCATATTCTTAAAAAGGCAAAACGTCCACATCCTTTTCCAAACTGCAGGTTGATTCCACATAAATGTAGATAATTATATTATTATGAACTCTCTACTTAAACTTATTTTTTATTTCTTCCAGAGGGGGAAAACAAGAATTAACTAAATTTCCTGAAGATAGGAGTAGAAATACTTTATGCTAAGTATTCCAGGGAGGAACAGTCTGCCAACCCCAGGGGAGGTAAGTACTTACATTATCTGCTAAGTGTCTAAGGGATAAATACTACGGGAAAACCACTGTCACCTTGAAATAATTTATTACACTCTGTCAATAAAGGCTATTATAAAATAATACCAATTAAATTAAAGGTGTAATGATCGATGAGAGAATCACATAAAAACATACTCTATTCACTAACATAAATATGCATCTCTCTGACTACGAGA
Organism: Poliocrania exsul; assembly: GCA_035041345.1. Lineage (NCBI taxonomy): Eukaryota > Metazoa > Chordata > Aves > Passeriformes > Thamnophilidae > Poliocrania > Poliocrania exsul. Next base: position 32,026,880 of record JAWWLZ010000177.1, read on the forward strand.
TTCCTTGCAGCTAATAAGGTCCATGATTTCCAAACACAGACTGACTGCAGAAGGAGCACTTTCTCCCTGCATTATCATGGGCTTTATACACATGGATCACTGGATATGAAGTCAGGCAGCAAGTACTGGAAAGTCAAACAGGATGCCCCAAATGTCACAGAAAGCCTAACACACATATGCTGTGCACATATATACTCACACAAAATGTGTTTCACTGGTTTTCTGGAAGCTGCTAAAAATGCTGACACAAGATGGAAAGAGTGATTGAACAACACAATTACGCAGCTCTTTCTCCTGCCCTTCCCTGCACTGTCTTTCCTGTGCCTCTCCCTTTTAATTACATTAACAGGCTGCTAATGTGAAAG
>JAWWLZ010000177.1:32034661-32057906 GCA_035041345.1 Poliocrania exsul
CTTTCCTGGTGACAAAACACAGCTTACTGTTCTGAAACAACTGAACAAAATCATATAGTTGAAATTCTGTTCTCTCTATGTATTTTTCATCAGCTGACAATGCAACTCATGTCTCAGTCCCTCATTAAGAATTTGTCTTAAAAGGGGAGAGGGAAAAATAGCAAACTAATTATATACCAAAGCTTACTTGCTGTCTTTCAGCTGAAGCTTACCAAACACCTCCTAGTAGGCGTTTTTGGTCGCATTTTAAAACATATGACAGTTATTCAGGTCTTTTTTTTTTTCCAAGCGTGACTTCTGCATCCTCTAATTTTAAAAGCAACAAAAAAGCCCCGAAATGTCAAAATAAGTCAAAAGCTTGCCTGTAATTATTAACACTTCTTGTCATAAGAGTGGCCAAAGGGTCACAATCTCTAGTGACACATGAGATAGTGTGAAAATAGGGGCTCTAGATGTTTAACCAAGATTTCTCAGGCAGTGGTACTGTCCTTCTTTGCAGAAGGGACTCTTTTTGTGAAGTAGAATCCCTTGGTGACAATGAGACCGTGCTTAGTTCCAAAAATTGAAAATTAATCATCATAATAAAGTCTTAGAGCCAACCCCATTTCTTGGCACGTTCAGTCAACTCTGGGATTACACAACCATACTTGTGCAAGTGTGAGAATTTCTCCTTCCTTACTTCCTTTCCATCAGTGAAGCCAAAATGGAATATAACTCCTTCCACCACATGAAGGATTTGATGTTTGCCAATTTGAGCAATTTGATCAATTATATGCTTAGCACATCTGTCACACGGAAGGACAAGGCAGCCACTTAAAAACCCATCAGAAGTAAAGACAATGAACTAAGCTGAGAAGATCCTAAAATGATTTATCAAAGGTTAAAAAGAGAAAATGCATAAACTCACCATGTATGAGATGATTTAAGAATTCTGACCTAAGCAGCTCCGTTACTCAGGTATAGCATACTAGGCAGATAGGAAGGGAAAACAGCTCATATCATAGGGAAGAAAAAAAAAAAAGAAGTAGAAAGCAAGGAATCCTGCTTCTAGGTGTTGATATAGCTTGATATGAAAGGACAGGACAGTTAATATGCACTCAAAAAGGGGAACCAAAATCTAGTAATAGACATCCAGAAGTGATACAGCCAGTTAATATCATCAGCAAGATGATCACAGTTTAAAGAAGAAAAAATAAAAAGGCATCCAAAAGAAAGAAAAAAAATTGGACAAAATGGAGAGCACATAGTTGCACTGGTGTTTTCCTTTATTTTTTGTTGGAGGACAAATTTACAAGTCAAAAACCTCTTGTTCATGACCCATTATCACCATCTCTAACCTAGTAGATGATGCTTTTTTACCCACTTCTATCAAGCTGAAATGCCTATAGTTACACAATTAGCAGAATCACTTCACATTCTTAACCCAACCAAGCTTTCAAGTTGTTTTTGTTGGTTGGTTGGTTGGTTGGTTGATTGATTGGTTGGGGTTTTTTTAAAGAAAGCTCAGAGCTTGTGCTTTCAAAAGGTAATGGAAAGACTGGGAACTTGTAACAAGATAGTTTCCACAACTAACATTCTTTTGTGAGCAACAGCAGCAGTCCCATTTGGTGTGAGCAGAGCAGGAGCCATCACCTAGGCTTCTTGTGCTGCTCTCAAATCTGTATATTTTAAGTAATAGTCTGAAGATTTAGCACAGGATATCACTGCACTATCTGTAAAGGAACACTGATACTAGTAGAAAGAACAGCTTGCATTTAGAGCTCACAGAAGGTGACAGGTGCTCCTTACCTGCTAGCCCTGCCAGCATCAACTGTTCAAGCCCCATTTCCACAAATGGAAGTGGTTAGATGGGTTTGGAGTATCAGCTTGAGGAGAAATTTTGCAAAGGAAGTTATTACCAGATGGTTTAAGATTAGTTTTCTCAATAGCATCAACACCATCTGCAGCAGCCTGTTCAGTAACCTGGTGTGCAGAGGTTGCTTTCTAAGGTTCAGAAAGACTTCAGTTGTAACCTTCCCTTCTCAAAAACTATTATGGCCACTCAGCAGCCAAGGATATTGAGCAGAGAAGTTTGAAAAAAAAAAAAAAGGCAATTAGGAAAGTCAATTAAATCCGGGAAGCACTGTGGAGATAGTTAGTCCCCTCATTATTAGTATTATGTAGTTGCATATAGAACAAGATTTTTCTCTGCAGGTTGCAAATTAGACCAAACTCAATAATAATGGTGCTTGGAGCTATTCTACCCTGAGATCAGATCCTTTCCTGGCTGTAAGGTGACTTGGACACATTCCAGCACTAAACAGTCCTTCGTGGCAGGTCCTGCCCAACACAAAGCTCCTTCCCCACCCTCCCTTCCACTGGGCATTTTACTGAATGAACACTATTCTAGGATGCAATTTATTTAAAAACATTTATTTTGGGCAAAATTAAACAGACATTTGAGATTACATAGAAATACATTTTCCAATTGGATCACATAAAAATTAAAAATGCACTGTTGTGTTGATTTAAGTATTTCTTGTATGGATTGACCAGGTATGTAAGATTGAACCATGCCATTTGCAGTCAACTATCATAAAAATCAGTAACGAAAAAGTTTTCTTAAAATGTGCAAATATTATCTTAGTGTTACCATTGATAATAAATGACCACTAAATAGATGCTTATTATGTAAAGCTTTTTAAAGTACAATAAAAATACAAATTCTATTTGTTAAAAAAGGCCATTGCTATGGCTCCTAAACATCCTCATTATACAAATTCCAAAATACTATATGACAAACAAAATTATAAAGACTTTTCTTTATGAAACATATACTATTCTATTTGTTAGTGATTTCATATATTTTTATATATATATTTCTATATAATACTCTATATGAATGATGACCACAGAATAAGAGAGAGGAAGACTAATGTAATGTAGGACATTAAGGCCCCTGATTCAGCAAGGTACTTGAGCATGTATCAAACTCAGCAAAGGAATAATTCCATTCACTGCAGTGGACTACAAAGGACATGCAGAAATACTTTGTTGAACTAGGCATAAAGATACCCATGTGATGACAAAGTTGCAAAATGTGTTTTTGGTGTAAACTGTAATCATTAAGGACAAAACTGTAAAAAACACAAGAAAACCTCTCATGGGGAATAAACCACCATTAAAAACAATCTAAAAATTCAGGGGGCTTTCCACATTTGTATGTTTTGAGGGGAAAATATTAAAGATTTTAAAGTTTTTGAATTGAACGAGCGATAATAATTTTCTGAGATAGGTTTAAGATAGTATTTTATTGCTTATGCTAAAGATTAATGAAGAGTGTGCATAGACAGGTCAGCACTCAAGTCACCAGCAGCCGAAAATTTTGGTGCGCGGGTATTCTGTGACATGAACAGCCAGTGAGTATGAAGGACTTACTAACTCATATTGAATTCTTTGCAGCAAGCTTCAAAATTAAAGACATAAAAGCAGATAGTTAAAAAAATACTCAGCAGAGCCTGACTGTAAACACTCAGGTGTTGAAAGTAATTACAGAATTGAGCCCAGTGCCTGCTTATATACAAAATTACATAAATTCCTAAGTAAATGCAAGACCATAATCTTCCTTTTAAGTTATGGTTAGCAGGTAATGGATTCCAAATGACGTACTTTACAGTTCAGCTATAAAATATCAAAACAAAGGACAGTTACTTTGTCCATCCTGCAATTTAGCAGTTCCTCAAGGCTCATTAAGCACTAATTGGCAGACTAACAATTTGTTAGTTTCTAAAACATGAATGAAGGACCTAAAATCTGGATTTCATAAACTAAGAACAACATATATACAGCATAGTAACCACACACAGTAATGGAAATCAATTACAGTGCATCCAGATTTACCTTTGAAGCATATAGCAATGGTTAATATTTTATGGTTATTCACTGCAAACTGAATTTTTTGTAGTAGATATTAATAATTTTACTGCTTGGATATTAAATAATGCCTTAAAAGCATAATTTGAAAATGCTGCCAGTAAAGTATTATGTAAAAATCATGCCTGCACATTTGCAAACAGAGAGAGGTATGTGTGACCTTTCTGAAGAACTTTCCCAAGCTGATAGTCCTAAAGCATAGTAAACTCGGGCCAAAATGTGAGAGAAAGAAACACAACAGCGTAATTTAATTCATAATTCATAAACAAATACAACTTTTTACATTTGTACAGGGAAAGACTGGAAGAAAGTTGGATTTTTACAGAAGCAAGCCTCACAAGAGTTTACATGTTGAAAAAGCAATTTTTGGCACATGGATAGTATCTGTGAGTGTGTGTTCAGGAATAAAAAAACCCACTGCGAAGGAATTTCAAAGGTACTTTCTTGGCATCAGCACCTGCTGTCTAGTGGGTCAAGACAAAATACTGTGCCTTCAAGAGTTAATCCCATTTTGAACCCCTCCTGCAATGAAACAAGACATAGTTAGTAAAGTGTCTTCTGGGGGATTATGCTCTCTTTTTCAAAACATCTAAATTTGAGCGTATTTTTAGGCAGACAAACTGCAAGGATACTTCAGACTGAATTCACAAACATTTACATGATTTGGTTGGCCAATTTTTAATAAGTCTTAGTTGTTCACTTATTAAAGATGTATGTCACAAAACAAAATAAAGACAATATGTCTATAAAATGAAAATACTGTAGAATAAAAATATTCATTATTCATAAACATAGGTTGACAGAAAACCAACAAGCTTGAATTGCACGGTGTTGTTCCTGAGGAAAATTCAACAAGATTTATAAACAGAAAAGTTTAGGGCTATGTGAGCAAAGAGTTTACTATACTTATACTTTAAAAATACAAGTAAGACTTGGACATTGTTATTAATCTCAGGTGTCTCCTACATTCAGTAATGCCTTATCTGAAGAGCAGTCCATCAAAAAGTGCAGTACTGTACCACATCTCAGAGGTCAGTTCTGAATCACTCCTTGTATGGTTGAATTGACAGGGGATTAATGCCCACTGCCATCTGAGCTTCATGAAAAAAGCCAAATAAAATCCTACTTTCTCTACTCCATATGAACAAACTGTGCATTTTAAAGGCATGTAATTCAGTGAAATAAAATAAAATGGTTTTTAGAAAGTGTAATAAATTGCTTTAAAAGTTCAGACTAAAATTACTCTTTTTACTCATTTCATTTTATTAGTAGAAACACTAAAAGGTTTGTAAGCTAAATGCTACCACCTGCTCTATAGAAAAGAAATTTGTTCTACAAGTACCTTTTTTTATGCTTTTGCAAACACTTGGCTTTCCAAAGGTACTTAAGTTTGCATCAGTTCTAAAGTAACAACTGCATTTTTAATACAGGGAAAGTGCTCTTGTTCTCATTTCTCTTTTTGCTTTAAAAGAAGTTGAATAATTGTGGCCTGACCTTCAGGAGAAAAGTCACCCTTGAGTCAAGAAAATTTCAGTCTGTTGGGTGAAAGTACTTTGGATCTATCAGCAATTGGAAATGGGGGCTCTGAATAGAAATGTCATGAGAACATCAACTCCAGTGTCAGCTGCTGAAATGCTCAGTTCAGTGTTGTCTTAACATACAGTTCAGTGAGAGAACACTGATTGTATGCTATGAAATCAATAATAGGTCCTTTCATCAAGTAAACATCTTGTAAATGAAATAAACCTTTTTGTAAAACAATCTGCACTGGGACTAGGCAGAAACTCAAATCTTTCTCTTGCACAGCAGTACCTCAAGATCATACCTTTAGGTTTTAGAAGATAAATCCCACGTCAAACCAGCTTAATTTCAAACAAATTTAAACCATAGGTTAGAATTTTAAAAGCATATGAATATCAAGTAACCCCACCAGCTACTGCTATCAGCAGAGTAATGCTGAGCAACAGAACAAACCCCCTGGCAATGGTTGCTAAATGGGCTGAGAATCTCCAAGTAAAAGCTAAATTTTCCAAAGGCAGATCCATACTTTGAGATGATGAGCCAGTAGCAGTAAACATTCCCCAACTGTGCTACCCAGTTTGCTCTACCTGGGTGACAAGGCTAGCTGTTGGATTTGACTTCTTCCCTTTTTTCTTTTTTTTTCCTATTCTGAGTTTTTCAAAGGATTGAAAGGAAAAACATTCAATGCAAAAGGTATTTCAATCAAAAAGTAGCTGAAATTCCAAGTCTAACACATCCTGTTATGAACAGATATTGCTCATTTACCCAAAGGGTCCTATTAATTGATGTAACTGCAGTCAAAGGACTGCTTATATAGGAGGAGAATTCAGGCAATTTGCTCTACAGTCTAATCTGTTAAACTGTAAACCCTGCTGTATTAGCGTGCCTGAAATGATAAACTTTTAGTGTCTAAAGGCTGCTTCCAATTTTGAGGCTGTAAAAGGGATAGTTGCTGCTTAAACCTGAGGAATTTTGATCAGCTGCAATAGCAGAGCAGACACTGGTTTAACAAGGACGACCACTTTCATCCTTAGTCATCCGGAGAGCCTTCAACAAACACATATCTCACTCCTGCCCCATGTGCTCATATCTTTATTCTGTACATTTAAGCACTGCTTGCTGGTATCTTAAGTAGCTGCATTTTCAATGCCCTTTTTCTGCCTAGCTAAGAGCAAATCAGATGATGCCTTTTGGAAACACACACATCTCGCTGCTCTGATGTTGACCATGTGGAGCCCTTTTTAATTTTTGTTTTATTCCACACAAACTGATATTTTGTTACTTTGCACTTTCCTTGTGTTTGCTGTGACTTAGAACAATTTCTACTTTCTTGAAGAACTGTGGTCTCCTTGAGCTTTCCTTCTGCAATGTTGCTCCAGCCACTTCCTCCTTCCCCCCTCTACTGCTCCTCTTTTAAGCTGTGATATTTTGTATTTAAAACAATCACATTTCCACGTATTTGCAATGTGATCAATGTTAATCCATTAAGAGATTGCTACTCTTTATGTATCATAATTATTGAAAAAGCTTTTTAACTTTATTACCATAATGAACTATTGTCTGTTCTAAAGGCAATCAGTGATGTGGTTGCCAGGTGCTGTTACCAGTTGGGTTCCTGAGAATCTAACTTCTACTCTGGGCAGAATTGATAAGGAAGTAAACCCTACTACTGCAGTGCCAGGAACTGCAGCATTAACACATGGGCACTGAACAGTGGTTCATGCACATACCTGTCTGGAACAGGGACATGGCATTTTCATGGGCAACTCTACAGCACACTAAACCCACGATCATCAAAGGTCAGATACTGCAGTTACTAGGAGGCTCAGATTTCGGTTGCAACCACCAGGTCAAAAAAGCCACATGAATATTTAAGTGCAGGGCAAGTGTGTAGGAGTATAAAATCAAGGAATGCTTTTTGTCTTGACCAATAGTTCCATTAAATTAATTGCGATTCTCTAAAGGGAAAAAAATAATCAGTATATCTCCATTCAGCAGACTCCTTAGCAAAATCATTGCAATCAAATTTCCAAAGGTCAGCACAGAATTCAGGTCTCCCACAGCCATCACCACTCTGAATCCCTCAGATTTTTCAAAATAACTCCAAATTCTTGGATAATTCTTGGTATACCCAAAACTACATTTTGGCAAATATATGACAGAAATTAAAAAAAAAAAAAAATCCAACCAGCAAGCCATGGGAAAAGGCTATAGGAATAGATTCTCCTTTACATCCAGAGTGGAACTGTGATTAGTGCAGCTAACAGAGCCAGAATCCTGTGCTGTAATTCTCCCAGCAATGCAGAACACTGAGTGCAACATGTGCTTTCTGGACTACAATTTGTATATATGCCTGAGCTTCACAGGTCTCTCCAGTGTTATGGCTCCTACTTGAAGCTCATGTATGACCACTACAGTAACCACCATACAGCATTGCCAACTTTCAACTTGCATCATTCACAGCTGTAAAAATAACAAAGTCAGTTGGAATGACCAAGCCAATTATAAAGTATGGTTTATTTTCTAATAAACTCAGCTAATGTTTTAGGCAGAATTTTTTAAATGACATATATAGTCAGGTCTTGGTAAATGTGAGATAGCTAGACAGACAGATAGATAAAATGTATCACTAATTTTAATATATGGCACTTCAAATATTTTGCCTTGTGAAATTCACATACTTCATCTTCTAATAACATGTGTTTTCAGTGTAACACTGCCTGTTAATTAGCAACAATGTATGAGGACAAACATCTTTGTTACTCTGGTAAGTAAGAGTATTGTACTCAAGGAAACGACCGGTCCCTTAAAGAGAGCAACAAAGCTTGTTTTAACTAGAAAAAGCAGCCCCAAACCAATCCATCTTCCAAAATTCCTATTTTTAATTTTTTTTCAATGGTGTCAATGATAAGAAGACATGAGCTTTTCTGGTTAAAAACAGTAAACAATAAAAGGCAAAGACCTTCCATTTTATCAGCTGACAGATTTGCCAAAGTCAACCTTACGCCTCTGAGGTTAACTCACTTATCACTGCACAGTGACCTCACTCTATGAGCTTAAGTCAGCACAAACTCAATGAAGCAAGGATAAATTTACGTATCTCTGAGAAGATTATTTAGAGGGTTGAGCATAACTTCTCATAAACGGAAAGATGTCAAGCCTACTGAGTGCTTCAGGGCATGCAGGAAGAATGGCTTGCAGCTCCTGGAAGCTTTGTGACATTAACTACCTTGAGATTTTAATGAATTATAGCAGCTGCTGCTGGTATGATTCATGATCCAAGGAAACTTCTCCTCACTGTAAGATTTCTGGGAAAATAGACATTCATTTTACTAATGTCTGGATACAGTCAAAACAAAGATGAAAATATGTTTCAGCATAAGGGTGCAGGGAGACAGGAGGTTGGATAGTCATCACAGAGAGGCCTGAGCTGTAAAAGTCACATCTCAGCACATGTTTGAGTTTCAAGCTCTCCAAAAAGATCAACAGAGATTGGACTAAGAAATGGAATAGAAAGCTAAAGTGTGAAATTTGGATCCTCACTGACGTTTAAAAATAAAAGTGTTCCCCCAGGAGCCAGGGAATTTTATCTGATCTCATTAAGTTCAGGATATTGAATGCAAAGGAAAAGCATCCACTACTTAAGAGTTTATTTTCCAATGCCTCTTCTGTGCTGTGCTTTCCTCTCCCACTCTGATTACAAATCACCTTCCCATACATCCTTTTCTGTACACCAGGGCATGTTTGCTGAGGCATCTCCCATTGCTGTGCACGAGACACAGAGTAGACTGGACAGAGCTGCTCCCATCAGGCTGTCCCTGGCTGGTGCCATCCTCAGGGTAGGACGAGCTGTACTTAATACCCTCCCAGAATAAGTTTGTACTTTGAACTATTATAGGTGTCTGTAAACAACTTACCTTTATAAATTTAATGTAATACATAATTACTGAAACTCAGGCTGTACTTTGATAATGAGAAGATAAAAGACTCCTTCACTTTGCATTTCAGAGAAGAAAACATGGCCACATTTTTCTTTCATGTTTCTTAATGGTGGATTTCCCAGAGCACATTACATGTTCTGTGCTTTTTACCCTTTGTAGGTCCATTTCATCTTCCTTCTTCCAGGCTGTGGATCTAACAACCATTGAGTCTAGCACAGCTATCTTCTGCTCATTGCAAAGCTTTAAAAAATTATTTCCAAATAAAAATACATTTACAAATATGATTGTACTGACACAACAACATATATTCCAAAAGTTTTGCTTAAACCTTTTCACTAATGACAATTTGAAAATGAGAACTGGAGATTTCACTAGTACACATGGAAAACAAACAGCAATGAAAATGAAGGCTCAGTTTTAGCACCTGATAAGACAGACTAAAAAAAAAACTACAATCAGCTGGCCCTCCTTTAAAAATTGTAGGCCCCTAAAAAAGAAAATGGCCCTGACTTAGAGTTTCATATATAAAGCATAAATCTTAAAAGTTTTTTTATATAAACATATTTACATAAAAAAACAAGACAAACACATGCACATTTCAATTGTAAATGCTTTAAATACCATTATTAAAATATGATATACCAACCATCGCTGACGCTGTGCACCCAGGAAAGCACAAGAAGACAAAAGAGACATTAGGAAAAGCATTTTTTCTATCTGTATTTTGCACCAATCATATAATACTGCATACAGTCTTTGCTTTGGTTAAAGTTAGAATACGCTCTCTTTTCAGACCCTTTCAGCTTTACACTTGTTTTCAGCTGGATTACACATGACAAGTTTTGTGCCTGCATAAAGGCCCACTAATTAATTTTCAGGAAAAATACCAAGGTATATATAAGACTGATATGCTAGATTCTGTAATTGTGATATTAGATCATAAAGCATAGAAAGAAGCTGGACAAACAAAACCCATTGTCTTTCTGTGCAAAAGGACACAGTAACACTCTCACATCTGGGGGTTTTGTTATTGGTTGGTCGTCTGCTTTTTTTAGGTTCAGAGAGTACAAACAATGATGGGAGTTTTTGATTTTATGATTTCAAACATTTTTAATAAAGACTTCTACTGTTCCATTCCCTGATGTTTTATGAAGTGACAGCACTTTGCAGTGTTACAGGCTAACAACGTAAAATTTTGTTAAAACATTACCCATAACAGGAACTCTTAGTGTGTGGCATTTAAATATTGACATAGGATTATTCCTAGTTGCCACAGTTGCTACATAATACTTTTCCCTAAAATAGGATCTAGACAAAGGAAACAACATATATATAGAGAGAGATATATAGATATTATCTCAATGTGAGGTGCTGAAAGATTTGCTTTTTCTGTTAAAGGGCTTGACAACAACATTACAACATTCCCAAAGCACAAGAATTTTTATTGGAATTGCAAAGAAGACAGTTTTGGCTTTTAGCTCTCTTTGAAATTATGAGGGGCAGAGTACAGGGGACCAAGAATCTAAATATCTTACTTCACAGTTAGTGGAGTTTGTCAGTGGCATTATTCTAAACTGACATGGAAAAGAAAATTTCACAATGAGCAGGAATTAAAAAAAAAATTACTCAGGAAAGTTAAATGGTATTTAAATCTTATTTAAGCCATTTTGAAATGCTTTTGCTGCAGAAGTGAGGAACTGAAGGAGCCCAAGGGCTAATGCTTCTGGACTTTGTGGGCTCCTGAGACATAGGAGGGTTGGGAACCCTGGGAACACTTTCTGCTGAGAAGTCAGGGTCCTACACATTCAAGGTCCTGTTATTTTCAGCCTTCCCTTTTGCTAATAGGCTGCTTGAAAAAGAATAGAGATAAGCAAGCTGGCAAGGAACTAGTAGTTTGGAAATCTTGACTGAAGAGCATAATTTATTCCAAAACTTGAGGGCTTTCTCCTAGAATTGTTTTAAAATTGGGTCAATAACTGAACAAGTACTGTTGAGTGCTTCAGAATCAACAAACATTTTCTGATAAACTCACATAATTTCAGAATTCTTGAATCAATTCTCAAAAGTTTCATTGCCCAGAGTGCCACACTGCTTTTTTTAAAGGCAGCAGAAAATTGCCGTGGCCCTGTAAGCACGTAAATTTGCCTATGCCAGTGCTCTGAAAAACCAGACTAATGCCACTGAGGAAAATATGAGGGTACACTGGGATGGTGGTGATTGCTGGAACAGAAGAGTAAAAAGATCAGGGTATCTCTAGTACTCTTGGATCAGCTCTCTTTTTCAGCTCACTTACTCCCTTCCTTCCCAGGGAATGGTTCCCAAACTACTTTGATTACACTGCTGAGAAAGTCTCCATTAGTGCAATATTGGTACCACGTAAAGCTCTCCAGGCAAATCCACACTCCAGCTCAAAGACCGGGAAATATACTTTCAAAAGAAATAATCAGAAATACTTTTTTCTATGCATTTGAGTGTACAGTCTGGAATACACTTTCAGAATACTGTAAACATGTATTTCAAGAACATGTATTTCAGGCACTGAAAACTGCACAACTCAGAAGTTACCTGCATCTCATCTAGTTTGGACTGAATGTCTGGAGGGAAATCTCCTGCTCCACAGCTAAAAGGGTCAAAAGGTTCTGCTCCAAATAGGTCTCTCTCTGGAAAAACAGAAAAGTGAGTCAGTGAGGGCAAAGGTATGGGCTATGACAGCAGTGCTTTGAAAGATCAGCTCCTATCTCCTTCTGAGATGAATAATAGCACCACCAGACATGCAACTCATTAATCACCACTTTTAATATACAGATTTGAAAGCCGGGCCTTGAGCAGTTTTCCAAAGTTTAATACATAAATATTTTTCCAAGAACACCATCAAACTTCTGTTTTAACTTTTATTTAGTTTCCATTAATGCTTGTGCCTTCTAGAGGAATGTTAGAGATCCAATGAGAAGTTGCAGTTTGGAGAGGGCATCTTCTGCTGAAGTGTGCTCTGGAATCTACATGTATAAGGAGTTTCAAGAATGAAGAGGAAACAACTGAACGTTAGTTGTCAAATTTCAACCTAATATTATGTCAATAACATCTTTGCCAACAAACCAGTCTTCATGTCCCCTGTCTGCCGCTTCTCAGGTTACGGACATCTTTGTAAAAACAAGACACTACTCTTACTCAGGGAAGGCAAGGCCTCTGCTTGATACAGTTCCTCAGTGCACAGCTGGTAGTAACTAAAACTAAAAATTGCCAGGGCTTTTAAACCTTGGATATGATCAAGTCGAGAAAGACTGAAAGAAGCATAGGACCATAAACTGTCACTTACTCTAAAATTCCACTATAACTGGATCCATAAATAGAACAATTATAAGTTTCCCGCTCTCAATACCATACATTTTCTCACTTTTTCTTAACTGCAGTATGCATTCTGTGGGGTGGGTGTGTCTGCTTCTTTCTTTTTTGTCTGAACAAAAAGAAACACCTTCAATACAATAGGTTGGGAGTTTTTTATATTAAACAGTATAATGCTAACTCTTCATATCTGACAACCCAAATATTTGGGGGTTTTTTGGGGGGAAGCAGGGGGGGGTTGGATATCTTTTTTACCTTCTCAATAACAGATTATTTATTCTACATGCAATAGTGCCATCTATACAGAATTTTTGTATTTTATATTCTGTTAAACTAAAGCAGTAAGAAAATAACTTCATTAACCCAACCCAACCACACTTATTGCAGAATTTACAGAATCAATTTACTATAGTCTTGTAACTGGTGAAGAGAACACAAAACCCATAACCTATCTCCTAACTTTCACAGCTGTCCAGCAAGAAACCTGATAAGCATACAACGTATCTCAAAACAATGTTAGCTTTAGAGCACTAGAGTAAAAGGGGCCTTTAGTGGCTCTGAACTGACTGGCTGGTTTTCTTGTTAAGCACAAAATTTACCTTTAACAACCAGGATATGACCACTAACTACTTGACCCCATGTTGCAGCATTACAGATCTTTATTTTGGCATTCTTAGAGGTAGGATTTTAGACCGGGATTTTAGGCTTTTCAATGTTTATTGTGCATATTGGTTTCTGTGTGTTTTGACTTTATCAATTAGGTGTTATCAGGCTGCACTACAGGCATTTTAAATAACTGGCAGCTACCAGCATTCACTACCACAATAAAGTACTGAAATTTCCATAATAAAGTACAGAAACTTGAGCAGAAACTTGATTAATTACATATTTCAGAAACTGTGGCTGAACAGCTACAAACTCTCACCATGGGACCAGGAGATGGCCCAGATCAGAGAGCCTTATTCCAAAAGCCCACTAGAGCCAAGAAGAAATCTAGTCTTTCCTGGCAGAGGCAGACCACCTGCATGCAAAAGAGACTCTAAATAGGATAATCCAATGTAAAAATTAGGATCTCCCTCATTCCTTGCCTCTTTCACAGCCAAAATGGTTCTGCTCCAGTATAACCAGTGTCCTTAGATGCTCCGATGCTCCCTTCACATTTACATGTGTAGCAGCTTTGGCTTTCAGTTTAACCCTTACTAGGCAAAAAAGGGATTATGCTTTGTGACTCTTGATAGCCTATTTTTTCATTATGTAGGTCCATTTTCTTTCTTTTTTCACCAAGGCTTAGCAAACATTCTATGAATGTATTTAGGAAAAAACAGTAAAGAACACAATTCTTGCATTTCTTGGTACTGAATTATGACATCACTATTTTTGAAAGCAAGTATTTTGTACCCTATTATGGATATTATTCATGCTTTATTATTGGGCTTTTATTAATGACAAAGCTTCTGAGCTCAGTAGCAGGAGGATAGCAGAAGTTTTATCTCTGTTAATGTGACTTTAATCTCACGCCTTCCTTTAATGTGAAAGATTTCTGAATTTATATTGTATTCAAGACAGAATTTAAAAGCAACCAGAATGTAACCTAATAAATCCTAATAAACCCTGCACAGAATCAAACTCAGAATAAAGAAGTATTACCTAGCTTAGTTCCTGTGAAAACTATTATTTTGGGAATTATCTCTATTTTAACTTGCTAACCATTTCAGTAACACAGCTGAAGTAGTCCCCAGTACATCTGCTTTTCTGCATTTAAAGTTTGTGTGTTATATGAGAGACAGCACTGCTAAGAGTGAGGGAGGGACAAAGTTCCATAAGATATTTTCAGTAACATCATCAGTATTTGAAGAACATGTGTGAACTGGAGAAATACTAAAATTTCATCACTGCAGAGATACACAATTGCATGGGATCTCCACAAACTTATCTTCCAGTTTTCACTCCACTGATGATGGAGGGGGGATAAATTAGTAAGTTTTTACTTCATGCTAAAGTATTTGCATGAAGATTAACTATAACAAGAATTTCTTGCCTGACACACTCCCCAAACACACTCCCCAAAATAACTGCAGCATAGACAAGCATTTCTTTCTTCAATACAGAACAGCCAGTAAGCCTTTGAAAATGATCCTTTCAAACAGTACATATAATTTCCCTTCCCTTCCTCATTCCCTTCTGGATGGAAATAAATTCACAGCTTGTGAAACTGACCAGCAAATTCAAAACCCATGAAATGCTGAGGTTTTACATCTGTAACTCAAACCAGAGAAAGACATGAAAAAGTATTAAATCCTTGTTTCTGGGACCTACCTGACATTCTGGAGAAATATATAATATTGGAGAATAGCCACCTGCACTCTATGATAAATTCAAAACTAGCAATTACTAAACAAAACTACAAATATTTGGCTTTTCTGCTGCATTTTACATCCCAATCTTTACCTTAACTATCATAACAGAGTTATGCTGATATATGCTTTCCCCAGAAGTACTGGAGCAGCTGTGATGACAAATAAAAATTAATCACACTGAGACAAGCACCCAAGAAAATATTTGGAATTATTTGCAGCAGGGAAGTCCAGGAAGCCTTTCCTGCAGGCTACTCCATATATTTTCTTTTGGAATTATTACTCTGACAATGTACTCTTAGTATCTCTGGAAAGAGAGCATCTTGAAGCAGATTTCTACATCTGCCAGTTGTGACCTTGAATTGTTCATGATGCAACTGAGGAAAATAAATGTTGAACAACTCAATACAGCATATTGCTCTCCAGTTCTTTTCTGCGATATGACAACAATGCTGTGTCAACAACAATTACATAAATTAATTTCTCCTCTAATTAAATAAAATTCATAAATTAACTCTGCCTCTTCAGATAACATGCAAAAATGTTTGCAAAGTCTTAGTCCATGACAAAGCAGCAGCATGGTCTCTAGCATTGCATTTTGGTGGCATTGCACTATTTTGCAAATATTACCTAAAGAGTCACCATGCATTTGTCCAATCTGCAACTTCTTTCAAAAATCATGCCATTTTCCCCATTAAGATAAATAAAAATAACCTATTTGCTATCACTGATATAGCCAGTAGTGAGCAGACATTTACTGGATAGCTATATTGATACACTGCTGAATATGAACTCAAAATTTCAAGAATCATCTTCCTTTTCTAAAGCTTAAACGCTCTGGATATATTTGCGTTTCAAATACAAGGTCCCTGTTGACTTCACTAATATTAGAATGCTGAAAGACAGTCATAGCCATAGGTATAATTTAAAATCCCACCATTTTCTTTTTGGGAAATTAGCAAAGGAAGGGCTGGGAAGAACTGTCATCCTGAAGAGCCAGTTATTACCTATGAAGTTCTTGGTCTTGGAGGAATCCAAAGTACTTGGTATTATTACTGGTTTCCTACAAATGGGCAATGTCTTTCCTATGCAGTGTTATCTTTGGCAGATTTGTCAAACTTGCCAGATGAGTAAGAGGATCATTAGCTTTTAAAAGCTCATTTTGCATGAGCAGCACAAGTGCCATCCTTGGGTAACTTAGACAAATAGAGTAACCGAGGTGGACATTGGCAAAAGAATGGCACATCCTTATCTTTCTCCTTGTTTATTACTGAATGTAGTAACGGTGAATGTTATCGAAATTATAAAATTCAACACAGTCACCCTGTAATTTCATCTAAAGTGATGGAAAACAACTCTGCTTGAGTGCAGTGACAAAGAAAGAGATAGGAACATGAAAAGATGACCTCAGAAAATGGGAGACTCCAAACATTGGCTCCTCTTGGTTGCCACCCACTTGACTTGGAGAAAGAAATGCCAGCTTGCTTGCACTGCCAGCAATATCACCATATAAAACAAAGTATTATTGCACATTATTACACAGTTGCATGGGGTTCTTATGGGATCTGAACTTTCTCATCAAAGACAGTAAAGCCCTTGTTTGATCATAAAATATTCATCTTCTGTTTCAAATTTCATTTTTGAAATATGCCAAAGTGCATTAATAGCTGATGAACATAAGAATTTTTAACATATAAAGTATCATGACAGACTGAAAGAGCAGGGATCAAAAGTATAAAGACCATGAAGCACTTTGTAATCTCTAACTGAAGTGGCAGCTGAGGAACAAGAGAATTAACAGACTGGCACATCTCTGAACTACATCATCTTAATTGAATGCAAAAGAATGAAATGGAGAAGAAATTACTATTTCAAACAATGTGTATCACTGAATAAGCAACTTATTTTTTTTTATATTACAATACACACTGACTAAACAACTGAAAAACCTATATAGCTTCTCTTCAGATGTGATTTCATATGGTGGCAGGCACTAACATTAATGTTCCTTATCCATTGTAAAACAGGCATCAGAAACAGAAGACACTACACACAGCCTGGTATTTGTACAACCTCTAACACCACTTATGTATGCTCCACTCTCCTCTCCCTCAAGGGACTTCCAAAACTTTTAGAAATATTTTCTGGACTCCTAAAAGACTTTCAGTGAAGTCAAGAACTTCACCCTAGATGCTTTCAAGACTTTGCAAAAGAAAATTGCTACTGTTAATCATTTTTTGAAGACCTTTTGTATCTGGAGAGGTTTGTCAACTATAACTAAAAAACCCCAAAGCTGTACATGATATGAAAGGTAGTATTAAAAACAGCATTCCAAGATAGTCTACTTCCTGAAGGATTTCTTTAGCTCTCCATTCTGCATCACCATCACCATACTTACTCCACCTGTTGTCTTCCCCAGAATTGGAGGCTTTAGATGTGGCTTGACAAAGAAAGAACTAACAGAAAGTAAAAGTATTTCTTGAGGTACAAAAAAGATACTGTAAAAGAAAAGCTGAGTTAAAATCCCCAACAAACCCATTCAAACTGTTTATATAATAGTTTCAGCAATTTTGTTTATAATGTAACTCAGAGCAACATCAGTGACTTTGGGAAGATGGTATAAAAATGAAATGGCATTAACTGAATGTGATTTACAAAAACTATTTGGCTTTTCATGCAAAATGTAAGTAAAACTTTAAAGATGCTTTATTAAAAAATAATGTAAGGAAAAAATTAGGTCAGTTGTTACAAAACTTACTGATCTCTGTAGATCTACTGGGTACTGGAGGAGGCTGTGTACCATTGCGAGTAGGTGTTGATGATTGAGGGGATATGGGAGAAAAGGGAACCATATCAAAGATGTCAGTGGAGGGTGATTTAGGTGTCACACTGCCTGCCTACAATAAGGACAATAAATATTAGGGCAATATTTCACAATACTGAATTCTTCAGCATGCAGATAAAAGCCACATTTAAAAAAAAAAGTTAAAAATAATCATCAGCATGCAAAAACCAGCTCCTGACACCAAGCAAATGGCATTTGCAGTACAGAGACTGACACATGCTAAAAATCCCCAATACATAAGCAGAATTGTAGTTTTTCCTTTTTCAGTTGTTCAGCCAGAACTGTACCACAGTCACACCTGACAAAGCTGGTAAGGAGCAGTTTTGCAGACATATGAACACGGATAGATCCACAAGACCCAGTTAAGGTAACATGGCAACAACAACATGCTCTGCTCTGGAGACCACAGAACAAAGTTAAAAGATACAATCCCAGTATTTTTTGTTTACTAATTCCTCCTTACATGATCTCTTATTTGACAGCCAGTATGATCAAGGCCTAAAATATATTTTTCCATAGGTAATAACCTAGACATGCAATACACTGAATACTAATATTGAAATAAAGCTGCCATCCTTGAAGCTGAAACTGAAAAGATTTCACTAGAAAGGCCCAGGAATCTGGAGGGTTCAAAAAAAATACTGGGCAAGCAAAGCAATCCAAATCCAACAATTGCTATAGTTCTACAGTCATATCTGTTTTTGAGTGATTCATTTCGTCTACCACCAGTCCACCATTTTGGGACACAAGCAAGGTACAGTCATGACAGAATACACTGGGAAGTAAAGATGATGAAATAAATTAAAACTGAGATTTACAAGCCGAAGGCAAAAGTGTTTGCAAGTTCATGTTATTCCTCAGACATACAGAAAACTCTACATTCTGTGTATTAGAAAGACTACACAGCCAGGCACAGGGAAAGCTGCTACTTTTAAACAAGATTCCACTTGCCCAAAATGTTCATGTGAAAATTTTTAAGCACAGGTTCAATTAGTCACATGGATCCTTTTATTCAGAATACACAAGTATGACAACCTGGCAAGTAGGTAGTCTTCAGCACTACTTGTCCATAAGAGTTCCATAGACCTAAACTTTATTTGGGAATGCCACTCTGCTGCAACACTGAGGCTGCTCTCTGACAGCTCATGGCATAGATTTCTAAGCCAAGAAAATGGGTAGCCCTGTATTTCCCTCGAGGTTCAGCAGTTGCTGCTGAGAAGGCAAGGATATCGATCCATGACCTTCCACTGAATGCGATGCTTAAGGAGGAAAAACCCACTAGACTTGAGTACTGTGGTTCCTATTTCTTGGAGGTTCTGTGATTCTTAAGAGTTTTGAATTCATATTTTAAAGTTGGATTAAGGGAGATTTATGTCTTTTCAATATTTAAAAAAGCCTGGGATACTTATACCCAGATATACAGAAACATAGCAAAAGAAAAATAATAATAATAAAAAAAAATCTACATTTAACACACTGCCTTTGTTTTTTTTGATTATTTAAAAAAAAAAAAAAAAGTCAGTCACTGTTATTTCCCTGGCGAGACCACAGCTGAATTAACTTCATAAAATAACTGATTTTTAAGATTTTATTGTCCTCAGCATGAGTTAGCATTGGAATTTCAAAGAGCATCTGTTGCGAAAAGATTTCAGAGAATAGTGTTTAGACACGATAGGCTCTTAGTGTCCATGGACTTTGCATTAGCCTCCTTGCACCTTTGGGCACAGGCAGAGGACCAGAATAATTTGATCCTGGGAGATCATTGGATGTCACCTGCTCTCATTCGAAGCAGGGTAATGGCTGTGCTTGACCCAAAGCAAACTTAGAAGGAAAAACACATCCCTTTCTTCATACAGACAAATCCCTCTCTGATTGGAGACAGGCCTTTGTCTGTATCAAGGAGCTGGGATCAAGCTTAGTGCATAAAGACATGCCATACATTTCTGTCAACATTGATGGATAATCCTAGAATGTCTTGCAGATCGGAAGTGCTAATGTAGATTGTTATTGTTTGCTAAGTGTTTATGGCTGCCTAGAAGCTAGATAAATATCCAGCATTTATATTTACTTATAAATGAGTCTGTTAGGCAGAAAAGCAAACCCAAACTTTACACTCATTTCCTGACTGTATGCCATTTTGTTGAAGTTACTGGCCATTCTGATAATACTGAAACAGTTTAAGTAAAACTGTAAGTAAATTAAGAAATGTGTATTTTGAATACATATAAGCACAAGAAGCATTTTAACTTAGTGAACACATGCAGAAAGCCAGGTTGTTTGCCAAATACAGCCAAATATTACTTGCAAATGGAAGAAAAGTTGAGAGAATAAGCACATTAATATGAAAAAGCAGCCAATATGCCCCTTTCATATTTAAGAATATTGTTCAACCTTCATTTTGCACAGTTTTTATACAATATGCTGAAAGTTATTTAATGTCTAATTGCTTTTCTACTAATTCATGGGGAAGGAAGCCCTTGAAGTGGGACCTTTAAGACTGTTTGTTTTGAAGAACTGTTCTTAAGATAGCATTTTTTAACTACAGATTGTCAGATAACACAGAGATGATTAATTAATGGACTAATATAAACACATTGGAAAAAAAGAATGTATGTTTTGGGGTGAGAGAGAAAAAGCTACATAGAAATAATACTAAATCTTCACAAATTCCATATTATAGGACTATTCCTAGACAATCTCAGATATATCTGCTCTGTCCTATAGCCACTGTACAAAATGCACATTTTCAATACAAGTTAATACACAACAGAGAACAAAGGAAAGCCAAAAGAACTGAAAAAGCTTTTGCACAGCATGATTACACGAGGTCTTGGGCAGCTGTATTCACTGGTTGGCTTTGGAAGACCACTTTTTGAAGGTGGTGGTATTAACATTCCAGGTGGTAGTCTAGAGTCAGGAGAACTCCTAGGAGTAAGCGTAATGGAAGAGATATCTAAACAAGGAGGTGAATCCTCATTGTTACACCAGAAAAAAGTAGAGGGTCTTTGAAACATATGTTCATCATTATCACACTTTATGTGCAGCAGCTGAAAAGGAATCACAGAGAGAGAAAACATTCTGAGGAACAGAACATTGTAATGTCAGGGAAAGAAGACAAAAAACACATTTCATACTTCAAGAAAACTTGTCTGCATCTTGCTGTTCAGTGCTATAGTTAGTTATAGATACAAACCCTGAAAATATTTTAAAACAAAATCTAAAAGTAAACCACAGTAAGAAGTAACTCAGTATTAACTAGAACAAAGATGACTTGCTCCTTGATCATTACACCAAATAAAATGAAGTCAGGCATCTTTCCAATAGTATGTGTGCGCATCAGATGCACTAACAAATGTCTAAATCCACTACAATATCAGCACTCTCATATCTGCACATGTACATTGCCAGTGGGGCATGTATTTGGGGAGAAGAGTTACTGTGGTGGTTAATGCACAGCTCAGAATTTTCTCTCTCCAAAGGAAGAAACATTTACCATTTATATCCCAGCAATGCTTAAAGAATGGCTCATCATTTAACTAAAATCTTACAGTAGAAGTCCATGGTGAACCAATTTTAATATTTACATTAATACTAAACTTTGTTTCACTGTCCTAAAGAATTTGTGAATCTTAATATTTATGGACATTAACATCCTTCTGCCATATCTTCTGTGTGGATGAATAATTATTTCAACTTGGTATTTTCAGTAGGTATTTCAAAAGCTGAGACTTGTTGTAAAGCAGAGGAATCCTCATGTCCCTACAGGAGCAGCACAGGATGCAGGATAGAATAAAACTTTGCTGCTGGGGAAATAAAAGTGTTGAGGATTGTAAGATTCTCCGGATCTCCTAACAAATCCACAGAACAGCTTTAAATAGAAGTAGGTAATATTCACACCATAACACAGCTGGTAAGAGCATTCACCTAAGATGTGGTGACTTCAAGGTGACTGAATTAGCTGTCCTTTATGACTATGAGTCTTCCCTGGATATTTTACTTCCAAAGTGGCTTTGCCCACTTTGATTAAAACCAAAAGCTCATGGGTTTTTAAATCCAAATAAAAAATGTCTGTGATCCTGAAAGGTTTCAAATGAAATGGATCTTGTCTACGTGAAATTAGAAATGAAGAGTTTTAGGACTGACCCTGCAAAGAAAAGCAAAAATGAAATTTCTTTAAATGTTTTATTTAAAAAAGATGTTCAACTGATCTTTGTGCTGAAGCCAAATTATAATTCCTACCTCAAAATCTGAGGAAAACAGCTTTGGACAGTTAAAACAAGGCTTTAGAGGGCAGATCTAAACAGAAGGAATTGCATACTTCTACAGACAGTTCTTCTTGGCTACAGCCCAGAGTTGCACACTGAGAATGCAGGAATTGCATCTGTGCTGTAGGTATCTTGCCTAAAAAACCCTCTGACTGGCTCAGGTCGAGGCACTGGTAGGTACGTGGAGCAAAAATTCTGAAGTCTGCTTGTGCTCTCTTCAAGTGTTACACAATGGATATGTCATGATTATTTCATTAAAAGTTTGCATAACTCAGTGGAACACGATTTATTAAATTATTTTAAACCTTTTTTTTCAGTATTGTGTTGAAAAATAAAACATTTCAAGTCCTTTTAAACGGAACCTTATCTTCTTTCTTCACTTTCTTTACAGATAAATCAGGTTAAGGGTACAGGTGGCCCAATTTACTAAGAATGCCACCCACAGACACCACACGATTCTCCACTTGCACTTTGCAATTCAGCATTAAAAACGCCCAGGGTTTTATCCCAATTGCAAAGAATTCATTTGTTGCCATGCTGGAATTATAAAGTAGAGGGTTTGGAATTGTAGTCAATGAAAAAGAAAGTAAAAACCTACAAGACATATAATTTTGATTATTATTTGAAGAGTATCACCAGACTACAGGTAGAAGACTTGCAATGCTACTGTGTATTACTACCATGTAATCCTTGTTGCTATACATATCAGTGGAAAAAACAGATTTCATAACAGTAAATACTGGAAGACACTAAATAAATACAGTCAAATTAATAAAGAAAATACTTCCCTGAAACACAAAAGAGCAAAGGAAGAACAGTTTCCATAAAAAAGCATGTATGTCACACCAAAGATCATACAGAAACAAACAAATTACACATAGGATGCAAAGCAACAAAGCTATGAGGATGAAGAACATATACATGAAATGCAGGGAATGGAAAATTTGAATACAAAACAACAATATACATCTTTGGTACCATCTGAGCCCTGAACATGGAGCAGTCACGTGACTGATCAGTGATACCCTTAGAACATTCCACACTATATGGGATATCGAGCTTCAT
>JAWWLZ010000177.1:32058006-32082113 GCA_035041345.1 Poliocrania exsul
CATTCCACACTATATGGGATATCGAGCTTCATAGGACAGTTTTGGGAATGTACCAGGTCAGAAAATTAATTTTCAGTAGGAAATTGTGATATGCAGAGTGGAACAGAATCCACCACTGCGGCTGGGAGCTGTGCTGTGAGTGCTGCTCTGCATCTTGCATCCCATGGCCCAGAAACACTTGTGAGGCTCACAGTGGCCTCCTGCTCAGAGCCCTGTGGATTCAAGCAGCCCAGAGTCAGCACAGGGACAGTAGGAAAATAACAATTGGAACGTCACAAAATAAAGAAAGGCATAAAAAGCTTTCAAAATGTAGGAAATATCACCAGATTCAGAAAGTGAGCGGTGGGGGAAAGGAAAAGATCCTTGTTCTAAAGTCTACAACCTGGAAGGGATGTAACTCCTGAAACAATACTTTTATATCAAATTATAAAGGAAGAAAACACAGTAAAATATATTAAACTGTCATTTTATATGGCAATTGTGTTTTGTCTGAGGTTCCCAGTGTGCAACACTTGCAGTATTAGTCACATTGATACAATACATTGCAATTTGGGCCACATTTCATAACACAAGAAAACAACATGAAATCGTTCTTAAATTAAAATACTAGTTCAGTGGAGTTAATCTCTTTTATAATTAGATGCCTGCCGAAGATTTAGTTTTTACTCATTCTACTGAGTATGGATGCTGCAGATGCACTGTGGGGCTGCATCACACTAGAAATCATGGCATGATTGAGATTTTGTTAATCCTGAAATCTTTTCAAAGTTGTTTTTACTAGGTATCTCAAGATATTGATTACAATCTCTCTGTCATACCCCATAGGAATCACCGAAGTGCGAATTAGAATGAATTAGACAATGTTCTTCTTCCTTAGAACACTCAGTTGGGAATATAGAGAACTGCCAAAGTGGATAACTGCAGTGATGTTACAGGGAACTGTGAGTGACCTTGAATTAAAAATTATGCATTTAGTTGGGAAACTGCTCATTACAAGGCATGCCCCTGAGATTTGGGACTACTAAGTATACTTACTAATCCATAACTTACTAATGCATAAAATACTGTATGAGCATTTGCAGATTCATTAATTAACTGCTACATCTTCAATTCATTTACTTTTTCAGTGACATGAAAGCTGACATAGGTAATTTCAAATTAATTTCACAAAGATAACAGAATTTTAAATGCTCCCGGAGAAGTGCTCATGAATTGAACACAGAATATTACGAATCTGAAAGAGCTGAATACAGGCAAAGAAAAAACATGTGCATTTTCCCACTTGGCAGTCTGCATGGAAACAGGAATCAAGTGATATGCATAAACACATTCCAAAGTGATTTTCTGAAATATGCATACCGTTCCAGTGTCTATCTTGGGGTTTTCCCATGAGTGTGTTAAAGGTCTTTAATGAGGGTAATAGGTGCAGGTGGCCAATGCTTCTAGGTCACAACCCAAAAACATGTAAAAAGGTCTAATCAATCAGTATCTTTAATGCTCTGTTTAAAGATGGAGGGGGTTTGCAGCACTGCCACGGTAAGAGTGTGTATTACACAGTGCTGCTTTGATGATCCTTATGGTGAATGGAGGAAGAACCCTCCTTTGGGGGCTGTTTCTCCCATTACCTTTTCCTGCTGCTCTTCTATTTCAGTGTTCTCTCTTTTAAGCTCTTTTCCTGAATACTCCGCTTTTCTTCTGTCTAACTTCAGTCACGTGGTTGTCACAGCTTCCCTCTCTGCCTCAAACAAGCTCAAAGAGAAAACTACAAAGGCATGCCTGGTTAACATCAACTAAGACCAAGAAGGATTAAAAATGGGTCCTGTCTCATCAGAGGTTCTTCAGTGGCCTACAATGACTTACTGTTCACTGACTGTAACCACTGGGAGTGCCAATTGTACCTGAGCGCTGAGCCCCAGCAAGGCTGTGCACTCAGCTGACCCTGGCTGCTTTAGGCAGCACTAGCAATGTAAACAGCAAAGGCTGAGACATGATGTGAAACTGTGCTCCCAGGGCTGCACTGCTCTCTGCAAGTTGTGTTTATTATGTAGCAGCAGCATCCAAAATCTTCCTGTGATACAAATTCGAGCAGCGTCACCATAAGCAAACAACAAAATAAAAATCCGATTGTCCTCTCATAATCAAGAGCAAATGCACAAAAGACCAGTGACTAAAGCATTGCCAAGACACTAAAACAGATAAAAAATAAACAGCAGAGATACACAAGTAATGGAAACTTTCGCTGTACATGCAAGGGAGTGAGAGACAAAGGAGACATCCCATGCCAACATTTCCTATGGCACATGGAAACGCAGCTATAAAGGTAAAGTACTCTAAGGAAACTCTTGTTTTGGGATACCAAGCCCTTGACAGATCCATTCAGGAAATGAAAAAAAGTGACAGTCTCTGTTACATAACACTTCAGCATTGGCAAACACTGACATATTAGGGACTAATTTTTAAAGTTCTAGGAAGACTGGCATACTTGAAACCATCCACACAAATGCAAAAAAATGACCACTAAGCAGTTTATTATTTACTGGATGTGCTGAGCAAACTTAAATCTAAATAGTTACCATATCCTGAGCGAAAAAGCATGAAGTTTGATAATTTGATGTTCAACTTTCAAAATATATTTTATGCAAAAGTACTTCATTATACAATCCAGTTTTCTCTTTTTCATTTCCAACTATGATCTCATTGCCTTAATGGCTTCTTTTATAGGTTCAGAAAGAAATTTTATTTTTCCCATATAGTCTATGAACTGACAGAAAAAGCACCTCAACTAGATTGATGTTGATTTGGCCATATGGCTAGATTCAGAACAGGCACAGAAAAAGAAAGTTTTATAGTGAAACTAATAACCAAGCAATGAGAGAATTTTGATGGCAGTTGTATCCCTCAAAAGCAGAACTTTATTGCTGTCAATGCTTTGCACCCATTTACACAATGCAAAAATGTAAAGGGTACATAATTTTCTTATTTACAAATGCAGTTTGCGCTCATTTCAGTCTGTCAGTATTTTAAAATATGTCCTCAAATAAACCCTTTCTTGGCCTGCAAAAAATCTGCAATACAAGCAAGAAAGATCAGAAAAAGCAGTTTTGGGTTAGATATTCCTTTATATTTCCCAAACAAGCCTTCAAGTTGCACTATTTATGAACTGGAGAGAGAAAAGTCATTCTTAAATTTTTAAATTATTCTTACTTTCAATTTTCGTATGTGAGTGGGTTGATTCTTTTTTTTTGATAGAGCAACTGGGGACTCACAATAACTACCCTAATAATCCAATTCGTTATTATTATTGCCTACAAAAGAATTTAATTAAAGCAATTAGTAACAGATGTTTCAGCTGGAATACTGCCTTATGTGAACTTATCAATTCATCCAAAATATTTATGATACTTTGCTTAAAATGAAGCTTCAGCTTACGTTCACTGCTTGCATTTTCTTCTCTTAGTTAGACCATGGATTTTTGGATAAGTCCCCATATGT
This sequence comes from Poliocrania exsul, assembly GCA_035041345.1. NCBI lineage: Eukaryota > Metazoa > Chordata > Aves > Passeriformes > Thamnophilidae > Poliocrania > Poliocrania exsul. The sequence continues at coordinate 32,061,499 of JAWWLZ010000177.1, forward strand.
TATTCTTTTTACACATTTTGATGTCAAAGATCAGCAAATTAAGATGTTTTAGTATTATGTTTTGCAAACAAAGTGTTCAATAATATTACCCAAGAATTCAATATGTGAAGACATGACCAACTCCTCTAGAGAAGTAAATCTGTCAGTAAAGCCACAAATTGCAGTCCAGCCTGGTGCATCTAATTTGTTCTTGAGCATCATGCATATAAAGTAGTATCTTCGATAAATTAGAGACAAAATACTTTTAAAACATTTTGGAAGTAAAAGAGGATCTGAATTTTAAGTCTTGATAGTATTTCATTTGATGCTGAGTGGGAATTCCAGCAAATGGCTTTATATATGTCTTCATATTTAGTTAGCAAGTCTATTTTCAATGACAACAGAAAGTTAGAAAAGTTTACTTTAAATGACAGTTTGGATGTCTCTACCTAGAACTGACACAGGTTGAGACTAGATTTTTTTAAAAATGTGCAATGAGCCAAATGTTTAAAACCATATACATATTAAGTTATTCATCCACAATTTAAAGAAGCTCCCACATTCTATTTTCTTTTGAAATGAAAATGAGATGCAGGAGTGATTTAAAAAAAAAACACAAACAAAAAACACAAACAAAAAACAAAACAAACTCCCAAGTGTCAAGGATCAGTGATACACAGAAAAAGCCACTGCACTTTAAATTTCTGAAGGTATTTTCTCCCCTCTTCATTTCATTAAAAATTAACAGGAAGACTAATGTGTCAAGAATGATTAAAGGCACAAAAATCAATCCACTTCAGAAGGATGAAGCAGGAGCAAAGAAATAATAGACTGGCACTGCATACAAATGAAAGCATAGCTTCCCAGTTACTGACGAGTGGGAAAGGCATTCTGTGACAGTGACACCACTTGCTGTCTGTCACAGCACTGTTTCACACTACAGGTGCAACAAATACTAAAAACTCCTTAAGTCTTCTCTCATGGGGAAGGAAAATACACACCCATTACCAGTCTGAAATTGCACCTGCTTAGATCTCATGACTTGCTGTCTCCCTTCCATAGGGCTGGGGACTGAGGGAGGAGAGGATGCAGCACACAAAATTATTTCAATGTTTATATTGTCATGTTCTGTGAACTGTCACCACAGGCCCTTGCAACATCTCCTGCTTTTAAAGTATATACTTGTTAAATCAAGGCTGCTGAAGTGCTGAATCAATTGATGATTGGCAAGTGTTTCTGTGACCGTGCATTAATCACTACAGGAAGAGAACAGTCAACAACCTATAAAACAGGAGAGCCACTTCAGCACATCTGGCAAATGTTGAGGAAGTACAAATAGCTCGCAAACAACCAAACACAAAAAGGAAAGCAAAAGATAGGGAAATCCAAGGTACTGTTTAAGCAGAAACAGAAGCAACTTTATGGTAGTTATCTGTAGTTGGCTTTTGAAGCTGAACACTTCTTTAAAAATTGCTGTGATGTCAGTTTTGGCAAGGAGCACATGCTCTTTTATCATATTAGGTATGAAGTATCAGGGCTTAAACTTCTCACTGAACACTGACCGACCTCAGCAACCAGAACAGCATCAAACTGGACTGACAAGGAGCATTAGCTGTAACAAATGAGCTAAATATAAATAAACAGAATTGCTTATTATGTCCAAAAAAAGCTTTCAGAAAGCTCCTGTACGTCACTGGCATCTCTGTATAATACAACAGTGTGGACATGAGAACTGTAAGAAAGCTTAAAAATTATAGTCTAATAAATCTGTTTTAAATCACGAGAATGATTGTGTTACGTTCATAGCACATCATACCAGGACTATCTGCAGGGAAGCAAATTTCCCCCATCCAATGCAAGGTGCATAGAAAGGGACTCAGATAAGGGATTGTTCCCCATGCTGGATATTCTGCTTCATTTAAGCGATTTTATTTCAGAAAATACTATCTGCAGAGTTGAGAAGTATACTCTGACAAAATGATCACAATAGAGATCTGCCACTTTTGTTTCTAATTTTGAAGACAGAGTAGCAGCACAAAAATTTTTCAACAATATGGAATATGGTACTTTTAAATTCACTAAAAAATCCAACAAATTATTTATTTTAAAACTACAGGGATCTTATTCATTACAAAAACTGTGTGGAAATGGACAAAAACATTTTTTGCACCACTTCTGCTTTTTTTTTTTTTACAGGATTTCAGATTTTACAGAGTCATGCTTGAAATTATAGTTGATTTGAATGAAAACTGTGTAAAATTAATTGCATACAATAGCAGGCAGAGTCACTTGTCTTATGCTTTATTTGTAATTTTCTTCTTTCATACATATTTGTTGCTCACATTGTAAAAGAAGAGACATCATCCCATCACATCCACTGCTGTTCAGGCACTGACTGATGATCCTTTAAGGGGACCTCAGCTGTCTTCAAAGTATTTATACCTCCTTTTCCCTGCACTGAATGACTCCCAGTAGGATTCAATTAGCTGAGGCTGCTGAGGACTCTGTTCAGGGAAGTTTGGAGTATCCCCAAGAGCTCCAACCCCTGGGCATCCTGTTTCAATATTCATTCATTTATACAAATCTATCTCATGTCATAATCACTGCAGATGTTAAACAGGCTTTTAGGTGGCTCTTACTGCAATCCTAATCATGAGGAAACACAGAAATTTGTGACAGGAAATGTTTGTTCATTTCAAAGATTAAGGAGTAAATAAAGCAATAAAATCATTGTGTAAACTAATAGCTGGTAGTGATTTATTGAAATGGATACATTAATATCAATAGTTATCAATATTCTATACTTTTGTTGTAGCACAAGTGCTATTTAAATAATACACATATTCATTGAACCAATAGGAACTAACAATAAAACACCATCTAGGGAGAGAATTTACAAATGGCTGGAAAATTTACAAATTTAGATCTTGACTCTAATAAGAAATGTGACACTATTGTTTTAAAAGATACAATAAATCACAAATTACAGGATTGGGGGAGCATTATTAATAATTTTCTTTAATTTTTTTTAATAGATAAAATTACCAAGTTATTCATTAATTTAAATGAAAGAGAAATGCATCTACTGCAGTGGCCTTCAGAGCTTCTTTAATTGAATTCAAAAATCCATTTAGTTATCATATTCATAAATAAAACCAACTACCATTCCAATTGTGGAAAATAAAAAATTAAAGAATTGATTACACTGATATTAAAACTGGCATTAAAATTGATTACCTATCACTGAATGCTTCCTAAGTGAGAAGGCATCCATAATTTAAAATTTTCACTGTGGTAGTTACACAGTATTTATAATTTATGGTGCTCTTTCCTCTAAATAGATTTCAGTAAAATGAAATCACAGTTCCTCATGGGAACAACCACCTAATCAACATCAAGGGAATATATAGACACTACTGAAAAACTGTCATAAGCATTATAAACATCTTTTCACATTGCTCAAATTCCTAAACATCCATTTAAAGGGAAATGGTGTACATTCAGGGTAGTCCAAAATGCACAGCTTAAAAGCCATTCATCTTTTTCTAAGATTTTACTACACATAAATTAAGAAATTTTATTTGTTTTCACAGTTGTCTAATACTGTACAGATAGAACACACTCGTAAGAAGAGAGGACTCTATAGGATCAGTCTGCAATGCAACCTTCATTTTTAGAGGTCCTGCTTAGATATAAGGAACTGTCAGTCAGTGATTTAAAAATACTTCTGTGCCACATCCTTTTGGTTCACAACAGTTTTTCCTCCTTAGCTGGCATGTTTACATGTCTACTCAAAAGAGTATTTACTGTCTTTAGGCAGCAACAAATAGGTATGACAATGGGATTAAATGACTACAATCTGAGAGACTGCAATTTGCACTTCTGTTGGCTTATCACAACCTTGTTGTTAGTAAAATACTTCATTTCAAGAGCTATGTTACACGATCACTGTGTGTTAATGGAATCACTGGAAACAACAGGGATGATAATAATGATCATAAAGGGATTATAAATTTAGAGTAACTTCAGATATCAGAGTTATGTTATGTACTTACTGGAGATGGATGTACTTGTGTTATTCTTAACTGGTTTTCCAAATCTTGAACTTTATTTTTCAGTTCTGCATTTTCCGTTTCTAATTCTTGAATCTACAAAGCAAGTGGTTATTGCAACAGCTATTGGGACAGTTATTCACTTCAACAGCAGCATCCACTGAACACAAGTTTCATCTGAGATGTGGTGATTTAGAAGCAAAGTTTAACTAGTTATCTAACTAAAAAAGATAATTACATTTAAGTATCCTCCAGACTTCAACCTTGCTTTTCTCTTTAATGTCCTTGCAAGATCATAAAATAATGTTTAGCAGTTACTAGGTTTTTTCAGATTTCTTTTTTTAGTATCTGCTGCAATTCTTAGCAATCTGAGAATAATACTGGAATTATGCTTTCCAAAGAAGCAGATAACACAAAACACAGAATCACAGACTATTCTGAGTTGGAAGGGACGCACAAGGATCATCGAGTCCAGCTCTTAAGTCAATGGCTCATACAGGGGATTGAACCCATGACCTTGGCGTTATTACAACCAGGTTTTAACCAACAGAGCTAATCTCAGTGGCAGAAGTATGTCCTTTTATCTCTTTAAAAATAACATAGTTCAGAACTTACTCTTTTCTGTAAACCTGCAATTTGTTTCCTTGTTTCAACATCTTTTCCTCCGGATTCCAGAAATTTCCTATAAGCTAAGTCAAATGCTTGACCAATGGTTAAAGTTATCTCTTCCGCCTTCACATAAAACATAAGATTGAAATTAGTATATTAAGAATATTTTACATAGTTATTTTTATTTCAGATGATCACAAATACATTATGCCACGTATCATATTCAAAGGGTTTGGCTCCATTCATCATGAAGTCAACACTAGAAAGGAGCATGGAAAACACTCTTCAGCAAAATACCTTGACAAAATTCTGTGGAAGCAACAAAAATACTTTGGATAAAGAAGGGAGATTAGACAGTACAAATTATGCCTTCCACAAATACAGATAACATGCTACAGTATGTCTTTTGCTGATGATTTCTGAAGCAAATACAGTCTGTTCAATCATTAAATAAATTCCTTCATTTTAATGGAACAGTGTTTTCCTGTTAATGGATGTTTTGACCCCTATTGATTTTAAATCAGAATTGAATACTTATTTTTACAAGTACAATAAATCTCACTCAGCACACTGTAGGTAAGTGCATTTATCGGCACAACTATTTCCATCTACAAAAATCCAACCAAATAGAATTTGCTTTGTATGCAAAAAATACAATAATTTACTGGGTTTATGTTGATTCACATAATATTTTCACACATGCTTATACAATCAATGCAGAACATATACTTCAAAAATAATGGGGATAAACTAAGCTTACAAGAAGCTGATAAGAGCACACCAAGGTTTCAGAAAAAAATGCTGAGTTATAGCAGGACCAATAAAGGTGAACATACACCATTTACCTTAGAACTTTAGTAGAGAAAGTAAAGACAGTAAGTAATGAATTTTTAAATTTTTTTTTAAACAATTCCACTGGGGAACAACACAAAAAAAAATCAGAAAAAACATTAATCTGGCTAAAGGTAAACAAGAACTTCCTCTTCTAGACTAAGACCAAAAAGCTGAGCTAGGACTGTTTCAGAGAATAACTGTTTGTGTTAGTAAAATGAAAGTGTAATGGACAGTGGGAGTACACAGCCCTAAGTTCTTGGAAGCATAAAGGTGGGATGAAATGAAAATTACAAACTGAGCTGGGATCCTTTGAAACCTGAGAGAACTATTTAACAAAGAGTGAAACAAAGGAAAAAAGTACAGTAAGTGAAAGATCAGGTAAGAGAGAAGAAAAACAATGCCTTAGTCAGGAGGAAAAATGCTATTTGTGTGCAGAGACTTTAAGGGCAATTTAAAATTTAAAAGAGGGGTAGGATAGAAATTTGAAGAGAATAGATGTGTACAGCAATTCTGAATGGTACCTACTGAAGACACAGGAGCAAAGCAGGTAACTGTCAGAAACACTGTGAAGTAACACATAATGCTACATAATTGCACATAAAGAGAAATTAATATGTATTTTTTTTAAAAAATTATGGTTTTCTTGGTACGATATCTCAGTTATTTCATAATAAAACAAAAGAGGAAAGCTCTTTCTCAGGCACAAGAGAGTGTCAGTAGCTGATGTAATGAATTTTCTTGTAGAGTGTTGCAGTATGAACAACCTTGAGAGATGTGGTGTTTTCCCTAAGGGAAAATCTTGTTTTGTTTTTCTTTTTTAAAAAAATAAAAGCAAATAAAAAAAGCCCAACAACAACAAAAAAACCCATCACAAAAAATGGAGACAGACACATCAGGAGGAGAACCTGAAAGGGTATCTCAGCCACAGAATTGCAGCAATCTCTGTAAAACAGCTGTGCAAACATTTCTAGCTTGGTGGGATGGAGCCTGTTCTCCAAGCCCATTGCAGATGCGTCTCCCAGGATATCGAGCTGGGTAATAAGACCAATAGTACCAGAAAACCACCTCAGATAATTGAAGAATGTTCCTTAATTTAATGCATCTAAGTCACAAGACACTATATTGGCAGGAAAAATTCAACTGAAGCGCCCCACATAAAAGGCAGGCTGTGTGCCTGTACTTAATTAACCACTCCTGCTTTATTTCAAGGCAGGCCAATCGCCATAACAGGCCCCTCAGGTCTTGCAAAGCCTCTCGCATACTTACACACTTTTCACTGTCAAATACATAGCACAGATGCTTATTTGATTCTGAGTCTTTGCATATGAAAGTAAATATTCTCTTGTCAGTTTTATCATCAGCACAAAATGATATCCTATGGAGCTGACAGTTGTGCTGGACCTCCTGCAAATAAACACAAATATAATTTTTAAGAAATTACTATACTTGCTTAGGATAAAGGATGTAAAAGCACAAAGTAAGTCTCTGTATTTGTTCATGCACATAAAGGCAGGCAAGCTGCAGTGACACTTTTGAATGTCTCTCATTGTACATGAGAGCATCTGAAAATGGACTTAAAGTTTAACAGAAGTTAGCAAACTCATCTCCTAAAAAATGCTCCTATTTTTACTGAATGTAAACAGGAAGTTTTTATTTGGACAGCATTTATCTGGAAGTATTTATTTGGACAGTAATTTCTGTTCTAGAAAATTGGTTTTACTGTTGCCTTGTGTCCCTGCACAATTTATTTTGAGCCTGATTATGTAAAATATTCTGTTCTTTTTCCATGTGCACACCATCTTCAGATTGCATTGTCTCCTAAGGTTTGTTAAAGTGGTTTTACTGAAATGAGTCCTTATCTTGTTTCCTTAAATACAGAAAAAAGAAATAAAATGATTTTGCTATCCAAATACAGGGACACAGAGCAATAACTCTGACATCTAAATAATTTCTTACTTGAACAGCTTTTAAATATTATTATTCATATATTTTTATTACTATATTTCATTTTCCACTAAAAAGCAAGTCCCAGCTATTTAAAAAGTTGTTATGGCAATGGTCTTCAGATGAGAGAGCTTGACAAGACTGAAATAAACTATCTCAACCATTTTTTTTGTTGTTTTTCTTCACCAAGTCTCTTCTTGGTATTTTATTTTATTTGGCTGATTACATGGGAAAGCAGCATTTGCTTTAAAGGAAAATATGTCGTTTAGATGTGAACTATTATCTCTTAAAAAAAAAGAAAGTCTCTGTGCAGCCCAGGGGTTCCTAGATTGCCGTAAGCTCATAAACAAAGGCATGTCCCCTTAGAACACAACCATGTACCCCCAAAATGCACCATATGGGCAATCTTTCTCCGTTGCCCCAGCTGAGTTAATTTTCTCAGTCTTTACAGCTGTTCTTCTGTGTATTTTATTTCTCCCATGTCCCACATCTCTCTCATTCAACTTCTTTCTGCTGTAGCTCTTCAACACTTACAAATAATAACACATGCTTGTCCCGGCACTCAGGTTTACAGCTCCATATAACTATATTATATCATTTAAGGATAGAATCACTTTTCTATAATCCTTCTTTTGTGAGTGCCAAGTATAGAACAAGGTCCTGATACATGAACAGGCCTCTTGTTCCTCCTGCAATTAATTAGTCATTGTGTGAATATAAACCAATATTCCTCTGTAAAAATACTGAAGAAATGTGTTCCAAAAACACATCAAAATTATTGTAATTAATGATAGCATGCAATTCAAATAATTTCCTAAAGCACCTATAAATTGTTCAAAAAAAAGGAAAAATTTGACTCAAATCTACATTTACATGCAGCTTTCAGCAATGAAGTGAGGGAGATAAAAAGACTCACAGTGATTAGTATTTGAGTTGTAATAACAACATTGCTAAAAGATTAAAGTATCCCTACTCCGTCAGGAACATCTATCCCACAGCTTTCTGTGAATCTCTGCAGGAAGAGTTAGGAAGACTACCAGATTTTGGCATTTAAAATTGTTGTTTTAAAGCAGTTTCTGTCGGGTTATGAGGTTTAGCACCCTTTCTGCCCTATGGACTAAGGAAGATGCAAAAGCTGCAATTAAAGTTGACAATATTTCTTGCCCCCTCTGCATATGTATGAACTGTTCAATTGTGGTTGCATCAAGAGTCTGAAGCAAAAATGGGTTCAAGTAGCAACAGCCTTGAACTACAGCCACCTCTTGAGAAAAGGCAATACCAGTGTCTGAATGCAGCAATTACTCCAGAATTAAGAAGCAGTAACAAAAGGTTCATTCAAATTCAATATATGTATAAAAGATTTAAGAGCACACAGATGTTAGGAATTACTGAATATTGAATAAATAGTTTTTAGCTTATTTATTTCATTATTCCTCTTTGAGTTTGTGAGGAGAATGTTTTATTGTTCCATCCCTGGAAGTGTTCAGGGCCAGGTTGGATGGGGCTCTGAGCAACACGGTCTAGTGGAAGATGTCCCTGCCCATGGTAGAGTGGTTGGAATGAGATGGTCTTTAAGGTCCCTTCCGACCCAAGCCATTATGTGATGATTCTGTGTAACTCCTTTGAAAATACCAGAAAAAACAAAGGAAAAGAAAACCTGTTAGCGATGACTCAATAGACTTCACTGCTGAAAAGGCAGGAATTGTCATGCTGTGGCAGATGAAAAGTCTACAATAGTGCTCATGGCCTGCTACATGATTTTGGTAACACACCTGAGAAATACAAGCATTGTAGGGAGGAGGGATAAAATAAAACCAAATTAAACCCACAAGAAAATAAGAAAAAAAAAAAGAACAGGGTAAAGAAAGAGAGGTGGACTTGCAAAGCAGCAGGATGAAGAATGAGTAACTGCAGTCTCCTCTTTCACCTGCAAACACCTAACGTATGGTCAACTACACAATGGTGACCTGCTGGAATGGTGTTTATCATATGCAATGTTAACATTTATTTACCACACTGTTTTCATCTTCCTCAAAATTCAAAAGTTCTGCTGTCAAAGGATTAAAAAAATGAAATACTGTATTAGCTACAGTCTACATTCAGGATTATCATGTACCTTCCTGGGAAGGTATCACCCACGTGTTGTAACAAAAAATGGTATTTCAGAAGATTTTTTCTATCAACAGAATGACTTTCATTATAATACTTTAAAAATATAAACCAATAAAACATCTAAACAGTGAAATCAATATTTATCATTTTAGCAAGAAAAATACATGTAAGTTTCTTACCTTTGTTTTTGGATCTAGAATTTTTACACCATAGATTGAAATTTGTAATTCAACTTTGGGTGTCTTTTGGCCTTCAGATTTCTTGATATGTCTTGCAAACTGTAAGATGAAAAACACAGCAGCAATCACATTAATAGGAGGTTTATTTTTTTATTAATCCTCATTTCCCCTCAAGTCTTGCCACCTGAAGTTGTTCCCTTTCTTCTTCAAAAAGCTTCTTATAAACAACACCAACCAACCAGAAAAGTCTTAGTTGGGCACAGAACAGCATTTCTGACTGCAAACTGCAGAGTATTACTATAATTTAAGAAAAATTATTTTAAAATTACTTAGCATGTTCTCTTGAAACCTTTATATGCTGTTTATGCACTTAGTTTAAGCTTTTGCAGATTTCTATTAGAGCAGTAGAAGCATGAACCCTTTTAGTTTGTCAGCTGCTTGGTTGTTGAGCAGTGAACATTGCTGTGTTTTCCACTCTCACTTCTGTTCACATGCATGGAGTGGGTATTTCCCAGATGTTCCTTTGGAAATCAGTTCTTTTAAACAATCAGTTTGAAAGCACTACTACTGTCAACACAGAAGAAGTACTTGATCTCTTCTGTTTTATTCTTAGAATTAATCTGTCAGCAGTCCACTAAATGATGGCTAGACAACAATTTGCATGACTGGGTTGAGCAATGTGTCCTATTCAATACATTTTCCATCCTTTTATGTCTCCTTTTAGGTCAGACTTACCTTTCTCTCATGAGCACTGCATATAAAATCAGCAGAGTATCTAAAACTTGTTCCTGCATAGCAGTTAAGAAGTGCCCCTTCAGAGCAAATAGATGGAATTGCTCCATACCTTGTTCTGTTAACAGCTCTTTTCCTCTCAAGTCTTTGACAGCCTGGACTGGTATTCTCAAATGCATAAATAAGGATGATGATTCACTGAAGGCCAGGGAAGCTGAAGTCTCTGCTTCAGAGCTATGTTTGAACACACTGTCCTCAATGTTCCCATTCAAGAATAACTGAGTGCCTAATTCACCATCAGTACCAATAAACTATGTAAGAGTTCAATGTGAACAATGACTTTCAGTGGTATAACGAGTCTGGGATGTCACCAAGGGTGCTGACCTATCATCAAAAGGACTAGATCTGCAAGACACAAACCTGAGTTACCTTGTGATTGCGAAGTACTTGGCTGTAGCCAACTGATACCTGTCCCACAAATACTTAAAAACTCTGACTATAATTCATCATTCATTTAATTATTTGAGGGTTTGTGTTTTTGCTCTGGTTCTCTTGAAACTATGACTTGAGAAAATCTTTCCATCAACACCACTGCTTTACACAGTATGACCATCTTCATCTCTTTTATCTCATTTTCCTTATGGGCAGCTTCATTCACATAAATTATTAACTAGTTTTGAGAACCACCCTAAAAGCACAAAATGAACCTGTTTTTCCATTCCTCCCAATTCTATTCCTCATGTTGAAAGCATATTTATTGGAAGTTTAATAACTAAACATTAACGTATAACGAATCCAATTAACTTCACACAATAACAGGACCTCTCCTGGCAGTTTATTTGCTGATTAATGATTTGCAATAGCTGATAAGTGTCACACACTTGGTAAAAAACCCGATGCCCTTCATTCCCCCAAAAAACCCAAACAACCACCCTCACCTAAACCACTCTGTGCCATTCTTAAAATCAAGTCTTAAATCTAAACATCTATTTTGCATTTCAACAGCCAAGACTGCTACAGTCATAGGCCAAACATTTCATGAAGGTTTGTGAAACCCAACTAGTTGAAGTTCAAGCAAATCTACCACAACTTCGATTTCTGCCTTTCTTCAGTAGAATATATAGAACTCTTGCAACACATCCTTCCCCTGTCCTCCTGTTTATCTTCAAGCCCCTATGTATATGCATATGTAGAGTAAAATTTAGTACACTTTAATCCCTTTATTTTAGTTAAGGTGGGTCATCTCATACACTTTTTTTTTTTTAGAAAAACCTGCTATATAGAAAATAAAAATTTAAAATATATACTTGCTGGTTTACAGCATTTTGGTCATCAATATTTCTTGACTTTATAGGATAATTTAAATTTACTACAGGAAAAAGATATTTTTTCTTTAATAAACCCCACAAATTAACCACCCAAAAAAACTTGACTTAGCAGTTCAAATTTTCAGTATAAAATTTAACTTCTTAAGTCTGCGCTTTAAAAAAATAGGAGTATTTGATTTTACTGGGTTAAAGCCATACTATATATTGAGAATGATGATGGAATGCTTGATTTTAGAATGGTAATCATCAGAGTCCCGAAAAACAGCTACAACATGAAAACTTTTTAAATCCGTGATGTGAATAACTTGCACAAGTTTTAGAACAGCTGGCCAAAGCTTGCTCCAAGTAGTCAAGAAGACTTACAACACTGAGGAAGTTCCAGAAGAGAGTTCTGTGCCAAATCTAAAAAAATGGGTAAACAAACTGACCCTACCACGTCTCCACTCTCAAAAGGCATAAATCAAGTTTAGGAACTAGAGAATTCAAGTAAGATGAAATTAGTCATGATCAATATGGATTTTTAAAAATGCAGCTTGTCAAAGTAGACAAAGCATCTGACCGAGTTTTGTATGTCTTTATATTTAAGCGAGTAAAGCAATAGAAAGAATTAGTTAAGTTAGCTACATTAGTCTCCAGATGCAGCTATAAACAGGAAATTGTCATTGGGAAGATATGTTTCTAATGTATTCCAGCAGGGGTTATTTCTTAAGCACGACATTATTGAACAATGACCAGGAGAAAAATAATTACTGATAAAATCTGCAGGCAGTAAAAATAAGAGGAAAAAAATGGGGAGGAAAATAACTAATGATCTGAAATCTAAAATCATTGCAGAGGAAGCCTGCAGATCATGAAGGCAAATAACACAGAGAACGCTTCACCAACCAGAACATCAGACTGCACATCCCACCTACAGAACAAACTTTGTTTCTTGAGACACTACCTCGAGAGGATGGAATTAAGAGTCTTGAGAATTCAGCAGGCCTTTCACTAACTGTGGACCTGCTCATGAAATGAAAACTGGGAAGATTAATGCAATCCTTGATATTTCTCAGAGATCCTTAAGACAACAATGCATCAGCTGCTTGTGAGAAAATACTGGAATTTTATAGTCTGACGGTTTCAAATGCAGAAGGATGTTGACAAAATGGAGAAAAATATCAAGATATTTGCAAAAATTGGCAGAGGGCTGGAAACCTACTTTACAAGAAATACCATCAAATGAAAAAAAAAAGCTAATGGTGATAGAAAAACAAAACAAAACCAAACAAAAGAATCTCTTCAACAGAAACATCCACACAAAAGAGCTTTTTAGTCAAAGGCTTAGGGGGATACATTGACTGAACAGCACACACAGGTAATTTGGAAAATTTGGTGCAGTTACTTTGTTAGCATTTTTTTCTGCCCACTCCCCATCCTGTGTAACAGCAGATAACACAAAGGTACCGTTCAGCAATTTCTTTCATAGCTGACCTTCTTTAGAATGCCAAGTTCAGCCACCTCCTAAATTTGTGTGGGGTTTGAACAGCACATCCCAACTCTTAGTCAGGTATCAGCCAATTTGCCTTTTTTCTATTTTTTTCTACTCATTCCTTTTACATAAAGAAGACCCCAAGAGACCTCTGGACCTGAGAGATGTGCAAACATTGTTTTCTTCTTTCAGCACACATTTAAAACAAAGTAATATTTGTATCTCACACAGTAAATAAGTTTATTTAAGAGAGGAAAAATCTGTAGCCTCCCATTGGCATCAAACTGGACAATGATATAAAATTATAATGAATCACAGCATGGCTTGGGAAGAGACACGATGGGCCAAATTCTTAAGCTGTTAGTTTATACATATAATGTTCTCAGGCAAGACACCCAGATTTGGTGCAGTGGGATGGGCTCACTTTTGTTTAATAGCTTTAGAATTAACATCATATTTTTGTTGCATCTTTTAAGGAAAGCAACAGCTACAAATAAACCTATTTTTTACGGTTCAACTTTTCTTTAAAAATAGAAAATCTCCTATATATCTTGCCTTTTGTTACAGTATCAGGGAAACTGGATGCTATGAGACTCATTAAAATTACATTTTACATTCTTATTCATCAAGTCTTAGCAAATCACAATCAGCAAAAATAATATGAAGATTAAAAAAACCCCCATGTTTTCAAAACAGCCAGGAACTGTAGCTAATGGTTAAAAAAAATTGTATGCATTAAAGTTACACAAATCACAACTATGTTCTTCTATTTAATATTTACATCTCACTGCACAATTCAAGAGTTTATTCAAAATACTTGAGACAGCAAAAGGTAGATGTTTCTGTGATTTTGCTGCTAATCTTCAGCCCAGGGATCAGAGTTTCATTTTATTCGGGCTACCAGTGAGATGTCAGACACTGCACTTCGTGCAGACACCTTAAAATAGGTCTGTTTGAGAGCAGTATAGTTGTAAAAGCTGAGGAACAGCTTTGTACTGGACTTTAAGATGCATTTCCCCCCTTTTTCATCACTTTTTCATTATAAGGAAAGATGCCCAAAAAGACCCAACAGGCCCTATTTCTTTTGCAGTGTTTACAAGGCATCTTCTTGTTCATGTTATGGCACAAACTCTAACGCATGTATCATGTGGGTACAAGGAAATTATGACCTCTGAAAAACAGCTGTCAAGAAAACAAAAAGGAAGAAAAGGCCACTGATACATAAAACTGAAGCTCTCAAAAACTATCAGGGTGGGGGAAAGCTATCCAGAAGTCCAATTCTTTGAAATACATTATATTTTATTTTCCAAGCACACACTAGGTTGGGAGGAAGATTATCCATGTATTAACCATAGCATGGAAGACAATGCAGTGCAGTCTTTTTTAGTGTCTCACTTCCTGAAGGCTTGTTTTATTTTATTTGGGGCTGAGTTGCTTTCATTATGTTGTTGTTTGGTTTTGAGTTTTTTGGATGTTATTTTGTTTGGTGGCATGGAAGTTTTGGGGGTTTGTTGAGGATTTTTTGTGGTGTTTTTTTGTTTGTCTTTTTTTAGGGAGTTGGGATGGGATTAGATTTTAGGGGGGAGTTGAGCAAGGGTAAACAGGTATTTTCTTATTTAATTCTTCTCATCTGATCTGCTTTGGTCTTCAGGCTGTCCCTGACTGGTCCTGAACCACAAATTCTGCTTTCTCCAGTACTTCAAAAAGAACACTCATGGCTGTATGGCTTGAAAACCTCTTTATCCCAATATTAAAGGATATTACCCCACCCTCCTTTCAACAACAAATGAAACCCAGCTTTTACAGGAAGAGAGCTGCGAACAATATCCACTGATAGTCCATTAAGGGTAGCAGCAGCACAGCATCACAGCGTGTGTGGAAGTGTGTGAAAGAGCACTCTTCACTTTGTGTATCCTCACGGGTCAAGGAGCCGATGAAGAATATTTCCAGTGGTTTCAAAGTGATTAATTCTATTTACTTTATGTCTGGTCATCTCCACTTACAGAAGAAAAAGAGGAGAAAAGGATACTGAGTTGAAAGTTGGGTAAAAGAACAGCCCTAAGTTTGGCCCTCACAAAAACATCCCATGGAGGGCTGTAAAAGGAACAGTCCAACAGTCAGGTGTTTACAGCTGGTTTCTCCCTAACACCACTCCACCCTGTTTTCTTACCACTGGTCTGGTTGTGCTTCCCTTTCCATACCGGTCTTTCTACTTGTTCTCACCTCTGGAAACCCTTCCAGCAGTTTATAGAAGGATCACATTCATTCCTACAGTCTGACCTGGAAGTTATATCCTTCATTAATCAAGGAAAACAATAATTTCATTTTATAAAAATGAACTGTGATTTGACATTTAGACATTTGAATAATGTTGGCATGTTTGGATACAGCATCTTGGTACCACGTTCTTTAGTTTTTGTTTCATTCTAGAAATTAATTTGACCAGAAATCTCGAAGGAAAAAAAACTATGCTTGTAATAAATCATGAGAACAGTTCACTTTTTCTTACAAATAAAACCACATATTTTAAAACATTAGTACCCAACTTTCTTCTTCCTCCAGCAGTACAGCTCTAAGAACTTTGAAAACACAAAGGGAAATCCCAGCTAGATGAAACCACTAGAGAACCCTCTAGAAAAACTAAACATAAATGCTTGAAAAAACTGCATCTTCTAATTGCAACTGACCCAGAAAAGTTGTCAAGAACATGTAAAAGTAGTATTTGAGATAAAAAAAGTAGAATGAGGCAACAACAAAAAAAAATTCTTCCAAGTTATTGTGTGTTTCTGCAGAACATCAGCTCCACCTGCTGGGAAAAGTCAGTTCTTGGGATGGCAGATGCAGTTTCTGTGCTTGGCAAGCTGAGTCCTTGTGCTGAGGGAGTTAAAGGCTTTTGATTTAAAGAAGTAAACAGTTGCATATCAAATCTCTACTCTGACAGAGTTTGATGACATGATGATTTAAGAAACATACTTTGTGGTGACAGTATTTCACGGTCTGTATCACTGTAAGCACAGGACTTCAAAAGGTTATTAGTGCGATGCATGACACTTGTAAAAATAGCTCCAAATATTAATAAAGTGTCAGTTGTTTTTCTGCTAGCTATTAATTTTAATTAAAAAAAATTATGATTAACAACATAGCAATTAAAACCAAATCCATACAACTAAAAAATATAAATATGTCATCGCAAGCTACACTTCTAAAAACTCTTTTACCCCCAAAATTAATATATATTTTCTTTCAATATATTTCCTTAATATTTCTTTCAATAGAAGGTATTAGTTTTCAAGCTGTTTAAATGGTTTAAATTTTTCAATTTGGATTTTCTAAAAACAAGCTACAGATGTGTGCTTAACAATGAAATCAAATATCTCTAGACTTCTCTTCAAAGAATACAGATGCACAATGTAAGTCAGTGTTGAAGAGTATTCAATTAATTGAGGATTGTTTCAAACATAAAAATTTTTTATTGTTCTCTGAATTCTGTTCCAAGATTTTTAAAATCCTTCCAAAAGTTGTCTTTAATTACTTTGAAAGTTTTCAAATAAACATGTGATATGTAAGATCACATGTAATACTTGACATCTAAGCTCCAGAATCCCAAACTTGAAGAAAATAGTGTAATTCTAGCAGCAACTATTTGGACATCTATCTCCAAGGTGGTTTATTTAGGGAACACATGTAAAAAGTTAGGATAGGTATCTACATACTCCAGTGACATCACAAATATACATATATATCTATCTGTCTATCTCTCTGTCTCTCTATCTCTATCTCAATCTCTCTCTCTCAAATTTATGGCTCTTCCCACACTCCAGAGAACAGTTACTTGAAATTCCTTCTGGATCAGCTTTTGGAGCAAAACATTTCAGCTGCATCATACAATCCAAAGCCTCCACTGATCTCTGAAAACCTAGGTCAGCCTGGAGTTCCACCAGTGAGAGATACTTAGCAGCTGCTTTACTTAGTCCAATAAAATATCATTAAAATAGAATCAAAGCTTCTCCAGAGCAGGTTATCATCATGACAAGTTTCTGCACAGAATTCACTTTCCACGGGGCATTGAAATTTTATAAACACAAAACACTGAACATAACAGGCTTCACTCCAGTATTAGCCATAAAATGCACAAGGTGCACACACAAATCCACACATTTTGTTTCCTCTAGAAGAATGCTGTAATGGTTAAAAAATGGTCAGACTTACCTCAGTCTAAAACACTTGAAAAAAAACTAGGCAATAATGACTCTGATTAACTGCAAGAAGTAAATCTTTTTGGCACAAAACACTCTAAGAATTGACTAAACAAACTTTTAAAGGTAGCTGTACTACTTTTGGTAGAGCAAAAACAATGGAGAAGAACTTCTGCTTCAATACCCTAATATGATTACTTATCAATCTTGTAAAGATGGTTTAATCAAGGGAAACCTCAGTTTCAAAAGCTGAGCTACATGAAGAATTTCCTGTCTTCTTTCTTCCCTTTGTTATTATGGCAATAACACAGAATCGAATTCTTCAATATTGATTCTCAATATTTTCTGCTCATTTCCAAGGAAACTTATTTAAATGAACAATGAAAAGCCTACAAAAAGTTATGGAAAGTGCAAGAGTAGGAAGAAAGATTTTTATATTCAAATAAACTAATGCTCCAATAGTTCTAAGCACTAAGCATTGCAGCAGTGCAGTTGCACAGTGTGCGAGCAGAGCAATGAAATCACCATTCCCTTCTGCAGCTCACGGCGTCTGAAGAGCCGAAGCACATCAGCTGTCACTCAACAGCCAAGTCAAAGCCATGCTATCAGTTAGCAACCCTCAACAAGTCATTTCACTGGGATATTTCTAATTGTCCACCAAGTCCCTCGGTGCCCAAGGCCATACAACCAAGAAGAAATTGTAAAAGTTTGATTTTCTGAGCCATCAATGCGAATCAGCCTTTAAGTGGGGCTGGCAGCTAAAATGAATTCTGGCTGCTTCAGTTTGTATTAATGAAGCCTTAAAGTTTCCAAAGAACAAGCATTACACATTAAAGCACATTAACTTTATAAACATTTACAAATAATTGCATATCCATAAGACAACTAAATATTTGTACAGCAAAACACCTGACAATACAGATATAGTAAGGAAAAGCCTACCTGCCAGTGAAGAGATTAGTAAAAGCAATTGCTTCTACAACCAATGAATTTACCCAGAAAATGTATAAAGTGTCTTATATGTGAGAACAGGTTAAAAATACAATCTATTTGTATTTCATTAAAATTTCTCTCTTACCTTTAATTTTCTGACAGCATCTCTTACAACTTCTGTGCCTTTGGGCTGCTCCACTTCTGTACTGCCAAGGAACTGAAAAGATTGCAATTTGTGAGCAACAGGCTATGTTTTGAAAGACCTAATCAACTCAAGTAATCTTACTTTCCAACTATTTCCAAATAACATCTTGGAAAGGCAATTGTTTGAGTAGTTGAAAGATAGTAAATCTTCATATAAGTATTTCTAAGCAAGATAGTTAAATTCTAATTAGACAAATACAAGTGTTATCAAAATCAGCTTTAAAACAACATCCTATACAAAGCTGTTAATTAGAGCTTAAAGTACCTTTTTCCACATGGAAATCACCATTTTGGTAATCTCTTTTTAGAAAATAATGAAAAAAATACACAAAAAATACTGATAGAAGATACTTGTCCTGAATCAACATGAGCCAATTGCTTGGACTATGCTACTAAACCTTTCGTACAGTGATGCAAGATAAATTAAAGGGGCTGATTTTTCTCTCAGAGATGCTTGGTACAGTAATTTCATAGATTTAAAGGCTCCAACCTACATAAAAAGGAGGGTCATGTTTAAAAACTTTCTACTAGAGCTGATATTTTTAATAAATAAGTTTTTAATGAAAACCAAATATACACCTGTTAATACATAAAGGGATCATCCCATTTTTTAACTTGTACAGTGAAACGCTTTTATGGTCTGTACAGTTTTGGTTGCCTCCTACTATACTGTTACAAAAGATATGATAATCCCACCTGAAACTCACCTGTGTAATATATAAATTAATTTTTAACTGCTCAGTTTTCACATTGAAGTACAGTTAGATTTAAGTCCCACCATGTACATGTAGATGCCAAAATAATGCTAGCAAGAACCTCCCCCTTTTTGCTCACTAAAGTATACAATTTTCTGTGTAATATGACACACAGAGGTATCTGCAATTTTTAAGTCCTAGTTTCAAAACAAACTTAAATGTGCCAAGCTACAGATGCTTTCAACGGAGTAACCTTGAAGTTTTAAATTCTACTAAATCTTCCAAGTTTGACTACACCTAAGCTGTACTCCTTCAAAGAAACTGTGCAGCTCCACCAATTATTAAGCCTCATTAGAAATTTGCTACTGACTAAAATATGATGTGCCATCTTGAATACAACAGCGTATAAATCAAAGCACCACACACATCTGCTGTCAATGCTCTCTGCTATCACAATTCACCACAGAGACCAAACAACAAAGCAGAAACCTCTGCTATTGATTTGAAGTCTTTCATGCAACATCTCTGATGACTTTAAACAGAGTGGGTGATCTTCCCTGGAAAAGTGACAGCTGCACAAAATGCATCTAGAGAAGGAGGAATGATTCTTGGACATTATGTGGCAGAGACAGAAAGAGAAAGGTGGGTGAATATATTGAGCAAGTGTATGCGGGGGAAAAAAAAAAAGAGTGGATAAGGTCAGATGAGAATTTAAGAGGAATGCTCAAATAGCAGTAAACCCAGATACCTGCCCTTAAGCATATTTATACAACACCACAAAGTGCAGGAATCCTGCATAAACACAGGAAATAACAGCTGCAAGTGTGGACAAGGCTTAGTGAGCAGAGAACACAGGTCACTGCTGCCCACGGAGAAGGGGAAGACAGCTGAGCATATTTCATCCATGTGTGATTCCTAATATTTGTGTAGTTTTGAAACTGGCAGTTCCAGATCCATCAGCAGTTTAAACAGCCTGCTTTCTCTCGATACAGATTTAGAGCCAGGCCTTGGGTGGAACTGGGTCACATCCATGTCTAGATGCCCCAGGATATGCTGCCTCACCTGCAGTTACTTCTCCAGAAGGGCACAGGGCTGCCCCTGTGTTTCTTATTTGCTTGTGCCCATCTAGATGACTAAAGTCTGAGATAGCAAAAGACACCTCAAAAGGAAAGAGTCATTTCACTGCAACTTCCCTCTCGGCTCTCTCTGATTCACAGTCCAAGAAGGATGGAGGTACCTTTGCTGTATTTAACAAATCCCAGAAGAAGAGCAATCTTCCCATGAACAGTAACTTCCACAAATACAGTTTTCCCAGGGGCTTGTACCTCATGCTAATTCACATCACTA
>JAWWLZ010000177.1:32091909-32103195 GCA_035041345.1 Poliocrania exsul
TAGTACTACAACTATTTGGTGTGTAGCAAATGATTTATACACACATTCTGTGAGCAAGATAATAGACACATACAGGTGCTGAGGTGTATTAAAGGACAGGAACGTGAAGTGTGAACTACCTTTTTGTTGTTTTTTAATTTGTTCCTTTCCCCCTCTCCCCTAAACTGCGGATTTCCTATACTGAGAACCACTTCAGTTGTAAAGGATGAGCTTAATTTTTGTTAGTAAAGAAATTTCAGTGGGGAAATATGCTGAGTCAGTATGTAAAGTGTAATCCATAATTAGATGGATAAACCAGAAGAATATGCTAACCTAAATGCTATATTCACAGAAATTACTAGCGGTATTGCAGTATAAGTGGCCAAGAAAATGTCTGCCTTTAACTAAAACTATTTTGTTTTTTTTTTTTTCCTCCTAGAAATTACTTCCTAAACACCATCTACTACTTTAATGTATTGATAATTTTTTACAAATGATACCTGTAGACATCTTTCTGAGTTACTGTATTCACAAGATACCCTCAGAAATATTCAGGGAATATTTGACTGGGATTGCCAAGTAAAAATCAAATTAGTAACTTGTGGAAGTTACAAAGAAATGAGGTCCATGCAACAAGTAAGAAAAACACAGGGGACAAAACAGAGCAGGAATTGTGACCTTAAAATTGCATCATGTTTGAAGTTTTGAGAAAATGTCTTAAAGTGGGTACCTCGGGGCAAAAGAAAAATGGGATGGCAACCTGCACTTCTAACATTGGTTTGGCCGTACTGGATCTTTCACTTTTCCTATGGGTAACTAGAAGTGTCTTCTCTGTGATGATTATTGTTTTATGATCCTGTCTATATTCTCTCTTATTAATTCATTTTTTAGAAGAAGCTGTCTTTTCTTCACATAATCTCACATGAAAGACGGCTATAAAACAGATGTGATCACCATGATTCAACCCCTGGCCTTCAGGCCCTTGAAGTATATTGATATCAGAGTTGTTTCAAAAGCCAGCTAGGATGAGAATCATTTATTTTAAAATAATGTTTAGAAGACAAAGAGTTGCCTCTTTAATCTACCATTCTGAATATTTAACAAATTTGTAGAGCACTACCTAAACATAGGAAATATTCTTCCTGCTAAACATTACAAATTAGGAAACTTTTATTTTAATTAGAATAACTATTTTAGTAAAATGCAAAATTATTTAATAGTGACTCCTTCAACCTGACGACATTAGATATAAAATGATGCCACTACTGCCATGACCTGAGATCCATCAGCAGATGAGATGGACATCTCAGATGAACCATTTCAAGAGAACATAACTCAGATGGAAAGTAATCTGTAAATTATTTTACAATGGCAATTAGTCTGACACTTACTTTGGCTTTCATTTCTTACTTCATAAAAAATATTATGCTTTTCAATAAAAGATTTCAATCTGGTAGTGAAGTAGTAAAATCAATCTAGTCTAGATCATTATAGTGATACATCATTAGGTGAACATAGAATTAGAAAACTTTAAAATAAGAAAACTTTAAAATCCTTCATATAAGGATTTAGGGTCTTCTCTAAATAGCAACTTAATCCTTTTCACTAAAAGAGCAGGTATGGAGAGAACATTTAATCTTGAGCTCAAGGCATGGAAGTAAAATTCAAAGTTTGGGATCAGATGAGAGAACAGAGATTTGGGGCAGATATGCTGAAAACCTTCAGTATTACCTCCATTCTTTTATTATCTTTAAACAGAGGATAATAATTCACCCATTTCTTGTCTGCATTATCATTTCATTATCCCAACTGAGAAGAAAGCTCATAAGAGTGAAGTCCAAGGTCTCCTGTTGCCTACTTATTCTGAGCTTTGATCTATGACTATTTGCATTAGGGTCACACCTTAGAGCCTCCATCTCATTATTCTAGAGGGTGTACAAACATCAAAAAGATAACCCTTAGCTTCAAAGAATTTATGATCTAATGAACTGTGATAAATTGCAGTAACCTCTTGGAAATGCACAGCACAATTTCAGTTAGTACCTCTGAGTGTTACTGATGAAAATCAATACAAAACATCGAACCCTATTCTTCCTTGTACACATCAAACAGCAAACACTAATACAAATAAAAAGCTATAAGCAGTAAAAAATGGAGTGTTCTTTGTTTTTGAAAATACAAAAACATATGAAAAGGTATAACTTTCCCATTCCCTTCTCTTCAAAATCCAAAACTTGAACCCCAAACCCATATGTAGTTTTAAAAATTAATTTGAACATTAAGAATGCACACAAGTTTTGTTGAGCGCTTTTCCATTTCAGTTTTAATAGTTGCAGGTCCTTGGTGCCTCATAAACTGCAAGACACAGCCTCTAAATTCTGGCTTAGGAAGACCTACACATTCCTGACTTGAACAGATTTTCCAGCAATAAACCTATTTTCGTAAGTAGACAAGATTTCCCTCCCATTTAATCTTTTATGTCTAAGTAATGTGATTTACTGAGTTACTTATCCCTGTCCTCTGGGTATTTGCCCACTCAGAAGCACCTGAGTGCTACAGCAATAGTACAAGGTAGGATTTAGAGACCTTTCTAGTCCATAGTTCAGGTTTTCTGTTCCTTCAAATGCAACCTTTGTTTCCAACAGATACCATTAAGATGTGATGGATATCCTTGTTTTCCCATTCTCCTTCTTTTCAGTAATACTACAGCAAAATATGAAAAAAAACCCCTAGAAAGCAACAGGAAATTACTAGATTTGATTTCCCTTAAGGATTCAGAATGAAGAAAATATTACTTATGTAAGTCTATAGTAGGAAAAAAAAGGTTTACACATTGCTTCCCTTTAGTGGCAAATAATAATTTCTATGATGCAAAACATTTTAACAAACCTTTACAAATTATTTCATGAAAATATTTCTTCTTTCCTATGCTCCAACCCAGAAATAATTAGTTCCTCTATTAATTTATACCTATAATTGTCAGGTTCAAAGTTCAAAATATTTTTTTAAAATAAGACAAGGTTGGTTTGACACTTTCTGAATCAGTAATCTGAAGGAGGGATTTCTGAGGGAAATATTCATTACAGTCCAGGATCCACAGCTGACTAGTGTACATTACTATTTTATTAAAGTTAATAAAGTCAGAGACTGCAGATGGTGGCTTGTCCGATGGTTTATTGAGGATGAATTCTCATGGAGATCAGTATGTTTGAAACTTTTTCTGAATGATGCACAGTCTGGCTGTTGGATAGATTCCCACATTCTTGTTTTTGTTTTTAAAATTATATGTCCTTGTAGAAGTTTCTGTTGAAAAACTGTGCCAACCTCTTATTTTCTATAAAACAGCTCTATTTCTAGTTTATGTTGGGAAAAGTCCGAATTTTTTTTGTTAATAGCAGATGTAAGAAGGCAGTCACTCCATCAACAGAAAGACTGAGCAAACAAATACCCAGCTTCGCCAAAAATAAATACCGGAGATGATAAAGAGTTAAATAATCTGCAGGTCTGATTCTAATTTAAAACGAAACAATCTACAAACAGCTGTGGGCCACCCCACCCACAAGTACAAATAATGCAAATGTTTGAACTCTACAGCCTATTGATTCCAGTGTCAAACAAGCAACTCACTTGACATTTGACAGTCCAGAGGCTGACAGGGCTTCTTGCAGAAACTCACATTCTCACAGCTGACAGCTCACAGGGAATATAACTGTGCCCAAAGGATCCCAGAGGGCATGCTAATGAGGCTAATTGGCAGCTTCAAGCAGACTTAAGGAGAGGCAAGGGAATAAGTATCAACAACAGAGGAGGAACAGAAAGGGATGTGGGGAGTTGAGTAAATCTTTTCTGACCCTAAAGTCTTTCGAGCACCCATCCTTTTTCTTTGCACACTCTTTTTTGTATAGTTAGTTCTGTTTGGACAAACCTTTTGAGTTTTTCCAGGTGTCTTGAATGAACATTCAGATCACTGTTAGGCAGTTGGTGCCTGCTCTTGCCTGAAATTGAGGAACTCACAAACCTGAGTATCCTTCACGGTAAAGTGAAGATTTGTACTTAAATACTAAGTTATTCTTTCTCTGAATAAGAAAATTACATTGTTAAAGCTGTTACAAAGGCTTCTAATGATTTTGAGACTTCTGTCTCAACAGTCTCATTGCTCTGCTCTTTTGACACAGATACAGGGGAAGGCCAGTGATGTGACTGTTCAAAATATATTTTTAAACTTTTAGTTAACAATTTAGAAATATGCTTTAGATGCTGTGTTTGATACTGAATCATAGAATGGTCTAGGCTGGAAATGGCCTCTAAGATCTTCAAGTGCAAGTGTTAACCCAGCACTGCCACGTTCTCTGCTAAACCACATCCCCAGGTGCCACATCCTCACATTTTTTGAACACTTTCAGGGATGGTGATTCCACTGCTTCCCTGGACAGCCTGTTCCAATTCCTGACCACCCTTTCAGTGAAAAAAGTTTTCCTAATATCCAACATAATCGTCCCCTTGTACATCTTGAGGCCATTTCCTCTTATCCACTCACTTATGTGGGAGAAGAAAACAACCCCCAACTGTTCCCAACCTCCTTTCAGGGAGTTGTAGAAAGCAGTAGGATCTTTCCTCACCCTCCTTTTCTGCAGGCTAAACAACTGGGGAGTAGCTGAGGCTCCCATCAGCTCCTCATAAGACTTTTGCTCTAAATGCCATATTATGAAGAATTTCTGTTGAGTATTGCTATTATTACTGCAGCAAAACTTTTACTTGCCTTTTCTAAATATCATACATGTACACAAATATATTCTACTTTCAGAAGTTGGATTAACTCATGGCTGTCCTACATTGCAAGAAAAGCTTTTATCTACCAAGAATCATAATTTACATAAAGAACAATCTAATAATCAAAATCTACATAAGGAATCATGGTTTATACCACAAAAATTACCTAAATAATATACCTGGCACAGGTCTTAGGTACCATGTGGTTCACCAGTGTATTCTGTTAATTGTACTATCCACACAAGTCTTCCACACCAGGTAAGTCAATGCCATGGGATCCTCTGCTGCAGATTTTCAAACTTAACCAAAACAATGTACATACTTAGGAAATCAAATCTTACAGTAAAAGGTTTCAAAGAGCCTTGAGCTAGAAAGAAGCTTCTCATACATGAGATTAGCCCATTGACTTAAGAGTTGGACTTGATGATCCTTGTGGGTCCCTTCCAACTCAGATTAGTCTGTGATAATGTGACTGTATCTGTGATACGTAAACTACATGCCCCATACTCCAAAGTCATACAAATTCCAGTAGTTTCACATTCCAGCAATCAACCAGTCTTGAAGTAAAACAAAGCAGAAGGCTTAAAATTACATCTAGGCCCGATTTCCCATCTTATATAAACAAGGTGAGAAACCTAGCAACAACCTGTGCTCCAGAAACTTCAGAATCCTAGTTCCTAATGCTAAGCACAGCCCTCTCCAGCCAAGAGAGCAGCTCTGCAGGAAGGAACAATAGACAGCAGCTTCCTATAAGGGCACACCAGTAGAACTACTCAGGCACTGCAGAGTGAGGTAGCCTTGCGAGTTGTATTGTTTCCCTTAAGCTGCATTCACACTTGAAAGCTTAAACTAAGCCTAACTTGAATGTGAAGGACAGCTAGACCAACTACTATGGTGGTAGCAGTCTCTTAGTAAGATACCAACATTCTTCTTAAAGCCACAGGCAACAGCAATCAGCTAGACTGTGTAATTCCTGAAAACATTCCTGCATTCCCAAACAGCTGACTGAGCACAGTGCTGGCACTGCTCAGGTACAAATGGGAGGCTGTACAACAAGGACCCGGGGATGGGCAACTAGGAGAAATACAGATATACTTTCCAGACATCCAGGAATGGATTTGGGAAAGTCAAATCTCAGCGGGGGTTGAAACTGCAGAGACGCATGACAGGGAAGGTGATGGCTGGGAAAGGTGGAGCTGTGCTTGTTCAGCCTGAAGGTGATGAGTCTGGTGCACATGTGTGCACGTTTGTGTGTAAGGCTGGGAATCACAAGCTCCAGAAAACAACAACTAAAAATAAGGGGGGAAAAAAGACATAATGGAAAAGAGTAAATCCTGGAACAGGCTGCCCAGAGGCTGTGAATCTTTGCCTCTGTACGTATTTAAAGCTTGATTGTGTGAGGCTCTGTCGTGTATAATCTTGTTTTGAAGTAATTTTGCAGATGAGAAATCAACTGGATCATCTCCAGAGATCACTTTCAACATAAATTAATGCTAAATTCTTACAATTCAATTCCAAAAGCAAATCCTAATACAAATGCAGCACAGCTAAAGGACAACTCTAATATTCAAAAAATCATAGGAAATTCCATGTTTCTAAAATTAAGAGTGTTTCAATGTCCAATAAGGAACTAAATCTCTTGTAGTTTTGCATTTTCAATCCATATTATAATTGTTAGATATTATGCCAGAGTGCTAAATAACTGATTCTAGAACTTTCTATCAAAAAAATTGTCTAAAGCTCTTAACTGTTTAAAAATATTTTTTCTTTGATAAGAGAAATGAAACAGATTACTTAAAGCCAGAGACTGAGAAAAATACTGTAATTAAGTACTCATGGTGCTAAAGAGAATGGTTGTGAAGGCAGTCTATGTGAGAAAAGAACTTCTTGTTACAAAGGAAACCTAAAACTTGCCTAGAACAGGGAATACTACAGGGCTGAGGTAGGTTACAGATCAGCTTCACTGCAGACTTGGGGCTCTGGCTCCATCCTGCTTCATTACAGTTTTAACATAATTCTTAATACATTACTGAGTGAGAGACTTAAAAATACTTCTCAGATCCTATGCTCCATACAGTGCCATTAATTGGAAGGATCTGTTTTTTATTCTTTCTGTGAAATTATCGCTTCCATCACTTACTTGCATTGCAAATGCTTCATACTGAAGTTATGTCACACATACTTGGAAATTTCAAGGAAAATGGAGCTTCTGACGAGACCAAAGGATCATGAGAAGAACTTGAGAGAAGATGAGAGCTCTGGAGAACAGACTAAAAGCCACTGTTTTGTCTTTCAGCTGCAGTTTATAAAGTATTTGACTCACATGATCACTATTTTTTATCTAACTTCCCCAGTTAAATTAACTCTTCTTAATATTTTTTTTTCCTAGAAACTACCAAAAATATTTCACTGAAGCCCATATGCTCTATTGGTTGCTTTGCCTGAGAGAAGAAATGAAAAGAAATATCATACATTATACTAAACTTCTTTGAATAATTAAACATAAATGGATTTTAAAGAACAAAAACTGGAATTGCTCATTAACTTCATTAATTTCTGGAAGCAAATCATATTCTAGTGAGTTATAATGATCTGCAGAGTCTGAAGTTGTGCCGCTGGATATTTTCTACCGACAGAGGGTTACGGACACCTGGGAAGAGACCATATATATGTCAAAACCACATTGTTGCTATTCTGCAAAATTTTATAAGCTTCTGAGCCTTTTCAGCCATAAAAGATGCCAGTATTCCAGTTGGAAACAATTCACATTTTCCACAGCAATAGCAAATGGACGTGAAAGATAAAACTCTAAGTGCAAGTGCCCACAGACGCCACAAGCCTGTGAATTCTTGCAAAACGATCCTGATGTGCTGTAATGTAGGGGAATTGTGGGCTACTCAACCATACCCAACATGCATTCATACCATCTTTGAATTTGTGTGCATTCATATGCAGATGAGATGTACACTTTGCAAATATTAGTCAAATTCCATTACTGTACAGTGATAACACTATTGAAAGAGAGGGATGACTTTGTGCTCCAAAAACTGGGCCAAGATTCAGGAGGTGCAGACTTAATTTTTGCCTCTTTAAAATCTGGCTATGCCACCTCAGGCAAGACAGACTGACAGCTTTTCAAAAGCACTCAGTACCCCACAGAGCTTTCTGAGGAACTAACAAAAGTTCAGATTTTTAGGAAGCTGAAATATTCACCAGTTTTCAGGAAGACAAATGGCAACTGAAACTACGTGATGCTGAACAGTTGAAATGCAGCTGCCCTGCTTCAGCTACTTATATGGGATGACATTTGTTGCTGTTGAAAGTTTAGACACAATTCTTCTGCTTCCCAGTCATTTATTTCATAGATTTGTGGATATAATGCTCCCCTCTTCCACTCTGCTCCCACTTTCAGCAACATGAACAGGAAGGTCTATTTCCCTGAAACAGAGAAGGCTGTTGACAGTACTTGTTAAAGACTCTAAATATTTTCTATTTCATCTACACGATTATTCATCTTTGGTATAATGAGCTCCAAGTTCAATGACTGTAATGCATCAGAAATAACTAAGAAGTTCAGATTTGCATTTCCTTGTAAAATTACAATTTTCTGCTTTCCTATCTCATTTGGGTATTTTCACAATACCCTGTTTTCTTGTGCTTAAACACTAAAGTAATTATGATCACATGCAAGACATTTTGATACTCTAGTGAAAGTTAATTGGTATTAAGTTATTAATTCTAAGTATAATAAATTAAATGTAGGAAAAATATTCTTGTAATGCCCTCTTCTATTTCATTATTTTCCAATTTTCAGCATTTTCATGTTCTGTTTGAAATATCTTGCTCTAACTTCATCATAGAACTTTAAGTATAATTTTTTATCATGTACATTGCATCTCTTGACTTGGAAAAGATTTATGTAATTTTCTCTGACATTTTTTCAACAATTATTTTTACTAACATAAAATCATGATCATTCTGTAATATGCTAACAAGGAAAGAGAATTGCTATAGCTGAGAACAGACTACCTTTAGACAGGAATTCTCTATCCCTTTCTTCTACTCCAGACGTTGCTAATGCTGTTGTTTCTACAGTTCCCACCATCTTATCACCATTTGCTTTATTTTTTTTTCTGCGCCTACTCACAAGATTATGCTCTTAACAAAGACAATGAGATGTGAAAGATGAAGGTTTCTTTTTTTGTCTTGAATACCACAAATGAACAGATATTGTTCAATGTATTAAAAAAAAAATCTCATAGCTTCAGCTTGCTCTTGAAACAGTCACCCCAGCAAGTAACCCACACTCTCCAAAAGTAATATAAAGCTAAGGTGTCTGGCAAATAACCATTTAACACAGTTAAATGGTAATACATCCTTTGGTCAAAAATTCAGTTTGAGAACACACAGAATGAAAACAGGTTCAAAATCTGGCAAAGAGCAGAAGGAGACTCAAATTTCCACTACAAACACTTGCTCCCATTGTGGCACTGCTGAGCAAAAGAAAACTGCAAACACAACAGCAGAGAACCTGAGTCCTGTCCTGTGAAATAATATTTTACAACACATATTGGGAAATGTAATTTTAAACATAAAAAAACCTTACTAAGATTATTTTAATTAATGTTTTTATATTAAGAAATACCAATAGTAGAAGAACCTTCTTCAGACCATACCACAATGAAATCCTACTGAATTACCCTCAAAGTTTCAGTGAGTCATAGCTGATTACTCCGTTTACTCTGAGTTATGTTGATTACTGCATAGTCCCTCCTTCTTTTAGCAAACTATTTCCTAAGCTGTTATTTAGGTAAGATGCATTTCCTGTCAACGGATGTCATTAGAGAAATTGAAGTACAATTATAGAATTATGTTGTAATTGAGATAAGAAAACATGACTAAGACTTCTGGTTTTACTGTGCAAAAATGCCATTATTATTCTACCACATTTCCCAAGTATTTGACATTTCAATATATCGAGCAGATAGGATCGTTATTCATTGCCTTTGCTATTGTTCAAAAGAAGCTTCTGCCATTAATTTTAATTTTCAACATACTGTAAGCATGCAGCCTGATGTAAAATTCCTTTGCGCTCAAAATTTCCATCCATTTAGCACCCATTAAGAGGAAAGCATCAAGTAGAAGAGAAACACTGGTTTGCTTACTAGAAAACCATCATATTCAGAACAAAGATCAATTAGCCATTAAAAATAGGAGGCCTGCAAAACAAACATTTACTAATTTTTTCGCCATTATTTCATTTGGCAAATTCCTGTGTCTGCAGTTTTCAAATTAAAAACAAGATAGAATGTGCTGTGTTCTAAAGGTATGAGGAGAAAATAATTTCATAATTTCTTACCTTTGCATTATAGGGAATGTAATGCTTTGATAAGGCTTCAGGAGTGTGCATCCATGTTTTGTCTACAGAAAAGCAAAATAAAAGAAGCACTGAATAGGTTATTTAATTGTTAAATTTACTGTTATAGTATCCACCTGGAAAATATCAACAACCCTTCTTTTACTCAGAAAAGTATGTCTGAAGTACTTATTAGGCTGGAGGGAAATAACTCACATCTCCTCAAACATTAGATGAAAGAACCTGGTTACTTCTCTTGGGCACATTTTCCATTTTAACTCACTTGATTTTCCATAAGAATTCCAGCTCCTCCCCCCAAAGGCATTTATTGGCCTAAGGTTGTTTGCTGTTTCTGCCTCAGATCAGTATTTTCTGCATCCTGCTGTTGTTAAAGCACTGACTCCATGGTGTGCTTCTAATGATGGGGGTTTTGTGATGAATTATGTGCTTTTTCTGATGAATTATCAAGACAAAGGAAAAATTATCAAAGCTGTAACTGACAGAAAAATGCCCTAGTCCTTATATATGAAAAAGGAATCACATCAGATTGACTGATTCACAAGTTCAGGTCTTCTTTAATCTTCCTTACATACCCTAAAAAAAAATTGCATATTTTCCTTTAATTTTCAAAAATCACTGCTATTCTCTTACTTTCCTGCTGCATGTTTCACATGGTGACATGATTCCATAATTATTTATCAAATACTCTTCTTCCCTCCTCATTTTAATGCCCTTTTTGAATGTTCTACACAATTTAAGGTGGAATTCCAAATGATATAAAATGCTTCTTTGTTTAATTTTTTTTAAGTTCTCTCATTTAAGAGTGTTTAAGAAAAAAACAAAATATGCTCCAAAATACTAAGATGTGTTACCACCCACAAGAGATTCTGTAACACCAAGTAGTTTTTTTATAAAGCACATATTGAATATTTAGCAGTATTTTCTAGCTTGAGTCTGTCCTGATTTAAATTAGCATGGATTAAAGTCACAAATCTGGAACTTTATTGAATTAAGTAACAGAGTAATACCTTCAAGCAAAATTCCACTCTTGGATATTCACAGACAATCCCCTTTGCCTTTATTGAGAGCTGCAGTTAGAGCAATTACTAATTACTTTGTTAGTTACACATAAGAACAATAAATCCTGTTCCCTTCAAACTGTTGAAGAAGAAAAGCTGTGG
>JAWWLZ010000177.1:32104702-32118153 GCA_035041345.1 Poliocrania exsul
TACTAATTACTTTGTTAGTTACACATAAGAACAATAAATCCTGTTCCCTTCAAACTGTTGAAGAAGAAAAGCTGTGGCACTCACTAACACAAAAGCAATAACTAAATATTTTAGAATATAGAGAAGCAAATAAACTGTTAAAACAAGATATTCACCACAGTCACCACTGGAACAGGATCAGAGATGCAAAGGTGGGGGACAAAGTCTTTTCTTGAAGCAAATTTCATTCTAGATGACAGTAATGTTCATCTCCATTACTGAAGAGTGATATAATCACTTTTAATTAAGGAAGAATGATTTGTCCATTCAGCAGCACCCAGGAGTACGATTATGCACTGAAGTGGCTCTTCCTTTCATTTGTGGCTTGTGTTTGGAAAACGAGAACCCAGAACTCATATCCTGGAGCATTTTAAGACCTCAAACCTGATGTCTATTTTAACACAATATCAAAAGCTGATGTTATCCACAAGTAAAAAACAACCATCTGTGTGAATTTTTGAATTAGGAATGTGAGAAGAAAGCCTGTCAACCCAAGAGATAAGATGAAGTCCAGACAAGCAAACTGGTGACCTGCACAGTACCCCTTTCAGCTCCATAATGCACATTCGTATCACTAATGTCAATGTTTATGTACCCATTTCCCACACATCAACTGTTTATTAGCTTCAGTAAGGATACTGTCATATTTATAAATTCATAAAGGAAAATCAAGTAAAAATAGAACACTGAAACTCTTTGGAAAATAACAACAGCCCTCCATTCATTTCATGCTTAGTACTAGAACAAACAAGGAAATGGGGTGTAGCTTCTAAAGCAATTTTACAGGCAGACAATTGACTAGACAGGTACCAGTGACACTAATTATTCCTTGCAAATATTTCCTTCTCCCTTCTTCCCATCCCCAAGCAGGGCAAGTTCAAATCTGAAAAAAATTATTAGTTTGGGAGTCGAGTGTGAAATACTGCTCTTAAATAAGCATCTGGTAATCTTTCCAATGTTATTATTAGCTACAAAGCTTTACTTTAAATGTTTCTGTGAAATCATCAAGTTGCCACCAACCTCCAAGTGAAATGTTAGAGGGATTCCATCAAGGAATAGCACTGCTAGGCAAGTATTGCCATAGCTGTTGGCATCCCTAGTTACGAGGAAGCTTAGGAAATACGGATGGGTACTCTCAGCTCAAAAGGAAATTAGTAACTCAGCAGGATACTAAAAAGATGCCTGGAGTCTACAAGTCTTATGCTGTTGATTAAAATAGTGAGTCAGCAACCAGCATTTCCAACATCCAGATTTCAATCTGCAGACACAGAGACATAAATAATAAAGTTTTCTACTGACAATAGAAGCCCATTTCCTAGGGGCAAGAAATAATTACAGAGTGCTGGCACTTCTGAAAGAACTCTTAAAATTAAAAGAAATCAATACAAGGCAAAATCCATGTAGATAGCAAAGATGTGCAAAAAATCACACAGGCCATTATAGGGAAGTTCTTTACCAGCATTACCTTCGCAACTGCAAGCTCTGATTTTGGACTTATGCCACCCTCAGCAGCAGTTTGAAACACTGCTTAGAATTAGTTTGATTTCACAGCAGTTGAGAAAGACCAAATTTTACACCTAATAAACCAGAAAAACATGAAAAAAGAAAACCTATAAAACAGATATTTATTTGAATATCTGATGTATTTGTGGCTTGTGGTTTGCATGAGCTCTTACTTTTTAATTTTTAAAGCGTTTTCACAGCTTAACATTTAATTATTCATTCTGAAGTAACAAAATATGCAAACTGAAAATGAAAATCACAGTTCATATTATTGTTTTATTAGTTCCACAGCAGCAAGAGTTCTAGACACTTAACACTAAATAAAACAGTAAGTCCTAAAGAAAGGACCAAAAATCCTAGATAAAACCAAACCTGACAACCACATGCATCTGATGTTAGCAGCAGTAGAAAGTGAAAAGAGACTCAAGCTATCATACTGGGTGAAAACTAGTTATTTTAGATTTTGTCTGAAGTGCTTAATCTAGATTGCCTTAGCATTTACATTAAAGTTTTAACAAGTGCCCACTTATTTTTTGAGAACTGTAAGTTTAAGCCACCCAGAATCCATTAAAACATAAGCAGAGTTTAGCCTGAATGAGACATGAGAAGTTCTAAGAAGTTAGTCTGTGTGATGGTTTTCCTGAACCTACTGGCACTGTGTGGAACAGTAGATGTGAAAAAGGTCACCATTTAGATTTCAAGGGCACAGGGTGGGACTTGGGTGAGAGCTTCTCAGGTTCTGCCCCTGCCAGCATTCACTAATCTGCTAAGGGCAGTGGGCAAACTCCATAAAATTAACTCTGCAAAACCCAGGGTGTGAGAGACTGAATTGCACATGTGAAGGCAGGAGGTGGGACACTTCCATGGTCAGAGGATCAATGCTGCTCAGAATTGAGACTCCTTTCTAACCCACCTTTAATCATGCCAGCCCCCTTCCTTAGGGAAGATTCCTTTACAATCTGCATTTTCCATCAAGTGCTTGACCATCCCACAACCAGGGAGCCCTGGGTGGGAGCCATTCCAAAGGCATCGGCAGCGTTGGGGAAACCGGGAAGGGGAACGTGCTGACAAATAACACACTGAACTCAATAGACTCGGGGACTTCATAAAGTATCCAGAATGACTGTGCTGCACTTCGAGGAGGACGACATTAGGTTAGATAACAGCACAGCTGACCATTTATCTACCAAAAGGGAAAGCAGTAAGAGTGCCAAGAAATTGTTCTCCCTTTGAGATTAATTTCTCTGCATATTACTGCCCAAAGAGATTATAGAGTGCAATGTTCACCCTGTAGCTTTAGTTAGCTGCCTCCCTAAAGCCCACTCTCATTATTAATTAATTAACAGTAATTAATGAATGTGTCTAAAGTATTTATCAACGCATATGTGACCTAGTGGCCATTCACCTAATATGATGAACAAAGAAAGACACCGATGTTAACAATTTTTTTTTAGTGCCACGAATACAATAATTTCTAGCAGGTAAAAACCAGAGCCTTCAGTCTTTATCAAATCAAAATCTCTCTGACACCAGTGAATGTTTTCTTGCTAACATCATGAAAGTGTCTTTTCTTCCTGTTTTACAAACTCGCTATGGAAAGAGATCTTATGTGACAATCAGCCTGAAAACAGTACCCTGAAGAAGACATCATCCAACAAGATCAGTGTTACATTTAGGCATTATTGCCCCAGGGAACAAACAGCTTTTTTTCTTCTGTGAGTGTATATATGTATCTGTATCTTTCATTTTTCCTAGAGTATCTATTTTTCTATAAAGTAAACCTTCACAATGGGACATACAAGAACTATCACACTGCTAAATCATTTTCTTTATCCTGCACTGCAGCAGAAACAGGAGGTTCTCATAAGCCTCACTTATGTTTAGTCAGACAAACAGGTAGAATCTGTCTTCTTGACTACAGTCAACAGATGAACTTATAGGCTGAACCATGAGACTTATTGCTTAGTACCAGAGTTTTCATCAGAATGTAATACCTAAATACTATTAACAAATAAATCTATCCATATTACTGCATATTCAGCTGTAGCATTTGTTCCAGCCACCTTCTAGAGGAATGACTGAGTAAAATCTGAGTGTCTAATAGCAGCAATTTATTAAAGTTATTACCACGTTACTGTGATTAAGCAATTGAAATTATGAGTCAGATTCTTCCCTAGGCATGTATAGAGAAAAATATACATCAATATATATAGTCCAAAAATAGTTACTTTTGTTATTTCTTTTTCTTTTCTATTTCCCCTCCAGAGATAATATGTTCTTTGGAGGTGTATTTATTCTTTGCCAAGACATGAGATGTATCTCCCTAGAACAGAGTGATCTTTGCAGAATGCTTTGCCTTTCTGTGTCCTTCTCTCATAATATTTAGGACCTGATGAATGGTTTTAAACAGCTGATTGCTATAATTGCAAAATGGTACCATAGAATGCTGGGTTGGCATAGTTACAGAATGAAAACAAGCCTAGCATTTGCATTTCCTCCAACAGTAACATTCACTGCATAACCTACATATTTTATGCTGCATATTTTTAAGATATGGATGCTAATATGTAGGTTTTAACAAGAAAGGAAAATACGATAAAAATAGTATGTTAGTGCAGTGACTACTGAATCTTTGCATTCACACTTCTCATTTATTGATGCTAAGAACTTTTAACAAGTTCAGCTTCCTAAAGCAAAGGGAAAAAC
This sequence comes from Poliocrania exsul, assembly GCA_035041345.1. Taxonomy (NCBI): domain Eukaryota; kingdom Metazoa; phylum Chordata; class Aves; order Passeriformes; family Thamnophilidae; genus Poliocrania; species Poliocrania exsul. The sequence continues at coordinate 32,108,951 of JAWWLZ010000177.1, forward strand.
AACAAAAATAGATCTGAGCTGTTTAGCTCCTACCCCTTAGTCCTCTTGCCACAAGGAGATCTACCTTGTGTCTTTGATAAAAGCTTCTAGTTGAAGTTGAAAAAGAGATTCCTGGCATAACTTAATTAACTTTAAGTGATTGTATTTTCACAAGTTTTTACAAACTATGTAAAGATAAAACCTCCAACTCCATCTTTTACTTTTTTAGTCAAGAGTTCAGTGAATTATTCCAATATTACTATAAATAAATTTGGAAGAGTATCAATTAAACTTGCAAAAAATGTTGAAAAGGTAAGTTTTGGAAGAATTTCTTACTGTTAAAGTAAGAACCTTACACAGGTACAGCAAAACAAAGTAAAAAAAGCATAAGTGGGAATCTTATTGCACAAGTTTTATTGCTATAAAACAAAGTAGCCATTGTGATTCCTATCAAGGTATGGTTGGTACACATCCAAATTTCTTTCACACAGGATGAAATAACTTATCTTTAACTAGACATTCATCCAGCTATCTCACAGTGTACCTCTGCAACTCAAGCATTTAGGCTGAGGTTTGTGGGTTATTTGCAACAGTACATATAAAGTTTCCATCATACACCAGCTTACATCAAGAATTTATTAGCTTGTAGAGCTCAGAAGGTGTGCTTGGCAAACCACTGTGTGAATCATTTAGAATTCTGTAAATTAGCCTGTGTAAATTTTAATAGAGTAGAAACCATGAAGTTTAAGACTCCTTCAGTGCTGTTCCACTTCTACAACCAATATTTACTGCCTTAAATTTAAGCAGCACATGTGTTCTGCAAAGAAGCTCCTCAGGTTTTGCAGAAGTAAAAAGTAGTTATTGTGGTAAATATAATTGTTAACCTGCCTAGAATATTCTTTAAAGCAGGCAATAGATAAGATTAGTTCTGTAACACATTTTTGAAGATAATGCAGATAAAGTAGGCAACAGGAAATTATTATTCTTTCCATGGTAACAGAAAGGAGAGAAAAATCAAAATCAAGCTTAGCTGCACAAACCCAACAAGAATACTTTAGAGAAAGTTTCCAAAGCATATTCCTCATTTGTATGCTTGCTCTGAAGACTGTAATCATTTATTTCCTAAGCAATTAGAGCTGTCTTTCCTGCTTTCAGGATGTAAATATACCACCATAAATATATGTACAGTTGCATACAAATGTTTGCAAACACATGCTGCAGGACTAACTACTTCCTTTTCCAAATGAACAGAAGACCATTTGGCCCTTGAGAAATTCAGGTGGTAACCCTGCCCCTCTCATTGCTGGCATACTTGAAAGGGTACCCCATAGCCTAAGGAGAACAGTATAATAGTATAGATGATACTTACAGAAACATATTCAGAAATCAATACAAAAAAGGACTTAGTCAGTGAATATTGCTTTTCCAGTGGCCCCCATATTTAGGAACCCAAGGAGCAGTAGTTGGAAGACACAAGACCTCTTTATGGAGATATTACAAAAGTATTAAGATAACTGATTTTGTGTCAAGTGAGAAAAAAAGCACCTTCTTTTCCTCTTAGACTTTGCTCTTGAAAAAATTCTTATTCAAAAAAATCCTACAAACATCGAGCACCAGCTTTTTTGAGGTGGGGGGAGAGGTGGAACTTTATATCTGGTTTTGGTTTTGTTTTGTTTTGGAGGTTTTTCCCTGGCAGGTAATAAGTGCTTTTATGAAAGGACAAAGTGACAATAATATACAAAGACTGCGATATGGAAGACTGTGACTACTTGTATGCCTTTAGAAATATGTGAGCATGTATTCTTTAGGGTTGTCATTATTCATCATGTGGAAGTCCAGCACACATTAGCCTATTTGTTTAAATCACTGATGTGAAATATACTTTCTGACAGGATGAAAGAATTTACCTTAGGACTACACTTATCCCCATCACTCTTTTGGGCCTTCCTCTGTTGTCTGCTCATTCAGAATAAAAATGTAAAATAAAACACTTGGCATCTGTGGAATACAACATATGTATGTAATAAAAATAAAGATCATATTATAGCCAGTCCATTCACATAAAAGCAGATCCTATAACCTTTGATTGCAGTGTTTTTTCTGTGTTAGTCCCTGCCCATTAAACGCATCTGTCTACACTTTCATAAATGAGACTCATAAAAAGCCATTGCACAGAAATGTTACTGCTCAAACTTATGATTTAAAACAGGCCATTACTTCAATACATTCTATTTAGTATTATAAAAACCATCTACATCTCATGGGCTGGTAATTGGCACTAGTTACCAACCTTACAAACTGCTATCATATGGGAAAAAAGCTCCAGAAAATTTAGTCCTGCATAAATTGAGCTTCATGCCATAAGTAAACTAAGGCTGACATTCATTATGGGACAAAGGAGGACCATTGGGGTGTGATAAATAAAAAACTAAATTCAACTGTTACATCCTCCACAACCTCACTGACTTTGCACATTGTAATCCATGTTAGATTTAGCTCAAAGTAGACATATATACCTACATTTTGGCACTATATTGAGTCACTCAAAAAGTATCAATCTTTTGTTCACAAAAGGTTTGGATTCCAGCCATACCATATTTAGATATGGCTCTGTCTTGAAGGAACAGTAGTTCTCTTTCACATTTCTGATGAGGCCAAAGCCAAGAAATACTAGTTAATTTTTGTTTACTTGTATGCACCAGTTCTTAAACTAATGGCTTTGAATGAAAGGATGCAGAATCAGTAAAATGTCACAAATGCACCTGTGAGAGGCACCTCCATTCACTAAAAAATTTGAGCAAAACAAAAGTCCCATAGTTAATGTTTTCTGTTCTGTTTATGCAAATAAATCACATCACACAATCACATAGAAATTCAGCCTTTTTGTTTAAAATTTACATTTTCTTACATTTTTCATTATCACTATGAGGATGAAAGATGAACACGTCCATTTTATTCAATTTGAGATTTAAGCATATCAATTAAGCCTTCAACTAAGATGACTATCAGAAAAAAAGACTTAAAAGGAAATACAAAATCACTCCAGGTTAGTTCTGGTTCGTGCCAACTCTCAGGCAGTTAGACAGGCAATGGCTGTACCACCTGATTTTAAGGCCAGAGCACTCAGCACCTTATCAGTTGAAGCGGCTACTTCAAACCCAAACCATGACCCCCAAAACCAAACTTACACTGAGTACTGATCCAGATAAGACACCCGTAGTAAAAAATTGTGCTGCAAAATACAGTGCTGGTAATACTGGAAGTGCTCTGAAGAGCATTGCTCTGATTTATGACAAACTTCCTGCTCCCAAAGGTCTCCCAAAACCCCACTCATTTCACATATCTTATCCATGGGAATCTTATGTGTGAAGAATGAGGATTAATTTTAAAAAGAGCTCCGTTCCTCTCTTGGCAACTCACATTTCATTGCAATTCTTTTTGGAAAGCACTGGTGGGTATCCAGACTCCGATAGCAAAAAATAATAAAAAATAAAGAAAGAAACCTGGATTTTAGTGCTTCTCTTCTTGCTTTGGTTACCAATATTTGTCAATTATATAATTTACTGAACATTTATATGAAAAGTTTTGTTGCTTGATTCAGGGGATGGCACAAGAACTCAGCACATCAGCAAGTACAGCACAGTCCAAGTCATTTTAGTCACCAGTTTGCCCAGTTCAAAAAGATAAGGAGCTGTGGCACAAGGAACTATCTTCTCTACATGCACAGTATTAAAAGCCTCGTATAGACTGAACATTACAATTAACATTAAGGAATATTTACTCTATAATTCTGCACAATTCAGATAATCTGTGTCTATTATGAAAGCACCACCTACATCTACTTAAATTCCCCTCACAATCCCATACATTTGAAACTCTTGTTTTTGTTGCTCCAAGGTAACAGAGAGGTGTGGACTTGTAATTTGCAAAAACCCTCCAGCACAGGAACCCAGAGACTAGTTTAGATTTAGAAAGAACTGCTTGAGCAGTCACAGCATTCACATAGGTAAATCCCCAAACTATCCATGCTCTTGTGGACGGACAGAAGAAACTCACAAATAAACCAATCAAGCTCAGGTACAGAAATTGTTATATCTCTGAGATCTAGGAGAAAAATGTAATACAATAAAGGAAGTTCAGCACTTGAACCTGTTTGAACCTGTTCTTAAATGCAGTTATTAGACATGAATGCTGATAGAGCTAAGCTCTTCTGAACTTCAATTTGCATGAAAAATATGTGATTTTCACTTATTCTTGACAATTGCTTAACTGAAACCTGTTGTTTTCCTTAGGATATGAAAATGGAAATGTCATGTGCATTACTATGAGTAAAGTAAATGGATGACAGTATTCAATTCTTCTGGCTGTTCAGGTTCTGAATCATTATCAAGAATCCACAATAATTGTGTTTCATTGTGCTTGACAGCTTTTATATGATACTTTTTTCTTATTGAGGGTAAAAAAGAACACACACTGAGTTAATTGAGCAACAAAGCAAATGCCCTTAAATACAATGAAATTCCAAAAATTTAGGTAAGGTCAGTAAGAATTTTCTCATGAAGAAATTAAAACAAAAGAATGAATCCAGACTCTTCAAATGATCCCCGAAAACTAGGGATACAACTTCACAATTTGATCACAAAGCCATGATGCAGACACTGCAAAGAGCACTAAGAAACAGTGAAAAAGCATTTTAGTGCTCTGAGTGCAAGTCAAAATACCAAGGAACTGTCCCATAAAACACAACTGGTCTGTTTCTGAAACATGGAAGGCTGAGTTTCAAACATGATCAGAAGTAATTAGAAAAAAATAAAGGGGAAAAATTTATACAATCTACTAGACAACACAATCTACAAACGCCAAGCTTCTCTCCCAGATAAAGCAATCCACAATTCAAAAATATTGGAAATAGTCTCTGAAATGATGTGGAAGAAGCTTGGCAGCTGGTAGGTACAGCTCACTTGGCAGAGGTGTTACAAACACCAACATAAGGAAATACATCAGAAAATAGCAAAGGGGTTTAAGCTTACTTTCTTGTGGTACTGGGATATTAAATGATCTTTCATCCTATTTTACAACCTTTGTGAATAAGTGTATTTTCTTTTTCCAACATCTGCTTACATTCTGGACGAATCTTACCTTGATTTATCTGGCTTTAGCAAGTACATGTACTAGACATGCAGGAATGCAGTGATGCTGTCATTTCATGTTGTTCTAAGGTATGGTAGATTCCTTCTATTTCCAGCTTTGACATTGATACCAAAGCAAAAATTCTTGTTACATAAATAAAATATTTACACTTAGTCCAGCTGAGGTTACACCTAGTTATTAACTCAGGGGTTTCAGCTCAATGTGTATCACATTTAGCAATCTTTAGAAGAAAATATACAAAAAAATAATGAATACTGAATATTTTCTACTTTACAAACGAGAAAAATAGCAATAAAGCTGTCAGTAAAATAAGCTGCACCTCTAATGCTCCATCTAATGACTTATGTTTAATGATAAACAGACCATGAAAAGAGAATAAGCAAGCCAGAGCAGCAACATATATAACTCTGAATATTTACTGGTTTGATATTCTTTTCGAAAGCATGTAATTTCAGATTGCCACAAATCCAGAATAGCTTCTTAAAGCTAAGAAATATCCTGCTGCATGAGATATTTCAAGTATATGAAACACAGTTTTCTAAAACAGCTTTTCCAAGAATAAGACTCCAATGAATATATATAATACGGAAGTCACTAACTCCTTGGAAGTTCTAAAACCCTCCAGCACATCCTTTGGTGTATGCAGGCTAAAAACTGAAATTCAGCATAAGGCTTAGAATGCAGAAAGCCCCATAACTATTTATCAATCAAGAATTCTTTGCTCTGTACATCTTATGGAAGGTTGCTCATTTCTACCTAGTTAATTAATTGCAATTATTAAGTGCTTCCTTGTATAATTCTTAATATTCTAAAGAATTTTTACAGGATGTTTATGTCTCCATGGAATACGAGCTCAATTACTTACCTTTCTTCCTGCTAAAAGCACGATTCATGTTGAAAAATCTACCCGGTCAATGATGCTTCTGGGTTTGTTTTTTCCTCCCAACTCTGACCTGCAGAACAATACACATAAGAAAACAGGAAATTCCATTACTATATTTCAACTTCTCATTATCTTTATATTAAAGGCAATGTAAATGACCTTAAGAATTCTGAAATAATTCTGAGAAATAAAAGGGAGATATGCTTTGCTGAGGAAGAAATTTTAGAATTGAGAAGATCTGTGTTCAAAGTGCCCTGTGGTACTTCACAGGGAAAGACATTTTAAGTTTGGTGAAGCTCTTCTCACTGAGATTTCAGAGGCACAGAGCACGTGGTACTATACATATACATGAAGACAAATACCACACACAAATAGGTTGGAAAGAAAGCTTTAAAATGACTACAAGAATCCATAAAAACACTCAGTTCACATTTGCACTCCCTGTTTTGTGTCATTTAGGCTGTCAGATTATTCCAAGCCTGGGCTTTCATCTTCATATGGGCTTGACATTTGGGAAAAAAAAAGTCACAATATCTTCCAGGGATTTAATACTAAAAAAATTGTCTTCTATCAGTGCTACTACCTCCGTTTACATCAAACTGTACGGTATTTTCTTCACTTAAAAACACTGATACACCCTTAAATTCTTATCTTAATTTTTGATTCACAATATTATTTTAAAATTTTCTTCATCAATATTGCACAGCCAAAAGTAATAAAACCCAGTACATCCCAACCTGTTCAAAACCATCCCATCCCTCAATAGCGATTTTTGTCTTACAACTACTTGTAAAGATACTCCCAGTACTGCTTTCCATCCTGTTCTGATCTTCCAGGCAAAAGCTGTACTAGTGCCCTTTCTCCTTTGACTGCTTTCCAAGCAGTCCAGTCAAAGGAAAGAAAAAAAGGTAGAGGGGAGGATAAAAAAGAGAAAATCAAAGCACTTGCTATCAGATTATCTTTGAAAACAGCTTTGAATAAACAATACAAGTCAGTATTTCAAATGTCGACATCAAGATGACTGATAAATTTATTTAAGATACTTTATGCAGCTCATGAACACTTCTTGTGGTTCCTGTCCCTCTTTTTCAAGTAATTCAGTTCAATCTCAATTAAAACAATTATATCCCAATTTCCATGTAAATATTTGATATTTTTTAGATTGGTACACATGGACAGTTACAGCTAGAAAAATAACCCAAACCATTTTATTTTCAAATAATCACTGATGCAGCAGGATTTCTTTTCCATACATCTTGCATGAATGAAGGAATAATCCTTGTTTACTTCAACTGATGTAGTACCCTGGAAGAGCAACCAACCATTTGCTCTTTAAAGAACAGGTACCAGATCATTTTTGGTTTACAGATTTTACTGAGGATACAATACAATAAGTATAGGCAGCAGTTTTATTTCTATCTTATTATTTCCATGCAAAGTCCAGACACAAAGCACTTGGTGCAGCACATCACAGTGCAGCTAAAGCCTGCAGAAGCCTTACACACACCCACAGCCATTTCTGCTGCCTGCCCTCACTACTGACAGCAACACAGGGAAAGCTGTGCACACACAGTCAGTGAAACCAGAAAACACCCATAAGGGCTCTAAAGTCCTAGGGGTGGTTTTAGTGGGATCCCAGGAACAAGCATTGGCATTACTGGGGTATTTTCAACAAGTATTAGTTTCACCAAAAGCTGCCAATGCACAAGTAGCTCTCCTCCCAGGGATGGACCACAGTAGGGCTTTCACCAGTGGAAGTGAGGACAATCAACTCAATTTAAATGAAGTAACAAGCACTGAAGAAAATTAGAACTGCAGCTTTCCAAGCAAGTGCAAGTGTGTTTAACTTAGAGGTTTACTTTCAAAGAGAACACAGCCAGCCTAGTGGATATGCTTAGGATATATAAGCAATAGCAGAAGTTTTTTCAGGTTGTTCACCTTCTTCATGAACTACTACACTCAGTTTGAGAAAACGAGTTTGCTTTACTCTCTTAGATACCTCTGACCATTGTCTTGCGCTAGACTGAACACTTTAGCTCCCTCCATGATGGGATAATAACATGCCCTTTTTCAGAATGCTTTTTTTCCCCGTGTATTCCTGTCCAAGAGACTACTGAAGAACATATTTGAGATGGCTTACTGCATAGAGAATCTTCTAAATAGAAGCTACACACACACATCCCGAGGCAGCTGGCTGGCCACATTTCTAGAGATCACCATTCCAGTATTTTGTTTAAAACAGTGTAACTAAGCATGTTTCTTTCTTGTGAGCAAGGATATATTACCATTTAAATAATCTACACTAATAAAAGCCAACATTTATTGACTGCTTAGCTAAAAATGGATAGTATTTGCCAAAAGTGTGTTCACAATTTCAATTCCAACAAAACATCAACAGAACAAATTACAGATGTGGCTTGGGCAACAAATAGTATCAAAACACTTAATCAGAGTACTTTCACTTCACACAGAAAATGTTATTAAACAGGGAAACAGAATAAGCTACATATATTTAAAATTCACTCAAACACTAATGCAAACAACTTCATCAACCTCTTAGATGCTGACAAAGCACATGGTTAAATATCCCATAAAATTTTGCCATTTAAAGAAGACCAACCCAAACCCCTCAAGGTTAATTTCAATCTCCTCAGCTGAGTTTGGGTTAAGAGGGTGCTATCAGAGTGCCATAAGCAGCACTTTCAAGTTTTCAATTAGAAAAGCAGAGTTATAATTAGACATCTGCAGTATCTTTGCTCACACTATTCAAACAGATAAAGAATAAAACTCGTAGGAGCAAGTGATCTGTTCTCTGATCATGGATGCTAGACAGGTTTTGTGGCAGAAAATGATTGTGTTTCTGACAATGCCTGACACACAAAACTGCTGAAAGAAATTGAGTTGCAAACAAGTGTGTTAAGAGCTTGTAAAGAAGTCAAAAGAAAGGTGAATCAGAAAGTCCTGTTCTAGTACAAGGAGCCCTGCGCCCAAGGGGGAAGTCCTTCCTGTAAACCACTTGCTTTGGAAGGGAAAAGCAGTTGCAACAATCAGAGGCATTAGGGAATAGGAATGTGGACGAAGCCATTCCATTACTCATCACTCAGGAAGACACACCTAGGTAAAGAATGCTTCTCCACCTTACTCCAAAGAGTTTTCTTCAGCTTTGTCCAGAAACCAAACCCTCCTAGGA
>JAWWLZ010000177.1:32125432-32195875 GCA_035041345.1 Poliocrania exsul
CAGCCCCGGTTAGTACCGGGTGCTGTGACAGTCCTGAGGACTTCACTGTCACTGTCCAAGCTCGCTCGGCCATGGCAGATGGACCTGAGGACTTAAACAGTGGGGCCAGTTCTGCGCATGCTGAGCCTCACCTAAAAAAATCCATTGCACAGGCTGGAAGGGCACACCCACGTGGGGAGAGCCCTGCCCAAATCTTCGTTCGCGAAGTCTGGCCATACATACATACATACTCCAAACTATGGCTACTCCCTTCCCTTCCTCCCTCAACAACATATATTGATTATTTTATGAATCACATGTTGATTTCATGCATCACACGTTCAGATTCCTGAAGTTACTTCCAGGACAATCACGTGCCAATAATACTGGTAGTTACCAATTAAAATTAAATTCCTCTGTTTCAGATTCTTATACAAACACAACTTCATGGACACTCCTTCAAGACTGCTTTTCCAGAAGTCTTTATTGTTGCTATACAATCAAAGAATGAACCATTCAAGAGAGCAAGTTGCACATCTCTACTGGTATTTATGTATTTCACAGAAGTTAATTTCAAAAGAAATAACTAGGAGTACTGAAAAAGAACAAGCTTGTGTGAAATTACTACAGTCTTGCTTCTGCTGCAGTTGTAATTTTTTTCTTTTTTTCTTTTTTTTTTGGTAAAAAATGAGCATAAAGGTAATAATTGAAAAATACAGCAACATATGAGAATTTGTGTAAGAGGGAATAGTCATTGTAGCCCAGTGCTATAAATATCCTGCTCAAACACATCACATATTTAGCTACAGTTTTCTGCACTTTTCCAAAACTCATTCTGTTTTAATAGAAAATTTATGCAAGAAAACTCAAGCAAAGCTCATCCTTTGGAAATTGCTTTAATACACATGAACATTCATAGATGTGCACTCTCAACTGTCTCACTGATGGCAGGCAGGCAAAAAGGATTTTTACTGAATTCTGAAATCTTTAACTGCTTTTAAAAACAAAAAAAATATTAATCAGCTGAAGAACCGCAGCATCTGGGTCGCTTGAGAAAAATTATGCTTTTCAAAGAAAGAAATCAGTATCTCAACAATACCAACATAAACTTCAACACGTACTTCTATATATGAAGAAAAAATATGAAGAAAAACAAGTTCTGTTATGGCTGGGGGGGGAAGAGATGAAAATCAAAATGAAAAGTTACTAATTACCTTGCAAACTAGAAGAATAAAGCATTATTTAAGCTAGGAGAGAAAATTACAGATGAAATTACTTACATACCTTCATAAACCAGAGAGGAACTAAAGAGGAAGCAATGTTGGAAGCTGCAGTAATGGAGACATTAGATATTACTGTATTTGTGACCAGAAATTCCCAATCTCTTTGCCAAACCTCTGCTCCTTTCCCTTTTCTTTGTTTATGACATGCTTTGCCTTCCTTCACAGAAGTAAGTATTCTGTCTTTTAAAAGGTCCTAGCTGACCATCCAAGGTTAAATTAATCCTTTTTATATTGAGGGCAGCTCATATTCCTTGGCGATGCTCTGTGAACATAGAATAGTTCACTTCAATAAGATCTTTGACAAATGATACTCTTTATTTTTCATTTAAGAAGTTTATAATCAAGAGGTTCTCCTCCAAATACCTGGAATAAAAGGAGGAGCAATTCACCACTATACCTTTAAATCTGCTCAACTAATTGATTTAGGAAACAATTCTACATTTACTATACCACTCTATTCACCTATTTGTTGCTATTATGAAATTTTGGACTAATTGTGGGTTTATTGCTATTTCATGACACTAAGAGGACATCTAGTCTGCCACTGTATTATTTAAAACATTAAAATATTAAAACATTAGATCTTGCCAAACTGGTCTGAATGTGTTGTACAAATACAAGTCTGCACTGTTACGAAGCCTCCTGTCAAAAGGATGACATTTACTTTTCAAAGTTTTCCCCTTTTTTGGCTAAGGCAAAAGGGAACAAATGTGAACACAAAACCCAGTAAAACTTGTCTGTGTATCCTCCCTCAGGTTACTTTTCATGATATACACATTTTAGCCCTGAATTCTCATCCACATTCAACTCTATCCCAAAACTCACAACAAACTGAATGATTTTTTAGGGAATACATCTGTATTCTGGCACTGTCCATGGTTTCCAGCACTGAATAGATTCATTCACATGAAATCAAATCTTTGCTTTGCTTAGGGTCATGAACAACCTCACTTGTGACATTTACATCTATTGATCTGCCTATTTTGTGAATGCTCCATTACAATATGTTGATCAAAATTATAAATTGATAGCTCGCTGCATTAGAAGATCTGTACTTTTCACCTCAAAGTGATTTTTTTTACCCATAAGAAAAATCATCCTTTGATACCTGTTTTAATTATCAGTATTGTGCCAGTTTCAAATTGGTACTTTTTCCAGACTTGGGAGTCAGCAAACAAATTGTATAGAACTTCCTTGGTGACAAGAAGCAAATTGCTAACAGACACTGTTACTTCCCCTCTCTTGAAAAAGTTATTTTGGAGAGTTATCTGTATTCAATAGACTGCCAGCCATCAGTATCTTCCTCTTCAGCAACAGCGGATAAAATGCATTTCTGCTGTTGAAAAGATACCTGCCCAGTAGCATCAAAATTTGAGCACAAAATATCACTGTAAAGGCCCGGAACATAGCTCAAATACTCTGTGATACCCACAACTAAACCCTATGCTAGATTTGAACGCAGTCCAATCTCTATAACAATACAATCTTGTGATGTTTCCAAGTACAAAGTCAGTTTTAGCATGTTATCAATCAGTGGTATTTTTAGAAGCAATGAGATTCACTCCCCAAACCAAAGAAAAAAAGAAATATAGACTTGCCTTTAAAGTTGTAACAAATTACCACTTTCACTCAAGGTTAAAATACCATGTTTTATCTTGTACTTGTCACAAAGCAGTTATCTGTGCAATTAACTTGGCTTATCTGATTAACAGAAATTCTCTAAACTGCAGTAAATCATTTTTCTAAGCTCAATAGCAATTGAGTTACTAGAAAATCACCTGGCTTAGCTATCACTTCATCTTAAATATCCATATAGGTGCCATTATCATAGTATTGACACCTTCTTTTATCACATAATAAGGGCTTGCCAACTTCATAGGTTAGAGTTCCATTTATAGCTGGAGAGCAGAGACACACAGACTGATGCTCAGGAGAAGATATTTCTCCCGCCATGCAGTGATGAAGGATAGAACACACCGGAGAGACCACATTTAAAAGCTTATATAAAAATGCAGACTCCAGTTCTGGGAACCAAAGGGCTAGAAACACACTCTGTGTTTTGAGTGAACATCCACAAAGTAAAACAGTCAGAGTTGTAGAAGACTATTTAGATGCCCAATTGAATATTGAACAACTCGGCGGAGGGGAGGAATAAACAGAGTCTTAAGACTGGCAGTTTTAGATGAACACTTGTTCAGAATCTGTTGAAACATCATGTGAATGACAATTCATAAATCATACAGTGCCTTTGTGATAGAAAATTGCAAAAGCTCCAAGCCGTGCCATTTATTTAAAGGTAAGAAAGCTCTTCACAGATCACTATAACAACGCTCACCCCTCCGGGCTGTCACCTCAGCGATGCTGCCAGAGGCACAGGGGCACTCAGGCATGTGTGCTTCTGGAGAGTCTTACATATTAATGGCCCGGTATGGCAGAGTAAACACATGATAATGGACGTGCCCCAGAGTTACTTTCAGAGCAGTAAGTCTGCAAAAAGGATTAAATTCATCCAGCAAAATAAAACCTTCTCAAAGAGGAAGGGATGCAGGCAGAATGCAGAACAGAGCCTGTGATAGAATGCCTACTTACCACCATACACATGTGAACCTCAGATCAGAAATAAATAAAAAAATAATTTAAAATACAGTAAGTTCATAATGATGTTTCTGATTTTTTGTTTTTGTTTTTTTTTATTTTTGTTTTTCAACATGCTTTTATTTTAGAGGCTATAAATTTCATAGAAGGACTTCAGTAATTTTTAAAAATACTGCTGAAGTGTAAAGCTTCAGGATATAAACCTTTACCATTAAAGGTAAATTAAACAGAAATAAGGCAAGCCTTATTTTCTCTTAGTCTGCATCACTGAAACGACCTATTTAAGTATCCAGGTCTGATATTCTTCGATTTTATTTTTTTTAATTGACCAAAACTTAAGTGTTTGTGTTTGTTAAAGTAGATTTTGGTTTAAATCTAGCAATATTCAAATTACATTTATTAAGAATTCTGCTACATTGGGATTTTTCATCTCCATCTCAAGTCCCATCGTGACTTAAAAATGAAAAAAAGAAAATGCTTTACATAGCATCCATGGTTAAAGAGCTAATTAGATAAGTTTTCATTCATGACTAAATCATTTATCATTTTTTACCTGCCAGAGACTTACCCTCAAAAACCCCACATCTTTGCTCACAATGTTTTTCAAACATTTGTAAGACTAGCTGGCCTTTGCACTTCCATTCCAAGAGCAAGTGAAAGAGCCCCAATTACCAAAAAAGTTAACAAAAATCAGGAATCAAGGTTACAAAACTGTGGAACCATCACTTCTGTAGACCTAGGTAGACCTAGGGCCTTGAATGCACTTTGAGGAGTGCCATTCTTCCCAGTGCTGCACCATAACACTGATAAAGGTGAGGATGAAAAGGAAGCAGCAACTCATTACAAAAAGGAAGTAATCCAAATGAGGGAGAAAGGCACTTCACTGCTTTAATATTCATGTTACTATTAACATTTTTTAATTTAGTTACGACACTTCTACCTGTAAAAAACAAGAATCAAACAGCATCGAAACTTAAATTAACATAATAAACAAACCTGTAAGCTTTCCAGTTCTGGAAAGTTCTCACATGCAGTTATTTACAAATGCAAAATTAAACATATAAACAATGGGAGAATGAATACAATATTAATTACAACACAGCAACTTCAGTCTTAACAAGAAGATCATGTTCTCATACCAAACCAAGATGTGAAAAGTAATTATTTCCCTGTCTCAAGACCAGTGAAAAAAACCTGCAGTTTACCTTTTCACTCCAGGAGGGCATAAAAAATGCAAACCCCTTCATACTTGTTAAGAATGTTAACTTTGGGGAGAGAGATCTTTAAAATAAAGTTTATAAATGAAAATAAGAAGCAGCAACTGTTTGCATTTGGAAGTTTAGAATAAAGTCTTTTTCGATTTCACATATCATTTAACAGGTGTCAGATAAAAAAGAAATAAGTATTTGCTGTGCAAAGCCACTGAGCTGCTTACCACAGACAGATTGACTTTATCATGACTCAAAAATATGGAAGAACAGACTTGCAGTTAAAAACAGGATGAGGGTTAAGACAGAGGGTAACTGCTGTCTACCTCCCTACTACAGAGAATAAATACTATAGAGATGTCTCACACAACCATTTGACTTGACTGCTGACACTTTTGCTCATCTGTTTACTCATAAGGAAAAGTATACCTCTATAAATGCAGAATGTGGTAGCCACTGTGTATTCCTAACAAGTAAACAAACAAGTAGTTTTGAGCAGGAATTGCAATGGCAGAACATCATTAACCCAGGTATGTATGTATGGCCAGACTTAGCGAACAGAGACTGGGGAAGGGCTCTCCCCACGTGCCCTTCCAGCCTGCGCAGTGGATATTTTTAGGTAAGGCACAGCGTGCACAGAACTGGCCCCACCGTTTAAGTCCTAAGGTCCATTTGCCATGGCCGAGCAAGCTTGGACAGTGACAGTGAAGTCCTCAGGACTGTCACAGCATTCGGTACTAACCGGGGCTGACCCTGCTGAGCATCCGAGATCTAACAGGATCTGCTGACAGGGACGCATTGAACTGCCAGGGGATGGTCCCCACTGAGACAGACTCAAACTCAGGACCTTGGGATTCAGAGTCCAGAGTGCTCTCCTTTACACCACGGGATCGCCCCATAACCCAAGTAAGGACTAAGTGAACAGGCAAACAACGGACATGGGGATTTCTTCCAAACACAGTTCCAGCAGTATTTGTGGTTTGGGGTAGAGGGGGACAATTCTTCCTTTTGGAGAAGGATCAAAAATGCAAGAACAAAATCTGTGAAGGTTTTCTTTGCTTTTTCAAACACAGATTATTTGTATTCAGGCTGCTGGCAGCCTTATGGGCAACCAATTCAGACACACCTATCTCCACCTGCCATGTTTGGGACACCATTTCGTTCTGTCAGCTAGGCTATTCTGCTTGATCACAGCACATTGTAAAGCAGGCACACTGATGCAGCAAGGTGTCCAAGAATTCCACTGACTGCATCACGCAGATTCCCTGGCTGCTGACACTTCGGAATGACAGAGCAGATCTTGATACTGATGAAGCCCTTTCTTCTACGGAAGAGTCCTCAGTTCTTACGGTTATTTAAATTAAAAAGGGAAAAGCAGCTAGAATTACAGGTCTCAAACATACCTTACACTAAAGAATAATTTGAGTTTGACCTTACACATTAAGCCAAAAGGCACTGCAATGCCCACATTTATTTTAATAATACAGCAAAAACTTTGAGATAAAAGGGTTTTAAGATGATGTAACTGCCTGACTTTCAGAGGCGTTAGAGCCTAAAGTTGAACTAAAAATAACAATAATGCAACCTAGAAGCAGGTTAAAAAAAAGAGGATAATTGCCTATAAAGAAGAACTTAATTAGAAATATGGCAGAATCTTCACTGCCCACAAATTTTTAGAAGTTTAATGGTCCTCTGAAAAGGAGTGACTCTCCCAAATGGCAGGATGCCTGTAGTTAAGGTGACTGCATGAAGCTCAAGGTAATACATTGAAGCAGACCCGGAAGAAATTTCCCATTTTGAATAATTTGGCTGCAGCCTTGGTTGGCTCCTTGCCAACTCCATCAGCAATAAAAGGATCCAAGACAAAACAGTGATAAAACCAGTCTAGCAGTTCAAAAAGGGAGGCAGAGATCCAGCAGCAGAGAGACAGGAGGCACGGTGGTAGTTTGGCAGAAACAGGGAAGGAGAGAAATGAAGCTAAAAATAGGCAGATCATGGTCAACAATATGGAGCCCACAGATTTCTGTGGGTACACTGGAACTTGTTATGTCCCCTATAGGACATACAGGATCAAGAAAATCAACACACACAACCGAAACAACAAAATAAAAAATCCCAATCACGTAAACACCTCGCAATTAAGACTGGATTTCACTGCTTTTTTTGTAGGCTTAAAGATCTACAAGAAGAATGTTCAAAATCCTGGTGGTGCAAATAATAACACCACCCACCTATTTCAACACCATCTTCATATATTTTGTTCACATGCACAACACCATTCACATAAAATACACAAACACAAAATTGGTTTTAATTGTTTTAAGGAAAAAATATTTTTTAAATGTGCATAGTTACTACTTATACATGGTTAAATTCCTTATTAAAACTTGGAAGGTGTCTTAGTTTGAGGGAAAACCCAAAATGTTTACCAAAAAGCAGAGGAGAGGATTCCTCTACAATAATCACGTCACTCTTTATTAAATTTAAGAAAAGCAACTTTAATTAGAAAATGGATATAAGAAGGATAATCTTAACTACTATATATATATATACACATATATATGTAGATAGAACTGTAAACAGACCAGAGCAAACTACTCCCCCAGTACCAAAGGTAAAAACCAAAAGAGAACAACCCCCAAAATGGTAGATTCCTCCTGGAGCAGTTATATTTATGGACAGTGTCAGTGTCCCACCTCAGCTGGCTGCAAAGATGAATTCCATCTTTTCCCAGCGAGGCAGAGACGAGCAGGGAGCACTGACATGAACGAGCTCTCTCTCTCTCTCTTTATCCTTTGTCCCAAACGAAGAAGGAAAAGCTGGGAGTGGAGGGATGACGATAGTTCCCAGGAAAGCAGATGTGACTCCTCTATCTCTCTCTCTCAAGTCGCTGCCATGGCGGGGCAGGCGGCTGCGACACTGTGGGTGATGGTGAAGCCGGGGCAGTGCCGAACCAGAGATGGAGAGGGAAAAGCAAAGAGCAGAGCCAGAAAACAGCTCTCACCATCAAGCAGTGGCTCCTTTTCTACAACTGCCCAAAGAAAACCCCCCAAAAGTCAAACCAGTACACAGGAAACAAACAAAGAAAAACCTCTCTCCACTCCCAGGTGCTGGGGTTCTGTTTTCTCACCTCCACCCAACCACTAAGCTTGAATCTGAAAATCATGAGCTATCTTTTGTCCTCAGTCCTGGGACTCCAAGCCTAAACCTTTTGTGTTGGTATGGTGAGAAAAATTCTCTGAGGGGGCTTCTCCCAACACCACCTTCCTGTGTTTGAACCTTTAACAGAAGGGACCCACAGGCATCACTCAAGTCCAACCCTTAGCACTGCACAGGACAGCCCCAAGAGTCACGCCATGGGCCTGAGCACATTGTCCAAACTCTTCTTGAGCTCTGACAGGTTTGGTGCTGTGAGCACTTCTCTGGGAAGACTGTTCCAGTGCCTGACAGTTGTACAGTTTTGACTCAACCACATTAAAGTACAGCTACTTAAAAAAACAACAACAAACAAACAAAAACAAAACAAAACAAAACCCACAAACCCAAAACCAAAAACCCCAGCAATCTAGACAGTAGCTTCTGATTCTTTAAAAACTTTGCCAATGCACTTAAAGCATTCACCTCCTCACTGGCTGGAAACCACTCCAGAAACACAGCCATTCAAACACATGCAGCTCTGATGTAAGTCTACCAACAGTCATGTAAATAGTTTCACATTTGATTTAACAGATTCACGGAGAGTTGTGCTCCTCACTGCCTTCTGTCCAAACACTTACTCCTACTCATACTGCCCTTCTGCTTGGGCACAAGAGCAGTTCCTCTGTCAGTGAACTGCCCAGGGGGGAAAAAAGCAATGAAAAAACGTGAAGTCTTCTCCAACCACATGCAACAAAAAGTAAGGGCTGACAACAAACACTGGAAAGTCGGAGAAGAGCAGGACCATCTCTGCAAACTTCCACCCTGACTTGTACTGTGGTACTGAACTGGAAATTCCAGCATCCATGTATATAGGAAATCTTTCATCAAATAAGGCTCTTTTCTTAGGTAAATGACAGTCACACTTCAGTCCACAGACAGGTTTTGCCAAAATAGTCAGAAAAAAACCACGACTTCAAGCCATTAATGCTCAATTTGTTGCCTCTAGAGACATTCTGAGATAACAGCTCTGCTTGACAAAGCCATTTAGATGCAAATGCAGAGATAAATTCTCAATATCTTATAAAAATTGTTTTAAGTAACTGAAGGTAGGTCAACACTAAACTTATAAGAAATGTACGTGCAAATGTCAGAGTTCATTAACTTGCTCAAACCACATGAAGACATTTTTATTATGTTCATTTATTGGAATAGACCATTAAAACATAAATCCAAATACAGTGTCTAGGTAAACAAATATTGTAGCAACTCTGATGAAACAAAGCTTTCCAATGAAACGTTAAATGACAATTTTGCTTTAAGTGCAACTGCTTTCTTAATCTTTCTTGAGGTTTTAACTTCACATGCCTATTGAAAAAAGAATACAAGGGGCATTACGTGTCCCACTGGCCCCTCCTGCAGGTCTCTAAAGAGTACTTAACACAAACACTAATTTATAGTATTACACTCTAGCACTTCAAGTATCTCAAATTCCACTTCAGGGTATTAGGCCAACTGCTGTTTAAATTATGTGTAAACTAGCTGAATCATGCCCCTCCACTGGAAAAGTCTGCCTTATAGATCATGTCCTTAGGGAGTTGAATGCTGTAATGACAACTTACCACTGAGCTAATCGAGAATCAGAAAACAAAGTTACAATTAACTAAAGCAGAGGCACTGAAAAAACAAATCAATAGTGCTATCCAGCTGAACCAGGTCATGCATGCCAGAACCTCCTACTATTTACTACTGCAGAACATGACTCCTACAGTAAAAATAATTCTAATCCTCTGCAAAGTAACATAGTGATGTTGAAACATGGTTTTTAACATCAGAAAACGTTCACTACTTTGGGATTTTTATATCCTGTTACTGGACAACATCTGATTTTGAAAATGTCAGTGGTGAATCCTGGCCATGAAGATTTCTGCATGTGACTCTTGTGCATTTTCCAGTTAATTTCTGCTCTAACTTCACAATGCTACATTCTTAATTTACTGCTAAGTGACACTAAACCTAAATACACCTTTAAAAGTCCAAGGACTCAATGTTCTTAAAATAAAGCCTTTCCACATTAAACCAGCTTTGTCTTTAAAATCCAGAACTCCACACACTACATAAGCCTGCTACAAATCAGCAAAGGAATTTGTATCTAAGCATCTTATACAAATCTCTTTCAGGTAAGTCTATCTTTACAAAATTATTCTGTTTTGGACTCGCAAGGAGTCTCATCATCAACATTTTTTGTCAGTGGGTCTGGCTTTGCCTCACTCTGTGAAAGGAGGGACACATCAGGTAGTCTTGACTGTAGAGCTAAAAGGAGAATACAGGAGAAGAGATTTTGAGTTTCTGTCATCAAAAAGAATGAAGAATCAAGACATAAACAGATACACTGACCTCCCAAATACCAGCAGTAACTGAAGTAATCCTTGGGCATCCTACAGGATAATGCCATAGCAGTAATCCATAATCCAAGGAACTTTTACTTAAAATACGTTGTTTGTACACCACCTACACTGGAAACATCATGATCCGGCAAGGAGGTCAGAATGGAACTGCACACTGGTGATCTGGTTGGAGAAGCAATGAAACCAGGCTGGTGATTTGTGGAGGCTATAATATCATTAGAATAGTCATCTTGGTGCCAGGTTAAAGATAACCTTTGGGAAAGCCAGCAGCATCAACAGGCTGACTCAGCGTCATCCCAGTTTAGCTCCATGTTTTCTCAGAGGTGTTTCAATGGATTTGGGGGTTTATAATCAAATGAAGCGATATGCTTTTGCTCTAAAGCACATTGCAGTAACTGAAGTAAGCCAGACAAGACAAAGTTTTTGTTAACCACTAGATAGCTAATCAAATGCAATTGCTTACCCTCACTTTAAGTCAATAAAAATTTGTTTTAGCTTACCTTCCCTTCACTAAGCTAAAGAAACATTCCGTTTTCCAGAGGTTCCTAGTTCCCTACCCATACTTAGGAATCATTTAAAGCGTTTAATGCTTTTGACAAGTATATCACAACCACTTCCATAAGTAAACTCTTACACACCACAGCACTGTAGGACCTCAAATTTTTTTGCCTTTTTTTCCCTTTTCCCAATAAATCAATGAAAATGACAGCTGCTGCCTTTCCTTCATCTAGATGAGCCTTTCTCTCTAGGCTGCAGAGAAGGGAAGAAAGGAGGCAGGAGCTTCAGTGGGCTGTAGCAGAGCTTGCAGACTAAGCACTGAGCTATCAGTTGTGGAGAAGGGAGTGCCATAAAAATTATAAATAAATAAATAAATAAATAAATAAAACCCAGTTTGTTCAAGCACTATTATCTCATTCAGCAAGAGGGTTACTGAAACACAGTAACTTAGACTTTGAGAGCTTTGGGTCAACAACTTAGTTTTGCCACACACTCAGCAGTGGACCTCATGTCAAGGGTACTGTTTAATATGGAAGAAGACATGAGCACCTCTCTAACTCCCAAAGTCTATAACCTTAGCCTTTTGGCTTTCTTACAAGCACTTTAAATGTAAAAGAAAAAAAAAATCTAACAAGAGTAATTCACTCCAGTCTTTAAAAAAAAAAAAAATAATTATTTGCTTAATCCTTTTCTGTAAAACACTTCACAGCAACAATTACAGCAGTTTACCCCTCTGCATTCCAATTTCTTACCAAGCTACAGAGCAGACACTAATTCTCATGTGGAAAAGATCACTCATTTGTCAACATTTTTGAACCTTTGTTACTGTTGCTTTATAGTTTCTCATGTACTAGGATAAAAAGAAGCAATGACAGATATTAGATGTGAACTAGTGTATTATCAAAGCATAGAAAATGTTCTCTCATTTGAAGCAATTTAATGCCTACAGCTTAATGGAAATATATTTAATGCAATTTAATACAATTCTGCTGGAAAGGTGTAAATCAAACTAAAATGCTGCAAGCAATTTAACTATTTTCAAATAGGAATTCTGATTCATATATTTTACCATAATTTCCTCATCCACAAATGCCCTACACCAAAAAAATAACCATTTAACACACAGAACAGTAGCTTGACCATTTCTTAATTTAATTCCACTAGATATGAACTGCACAGGACATTGCAAGACATGCAGAATTAGACAAAAATCGTGGCCCTTAAAAGAAAAACTGACAAGTAGTCTCATAATTATTAAAAGAAAAAAAAAAGAGAATACTGCACTCCCACAGATTCTAGGAAATATGTCTGTAGAAACAGTACTACATCTTTTTTTCAACATAAGCAAGTTCAATACCCTTTCCTGCAGAACTGAAGACTTTAGATACTCTCTTTACTGAGTGTTTCAGTAAGCCATACCAATTGAAATCTTGATATTTTTGATTGTTCACTCTGAGATGTTTAATTATACCATTCCCTTCATTCCCCTTGGATCTGTTAACTTTCAGGTATTGAGATACCATGACCTAGAATTTTACCTAATCCTGATCCATGAAATGAATATATGACTCTACATCCTCTATATACTCCTTTCATTGATTTATCTTTTGCTGCCTTAGTATAAAAACTATCCTTGTGAGAAATATGAGTCCATGCTATTTCTTTTCCTTTTTTTCTTGTTTCTCTGCATCATTCCTCTTCCCTGACATGGCTGGTTGTTTTTTACCCTTCACTTTAAGAAAATCACCAAAAATTTATCATATTATGCAGTCCTTCCCCACCTTGTAGCATTTTCTCTATTAATTGTCACAGGCTTTTTTTCATGAGTTCTCAACTGAGTTTTACCAAACCCAATCCAATTAATTATGTTTTCGCTTTTCTGCTATGCCATTAGTCAAGCTGGCAGGTAAAAAAACAGGTGACACCAATGCCTCTAGCACCATATTTGACAATTCTCTCCAATTTGATTTATCACTACTTCTTTTTTCCCCAGTCATTTGTTATCAAGGAAGTTCTTTCATTCAAGGATTTAAAAATAATTTTTCAATTACAAACTAAAGAAGCATAAATGTCAAAGGCTTTTCAGCTACAGCACAGAGCCTACCACAAATAATTACTCCACTACAACAAAAGAACAGGTGATACAATTTGTAAATATTTAATTCCCTCTCACACATGTAATTGTTACCACTAGATTGTCCTTTTATCTTCATAGAAACACAAGAAGAAACAGTAATAAAAGAGATGAAAAACTGGATATTGAGTGATAGTCTGAATTATCAGGTTTATTTTTGTCCTCTCTAAGACTCTACCACCACATATGCACTTGATATTTATGAAATGGAAATTCTGAAGTTTTCACTGTGGTCTCAATTCAGTAAGAAAGGTCACAGTGAACTGTAACCTCCAAAAGTCTCTACTGAAAGTCTGCCATGAAAACATGTATTACTAAAATATAGACCTAGATTCTTACCTAAAATTTGAGTCAAAGGCATTTTTTGTTGATTTTGTTTTCCTAATCAAGAAACGGAAGGCAAAAAAGCTTCAGGATCTCATGCCAGGTGCTTTCTTACTCTAATTACACTACTAGGAACTAAGGTCACATCTACCAAACAAAATTTTCTGTCTTTGACCTCTAATATCTCAATAATTTCATCTAGCAAGTTGCTGATAGTCTCAGTTATGTATGCACTTCAAAAGAATGACCAGTGTTTCAGCAAGTTCATTAACTAAATCCTTTAATACTCAACAGAAAGGCCAAGGCGTGGATGGAGCTCAACTTGGCAAGGGATCCAAAGAATAACAGAAGTGTTTCTACAGGTGTGTCAGCCAGAAAATGAAGGTCAAAGAGTACACTCCCTAATGAGCAAGGCTGGCAAACTGGTAGCAACAAGGAGAGGGCTGTGGTACTCAAGAACTATTTTTTGCCTCAGTCTTCACCAGCAATTCCTCTTTCCACACCTCTCAAGTGAATGGATCACAAGACAGGGACTGTGGGAGCAAATTCCCTCCATTGTAAGAGCAGATCAGGTTTGTGATCACCTAAAGAACCTGACTATGGTACTTGACAAGATATACCCCAGAGTCCTGAGGGAATTGCCTGATGTAGTTGCCAAGCCACACTCCATGATCTTTGAAAAAGGCATGGTGGTAAGGTGAAGGCCCTGGTGACTGGCCAAGGAGAAACATTGCACCCATTTTTCATAAGGGTAGAAAGGAGAATCTCAGGAACTGTCAGCCTCACCTCTGTGTCTGGGAAGATCATCCTAGAAGCTATGCTAATGCATGAAGAACGTGGATGTGATCTGAGACAGACATCATGGCTTGGCCAAGGGCAAATCCTGCCTGACCAGCCCAGTGGCAAAGACCCCAAAAGTGTGACTAATGATACAGTATACAAGTAGAATAAAAGCCAAGTGCTAATACAGCAGAAGAATTCTCTAACAGGCTGTATATTGCACCACAACACTGCAATTTCACTGCCTTGCTATTGTGACAAACAAAACCCCAGTCAGCTTTAGTAATTATACAATGCATCATGCTCACCTATTTCACTTGCTTCTATCATGCCTTTATAGCGATACCAAGATAATGCTGAAGGTCATTTGTCCAAGAGAATGTGTTCTGCAGTTACAGCATACTTTCCCCCTTGATCTGATGTGAAACATATCCTGTACCATTTCATCATCATGACAGTACTGAACTCAGCACAAAATGCTGTACCCTCACACTGATGCTCTACTACCTAAATTTTTCTTAAAGAAAATTAGTGCAAAAGGCAGAGAAATGGCATTTTCAGCTTTTGCAGTAATGTATTTTTGTTTCTAAACCAAATCTGTGCTTTTTAAGAGTTTGATGTTCCAGGCAGAAGATAAAACCATTAACCTATTTCACATGTAATGACTTTGTGACTCTACTTGAGGCTGTACAGCCAAGTTCCTCCTGTTTTCCTGAAGACAGCAGAAGCACTAAATCCTCAGACTTCCTCTCTGCAAACTTGGGTTTTAAAGACAGCATCCACTCTAATTTTCTTGTCTACTGACACAGGATCTAAGCCAGAAAACAAGCCTGAAACACAAATTTAAGTGTCATTCACACCCAGATTGACACCTTTCTCATGAGATTTAATAAATGACAAAAAAAGTGCTAACACTTTTACTTGCCTCTCCCTACTTTTTCTTGTAACTATACAGTAACAGCATTCTAAACTGCACTTTTCTCATTAAAGCAGAACAAGAGAAAAGGTCAAGGGACACTTTGGAAGGCAACATGCATTAATGTATTGTTCAAGGTTAGATCAGAAGGAGCAGTGGAATGGGGAATCACTGACTCAAATGGCTTTACTCTTTTCTGCTTAATTGCACTTCACCCCATATAGTGCCTGAAGCTGTTGATGTGGCTGCCTGCCAGCAAACTGTTATTTAGAAACTCCTTCACATTGTACTGGTCACAGTCACTGTAAACAGTATTTCAGGAATTATATTTATAGAGCAGCTGCCAGCAAAAGGACTTGGATGCAGCAGAAACTTTAGGCAGATCACAGGTTATAGTCAAGGCATAGACACTGCAGAAATCATGCAGAGAAGTTCTTAAACTGAAATTATCAGTCCCTTTGCTGTGCTCTATTCTCATACAAAAGACAGCAATGTCTCAGAGTACAGCAGCAGATTTTCAGCTTTAAATAGTTGTTAAAACACTTTTCTCACTTATAAATACCAAAACCAATTCTGTACAGGTCAGTAATACTGCACATCATATATTACATGAGAGGGGAAACACAGCTGAGAAAACTCAGCTAGCAGAACACATTCCAAATTGTGGAAGCCCCAATATGTAGTTCTTCCTAAACACTCATTTTTTACTCTTTGTTCAAAGAGAGGGAAGATGCCTCTTCATAATTATAGCTAATAGAAGCTATGCTAATTTTAGAAGACAGCAAGTAGCATTTACTGAAGGCTATAAAATCTTTGCAAGGTATAGTATGCTTGACATCATCTCAGAACAAAACATTACAAACCATTTAAGCTTTGCTCTTTGAAAACTCTGGATAAATAACCACACTTGTCCTAGTGAATACATGTAGCATATCTGGTACAAATACACTTACATTTATTATAATATTTAGAAAAAAAATCAGAACCTTAAACCCAAAGAAAGGAAAGCCCCCACAATGCCCAACAGCCTCACCTAAGCAAGCACTCTTTCCTGATCTCGCCCTTTCAACTTTGTCTACACCCATCTCTGCCTATCTTACTCAGTTCACAGATGCATCCCCTACTGCAATCTTACAGATTTTGAATGTGATTAATACTTTCTTCTTTCTTCTGCAAAGTATTTAACATTCTTCTTCTTTTGCGAGGTCATGAAAATAATTGCTATAGGCACTCTGGTTCAACAGATGTAAGAGATCCTGTTTTTCTATGGAGGGGACTAAAAGTCTTGTATGTCTCAGCAACGTGGTATCTATGTATTTCATATTACAATTTGCTTTACTTACATACCCATAAAGTAATTCTGACAACATAGATTTAAAATAAAATTGGACCTGTGTTTTAATGTGAAATAATCCTGAAAAATTCATCATGGTAACATGTAAAGGCCTAAAGTAAATTCCAAGGTAGGTCATAGAAGAGAGTAAGAAAAGCAGAAGTACTCAAAAGAATTAAATCCACCCTGCAACACAAATGTTAGAGAAGTTCCATAAAACAATGAGCTATAGCAGATAATAGAAGGAAGCAGCCAGAACATGAATTAGATATCAGCAACTGTATCCAGTTTGAAAAGAAACCTCATAACAAGTCTAAGGGTTGTCTAAATGACCTGTTGCCCTAACGGTCTTTAAAAGGTGTATGTGATAGGGTGGTAAGAGCTTTCTAAGAAATAAAAGTGAGTAGAACAACAAGAAAAAAAAATCAAAATCCACTAAGTCAAGTTATTCTCTTAAGGTTAATTCAGGGAGCAGAATGTTAGACTGCTTCTCAGGGGAGGAGAGCTATGATTTTCTCCAGTTCAAAATCTCATTGTCCTCTATACAAGAAAAAGACTAAGGGGCAAAGACAATAAAGTTCCCAAATTAGACACAGTACTTTCTCATACTTTAAGTAATAACATATTTGCAAAGATGAGACTAAATACACAGTCATTCTTAAGCAGGGAAGAAATATCAAAGTAGAATATTGCTTAATTCATCTGCATGAGAGAAATTTCTCCCAAGGATATTTTGAAGATCCCTAATACTAGATAAATGAGTCAGCCCTATCACAGGATGCAACAACTCCTTTTTAATCCTACAGCTGAGAGTTCACATGAATTGTTTTAACACATTCATATGGGACGCTCAAAACTGACTCAGAGCACAGCATTTTCAGGATGTGCATTTTGATTTGTCTCACCAGGTATTCGGGCAGTGCATCACCGCTGACAGGTCAGCAGCTGTGGGACTCTGCAGAGATCATTCTTTTGTACTCCCTCACAGACACTGGGAAGGAGTACAGGGGAATTCTAGTCAGCTAACAAAAGTCACTGGCTAATCTGAATTACTCTGCTCAGCACAGACAAGCCAACTCTGTATCACTCACTGAGCAGCCTCCACCGCTGTGAGGAGGGTTGATCTAACTGCCAGAAGGAACAAAACTGTCAATGAACTCATTTTATTTTCAGACAATACATTTCTTAATTTGTTTTTCTTGGTAATGTCATTGATTTGTTTTCTGCTTGTTCTATTACTATTCTCACCAAAAATCAACAATGTAAACGTGACAAATTACATGCTGCAGGCCTGCTGGACAAGAGAAATTAGAAAAAAAAAACACCAAAGAACAATGAAGCATAAAATGCAGACAGGCCAGTGACTTGAGAGTTAAGATACAGTTCTATGCTTACTTCTTTTCTCACCATTACATGTCACCTGTACCTGTGCCTGCTGACCTGCAGAATGGACATGGTATGAGCACATCAGGTTTAACAAATGAGCAAAACACTCCTGAAGCACTGAAAAGAGAGTCACAGGAGCTTTCAGCTATTGATAGTTGGTATTTATTTCAGAGGTCAAATTAAACAGGGGAAGTTTTTAAAATCTGTTTTACTGCATGATGTGTAGGTACCATGTATGAATACAAATCTTTTATTACTACACCTCTTTTATTAATTTTAAGCTTCTCCTAAACTGAATCAAAGAAGTTATCAAACAAGAACTCCATCCAGTTCTACCACGAGAAATGATCACACAAGTTTTCCCTCAACAGCCAGACTTTGCACACATACAAATCCCTTGTTCTCATATAAACTGATCTGCAGATACACATACAACACAGGATGAGAAATCTTTAAATGTCAATGATGTTGATAAAAAAATTCAAACCAAAATATTTGACTGTTTAGAATATTTTAAATCATGTGGAGATTTTAAAAGAGCTGTTCTGACCTATGCCCATGCACATGCTAGCTCCAAAACACTTAGGAGATGAAGTAATTGCAAGCAGATCACGACAGCCTCAGGAGATCAAAAGAACATTGATAAATCTGCACACTATCACTATAAAAAGTAATGCACAAGGCAGTGAATTACTTTTCTTTATGTCTTTGAGGAATGAACAGAAGTATGTATACATGCAAGCAAGCATGTGCACTTTCTTGTGAGTGTGTGTATACACACACAGTGCACTAACATGCAATTTCTCTGCATTATGTATTTGTATACTTCAGTTGCTGATCTCAGTAGTACTATTTCCATGAGAGCCACAAGAGGAGTGGCTTTCCTTCAGCTGGTTACCCCCTGCTCCATTAAGTCTGAGTGGGGATGAGACAGGGAGAACACAAGGCTCAGAAGCCAAACAAACTTCTCTGTACAATATATAATGCAATTATAGTATTGCTTCTTGCTCAAAATGACTCATGCAAGACTACTTTGTAAAAATATCTGTCTTCCAGAGTAGCTTTGCCCTCTAAAGCTGTTCTGCACTGCGCTAAATTTATTCCCACAGGGCCTCTCTTCAGTATAAATGAAAAAAAAAAAGAAAAAAAAAAAAAGGAAGGAGGTTTATTTTGTAACCCTGTGCAGTGCAGGATTTACCCTTTGGTAAGATGGTTCCCTCATACAGCTGCTATAGCCTGGCAAGTTCCCAGTGCTGCTTGCATTACCCAGAAATGCCCCCATGCACACTGGCTGCAGAATGAACACAGGCTGAGGAAATTAGCCCAGGATGCGCCACACTCGTCATGCAGCAAAAGCCCCTATAGCAAGAAACAGCAGTGATGGCTCGAGGACACACTGCAAATGCATTTCTCTGACTAGGAAATTTTGTGTAATGATAGGAAAGCTACATATAACTGTACAATAATGAGATAAACATTTAAGAAGAGTTGTTAAATATTTAATGGCAAGCCTCACAAAAACACCACTAACAAACAAGAGATTAAAATAACAAAAAACCCCGAAACAACACTTCAGTTGTACTAAGCCAGATTTCAGTGTGTACTCCAGGCATTATTTGTTACCACAGTAAGAAAAGAAGACAGTGATTATAAACACAGTCTAAAGACAGATAAAAGACTGGAAATAGAGCTAGAGGAGACAGGGAAGCTAAAGAATACACACAAACAATGCTGGAAATATGCAGGGAGGGAATCTCAAGTAAATGACTGTACTAGATTGATTTCCCCCACCCCTCAAAGCATTGGGAAACATTCCCTTTAGATTTCCAAAAGGATATCTTGTGTTTAGTGTGTGAAGTAATAAAAGCTGAAAGTTAAATGAGGTATGTCAGAAAAGTTTCCAGCTTTCTAAGCTGACAAGCAAACTGAAATACAAAGCTGTGGTCAGACTCAGCTACTCAACTATCATAGTATTCACTCCTGAAAACTCTATTTTTCAGCCTTTACTGAAGTCCAAATCACAATACATAAATTATTTTGAAGTGACCAACTTGTAAGCCCCATCATGCATCCTAACTTCTGTTTTTGACTGGACTTCAAAACAACTGTACATTGGAGGCAATCCTGTGTTCAACCTCACAGCCTTCCTCAGGCCCAAAAACATATTTTGAGATACTAAGGGGTCATACAGATTAAGCCTCAACTTTTCAGGAAGCAATAAACAACTGTTTCATGACTTCTAACTTCTGAGCGTCCAGGGAACTGAATGACACCTGCTCTTCACGCTGAGGAATAATCACATGCCTATATTTAAGAAAATGGACACACTGATTTTTCAATGCAGATCCTCTAAATCTAATAGTTCCATAAGAATCCAACCAAACTCAGAATTCAAACCTTTCTCTGTAAGCCCGCTGCCTGCTTGATTCAAGTAAATTTAAAGAAGCACATACCCTGCTTTTTTTCCTCCTGGTTGGATGGCAATTTTGATTTAAACATTCTGACAAGTTATTCATTTGTCGCCATTTTTAAAGAAAAGAACTGCTTTTAATCTGGTGATAAAAGTTTGATTATGCTTGTGATTTATAAGAAATTATTTAAAAAAGACCAGGTTGCAGACGACAGCTTGCCTACATCCATGCAGCCCACAGCTGCATAAAACAGAATAACTTGAGCATCACAGCCTTTGAAACATGATTTGTAATGATTTAATCTTTCTACAAATGGGCATAGAAAGAAAATAGAACTGTTATGCCTGGAAAATAAAATTTCCAACACAAATATTGTTGTCTAAGTAATTTTTAAACAGCCATATTATGTCCCAATAATCAAATACATTTCATCCATATCCAGATAGTAATAGGGAGCAAATGGATTGAACATCAAAATACAATTTAGTTTAACTCTTCAATCCTGAGTTTATTTGGAAAATAAGCCAAACATCTCAAAGTTTTCCAAATAGTAAATAAAAACATATTAAGATCTCCTAATCACCCATCACTCAATCCCAACTATCTGATATCGTAACGTTGATTGTCAATACATAGTGATACACAGTCACATTTGGAGCAGCTGATAGCGACATCACTTCATAGGAGAAAATGCCCTCAGTACAGACATTATCCAAAGGCAACATGCATATCTTCAAATACATTTGCTGTTATCAAAATTCATGAATAAAAGTGATGTCAACATTCAGCAACATTTGTGATTGTTGATCAAATATGCCTTATTAAAGCTAGAGAATTTTGCACATTGACACTCAATCAACTGCTAAGGATTGGCAGGGTTCAGAGATTAGCCCCTGCCATCTGCACATGAATATGTAGCATTCAATATCAAGCATTCATTTGGTTAGCAAAAAAAAAAAAATTACAGTGTTCACAGCTAAAACATATAGAGCACCATGTAAAGAAAGGCTAAAAAAGTGATTTCAGCTTACAGGATCCCTGTGTCAGATACAATGTCACCTTCAGAATATACACAGATCCTCCAGATACTCTGCAGCACACCACATCCAATCAAGGCTTCAAACAAACAAAAATCAAAGCAAGATGGATGGGATGAAACACTAGCAGTTGCCAACATGAAAGACTAACATTAGTGGATCTCTCTGAAGGAAAAAATCCACCCAAAGTTGTAATCTGATCAACTATCTTTGCCTAAAATCTGAATTTACATGATTCTAACTGGGGAATGATTACATCCCTTAGTATTTTGAGATTATATATATGGTATGTTGAGCATCATATAGTATGGTGCTATATAGCTGGTGCCACATACTCCTCCCAGAAAGCCCCTGCCTGAGCTTTCAGACTGTCTCATACAAGTATGTTCTTCCCCTGACCAAGTCTCTGCTGGGCTGTAATACTGCATCCTCATAGATGTTTCTGAAATGTTTCCTGTTTATTGCTATTTCACTACATTACGAAACACTGTTGATTAAATTACTTTTGCCATCCTGTAATGACCTAAGCACAGCCTTGCACAGCTCTTCAGCCACAGCCTAGATTTCCGATACTTTAGAGTATGTCAATTCAGATTAGAATCAGTTGGAGCGTACAGGACTCTCCTCCTACAATTCTGAACTATTCTGTGGATCAAGGCACAGCAGACAGCATCCAATTTCTCGACCTCTACCATACTATTATAAGTTTTGACTGTGTCATAACACAAAATTGATAGGTAAGAGAAGGAAAAAGGAAAAAAAAAAGAAAAAAGCCAAGTAACTAAGTGGAATCACAAAGAAAACAAAGCTCAAGAAAACAGGGGGGAAAAGCCTCAGGTATCTAGTAAATAATGCATTACTCTGCAAAAAATATAGTAATATTTCTTTCTAGGGATCACAGCTTTCAAAGTTTCTCAGCTACTCTGCTCTTGGCTACACTTCACATGTTAGACAAAATAGTATCATATACCCTTGTCTGTATCTACCTCGTTCTTAATTACAGGCATGGGAGCACCCAACTAAAAGCAGATCATGAACCACAATTGACATTATGGATGGAAGCAATGCAAGGAATGAAGATCATGGGCTTCACTGAAAATCCCAGGGCTATGCCAATGCCACAAAAGCTTCACAAAGGGGACTTCATCGTCATCTTAAGGAAAATTGCCTTGGTCAGCGCAAGACACAGTAAGACTTCACAGAAACATCACCCAGCTTAATCCTGGATTATTCACCCTGTTTCTCAGGAATAATCCAGGAAAGAAAAGAGAACAAGAGTGTGAAACTACAAGTTTCACAGCACAATACACAAAACACTGCAGTTGCAGAATTTTTAGCACCCATGGCAACTTCTCAAATTGCCCTGGCCACAGAGCCATTCTCTTTAAGAAAAACCCTAACTGCCATTAGACACAGGTGATGAATAAGTTACATGACAAACTATGTAGACATTGACTGTTTCAACTAAGAAACACTTCAGCATTTGTTTCCATGAGGGAAGATGGTAGAGATGGTTATATACAGCATAGCAATTGAAATTCAATCTTCAGATATGTTTTAACTGTCAGCTCAGTTGACTGTATCGAGGAAGAGGTGAGCGAGGCAATATACGAAACAAGACTGCCAAAGTACAAATGTACAATTAATTATCAACCACTAAAATACATTATATGGAAATAATTTGTGCTTCACTGCATATTTTAAGCCAAAATAGAGATGTTGCATAGGTACTAACACCATGGAAAAACTCTGGTAGAAAGAAGCAAGTAAGGCAATTATCTTTTCAAAAATATTTTAGATGCTTTTCTCTTCCACATAATTGGATAGAGATTTATAAGAAGTGTAATATCCTTAAAGTGGATACATTCAATTTTTATCAAAATTTTTAAAAGATCTCCAGATTTTTATTTGCCAAACACATTCCATTACAAAAGCTGTAACCAGTGACCTAAAGTCAGATATATTCCAACTTTGTTCTGCAAATCACATTTCATAAAGCAAGAATAAGCCTAAGTCATAACACACACACACACAAAAATTAGATTGAAAAAACACATTTAAATAAGAAGCTCAAAGATTATGCACAAGCCAAAGCAATTAATAGGATTGAATTAAAACATCTCCAACAAACCAGTTTCATTCAAAGTCAATTCTAGATGCTACTTATAAGAAACACAACACCCCATACAACATTCTCCCAACATTGAATACATTTAAGTAAGGATCCTGAGGTCAATCTGAACGCAGATATTCAGCAACACAAAGACTAAAAGGTAGTTTTACTAGATGCCATACATCATCACTCTGCCCCAAGGTCTCACCACTAAGATAAGCAACTCCCATAAGTTCTGGGAAAATGAGAGGCACCCTGTAGTGTCTCTGTATGTGTCTCTAAAAGGCTGCTTTCAGATTCCACTCATTAGATAAAAATGCTTCCCTCCTCATCTTCAACTTCATTACAGTAATGACCTCTAAGAAAGCAGCACAGTTCTCACCACAGCTGCATTTCACATAGTTCTAAGTAAATCCACTTCCACTTAAGTGAGAAATCCCCAGTCAGGCACAGGTACTTGATCTTAGTGTGGTTCCCTACCTAATGTACTCTCCTAAAGCACAGCATTTGGGTTTGTCATAACTTAGAAGCAGTGACCCCTGCAATGGAAGAACTGGCTAAATGCATTCAGTCTCACCTGTCCTAGAAGCAGGAAGACCCAAAGTTCATTAGGAGAAAACATAAGGTAAAAACTATACATCTTCTTTCCACACTAAAGCTCATTTTGATCTTCTAAAATGGATGAAATTATCTTCACAGAAATTAAGAGTTCTTACTGTTCATATTCGTTGGTAAATTTATCTTCCTGATATATCATCCTGATTCTGGAGCCCATTTTGCAGTCAGTAACTGGTCTTCTGCTCTCTGCCTCTTTGAAATGATTTTACAGCTCACACACATGCCCTGTCTTTAACTCTTCCCTCCTTTGGCTTCTTGGTTAAAACCTCTATCTTTTGAGATGGCAGAAATCACAGCTTGTACTGACTGATGATGGGAGATCAATACATGCAGCCATCTACAGTTCCTGGATGGGACCTTGCACTGTGTGCTCTGCACCTGACTGCTATTGCTGGCTTTGGGCAGCATTCTATTCCAGCAAAACACAACTATGGTGAAGTCCTGGTGAACATTTGACTAAATAAGGGAATATTACTTCTCAGTGCTTTCTAAACACCATTCTGTTGTAAAAAGTGCCCAAATATTGCACTGGTACAGAGGGACAAGCATTATATACTTAAAACCTGCATTCTGACTCCATAGCCTCCCATGCACTCATTTTAATAATACAATAACTTCAGCTCTCCAGCTTCTTCTTGCTAGGCTAGGATTTGAATCAATCCTTTCTTTCCAAATGAGATGTAAAACCTATCAGATATCCTTTCATTTGATAATTTATGATAAATACATTACATCTAGAAAAAAGGAGATAAAGGACACCCCATTCTTATGAGGTGTGTCTGCTCCAAACACAGGTTCAGGCCTGAAACCATTCACTTTCCCATAAATGCTTACTAAAGCAGTAAAAACCTGCTGGACACATTTGGACAGTTCCATTTTGCTTTTCTTAAGTCTGGTGCTAGACATTCTGTCATATTCTCTAAGATGTGCATTGCCTTTTCATGCCCAGAGATAATGTCCTAGTTCAGCAGGTGGGACCAATTTATCACTGTGTGGGGGTGATCAAAGCTATGTCTATTCATTCCCCAAGAACAATGGACCATTTGCAGCTGCCCAGGGCACACCTGACCCCTCAGGGTGTGAGCTGGGTGTGAAAGACATCTGTGAGATAAAAGCTGTCATTAGCACCTTTACACCCAGCTTGAGGGGGTGTGTTTGCTAATGGGCCATCAACGGTTCCAAAATACCCCATGACTCACAGGGTTAATCACCCATTGTGTGACTCCCCGCCCTGGGGGAGGGACTGGGTGCTCCCACCTGGACCCGGGGGTACATATCTTGGGGTAAGAGGACATCAGGAACCTTTTGTCAGATCCAGAGGAGTAGCAGAACCTCAACAGGAGGAGACCATCACTTTCAACCAGTTTGGGACCACCACTCTCAACCAGACTGGGACTGTCATCTGCACTGACAGGTTTCTCACTTACTTCTACTTTGGACTTGGGGGAACCACATGGGGTTTGTACCACAAGGTGCTAGGTCATACTGGGTTTTGTGGGTTAAAACCAATTTCTCTTTGTGACATTGTATTTATTGTAATATTGTTATTAAACTGTAACTCTGATTTATAATCTCTTTTGTGGTGCGTTCATTTCTCCTGCTGGTTTACTTTTAAACCAGCACAGGTACATTGTAATACAACCCTCCAGAAAAAAAAGGAAGAAAAAGAAAAATATGAAGAAAACTCAGGCTGTACTACAGAATTTGAATTCTCTGTCTTCTCTGGCTGTAAGCACTTCTCTAAGAAATAATCACATTAAAAAACCCCACCTAATCTCTGTATTTTTCCATTTCACATTAGAAGCAACCTAAATCTGCAGCAGACAGAGTAAGCATTCACTTTTTAAAACAGCCAGGTATAAACCCATAATTCATTCTTGCCATAGAGAGGAAAAACATGGATAGTATTTTTAAATACATCATGAGAAGATCCCATGTATTCACATAGCCCAAGAGTAAACAGAGCTTTCTTCATAGAGGCCTGGGCTACCAGTATACTAAAACCAAAAATGCTGAAAGAATGCAGCTGACCTTCTCTTAAGGCACAGTAATGACCATACAGTCAAAGCCAAGAGAAATGCAGCCCAACTGGAAAAACATTAGGATACGTACACTCAGGAAAACCCAGGATATGAGATACTTAGTAAAGACTAAGAAAATATGTAATCAGCATTTTATAACAGTGAAGTCTTTGGTCAAGTAAACCTCAGGGTGTCATAGTATATTTTGCACTTGTTTTTACTTACTGTACTGGCTGTGAAGCCAAACTTCCCACAGTAGGGAAGTGGGTAGGCCAGCAGAGAGAACTGCAGAAGCTACAGCTGATGTCTAGACATTAATGTCCATTAATGTGGGATGCTAAATAAAGGAAAGATACCTCACCCTTATTTCACCTGGCTACTTTCTACAGTAAAACACTAACTGTAGCTTTTAAAACTCAAAAGCATAAACACCCATATCCAAGCCCCTTATAACCAAGATAACTTCTTACAGTACTAACCAAGTACTAGCCCTAAGCAAGACTGTGGAGTGAACAAAGAAAGACTGATTTACCACAGCAAAGTGGAATGAGACATGGAAACCTCTTGCCAGCTCATATCAAAGGCTCTGCAGGTTGTAATTTTCCCTAGGTGAGAAATGCCCTGGATGTCACCTGAAATCATTAAAAGCATGGGTTTTAAGCTCCCCTGATAGGTAGCTGGGGCCATGGGGGGAAGTTGATAGGAGCCTTTCCCTCTAGTCAGATATAATTTGAATGCCACTTCTAATGCACTGCAGATGAAGAGATAATTTTTTCTTATTAACTAGCAAAATTATTATTAAAAACCTCTAACTGATTGACATATACATGTTGATAATCACTAAAAAGTTATCTTTATTTGAAAAGTGCCTTTCATTTGCTTATATCTATTGAATGAAATTAACACAGCTCTGCCAATCAGTCGCCACATGTCCAAAAAGGCTTTCTATAACCGGAGTTGTAAACAGAGCAGAATCCCAAGGACACCCTTGTATATCAAATCTATACCACCACCACCACAGATAATCACAATAAAACAGGATAGTTGTTGTGGATGCAAATATAAACAAAACTCAACAGATTTATTGCAAGAAACATCGACTTTATGATCATATAAAAATATGGGGAGATATCAGGACTGTTGCTATGAACATTCAGTTCCCATAAGCGATAACAGTGAAATCAAGCAATGACTTGTATTGTGCTGGAAAAGCTGGAATTACAGCAGAAAGCAGTTCTGCATGGTAAGCTTCTGAAGGCAATTTCTCTGTATTATACATGTAGTTGTCTCTTTCAGTACAGCCATTCTGAGTACAACCTTTAAGATGCAGAGATTTTAGCTAGCTCCTGTTGCATATTGCCCATGTTATCCAACTTCCTCTCCCTTCCCACGGCTACTGCAGCAACTGGGAAAGATGTGTCAGTGACACACACCTTCCTAAACACTCTTATTTTCGTCTTTCTCAATACCTGTCAGCAGCACATCATCTAGCCTTAGCATTTCTATTCAAACCTTCCTTTTTTTTTTAATAAGGTATTTGCTGTCTAAGACTTAAGATACCCCTGCTCATATATTAAAAAACTTCTATGCTGCAAGCACATTTCCCTCCTCCCCCATTTTTGCAAAAATGTCCCTGTACAAAATGGAAAAAAACTAAATTTTGCAGTTTTCCCTGGAGCACGCATACTTCATCTTTATAGAGTGATACAATTTTGGAAGCTTCATTTGTACAATAACTACATTTACTGCAAAAAGCAAGTCAAATAGTAAATAAATCAAATAAATTCCAATATTCCAAAAGGCAAATAAGGTATGACCTTCTCAAATTTATATCAGAAAATCCTCTGAATTCAGATAGGTTCAGTTCAAACTTACATTTACATAAAACATAAACGCTGATAGGTTTCAAAATGATTTCTAGCAGCCATTTATTTAAAAAAATCCCACAACCATGAAGTTAATAAGCCAGTTCTATAAGATGCTGAATGCTTCCCCCTGCATTCTCCTACAAAGTCATGGTGTATGTTTTACAAAATTAAGTACAACTGTTCATTTTTTATGGTGCATGGAACTGGAAAAAATATGCGACTGCTTTGATTTTTAATTAAAATCTGAACAGCTACTACAATACCTCTGTTCTCTCACAATTCAGCCATTCACTAGATTTCCTACCCAATGGAATTACATCCAATTTACATTACAGTGATCAATTTCCTTTAGAGAAGTTCCTTCAAAGGCCTTCCTACATCAGCCTCTCTTTTTTCTGGAAGCAACACACCATTTAACTGTGCATGTAGCTAGCGAAACTTTAGAGCCACTTCCCCTGTTCCACATCACTTATTCAACAGAAACATAAAGGAAAAAGTCAGTTTAAAAGAAAAAAAAAACAACTTTTTTTTCAAAGTAAGCACTACATAACATACAGCTAGGAGCATCTATTAACTAATTATTTCAACTGGTATGCTAAAATGTGGAACAGATGTCCACTAACCAGTTAGTTAGATTTCTGTGAAATCACTAAAATATGCTCAAAGCCCCTTAAGCAGTCCATTTAAATCCACATGCTGAATGAAACACTCCAAGCTGATGTTTGGCAACTCTATCAATACCATTTCAATATCAAGTTCCCCCTGTGTATTCAATACATACACACACAGAGTTTCCAATGCAGACACTAATAAAAGCTTATGCTTTTTGCATGCTCCAAATTTTCAAGTATTTGAAAAGTGCCTGAGCAAAACCATGGGAGTAAAACGTCCATTAAGTTCCCCTAATCACAAAAGAAATCATCTTTAATCCATGTTGTCCTTGACTTACAGATCACTAAGAAAGTAGCTCTGTGTGGTAGTTTACTCTTATACTTTTCCTCAGTAAATAATAGGGGGAAAAAACAGTACACAAACAGGACAGCACAAAGTGTTTTAATCTGATTCCACACAACCAATCCAAAAACTTCTTCTAGCTCCTGCCACAGGTATATTCCTCAGCAACTACAGCCTTTGCTGTCCCGGTCATCCAATACTTCAGAGTTCACTGCTACTCCTTACCTGCCATCTGATGCTCTCCTAGGACTCCAAGCTTACCTGGCCTAGCACTAAAATCGTCCAGTGAATTTGTCCTCCAATAAGCTGCCAAAAACAACCCAGGGATTGTTAAAACTGAAAGGAAAAGTTTTATCCAAGCATCTCTAATAAGAAAGCAGTCCAGAAAAGAGAACCCACTGTGGCTGATCTAACAAAAGACAGAGACCTTTCCCTGTCCAGTTCTCTGCCAACGAATCCTCCTTCTGGTCTCAGCTTGAGCAAAGCCAGTAGATTTGTCAGTCTATAAACTAATTTAGTTGCTTCTAGAGAACAGAGTCCCTGGGGCTTTGCTCTCTGCTCCTCACTGCACCTTTTGTCCCTTCATGGGAGCTGTGACTTTCTGCAGCACTTTCCACGTGCTCTGGAAACTCCTCTCCAAAAGCAGACTCATCTGCCCCAAGGAAAGGGGTTGTCTCCCTTCTTCCATGGGTGCCTCTGCTCCACACACTAATAAAAAAGGAATGCAAGCATAGAGCAGAAAGGGAAATGGAATGAAAACAGTCTTTAGAGGTACTATCACAGGGGTCATTCTACCCCAAGGAAAGGCAACCAAAAAGGCACCTGATCATAGCCACCATGTCAGTTCTGCTGCTAAAGCTAAACAACAGTAATTTAAACATAATTTTACACTTTTTAGATCAATGCTTTACTACAACAAACTCCACAGTGGGGAATGAAACGGGCCACTATGCAAAAATAAAATTATTCCATCCCATGAATTTTCTAGGTCCTGTGCAAAGAACATAGCTGTGTTTTCAATCTCACTAGGATGAGAAGAGCCCACAAAATTCAGAATACAATGCTGTGGAGTGCTCTGCTAGAGATTCAACTCAATGAATTGGTGAAGGCACCAAAATATTTCCAGGTACAGCCTGCAACCATAATAAAAGATGTTAAAATATCAGTAAGACCAAAACTTTCTTGTAATATGGCTTATTAAAAGAAAAAGGACAAGCTGAATCCATACCTGTCAAAATCCTAAGAAATAGCTTTTGTCTAAAGTACTATCACAGGAAGTTACTGAGCTTTGAACAATATGGGAAGCACAAACCAAAGAGATGCTGCCTATTAAAGGCATTTGCTAGGATGGCAGAAACTTCCACAATGACAACAGGTGACCAGTTAAAATAGGTGTTTTGTGAACTTATCTCTGGACCCTAAGATCACCTCACATTTTAGTAAAAAAAACCAGTAAGCAAAGGAGACTATTCCCTATGAAACAGCCAACAACACATAATAACGCTAAGCTAGGACGCAAGAACATTTCTAAATTTAAGGACCAAAATTACCTGCTGCACCTGTCATAGGTCATTAAATTCCATCTTAGAAGGATTTACACCTCTGAAAAGCTAAAAAAATTTACAATTTCAATTTAAACATTTCAAAGGATAGCTACAATGTTTTTCCCAAATGGTAATTTGTTCAAAGGGTGAATCATCTTAATTGTCAAAAACATATGCCTTGCCTCCAAAATCTGTTATTCAGCATCTGGTTTAGTGATTGATTCTTGTTATGTGTCTCCCTCCAAATGAACACAAGCATTACTACCTGCTGTTTTCCAAAATAGCAAAGGCATTTGTAATTTCTCTTTCTGAAAAGCTTTAAGTCTCTAATTGTCAACCTTTCACTCATTGTTTTATGGATCTTCTCTACAGTCACACGTTTCTAAACAACTTTGTCTGCAAGGTGGCATCATGGCCATGGCTGCATTTTGGAATCAAACCTCACTAAGATACCGACAAGGAAAAAATCACCTATTCCATTTAAGTTTCACCTCCTCTGCCAGTACTATACCCTTCACCATCTCTCACTAACATGTGACAACAACAATGCAGTTCAGACTCAGGTGTCAGAGAGGGCAGTCTCCTTACACATCCATTATTTCAGAAATCAGTGAGTGATAAGACCTCAAAATTGTAATTGAGATGAACACCAACATAACCAGACACATTAGCATATCTCATATTCACTTATATAGGCCTGAAGAAGTCCCAGGAGGATTCGGAAGACACTAAAGAAAACAACAGCTCACATAAATGTAACTTAAGAAATAGCTGGCCTAGCTGAAACTTCTGGAGCATGAGCAGGTATCTTCTGAATACCAGCACAGCCAGGGGTACCATCTGCTGTAGATCACCTGTTTCATGTAATATCTCTTATTTAAGGTTGACAGAATCAGAAACTGTATTTTGAGAGAAATAATCTGTGTATTAAATATAATTCCAATTCCTTGGCTTCCAGTGTTGTCAAATATGCTGTAATCTACTGTCAGAAACATTCCATTATACCACAAAACTGCTCCAACTTCTTTGGTTAAAAAACAAGAGGAACAATTTAGAATATACTCTTCTTTTTTTTTTTTTTTGCCGAACACAAAGATCTTGCAACTAAACAGCATGAAACACAGGCCACATAGGAGGCTTCAAATAAAAATTCCCTCATGGAAGCAGCTGCCAGGATTCATTTCACCTTGATGTACTGGACCCTATTAAATTTCATTCAAGCAAATCACAGAAGATTCACATATCTTTTACCAAAATTAAAACAAACATACCATGACTGCAACTTTCAGGCTGCTGCTTACTTTTCACAGCAGGGATACAACTAATGCTTATCTGGAGAGGTATGGAAGTGCCTCAAGCCTTAGCAGCGCTCCATTGCTTCACCTCTCTTTGTGCTATTCCTTGTTCTTTTCCAGAACAGTCTTGAAGGTGATAAAAAGAGATGTTTGGAAGCACAATGTTTCTCAGACTCTAAAAATCTCAGAAGAGCAGCTCCATGGTTGTTATTAATGTCTTAGTGTACATCAAGGGGAAGAATAACTGATGAGTCTAAATAATTGCTGATACAGGGCTCTTAAAATAAACTTTGCTTCACATCAGCTGTTCTACTTTGTATTAACACCCAATAGATTTTCAGCTCCAACTTACCCCTGTGTAAGTCTAACCACAAAGCAGATCTTTTACCTAAACCTTTAACCTGTAAAGAAATTCCACAAGAGATGACAAACGAGAATAGCAGCCTATTCTTTTTTCCCCTTTTTTTTTTTTTTTTTTCCCCCCCCAGCCCTGGAATTTCATGTTTCACAATGCATGGAGTTCTTTTATGATGAGTACACAACCTTGAGAAAGAAAGCAACTGTTTTACATGTGTCCTTTTAATTGCCTCTAATAGGGTTTTCCCAATACAGCAGCACAAGGTTTCTAAGTGCACATTGGGCAAGCCGTTTTTGGACTCAAGTCCCTGACAATCCCTGTCTACACAATTTGCATAATAAGGTACTCTTCAACTACTAATTCTGTTTTGTCTTTACATGAATAAAAAGCACATGCCAACTTTTATTTCCATGAAGTTCAAATATCTCCAGCAACTAAATAAAAGTTTAACTGTGAAAGGCAAGGCAAGAAGTTTAGGAGACTCAGGTGACAAATTTCAGTAAGCTTACCTAGTGCAGTTAGAGCAACACTCATTCAGCAATTACTCTGGTAAGAGAAGATTAGTAAAATAAACAGATTTGTCCACATTCCTGCTATTACTCCTCCTACTACATGAGGAGAGATCTATGATAAGCAACAGAGATAAAGCATTAAGTGGTGTCTCTTAAGTGTTGTCAAAACACAGACAACAGTATATCAGCCATAAAACATAGATAGCAAGTAATATAGACAGCAAGTTAGCATAATTATTTGAAAGACAAATATAATTTTACAGCTCCTCCTGTTCTTCTTTACACACTTGGAAACAAAACAAAATTAACTACCTTTTTTTTTCTCCTTCCTTACCAAAATAGTTTCAGGCATCACTGTGATTTGGTGACCCAGGGCCATGTTGTGCACCAGCACAGTTTCCTGCAATCTTGTTTTGCAGAAGTCTGCCCTTTTGCTACCTGGGATACATCTGAACTCTGTTAGAGGTTAACTTTTTTTCCATAGAAATAGATAGGAAGGGGCTTTCCTGTTAAGAAAAGGTCTGGAAAAGGCACTCACACTATTCTGCTACATGACAGTATGTTTTCCCCATACACAGCACAAGTGTCTCTCCTACAAGAGGCAAGGGATGTCCGACTTCCCATGCCACTGTTTGCAAGTCAGGCAGCTTTATAAAGTCTCAGGAAAGAAATTTGTTAAAAGCCATCCTATTCCTTCCTAATAACTTTCCAGGAAGACTAAGAATGAAGACTGGAGGGAAAAAAGAGCATTTTACTCTTCAAAAAACAACAAAACCAAACAACCAAACTTACAGAACTTGCAGAAAAAACAGGTTTTTCTGTCAAATTCAGAATGCTGGCAGACACAGCCATATCCAGGAAAAATGCCAGCCACACCGAGACATCACAGAAGAAAAATAAGGGTTATTTCCAAATAATATTCATGCTTCTTGCTTGAGTCAGATCTAGTATCTGAAAAACATGAAACATCTGCAAGAAGCATGAGGTACAAATAAAAGCAAAATAAAGCCCTTATTTTCATAATTATTAGCTAATTTTTGGCCAAGTCTCTATCTGGCAGAAGTTGGTAGCCAGCATTCTCTGAATTTACAAAAATAAGGAAGTACTGGTAAACCAGAGCACGCTAAGTAATGGCACAGCAATGCCACATGCACTATAGGCAGGAAACTTCATGCCTTGTGGCACTCTGTTGCTTCATCAAGTAATGAAGTTTTCCCTTAACTGCCTGACAAAAAAAAATGTATCACAGTATTAGCACAAAGTCAGCCAAAGTCTGAAGTATCAATATACCAAAAGGTATAATTATGAAAATGCAGCAGAAATATTCCATATTCCTCCCTCCATGCATTTGGATCGTTAACCCTCTAAAAATCAGAGCGAAATTCTAATGAATATTGTAAACTTAAATCAAGTAGAAATTACATATACCATAATCCATCTGTTGCTCTAGCTTTTGCCTAAAAATAAGTAGTATGACTATGATTTTATTTCACATACAAAAAGAAAGAAAAAAGACTTTGTCAAGGTTCACTTTGAAATGGGTGGCTCCCTTTTAGGTAAAGCATCACCCTGAACGTTTTAGATTTCTATTTTTTAGAACACAACATTTTGCACATAAAACAGGAATGTATTCACCATTTCTACGGTCTAAGGAAACTGACATTCATGTTGTAAGTAATCTAAGGTCTGTTCCACAATTTATACGTCATAAATCATAAATTCCAGAGTTTATAACCTCCTACTATAGGCACAACAGATCTATCACAATACCTGCATTTTCTTTCTGATCTCTCCAATAAAGATAATTTCTTTTGTTATTTTATAATTTCTAATGCATCCATGTGGTGAACATATTTCTAATTTTAACAACAACCAAGGCCCCTATAAATAAGGTTGCCAGTTCCCTGATTTGGGGGACAGAGTTTATTCACATTAATTTCAGATAATGTGAGGACACATTACTTCAATTAAATCATGCCAGCATATTCAATCACTGATTGGATGTTCTGAATCCCTGTACAAACACCTTATACTATATCTGGCACTATGTTAAACTGGCCCCTTGATGCTAAGTAATACAAGCCACTATTTTACAAAGTCTGGTGATCATAAATATCTAAGGGGGAAAAAATCCCTTCTGTATGCAAAACCCCTACTCTTGTCACATGATTTCATAAGACCACAATTACAGTGGGATACAAATACCTTACAAGAGTTTTTTAGCTGTCCTCATAACATCAAGGTCTGGTAAGAAGATAAGCAGGAATGCCCTTGCAAATTCTCATTAAGACCTAGAAAAATAACCATTTCCTCAGACCACAGAAATACTTAACTCCTAAACTCTATTTTATAAAGCAGAATGTGGAATTTGAAACAGATTCTCACCTTTTATTGATGTGCTAACTGGTTAAGCACCATATTCAATTTTCATTGAATTGAAACTGGAAGGGGAGTTCATTCTACAAGAATACAAGGTATCTTCCTGGCTGGTATGGAAGTCTAAATTAGGTTCCTACTTCACCTGAATGCTTTATTAAACCTCCTAGGAATCTGAAACATTCTTAAGAAAACTGCATAGAGTGCATATGTTCATCAAAATATGAACAACTCAGTGTTCTGAAAAATACTTTTTAAAATATGGGATATTAAAAGTTTATTACAACAAAGATGAAAAAGTTGCATTCATAATTACTGTCTCAATACATTCTTGTAAAACTGAACTCCAGCTTTGTGATTAACAAATCAAATCAAGCAACA
The DNA here is from genome assembly GCA_035041345.1 of Poliocrania exsul. NCBI lineage: Eukaryota > Metazoa > Chordata > Aves > Passeriformes > Thamnophilidae > Poliocrania > Poliocrania exsul. The sequence goes on from JAWWLZ010000177.1 coordinate 32,160,900, forward strand.
CAGATGATAATTGGTAAACACAGGGAGTTTCAGACACACTAGAAGAACTTACTGTTAAGATGCTGCTGCTTAAAGAATACAATGTCACAGAACCTATTTGTGCAGTCTGTATGTTTTGAATAATACATTACTTTGTTGTGGGGAGAGCAGTTCTCAAAACCTAACTCTTTAAACAGGACTAAGTACAGAGCTTAAAGCGTTTGAAAGATTAGAACTGCCTGTATCCACAGAGCATCAGCTAACATACAAGTGACTGAGTCTCACAGGTTTATGTCCTAGTAGAAAAATCCACATTTTTTAATGGTTTAGGACTTCGTTGGTTATGGAGATACTTTATCATTTATTGGATATTCCATATAAAAATCTTGTCATTTATCTTCTCAAACTTCAGCTTCAAATAAAAGCAGCTGTTCAAAGTTGAGATCTCTTCAAGAAATAGCTTTGAAAATCAGGGTGGTAAACTCAATATTTGGATATTTACCAGGAAGCCTTTCCTCAAGCAGTATTCCAGACAGCATTCTTCTTTTACAAAACCAGTAGTAAATATGACAATTGTCCTAGTTCAGCAGGTGGGACCAGTTTATCACTGTATGGGTGTGACCAAAGCAATGTATTCTACACCCTCTATTCATTTCCTATGACCTGTTAACAATGGACCTTTTGCAGCAGCTGCACAGGGCACACCCAACCCCTCAGAATGTGAGCTAGGTGTGAAAGACATCTGTGAGATAAGAGCTGTGATAACTCCCTTCCAGGAAGTCCTTAGCACCTCCACACCCAGCCTGAGGTGTCATGTCTGCTAATGGGTGATCAAAGATTCCAAAAATATCCCATGACTCACAGAGTCAGATCACCCACTGGGGAACTCCCCGCCCTGAGGGAGGTACTGGGCAGTCCCACCTTGACCTGAGGGGATATCATCTTGGGGGTTTCAGGACAGGGGAACCACTCGTTGGATCCAGAGGAGGACCAGAACCTCGACAGGAGGAGACCACCACTCTCGACCAGACTGCGGCCACCACTCTTGACTAGGCTGCGACTATTATCTGTACCAACAGGTTTTTCACCTCCTTTACTTTGGACGCAGGGGAACCACATGGGGCTCAGCACAGGGGCTAACAAACCCCATTGTGTTTGTGCCCCAGGGTGCTGGGTTACACTTCTGGGTTTTGTGGTTTAAAACAATTTTCTCTTTGTGCTATTGCATTTTTTGTAACATTGTTATTCAGTTGTAACTCTCTTGTGGTGGGTTTGTTTGTCCTGCTGGTTTACCTTTAAACCAGCACAACAATATAAATTCCCTAAGAGCTATGAGTGTTGCATATCAGATTAGACAGCTGCCTTTTCCAACTGTTATCCTATATGAAGGTACCTTCACTCCTCCACAGATACTCATGTCAAATCTCACTACTACTACTTCACAACCATTTCTTTGAAAGCAACACATAAAGATGCTCTATCTCAGGCAGCTGTCAATTTGCCCCACAGAAAAATGAGGGACCAATATGTTTGGGGGTTTTTTATCCTGTATTCTTAACAGCATGTGCAGCAGTTACAAAGAATCACTTATGAGGTATTAGAGAAACTTACTCTATTTGGCAATAAAAATATATTCCCTTATTAACTGACTCTGAGGTATTTCTGAACTTAAAAAGAGATCATCATGTAATGTTAGAAAAATATTAGAACTACTACATGTTATGAGTCACAAAAAAACCCTCCCCCAAACCCCACATGCACTCCAAAGAACTAAAATCAAATCACTTGCTGCTTGTCAGACATAACCTGCCAGACTATTAGCTCACACTTTGAAGGCTTGCACTTTCTCAATGGCTGACCTGCACATTGCAGAGCCTTAGTATGAGAAATGGCTTTCAGGCTCAGCTGCCTTCTAAGTGCCATCCATCATCAGAAAAAAGAGATTATTCCTTTTACAGTTGGCTACTTTGCCAAATTCTTCTGGCTCTGTTCCATCAGTCACACCCACACCACCCTGGGGAAAAGCAAAGCTCAGCTCTGTATCATTCTGCTCTTTCCGAAGTGTGGAATGAAAAGCAATTAGCATTTGATGCCATTTATAAGGAAACTGAGGTGGAAAGACAGCTCTATCATTTACCAGCCTCCTGCTCTCTGCAGCAGTCAGCAGTTCACAGGGGGCAGATAAAGGCAGGCTGTGAACTTAAAACAGGAGGAAAGCTGAGCTGGGAATACACCATGTTTAGCATAACAGAACCATAAACAAACCCACACACAGCAGGGTGCCCCTTTGGAAGCCCTTCTAAAAATACATGTACACACACACCTGTCTCTGATACAAAACACCATAAGGGTTATTTATTACTTACTGTCCCAGAAGATCGTCCAGTAAGGCTGGTTTGCTTTCCACTAAGGCTTTCTCCCCATAGTTTGTTTATTCTCAAGGATTATAAATAAGATTCCATTTCAAATCAAAACATCCGCTCTTTTATTCACAGTATGATGGATAAATTGCATTTATTTGAAACTGTAAAACTAAACCAAAACATCTCCAAATGCTGTCTTTGCTTACCCATTATGCCCTGAAGTCCCTGCAAAGGGGTCTGTCAAGGTTAGAGCTTCCCCCACAGTGTCCTGTGAGCACAGTTCACACCACTGCAGGACCCTGCTACAAAACAAACCACAGACACAGCAGGATTATGCATCCAAAGGGCATTAGTTCCTTTGCCTCCAAGGAAAAGGGGACAATAAGGGAAAAGAGGTCAGGATTATCATTACACTGATGAAATCCAACCCAGAAAATGAGACATTTGGAATAGCCTTTATTACCTTTTCTAACTACACATCTAAGAGGCTAAGGAAGAAGATCACAGTCATCATTTCCCTGTGCATGGTCTGTGTACATAAAAGTGGGGTCACCCTCTGAGGAGAAAGACAGCCAGCTGGGCTCTGTTCTTCTGGCCTTCCTCTTAAATTCCAACTTAATTCTTGTAGCCACCAGCATGCAAAGCATTTCACAGTAAGTTAAGGATGACTACATCTCTTTGGGTCCATTTGCTACAATCTGTCTGAGAAACACACACCATTAACTTTCTTAGTGAAAACCCAGCAAGAGAAATTTGAAAATATTATCCATAAACTGAAGAATTTTTAAATATGGTGTATTACTGGAAACACAAATCTGAACTTGTTCTCCTACTTTTAAAATATATGCCCAAACTTCATTCCACAGACATATCCAACTACATATAAAAATGTTATTACTCTTTACTGCCAAATTCAAACCTACTGTGCCAGCAGAAGACAGAGAAGTCTCGCATTTTCAAAGGATTCTTGAGACATAGACACAGCAACATGCTTTGAAACTAAAGCTTTCACTAAAAATACAATGTACTATAACTTCACAATCAAATAGCCAAAAGCAGCTACAGCAGCACTGTGGTTTTGGTTTTTTGAGGGCGGAAGGGACGACACTGAATCCCCCCCCATATGCAAAACAAGGTGTTTTCACCATCCAATTTCTTATCTGAAAGTCAGGCAGTGGAGAACGAATCAGCTGGTGTACACCCTAACACAGTCCTTCAGCCTCCCCTCCTCCCTGATAAACCACACTGTGCCCCACACCTGCAGCACCTACGCCCGCTGCAGCCACTGCCAAGATTTTACTTATACATGAAGGAGGAGCTCAAGACACCAAAGAACTCATATGTGGCTGGTCTGAGAGAATCTTTCCCCGAGCAGGGAGTACAAACACAACCAAAATGCTGCAGCCAGGGCAAACAGGCAGCACTTTTCTCCCTAAAGTGCCCTGATTCAATCCCAGCCTTCACATTGTCTACAACAAGCACCACTTTATGACCAATATTGTCCCTCTCTTTCACTGCACAAGGGATAGTAGTACCAGACCTTAGTTCCTTCATCCCCATACTTTCTTAACACACAAAATTCAGCAGCTCCAACACAAAATAGACCTCCTTGCCAAGTGTCTTCCTGATGCTTGTGAAGCTCCACCAGCAGTGAGGTTGTGTCTTTCTTCCTTTAACCACGGTGACAGATTGATAGAGTGCTTTCCCCTCTCCAGGACAGGTGGGTATCATGTACATACCCCTGAATTTTGACTCAAATTAGTATGGGGAAAATGAGTAAATTCCTTCCTTTAATCCCAAACTTCTTCACTGGTATCCATGAAGCAGTATTTGCAAATCCTAGGTAGTAAAGGGGAAGAAAACTAACTGAGGGGAAGCAAAGGGCTGGAAATCTCAAATGTCATATAGGAAGGGACGTTGCCTTATCTAGCTGTTGCTAACTAGGAACTAAAGTTCAATTCAACCAGTTTTGTGGGGGTTTTTTCCCCTACCAAGAACTATTTCATTTAAGAAAACTAGTTATTTTTGAATGGTTGGCAAATGACAAGAAGAAAGTTTTGTTAAATTATAAAGTTATACAAAAGCAAAGAGAAGGCATTAAATTTTTTTTACACAAAACCCTATTCTCAGCACTCCCCCCAAGCTCAGCAGACTCAGTCTATGTTAATTTAATTGCTTACAAATAATTAAATTCCAATTTAGTGGCGCTATTCTACACTGTTTCAGACTATTATTACCTTGCTCCAAAGGTTGGCGGGGGGAGTGTTGTTTTTTGTTGGGTTTTTTTCCCCCCCAAAAGAGATTAAAATTGAGAAATTATTCTTTAGCAACTTGAGCCTCCAATTGCCTTTCAGGTCTACTGAATGAAATCTTGTAGCACAGTAATATGGCCACAGCAGAAAATTCAAAACTGAGTCAGTCGTGCTCTTCATGCATTTATTCTGCATTTTTATGTTATGATAATTGAAGGTGTTAGATAATGACTTCAGCACACTGGTTAGTAATTTGTTTTCCTCTATGAAACTAACCAAAATGATCGCTAAATATAAAGGAAGAATATAGAATAACACGTAAAGGGATATTTAGGTCAAACATGGGTGTATCAACACATACTCATTGTGTTAAGGATTATTGCCTAGTTCAGAGCTTGACACAATGCAAAAAGTCATCAGATGATCTCATTCCTTAAGCTAGTCAGATGTTTACCACCTTGTCCTTAAGGATGCTACAGTACACCAAGATAACCCAAAGGATAACCATAACTCATGTAAAAGAAAATCGGATATAGTCAATGCTTCTGTTATGATAAGAACATCTGGATTTGTAGAAGGGAAAGGAAAAGCACTTCCTTTTTCATTCTCTACTATTTTTTCTTCTCACCCTAGATAAATGCAAGGACCACTTTGCAAAAATAAAAAAGGAAAATGAAAAAGCTTGCCTTTTTATACCTTTAAGCAACATATTTTTCCTTTCCAATTTTAACATAATAACCATCCAGTATTACTGTGTAAATTAATAGTAAAGACATAAAGGAAATGGGGAACAAAATCTTGCATTAATCCCATGAGTGAGGTTAAAGATGGCAAGACAGAGCTCCAGATTAATACCACCTATTATATTATTACAATTATTACAATACATATATAGTATATTAGCCTAGCACTATGGAACCATAAGATCACAAGAGCACACCAGGCTTTGTTAACAAAATAAATAAATAAACAAACAAACAATTTACAGGGCAGTTTTTCATTAGATATTTGGCATGCTAGTGACAGTAATCAGGGAATACAGATATAAACAACAGTTTCCTATTTATTCCCTCTCTTCTTTCCCAATAAACAAGACACTGGAAGAGTGTTCACTGTAACTAAATGTTCATAATGCAAGTACTAAAATTTGAGACTTTATTCTTAGGCAGAAAAGCAAAGGGGAAAAAAAGGACAAATAAGTGAAACTCATACAGACTCTCTTACACAAAGGCTGACTGTCCACAAAAGTCCAAGCAGAAAGGGCCCATTTATATTTCTGTCTCCAAAAATCACAGCTGAAATGTATCTTTAGGAGCCCGATCTGAAGTTCAGAAGACTTTTCATATACTGCTTATTCTGCAGAACTCACATTTCTGAGTTCTTTCTCATGTCTCCCAATTTATGCACTAGAGCAACTAAATCTGAAGCTAGAGAACACCAAGGTGAAGGCTGCAGACATACCAAGCACTGCCTTGAAATACCATCTTTTTACAGTCAAGAATTAGCTTTATGTTAAAAAAAAGGCAATAAAATCCCACTAAACCCCCAAACAGACCCAAAACAATTTGCACAATCTCAGTAACTACTGTTTACACTAGATTTGAATTAAGCTTAGAGGCCAAAGCTCACAGTTTGTGGCATAATATCAGGCCATCTAGCTATTTTTGTTTTGTTTCTCAGAAATATTTTAATCAAGAAACTCCTGCATCAGCTATGATGATTTACACATTCCAGAGCATCATCATTTGTCACACAGTGTTAACTCCCCACTCCCACTGTGAGGGTACAGCCCATGTGTTTAAAACTTCTCATGACACAGGACGAGAACATGCAGGTCCTCCCACCCCACACTCCTTTATTTAACCACAAGCCTTGTATCAGAAATGCAATCATATCCTTACAACAAACCATATAGATTAAATTCCTCTTCCTCTTGAGAGCAAATGATTAATGGGTTTGTAAGCAAGTCATGTAATCAAACAAAAATAACATGGAACCTTTATTTTGTGGCTAACTCTTGCTATGTCTTCATCAGAACAAATCCATACTTAGCTACTTGTGTATCCTTCAGCACACAAACTGCTTGTCAGGTTCTAACGGAGATTTCCTCTTCTCAACTCCCCACAGCGCAGTCTGTAATGCAACCAGTACAGCACACATCATACAGCACATCTTAACCACAGAGTACTACTGATTTCAAATTCCATCTGACCAGCTCAGTGATACTGGCTCCTTATACCGGGAGGCAACAACCTCAATGAAAATGGAACACACTGAACAAGTGCAACAAGTTAAAAAGTGTAACTTTTTAAGCACTGCAATTCCTTAAGAATCTGACACAGTAACTAATAGCTGGATTTCTGTTCTCTCTCAAAACCCTAGTGACCACCCCACTCTGAATAGACGTATCATCTAAAGCACTGACAACCACATCTGTACATTCTGTGATCTAACCCAGCTGGGCACTGAAATAAAAGTAAAGCAAGAGATAAAATAGGCAGCCTGTGAAAGTGAGATAAAGAATAGTCAGGAAGAAAAGGTACATTGAAGAACCATGATTTAGTAACAAAAGTTGACATGTACGATATGTACAGCTTAGAAAGATCTGAAGCACACTGGTCTAGGATAAAGATTAGCTTCCACTATTCCACAATTATTATGGTCTCATATGCCCTGAAGAGACAACAGAAGCATTCAGATGGCAAAAGCACTACAAGTGTTTACAGATTTTCTCATGTGTAAACAGCACAATAAAATCTCCTGTAAGATTTCTGATCCAGCAGCAAACACAATTTAACTCTATTTACATCAGGTAATCAATATGAGATTAGCTGTTAGTGTTAGCAAGCACATTTCTATGATCAAATGTAGATATACAGTAAACCAAAAAAGGGGTATTACTGAACCTGATCTAATGGTTCCCTCCTCTCCAAGTGTCTTGCATCTCCCCTCAAAAGTATCTGTCAAAAAGTTTAGAAACCACAATCTCTTGGTAACTCATAAAATTACTTTTAAACCTTCAGTCCATACTTTCATATGTTACTGATACTTCAGACATCAGATTTGTCTAGCCTAATACTTGGTCAGATGTGAACCAAGAGATTATATGAGGTACAGTTGATCCTTTGCTTTTAAACCTCCAGAGAAAAAATCTGCCAGTGCCAAGCACTAAATCACTCCCAAGGGTAAATTCATGTAAGAATTTTGGTGAGATACATGCTCTCAGGGACACAAATCCACTGCAATTCTCCCAAGAATTTAACAGGCTCCTATGAGCTCAAATTACAAATCACTTAAATGCCTGCTTTGGGCAATTCAAACATGTCTGGTACAGGGGCTTTGTGTATGTCCATCATCTGCACAATGTGTTGAATAATCTCATCAAATGCATTAACTAATTTTCCCAAATATTACAGATTAAAATATATGTTTTAATAAGCAGAGGCATTTCCTCCAAAGTTATCAAATGTGGAGAAATAAAACCGAAAAGATAATTTTCAGTGTCCTGAAGAGGTCCATGTTGAAAACCAGTGTATTGGCATCCACAGAAGTGTGAGAAACTGAATGCTTTCCAATGTAAAAGCAGCTTGTTCACCCCAGCACTCTGGGCACAAATAAACACAGCAGCCCTTGCCCTATAGGCTTATGCACCTGGGACAGGGTGGACAGGTCATTGTTCACACTTGCCACAGGACATTGTACTCTGTCACGTGAACTTAGCATCTGAAAGAAGCCCTTCATCTTTTTCACCACTGTGAAAAATCAGTATTTCCAGGATCCAGCCAGTGAAATCATGTAAAGAATAGTGACGGTAAATTACTTGCTAATCATGCCTTGGTTTCAGGATGAATGCCACCAGAAAAACTTCATTTATTCTTTTAATTGACATTAGATATTCAGGGTTACAATTACAAAAATTTAATGCAAACACTTCTAGAAGACTCTCTAACTGGCAAAGATGTGAAAACAAGCTCATTATTGTATCTGCAACTTAAATGGATCATTCCACAAACATCATGCTGCTCAGAGCTGATGTACAAATGAATAAGAGTTACAGAATTTGAGAGAAGCCATATGGTGAAAGTTAAATATTTTGGTGTCTAAATACCCATCATAGCTTAGTTCAAACTTACCATGTTCTTCCCATTTTTGAAACAGCAGATCCAGAGAAATGTTCATAACTCCACAATTTTTCCACCAATTTTTATAGACAATGGTCAGTGAATTAATTTTTCCTGACAACAGTGTGACATTTCAAAGCCGCCTTTCACCACAGAGCACGCTGCAGTTTCAGAATAGACAAAGAGACTGCATATTTCGTTTATACATGTACTCAGGCAATCAGAAAACATTTCAAAATATTTCAGAATTAATAAGACAAGTTTATGCAGGCATCAGCATAATTTTATTTCCAGACTCACTTATGTCTAGAGAGTTCTAAAACTTGAATATGCTCAAGATAAAAAGTTAAACATTTACATTCCAGTTGACAATGACCTTATGTTGAATTTTTAAGGAACAATGGAATAGCTGATGTTTCCATGAGCACAGGTTGGGACAGGATATGCTACCAAACAGATGTAGCTAGATTTTTACTGGGCCATAACTAATGATGACTGTGCTTTATGTCTCCCTAGCACACCCTGTCATCAATATCTATTAGCAGAAAGCTGCAATATAAACATTTATAAAGCAGACACAATACACTAGCTGAACCACTAATGCATGTAATTGCTAACACAGAGCCATATGCTGAAAATTCATCTCTTTTTACATTTAACTTTCACAACCTAGGCAAATCAGACAACTGTATAGCCCAGTCTTCCAAAATTGCTTACTGAATAGAACTCTGTAATCAGCTGCCAGTTCAATTGTTTTTACAACATTCTAAATAAAACAAAGGAGGTCTGTTGCCCTTACTTGTAAAAGAGCTCCAATGAATGCCAATTATAAGAGCAATAAGGGGATCAAATCTGACATCATAGTTTTCTGTATAAGATATTAGCTCAATGACTTTTTTATGAGCTAATTAGTTATGGACATTGAACAAGAAACAGATGATCCAAAAACAATGACTCTGCAAAAAAGTTTGTTGCCAAATCCCATCAGTAATTTAAACCCTATAAACTGTTTCACAAAAATCACAAATAAGGGCAATAACTCTAGCTTTCCAATAGGAATGCTATCTGTGACTGTCAACTCCTTCAATTGTATTATTAATGGTAACAACTTTAATTATGAACAAGAACATATGAAGTATGTTCTTACACATCCAATATTCACCAAAATTCCCTCTGGCAGAAGCTATGTTGTTAATCAAATATAAGATAAACCTGCAGGGATTGTACAAGAGGAAGACAGAAGGAATTTCCCCATAAGATAGTGAAGCTGGCTGGGGGTCCCAATGTGAAATAATAACCATCAAACATTTTGCTGTCTATTCCTGTGAGAGGTACCTTAAACTCAGCTACACTCGAACCAGTTTGCTGCAGGTGCAGTAAAACCTGGCAGAAACTATAGAAATTATCTGCCAAGGAAGTATGTATCTAAGCCCTCTGGTGTTATTTCCTAAAAAGCTATAAAATGTTGAGTACTTTATGATCAAAGCAAGCTGCCCTTGATGTCAGGTATGAGAGTCAGCACTTCCTCAAATCACAGCCAAGAGCTAAAGCCAGGTATTTGGAACATCAGTGAACAGCTTACTACAGCATCTTGACCACTATCAAATAGGAAAAACAGGGCAGGGGTGGGAATCACATCTCCAGAATGATATTTGACGGGTTCAGTTCTATTTGAGTCTCTGGAAAGGGCAGTAAGTTTGCAAGGACAAAGTTCTGTCTTCTCATCACATGTAAGATAAGCTCTCTCTGTTTATGTCTGGAGCATGCTGACTTGCACATGTACACAGGCCCTTAAAAATGCCACCCCACAGAGAACCCACATCGACTCCTTTGGTTGCTCCTCACACAGAGGGAGTCCAAGGCAAGCAGCAGGCAATGCACATAGAAGTTTTACTTCAAGACACAGCTTTCCTCAGCCTAACATACAGACACAACCCCTTTTCCTCATTAAAATCATAACCTACTAGCTAGTATCAAAATGAACCTGAAAGCCTCTCTCATCATGTTTCTCCAAATAACTTATGACTAATTTACTCCAGATATCTTACAACACATCAAATATCTTATGACACAAGTGCTAAAAAATCTAATAAAACTCTAGCAGTAACATCTGTCAAGAAGCCACAAAAAGACTCTGACCATGCTCACATACTAAGAACTGATGTAGAGACAGACACACATTGCCTCAAGAAATACAGAAATATAACTGCACTAAGCAGAGAGGCTGTAACAAAGAGGTACCACATGGAAAACAGAGATTTCCTTGGGTTGCCTTTCAACATCCCAATCAGGACCCATGCCAAGAAACCCATATGACCTCTGAAACTTCACACTCTCTGCTGACTACCTCTCAAACACCCTCCCACTCCTGAATTGTATTGAGTGTATTAAAGCATGATACACACAGGATTTCTGGAATGGAGCTGTTTCTCATGTTGTCAAATATAAACCAGAATCTGATGTGCTCAGATCTGTCTGCACTCTTTCATGTGTATGATCCATAAAAAAAGTTTAAAAGCTCAAGCATAGGACTGTAAATTATTTTCTTAAATTAGAAGACTCTTAATAGTTTCAGAGAAGTTGTCATTACATGTATTTTTATTTTTCTCCACTTCTTTGCTCCTATTAAGCCCTTGCTATCCATGCAATACTGCTGCATTGTCGGTGTTCAACAAATAGAACTAAAAATTAGCACATGAAACAAAGCACTATGTGCACTATTGAAACTTGCAGCAACTTAAAGATATTAATTTCAGCAGAAGTCTTTTGTATAGTGTAACCATATGTTCTCCAAGAAACCTTAGGTCTATGAATAACCAATTCAAAAACACTAAAAAAGAGACATCAAAACAAAATTATATTGGCTTTGCTACTTTGCAAATCAAAATCTTCACAAGAACCACCTCACGCACAGCCCCTACAAAACTGCGAACTACTCTGATTTATCTTAACAAAAGCAGCTTCTTAAATGAATCACAACCACTTCAAGAATCATGTTAGCCTGTATATTATTGTGGACTGGGCAAAATGATGTACTTATTAGCTAGCATGGAAAAATACTTCTGTTACACCTGGATTATAGAAAATAGGACTGTAAATTCTGGATTTACAAAAATCAAGTCTCCTTTTTGGGGACCAAATGCTTTTTACTGAAGCCTATAAATAAAACAAGCTACTTTGTGTCTGTACCAAAGTTTACATAGCTAATATTCAGTCAGAGAGGTCCTCAGTGTTCTTTGGAATTGGGCAATTCTGGACTGGTTCAAATTAAGTACAACTTAAGTACTACAGACTACTTATCATAACTAAAAAATTATTTTTTTAAAGTAGCTAAGATTTAGATGATCAAATATTAAGACAATATCAAGTAGAAATATTGAAATGTAAGTAAGAATAGATATTTTGCATAACATTTTTTGACAGTAATACACGATTCAACTGGTCACACTGTTAAAAGGAATCTAGAACCCTATCACTAAATTGTGTGCTCATACAGGATATGATATGCAGAGAGGTTTAAATATATTTTCTGTTTTCAACCAGTAAGTATAAACTCAAGCTTTGTCAGCAATATAACCAATGGACTAAAGAGATGCAGGTACAAGTAATGTAAAGGAAAAACCTTTATTTCTCTGCCACAAATGTCCCAGTTTGCCACCTTGGAATGTCTAACTTGTGCACTAGTGCAGTTTAAGCTAGGGGCTGTTTTAAAATCCTTGTTTCACCACAAGGAAATCTTTTATCATGTTCTTTACATTTTCAGTCCAGAGCTCTGCACAATCCCATGTATTCTCCTTACACAGGTATCACCACACTCATTGGGTATATTAAGACTGGAAAAGCAGCAGGACACTACAATTCAGTGCCAGTTGTGCAACTGGTAGTATGATACTATTATTTTTAAGTCCAGGACATCAGGAGTAACATATGACATTCACTCTATAAAAAACAAATGAACCCAGAAAAATCCCCAACCAAACAAGTAAAAAACTCCTCACAGAACTATGATTTTTGCTATGACAGAAGTTGCACCACAGATTTTTTTTTTAATTGAATTGTTGTTTAGTCTTTGAACTTGAAAAATGAAAAACAAACAAACAAACCACATTTTAAGCATTCTGGCTCTAATATTTACTATAAATGTGCAAAAGACTTGCTGAAATTTGTGTTATCATCACACTCACACATTTGAGTCCTATTTGCTATTTAGATCAGCTATTTAAGCTAAAATTATACATAGTGTTTTCTTCAGGACATTTGTATTTCTCATCACAGAAGACAGGAGAACAATAATAGGAAAACCCTCCTTTGTAAAACATATTAAGTATTTAAAAAAAACACAGGAGGCTAAAACCATCATGTTACATGACATCATTGCAATGCAGCAGACAAAAGGAAAACAATTTTGAACAGGATTCCTCTTTTGGCCCAGAGGAGAACCCAGATCACATTTAAACTCAGGAAGTTTTGATATGTTTTTATCATCTATAAACTGTATCAGATCATAAAAACTGGTTTGGAAATCTGGGGATGCTACAAAGTGGTCACTGAAAGAGCATTAATGAAACATGATAGAGACGGAAACTGCATCATGGCTTAGAACTGCAGAGTCAGATGTGTAGTGGCAATGCAGCAGCATTTCTACCAAAAAAGTCATACAAGAGAGAGAGATGAAAGTAATTCAGTGTTTCAGTCAGACCTGTTCCTTTTTTGATCCTGAGCAATCACAGATAGGGATCAGTCACAATGACCAAATGTGGAGATATTCCTTCATGTTTCCAAGTCTTGCTTTCATCACCTCAAAGGTCACTAACTGCTGTAAATTAACTGGGAGATGCAGGCAAATACACCCATGCAATTTCAATGGTAGCAGGAAAACACCAGAGTGACACTGAGCTGCAGAAATTAATAAATGAGATTGTAAGAATCAGTGACCAAGTCCTGAATTTACCAGGTTAAAAATGTGGAGAAATAGAGGTATAAAGGAAACAATGGAGAATACAAATAATAGAAACCCCACTCTCAAAAATCTGGAACACTGAAGAGACTTTGGCAAAAAAAAGGAAATTTATACATACTGTACATATATTGGATGTGTCTTGCCAACCCTGATAAACCACAACGGAGTACAGAATTGTGTCTACTGAAAAAATCAGACTGAAGAGAGCTAAAATGAAAATTTCAAGAAAACAGAATGTGATAAAATGTGATAAAAATAGAAAAGGAATAATAAATAATAGAGATTCCTGAACTGCATGAGTATGATAAAGAACAACATTAAAATTCACAATGTTGTGCACCGGTAAGGCCATGCCAAAAGAAAGTGCTAGAAAGCTTTATCCATTATGACAGGACTTAATGGATAAAATTTTATGACCAAGAAAAAAATCTTTTCATCAGGGCTTTTATTACAGTTAACTGTCACTAAAAATCAGCAGACTTCAGGTGATGAGCAAGAATCCACTGTTTCTACCACATCACCCTCCAGTCAGCTACATATCTCCTATTGGGACACTGATGTCAATCTGTTTTCTAACAATGCATCAGAGTTTGTGAAATGTGTGAAAATTTCATTGGAGCACATCAACAAGTTTCAAAATCATTGCCAGGGAGAGAGGAAAAAGGAAAAATAGGATTACTCTGCTGCACTCCAATTTCACTAGAGACTAATTTGAAAAAAATCAGTTTAAATGGTCTGCCTTCTTTTTAAAGATCAAACAGTTCCTTAAGAACCTGAATCCTTCTCTATTCAAACAACAGCAACACAACCAACTGTAAAAAGATCCTCCAAAAGGCAGTTATGTTCTGGCATGTTCTGTTCCACATTATGAGAAAACTTACAACAGTGGAGATTCAAAGTCAAAACTCTATCTTTAGCAATGGCATTTTAACTGGGGGTAAGTGGGGGGCAACAGTCACTGGACAAGTCAAAACCACCACATTGTTTGGTCTGTCCTGGAAAGCTGTCAGCCTACTATTCCAGTCTAGAAATTCATAGTCTATATAATTATATTTACCCTAAATTGATCTATTAAATAGGAGTATTAGTTCCTCTTCTACAGAGATCAGTAATCACCTAATTCCAATTTAATTGCATGAAACAGTAGTCTAAAATACAAAAAAAACCAAAACAAAAAAACCCAACAAACATAACAAAAAACCCCCCACACCTTTCTTAACCCTTATAAACACATGAAATCTGGAATCAAAATTCTGCAAATTTGCTTCAGAGAGTTCTCAGTAGTTCTCATGAGGAACAACTGGCATAAGAACACAGAGGAAGACTTTAACACTACAGATGCAATTGGAGTGCTGCAGGAATATGCATGTTTTGCCCTGAAATTCCATCAACACAAGGAACAGTCATTCTGCTGGTTAACACTGTGCTGTGTACAACACCATGAAGGTTAGATTCAGAAAATCTTTGTTATTTGCCATGGAAAAAGTACTGAATACACAACATTTATTTTCTGCAAGTGATGAAAGAATATTAGGAATAAAACTAGGTAAAGAAAACCATCAACCTCACATCTTTATTTGACCAGGGTCAATAATAGAAGACTGCATTTAAAAAGAAGAAGAAATTGAAATACAAAGAAAATAAGTTAAAATGACTCTCAATGTCTGGGTTGTTGGGGTTTTTTTCTGTTATTAAATTAATAGATAAATTAAGTGTTCAGAAGTCAATGCATTCTTCATTTTTAAAGAAAGGTAAGAGCCAAAAAAAAAAGCTTTTCTGTTTTTTGCTGATAGAGCTCAGCAGGAAAACAAAACAAACTTCCCTAATACACACGTGCACACACATGCACATAGGAACCCTAATTTATGACAAAGCTAAATAAACTGGATATAGTAACAACATGCTTTCTGCACCACAGCACTGTTTATCCTCACTCATTAAATTGTCTGTGCCTTGAAGAACATAAAATTGTATCAATGAAGGCCAGAAAGAGACTATGTTTATATGGATAGATCTGTTCTAGTCAGGTCAGTGATGAACTACTCTGCAAGCCATGAAAAAACCTTTGCACACAGAACCAAGGTTTACAGCTTAGCTTCTATTTGGAAAAGCAACTGTATTGCATCTTACTCTGCTCCTCCACGGTCAGACTAAACATGTATGAATGAACCTATTCCTTACACTTCGCAGTTCTTGGTCATATTTGAACCAGTTCCTAAAGTCCTATTGAAAATACCTGAGCCAGTACCCACAGAAAGGTGCATTATACAGGAAAAGGGTGACAACACATAGAGAAAGGCTCCAACATTTCATTGGCACAGTTTCTGTCTCAAATGACTTACAGAACTACAGTGTGAATGTCCAAACCAAGCATATCCTGAGAAATCAAAGCACAGGCCCAAGCAGAATTCCTACAACCATAACAAAACAGAACTAGTAATGATGTAACTGTGGTCATTCACAACGTAGCTTTTCACACATCAGCGGCTGCACCAGTCAATGCTTTCCCATGTATACCTACAAGTTTTCCTAATATCCACACACCACGGCAGCTCAAATTATAACTAACACATTTCCAGACAAGTGACAAGATAGGACAGAGTAGAGAGTGCTCTTTCTGTCTTTCATCCCTCCATAGTATCAAAGGCTCAGAGTACCATTAATAAGTTGCCTTCTCCAAACATGATACAAATGTGTCTTTGAGCTGCAGCATCTCTTTAAAGATCTTACCTTGTAAAATGTTCCTAGGTACGTACTGAAATGCAACTTTCAGAAATCTGTCAAGTACGTCAAGATTCCAAATATGTTTGCCAGCTAGGAAGAAATACACTCGATTCTACCTTACACAAACACTGCATGGGACTTATATTTGTATCACGTCTTCTAAAAAGCAGCTGAACATAATACACAATTGAATACTGCTGTCTGGGGGGGAAAGAAGTATTTAGACCAGAAACAAACAGGATCAAATTACCCAGAAGTACACATGCCTTGCAGCAAGCACAAGAAACACCACAATAAATAACATACATAAATATTCTTCAAAAGCATCTGGCAAAATTCACCATAATGAATTCAAACCATTCAAAGCAATTATTTCCACCCAACCACTTACTTTCAGAACTGAGATCTTTAGCATTTTATTATGTTCTTTACTGTCAAGGCATATTTCTTCAGTAGTGTGACTTTTTTTTTTTTCACCCTGCCATTTGGCTAAGTAATCAAGAACTTTATTCAGTAAAGTAACTTCCAGATGACTTAGCAAATGGAATTTATTTGGATTAAAGAGCAACAGATTATTTCAGTGTTTAAGTAGTCATGGGTATGCCAGTAACATAACACATCTCAAATATATTCCACTAATCTTATTAACTATGCTTTTACTTATCTTTCACTAAACATCTATTTTATGGTCCATTTATTCATACCTTTTAATCACTGCTCAAGTTACAATGTCAAAAAAGCTTGAAATTCAAAACTGAAAAGCACATAGGGTCACAATACAGATAATTCTCTGAGTAAGAAGTACATACGGGACTGCTGTGGAATCATTAGGGTTTACAACTATAAGCATATTTACTGTTTTGCATCTTTTACATGACAGAGTTGTTACACTACAAAGCTTTCCTTTCAGACTCTTTTAAAGCAGTACATCTAGGCATATTGCATGAAGTTGTCTAAGACATAACAGAACTGTTCTCTATGGGCTTTTTGAGGGTGCGAGGGCAAGAGAAGGAAAGAGAAGTTAAGAGGAAGGAAAAGGTGTGCATGCAGGAGAGGGAAACTATACCTCCAGTTTAGAGTTGAAAGGATTTAAACTTGACTAAACCAAAAAGCTCTTCTATTCCTCAGCTTTTGCTTTCCCAACTTCTGTTTATTTTTCTGACTCATTACTCAAAAATTTCCTAGATCCTAATCAAGCCTAACAATGCTTCAGAGGAAACACAACTTCAAAATGGGAAGGGGGAGAAAATCTCATTTAGGAATACTTCAAAAGCCATAAAATTATAAAAACTTAGGATTTCCTCCAAGAATGGTAAGAAAAATGCTACATAATAAAGTACAATATCCTCTAAGTCATCACAATATCACCTGGCTCTGAATTCTGGATGTCAAGAGCTTAGATGATGACTGTTCATTCTGATATTGAATTTCTGGTTGATATATACCAGATTCCTTCAGGAGTGGGGTTTGGAAAGAAGTGAATGTTCAAGCAACAAGTATCACAGATAAGGAAATCCTTAAAAACACCAGAAAATCGGTGACCAGCAAAGATACGTGGAGTGTTATGGAACACAGAGTCTTCCAAAAAAATCTCTATTGTCAGAAAGATTCCATAGGAGAAGCTTTCTACTCCTTTTTTAAATTATCACCTTGGCCAGCAAAAGGCTACACATGGAATCACGGAATATGAATTCGAAGGGAACCACAGGGATCACCACAGTTCAACTGCTGGCCCTGCACAGGACCGTCCCCAAGGGTCACACCATGTGCCTGAGAATGTTGTCAAACGCTTCCTGAGCTCTGTCAGGCTTGGTGCTGTGACCACTGCCCTTGGGAGTCTGTTCCAGTGCCCAATCACCCTCTGGGGGAGGAACTTCTTTCCAATACCTGACCTAAACCTCCCCTGACACAATTTCAGGCCACTCCGTTGGATCCTGTCACTGGTCACCACAGAGAAGAGATAAGCGTCTGCCCCTCCTCTCCCTCTCCCAAGGAAGCTGTACCTTCAGTGAGGTCTCCCCTCAGTCTCCTCTTCTCCAGGCTGAACAGACCAAGCTCCCTCAGCTGCTCCTCATATGGCTCCCCCTCAAGGCCCTTCACCATCCTCATTGCCCTCCTTTGCACATGTTCTACTTTATTAAAAGCCTCATCTATGAGCACTTCAACATTACTCACTTTCCCCACATAATACCATCTCTCATCTGTATTATCTCTGTCATTTTCTTCATCTGAATTTGAATAAAATATGTGAACAAATTAGGCTGCATCTATTTTTATCAGGTTTTAGTGATTACATTTCTTTCACTGGAGATACAAAAGCAAAGACTACATCATTGCTTTATTTATGAAATCTGGGAATTTAAAAGTAAACAAAAGAGAGTAATATGGGAGTGAAAGTCACATAAAGGAAGACATTTTGTAAATGCATTCTAGTTCAACAAAATTACATTTTCTCTTAAAATATCCTTTATCCTATTACGTTTAAGCTTGGGACAAACAAACCTTTAAGTCTCTGCAAATTGTTCACTGAAACATGTCAATCTTTTGTGAATCTGAGCCTGGGTTTAGAATTCATGTTGCAAATTCTACATTTTGAAGAGAGGTAAGATTGAGGCTATCAGTTATACTGGGAGAAAGTCTAAGTGTATGTATTAGGTGTGTACATGTTTTGCTTGCCATCTAATATTAAATGCTCACATAGAATAGTCTTATTTCTAAATTATCTATTTTAAATGCATAGCTACATGAATCACAGTACCATGACATGATATTATTGCTAAGAAGTCACACCCACTCCATTTTCTTCCCCTCAGAAAACCTAAAGGCAGAAGAGAAAATCCAAACAGTGTGACAGTTTTACATCGACTGCCGCAGATAATGACCAACATTTCAACTTTTGGGCATGACTGCAAAGTAAACACACACAAAGCACAACACTGGACATTAAAGTTGTTCCTTAAAAGTGTGGCACACTATCCTTGCCTACTGTGGCACAGATATCCTTCCTTGCAGCAGCAATGCCACTTGTGCAGTGAATCCATTTTCACGTTTCTAATCACTGCAAAGGCAAAGCAAACATCAGCATGTTTCTAAGAGAAATAATCAACAGTGCTGTCAACTGCACTTCAGCTTTGCAACAGATCACCACAATACCTGTGAAGACTGTGTTTGTTCTATGAGGTTTTTTGTGCTGGCTGATTTGCCATGTCTGTAGCCATCAGCTGCCTCATGCCATCCCAGTCAAAAAGAGTCACTCTCAGTACAGCCAACATAGCTGTACTAATAGCTGTGGATATAACCAATGCAAGCACATCATTCTGTATGGCTGAAATGCCAGCTAATGATTTGGATTCAGGAATTACTCTTCATATTGGAAAAAATTACTAATACAAAAATCAGTCTAGCAGTTTAATAGCTACATTCAATATTCTCAGCTGTAAAACATGGGGATTGAAACTGAGAACTCTGGGAAAACTACTTAATTTTGAAAGAGAAAACAATAAATAGCTGATATGCTCCTCAAAGTTATCACATTTGCTGTTAATGACAGAGTGCTTGTGACAAATATGAGATTGCAAGTCAGTTGGCCAGGTTAAAACACAGCTGGCACATTCTGCTGTCTTTCACTGCAGAAGCAATAGTCTTTGAGAAAACTGAAGCTGGGAACTATGAAGTTCCTAAGTGCCCTCTACCAGACTGGCTGACTTCTTAAGAAGCATGATTCCAAACCTGTGGGGACTAATCCAGAAATAGAGCTCCCATCACAGCACAGGATGGGAAGGAAGACTGGAGAATCATTTTTAAAAGTTAGAATGCTTCTAAGTGATTTCTTCTGGTATTCAAAAAAACCCCTGATACACTTTTAAAAAGAGTAAAAAGTAGACTGAACATTGGAGAGCTGCAGTAAACTACGAGGTCCACAAGCAATTTAATGAGAATTTTAGCTACTAACATGATAACATTTTTAAGTAGGTGTATAAGAAAATATTATTTTACCTGCCACTTTCCCAGCCATCGGCATTGCCCCAGCCCCATTTGTATGTTCCCTTTTAGCTAATCAGTACAACACACTGCACTAAATAATGAGCAAAGACAAAAGCAATCTGTTACTGATAAAAAAAACCAAACAAACAAACTACAAATTTATATTATGTGAAGATGTATCAAGTACTGCGTTGCTAGTTACACATGAGCCATTTCATCCAGTCAGGTGAAATCTGGGAATTATGCCTTTACAGCACTATACACACTAATGCTGCAGTTCAGCAGTGTTGATATGCTGCATTTCACAGCACAAAACATAGCAAAAGTAAACTATTGAGTGCAACCACTATACGGCATAGAGAGATTAGGGAATTAGTAACAGCCCTAGCTGCACAATTTGTTTGAAAAGTGTTTCTTCCATTTGCACAACATGATACATTGAATATTAATGCAACATATAACTTACAAAATTAGTAATGCAACTTTTAGACTGCCTGAATCGAGAAAAAGATTGTCCTAATCTCAGATATTAAAGACCTTTGCGTTTACAAATCCACAGTGGGCCCTGCTTTAAAGCTTACACATGTGAAACAGATTAAGGGGCACAATAGTGGGGGTTAGAGTCTCACACTTTCTGCTGGCTACACAGTCAGTCCCCTGCTGCTATTTTCTGTCCAAGTAAAAACTCAGCATCATATTAATACCATATACAGCCCACTTCTTATTGTTACTTTTTACTTTGGTTTAACAAGTTTTGCCTACATTACCTTAACTAGCTAAACCACACATGACTTGTGCATTCTATGCCCTGCAACATGAAACCACCATTTAACTTTAATCCCAACTGTCCACTGCTTTGGAAAGGATGGTTCTGCCACCTTATCAACTGGGAAGCAGACAAAAGAGATATGCTATCTGCTAGTATTTTCAACCTCCTTTGATTTCAGCATATGAACAAGCAACAGCCTCATTATTACATATGAACATAAATACAGATGAAAATGAAACCTTCTGACTGCTATTTTTCTCATTTAAGTCTGAAGTGTGTAATAGCAGAAGCTCAGACACAGTGGTGCCATCACCATTTTAGGGCGGGTCTCACAAGAAACTTTTTCTTGAAGATCCAAGTCCTGAAATTTTGACCTTGTGTAAAAAAATCTGTAGCTGTGAAAAGAAAAAGCTTTAAAGAAGGAAAATAATACTAAATATTCAAAAAAGACAAGGCTATATTATTTTAAAGCTCATTATTTTATGATTTTTTTTTTTTGCTAGGGAACCTGACTCATGATCTCTGAATGCATACAGCTGCCAACACAGCATGTAGGAAGAAAGCATTAGAGACAGCACATATCTGCACAGCAAGGCATTTGGAAACATGGTCTGGACAAATGTTAAAAAAATAGGTTTGAGGACACAAAAAACTTTTTAAAACAACTCCTAATGTAACTGGCATGCAAAGATGATCACTGTTCCAAAAAACATTTGGAGATGTGACTGCAGGAAAAATAATCTTTTTTACTGGGAACACAGTCCTTTATCTAGGCTCATTACCTCACTTCAGTTCTAGGTTCCAGAAGATTTCACAACAGATTAAGAAAAAATGCTGCTGTTTCAGGAGATATCTTCTTTAAAAGATGTACACACACACACACACACAAAAAAAAAAACCTCCCCAAAAATAAAGCTCTCAGTCTGACAAAGGAGAAAATATATTCATTAATATCAGGAGTGCCTTTACGCATAGGAAAAGCAATAATTGCACTGAGCAGCAGTTATAAATTGCCAGCACCATCACAACAGCTACTTGCCAAAGCCTAGATGGCACAGTCTCCACCTGGAAAGAAACCAGCTCTCCCAGGGGTCCCCCTCCCACAAGAAGAGTTGCAAGACAGATTGAGTATGAGCAACTACCTCTCTTCCTGCCCTCATTCCCCATGGCAGCCTCTCCTCCAATGGAAACAGTTTGATTTTGTATAGACTGCTGAGAACTGAGAAAACTTATAAATGTTACACAGATTTAGAATGTCCCAGACCACTTAGAAAGTTCAAGCACAATGTTTAAGTTCCTAATAGCCCCATCCTGCCAAGAAGGAACTGAAGATCTAAGATCTGCATTTAAATGGAAAAAATGGAAACAGAATAGAATAATAAGTGTCACAGCAGGTAGGAGCCAGGATTCCGTTTTGCACCCAGTGTATTACTGCATTTTGCCTTTGTCCAAGATTGCCCCCATTAAAACTGGGATGGAGAGAGCAGAGAAAGAATTAAAAAAAATCACAGTAAACACCTTGAATAGTTCCAGAGAATTCAGCAGTCCTCAAAAAAACTACTTAATTCTATCCAAAAATAATAAGTAGGAATTTGCATGCAGTTTAGAGTTTTCACATTCTTAAGGGAATATGGGAAGACTGAAGCACTTTGGAGATTTGTCTTCTCTATCCATATCTATTCCCAAGTACTGGAGTACCCACATACCCATCCCCACTAAAGCAATAAAGCAAGCTAGAAACAGCCATCAGACATTTTTGAATGCCACAAGATTTGCCTTCGAAGTCACATACTTTTCAAAATAAAAGTGCTCTTTACTTGCACTGCTCAGGATATCTCTACAGCACAGGAACTACCAGAAAGTCTAAGGATTTTCCTTAGATGATGATTCTAATTTCTAGTCACAACAAACAAACAAACCCCAAACAACAACAAAACTGAAAAACTCAAACAAAAACCACAAACAAACTAAAACACCCACCTGAATTCTAGCAACTTATTCCATAAAAAAAAAAAAAAAAGAGAAAAGAAAAAGTAAGATTGAGACAGCTGCAGTCTCTGCTCCAACCAGTGCATTATTACAAGAATTGTTTACCCAGTTACACTTGTGCACACTCATGCAAGGCAATGGTGTTGATCAGTTATTGCTGGCAGATACACGGAAAAACATTTGGCTGCACAGATGTTTCTGAACCTTTTTAACTACATGTGAGATAGAAAATGGAGAAAACCCGTCTCAATTCTCAGAGTTAAACCAGAATATGCAAGCTCATAATGAGACATGAAATAAAAGCAGTGCTAACCAAGTGAGTATATACTAATAAGCTGACTAGGTTGGACTCTGGAATTAAAATAACAAACAGAATTTCTTAATGGCTGCCCTTTAAAACAGAAAAGAATTTTGGAGAAGTTAAAAGAAATCCAGCAGCTTAATCTAAGAGGCTTTCCAGTACGTTCTGCTAAATTATCAAGCAGCCTGTGTAAAACTCTAGGTGTTATAAAGCCCAAGTTCTGTTTTTTGCTCCAGTGAAAGTACTTTGATGGCTGTCAGAAACCTGAGTGTTGTCTGTTCTACAGAAGTGTTTGCGTTCTTCAACTATAAAACTTTACATTTTCTCTTTCTTTGCCTAATATGTAGCTACATGTCAAAAAAGTAAGACATTTAAATCTGAGAAAATTATCATATTTTAATTCAGAGCACCCTCTTTCCTTGGTGATTAGAACATCTGTTAAAACTGGCAGAGGGGAGGAGGAAAGTGTTAGTCTTTCCTGAGATATCATGATGAGATTCCAGCTGGACAAATTCTCTAATGAAATCCTGGACAAAATCTATGTAGTAACATCACTTCCTTCTCTTGATGTTCAGTTTAGTGTAACAAACATATTTTGAAACCATATGGCAAGAGGAGGCATCTCAGAGGACTATCTGCTTATTAGGTGGAGCTCCAGCCTTGTTAAGAAAACCACATTTTTTATTAAAATGCTTAAGAAAAGTATTTTAAGACTTAAGAGCTACTACTGACCATTCGCAGAGTTCTTTCAGTGCCCCTGGGCAAATGGAACAGCCCAAACAAGGTCTACCCTTGCACATCCAAAACTGAAAGGGTGAGCAGTAAGTCAGTAGTAATGCTACAGGAGCATTCTGCCATTCCTGCTAGACCACAAAATGACAATTAAGAAAACGTATCACCCTTTTCCTCCTGGCCCTTATCACCTTAAGCCATGAGTCTAAACCCAGATTGTCACTATATATTCAATGGTAATAGTTGGCCATCCCACAACAGCAAGTCCACAGGACTGGCAGTGGAGGAGTGAATCTAACTGCATGAATAAAGCCAAAGTTCTGATCTCACACATTCAGAACATAGTAGGAAGAAAATTACCTCCATTGGAACAAAGATATTAACAGATATATCTGTATGAAAAATTGCATACTGAAGGTAAGAGAACCAAAGAGAACGTTGTTAGGGAGCTATGCAGCGGTGCTGTGTGTTCTAACAAGGGCAGTATTGTTTGTTCTTTTCTGGGATACAGACTGATTCTCTAAAGCAGCTTATCCCTGCAAAAATCAGATTAGAGTAAGGTGATGGGGAAAATATTTTATTTGTGCCCAATTCCCATATTCTTATGTAACAGCTCTATTAAGTCATTAGTTCATGATTTTAAGTCTCAAGAGCTGATTTACTTGAAACAGTCTCATCTTCTGCCATGCATTCCCACTGTTGATAATAACTGAAAACTCTAAGGGAGCTGCAATTTATGTGAAACGAACCTGGTGGACTTTTCAACTCAGTGTTTTACTCATTCTCTTGAAAAAGCTGACAGAATTAGAATCCTGCCACAATTCATATTAGGTATGACCACAATTCAACAATAAGGTGGTTTATCTCTCTGTTCTCTTTCAAGCTGTTAGTCCCCCAGTTCCAGGTGAAGTTGTTCTTTAATTATTTCAGCTGGTAGCTCTAATTATTTTCTTATGACATGTTCAAGCAATATGCTCTAGAGGGATTATCTCAAAGGAAAAACAATCATAATACAAATTCCAGTTTATTGTGTTTGACCTCTCAAGTTCTTCATACAAGTCTCTTGATTATGACTTTTAGAGCATCCAGTAAGGTTTACAAACATTGCATAAACACACCCAGACAGACATACTGCTATTCAACCACTAAATGCAACCTTGTCTACAGGCAGGAGACTAACAAATTACTTTAAATGAGTTTTAAAGGAAATTCTAAAAGGTCACAGCAGGTGAATATGTTGCAGAACAGTAGCTGCACAATCTCTGAAGTCTAAAAAAACCCCAAAGAGATCACAAAGTTGTCTCCAAAGACTGAGGAGTTAACAACCATTAATTTCTTTAACAACTACTCTTTGTCCACTCTTGTAACTGCATCATCCTCCAGTAGCAGGTTTGTATTTTCCCATATTTTAAATGCTTTACACACGACATTGTAGCAAGGTTTACTGTTGGATTAACTTTAATTTCTATACTCATCACTTTCAAGACACACCAAAGCAAGCTGGATCACATCATCCTAACGTCTAAGGCAACGGGATTCATACTTGTTTCTGCTTATTTCTTTTCCCTGGTATTCCTGCCTGTTAAAAGCACAGACTGAACTGCACCCTTGCATCATTCAACACTGTGTCATAATTCCTAGGCTTTTAACCCTTAATCACTCTCTTTACTCAAGCTATTCACATAAATATACACCTTTAATGGGACCTACAGTCACTAATGCATTCAGACACTTAAAAATAAAATGTGTCCCAAAAAAGCATATGGCTAATAATCATGGAATTATTTCCCCACTGTTTTGTTACTCCTTTCTCTCAGTTCACGTTGATAATCTCTAAGTATTTGACATTATACCTGACATACTACTACACGACAAATCAATCAAGTAAAGCTACAATTACAGGGCAAAATTTACTGTTTGTTTTGAAATTGCCATAAAAATAGAACCTTGGCCTTCAAAAAGATATTTTCTCCACTGAGGTGAATTTTTTTTTCTTATTTTGATTAATATCCTAAGATGCTCTGAAGTACTGCTTATCACTACAACAACTGAAAAGTACAAGTCAAATTATAAGTTAGTTTAACATTCAGGGAAGGAAATCACAGAAAAGAATTCTTAAAAGAAAGGGTTCATCAGTATTCACAGACTGCATATATTGCTAAAACATTTTATATGAATCTACATACATTCAAAGCACCTTCATAATCACCTTCATGTATGCATCACTTGCGAGTTTATTAGGGGTTTTTTGACGTATTTTTAGTTATGGTAACTTTTTATTACCATAAAGATGACTTTTTAAAAACTTGCAACTGTGATGGAAGTGTAGGAACTGAAAAGTTAAAAAGTTGCATGGTATTTGAATTAGAATTCTAATTAGTGTCTTCAGTTCAAAAAAGACCCCAGATATCCAGTTCTTCGGAAGGGGGGAGCAATTCATTTGTATGAAGAATACAATTAACCTTTAGGGGCCTTTGATTGACTCTCTGTGCCCTTCAATAAAAGACAAGGACGGTGAAATTAAATGAGCAACATACTTTTCCATGTTCCTCCAGTTGTCATACAACTTTCAGACCCTCTCAAACCGAGAATTTCTCCCTAAATCTCCCTCCCCGATTCCGAACCAGCGGCTGCAGTCCTTGCTCAGATTTCAGCTCTATTCACATGACGATCCGGCAAACTCCT
The DNA here is from genome assembly GCA_035041345.1 of Poliocrania exsul. Classification (NCBI taxonomy): domain Eukaryota; kingdom Metazoa; phylum Chordata; class Aves; order Passeriformes; family Thamnophilidae; genus Poliocrania; species Poliocrania exsul. The sequence goes on from JAWWLZ010000177.1 coordinate 32,187,759, forward strand.
CCAGCACTCCACCCTCCCGACACACGCGGAGTTAAAATTAACTTGGTGGTTTGGGTTTGCCTACGAGCCGAAGATCCATCCTTGTACAACCACTGAGCGCTCCTCAGTCCCAGCGGCGAGCTCGGCTGCCGCCCAACCCCGCCGGGCTGCCACGGCGAAGCCTCAGAAGGAAAACAAAACCTCGTCTCGGATAATGGCTTTACTGTACTTACTACGGGGGAAAGAAACAGCCCAGAATTAAAGGCATCTCATTATTTGCAGCTCCTTGCGATTCAAACAGCCCCGGTCCGCGGCACGCCGCGTGTCCAAGACCCCGTTCCGTGCGGGGGCGAAGTTGGGGACCCGCCGCTGCCGGCGGCGCCCGCCCCGCACCCTCGGTCCGGGAGCGCGGACCCCGCGGGACCGGCCCCGACACCTCCCGGCACCGCCGCGCCGCAGGTGACCCGGGACCCGCGGAACAACCGAGCCGCCGGCCCCGGGAACACACCGCGCTACTCGCGCCGCCCTCGGCTGCCAAGTTCCCCGCCGACAGCAGCGGCCGGGCATTGAAGCCCCGGGGCAGCGCTGCCGCCGCGATCAACAGGCGTTCAGACCCCACTCCCTCCCTCCCTGCTTTCCCCTCCAGCCCTCTTCGGAACCCGCGGGGAACGGGCGGCGGGTCCCTCCCCGGGCCGCCCCCGCGCAGCCCCGGAGGGCAACGCCGCGTACCTGCCGGGGGATGCAGGGATGGATGGATGGGATGGAGCCCGTCCCGCCGCCGCGCCGGCTCCCGGCGCTCGCTCCGGCCCCAGCCGCGGAGAAAGTTTCCTGACGTCAGCGCGGAGGGCGGGGGTGACCCGCCTGCCTGCCGGGCTCGCCGCCACCGGGCCGGGCCGCCGCTCCCGGGCTCCCTCTGCCTCTGCCTCCCGTCGCCGCTCCCGGGCTCCCCCTGGCTCCCGCCGCTCCGCCCGCCGTCCGAGGGAAGTCAGATGAAGCGAAGAAAAGAGACGGAGGGAGCAAGGGGAAAAAAAAAACCCAAGGAGAGTAGGCAGTACTTGAGAAAGTGAAGAATGCGATTTGGTAGATCTACGTTCCTGAAGGAAGCATCTTTAGAGGAAAAGATAATTGACACACTTTCACAAGTCTGGGTTAAATCCACAATGAAGCATTTTGGTAGGGTACAGATGCATAACATCATTCTGTCTCTGAAGATAATGTCTGTGGCATGCAATCCCAGTCAAAATGTGCTTTAGAAACACCAGAAGAGCGAAGATCAATATATTTTTATGACAGTCATGCTAAGTGCAAATAAGGGGCTAAATATTTCATGTAGAAAGGGTTCATGTCTGTCGTATTTCTTTTATTCCTGGTGGCCTTCTGCCATAATACTGCCAGTAAAGGGGCATGTAGTATCTGTGGAAAAGCAGGAAACACATCTGTCATTCCCCTGCCTGTTTTTTTTTCACAGAAAATGAAAGATGCTTTTCATTTTTCATTACTCAATAGACAAACCTCAAGAATGGCCATTTAGAGAGCAGAACAAAACATGTCACTGAAATCAAAGCAAAGGTGTTTTGTCTGCAGCAGGCGTATTCTCGTTTTAAAGGCAGCATGGAAAACAGCTCAGGGTGGCAACTTACAGTTCAGAGCTGGAAAATTGTGACCGAAAACAGCCATGAAAGGTAGAAGTCCAAAGAAGGCAGCTTTATAAATCAGTAAGCTCTAGATAATTACATGCATAGATATGAATTATGTAAAATTTAATTAGTGTGGCTGTCTTTTCCACTGGCATAAAATAAAATTAAAAAAAAAACCCTCCAAAATGGTACACAAACCCAAAACAAATAAGTAGTAAGTTTGTCTACCCCAGACATTATTACAACTCTCAAATTTCCCATCAGTTGGCTCTCTCACCTAAAGGAAACAAATGGTGACTTTTTTACATAGTGTTAGAATTATTTGTAAACTTTACTAGGAAACTAACAGGCTATGGAAGCAATTGGAAAGGGTCATCATGTGCAAAGTTGGTAAAATCATACCAAGTAAATTCCAAAAGATAAATAGAGGTGAAATTCTGAGAAGGAAGAAAAATGCAAAACCCTCCAGGAAATTGTATGAGCATTATATTCTAAATAACACTACTGCCAGGAATTGTTTTCAGCATGCAGATATTAAATTTTAAATATTTGGGAGGGAAAGGAGAGGGAGAAAAGGGGGAAGGAGAAAACAAATAAACAAAAAAGCAAAAAACCCTACCCTATTAAATCTCTCTTTACTGCAATATTAAGACAGTTGAAGGAATATCTAATCAATTTGAACAAAACATTTCAACTGGTCAGTATAAATATACTTTTTTTCCAACTGTTGTTGCTGACAGCTATTCCCATACAACCTTCTGCAGCATCTTCTTGGAGCTGACAACTGCATTGCATGCATCTCTTCAGTCATTTGTCCCTGTCAAAAAAAAAGTGACAGAAAAGATGGGAAGGGAGATAATCTATAAATACTATGAAATCACTGAGAAAAAGTAAACTGTTATCAAGAACCTTGTTTTTCAGTAGTTTATCAGAAATACAAACACAAACTAGTCTAGAGCAAGTTTGAGTCTCAAAACATTTAGACCTTAGTTGCTTACTTTTCATGTTTGTGTGGTTGATTTTTAAAGCAACATGGCAGTTCATGTGCTGCTTCCTTGGGCAAAACTGCAGTTCATTTTGGTGTCAGGAAGCATCTTTATCTATTTGGCATTCCATAACATACATCCAAAGCTGGTCTTTGTTGTATGTTGTAAACAAGTAGTCAGACTTGTTCAGTAAAAGTAATGGTTTTATTTTGATTATACAATTTGATTAACTGTAGTCTGCAGAGCACATGCTAGACAAACAGAAAACACTTTGGCTATTGAAATACACATTGTCAGCTTCTCAAAGGTGATGCAGAAAGCAAGAAATATTAAGGACACTTTAATTATTTTCCAGTACCATAGCAGATTTTTCATCAGAGCAGGTTAAAAATAAAATATTATATAGGAGTTGTTTTTTGCTTACTGGGTTTTTATGAAGTCAAGTATGCTTGATGAAGTCGGGGTAGATTTTGTCCAAAATCAAGTTATACCATTTTAAATGCAATAAAAATACATGTATAGGATATATTATTCAGGAAAGAACATTTTTCAAATCCCTTCTGCATGCAAATTTTTTTTTCCCTAAAGAAAGTGAGACATTTTACGATACAAGAAAAAATACTCAGTACATAGGAAGCTTTCTATTTCTTCTGTGATATATTTTTGACATAATCTGTACTGCAATGCTTAAATAGAAGGGATGTAGAGCAAACCTATTTTCAACTTAAATTTGATGCATAGTATTTTAAGGGAATGGAAGAAAATGTGATTTTTTTCCCCCCCCTACCGGCACTTTTTTCCCATCAGCACTGACAATCTAGGGATGGAATGAGAATATTATTTTAGAGGAAAAGTAGACAAAAAATATATGAACTCTAGCATTAGGACCTCTTCCTCTTAGTTGTTCATTGGTGTGATCCAGAAACAAAAGACTAGGAGCAAAAAGAATAAAATAGTGACTTCCTCTCTAGTTTAGGTCCACCAGAATCTGAAGGGGACAAACACAGGTTATTACTGGGATTTATCATACTTGCATGTAGCAGAGAAGTTGAGTAAAAACCAGGCATACAAGGAATGAAAAAAGGCTACTCAAGAGAACAAAACTGCTTTCATAAATATATAGAATGATTTGGGTTGGAAGAGACCTTAAAAATCATCTAGTTCCAACCCCATTGCCACAGGCAGGGACCTGTCACTAGACTAGATTGCCCAAAGCCACATCAAACTTGGCCTGCAACACTTCCAGGGACGGGGCATCCACAACTTCTCTGGCAACCTATTCTAGCATCTCACAACCCTCACAGTAAAAAATTTCCTCTTATTATCTAATCAACACCCTCCCTCCTGTCCTATCACTTTGTGCGCTTGTAAGAAGTCCCTCTTCAGCTTTCCTGCTTGCACCCTGGCTCCTAAATGGCAGTCATGTAAACAGATGGTAAATAACTGAGTTGAGATAATAGAGGATAAGCAAAAGCAATGGAATCAGTATTCATTTAGGTCTGGAGCTATGCCAGCATCAAAGAATAAATATTAATCTCTTGCACTGATTTACCAGGAAATAGTTACTAGAAAGAACAAAGATTAAAGGATTGAACCAATTACACAGTATGAGAAGTTTCACTACTCTGCTGAGCACTGTCTCACCTCTCCCATAGACCAAACCTACCTAACACTACTCTGCAAGAACATTAAAAAAGAAACCAGAGCAACACCTTCTTAGGAAGAAACAAAGGCAGGGAAGTTTTTCTCCCTATTTCATATTTAACTTCTATCTCTTTAATGTTTTCATAGTGGTCCAATGCACATCCCCATTTAAAATTTTCCTTACCTTGCCAGAGAACCGTAAATTGCCATATTGTAAACAAATATCACATCTCCACATTGATATGAATGATCTTAAGAGAATATAAGAGCAAAAAAGCTCTGTGTTTCAGTCAAGGGAAGGGCATCATTAGCCCTGGGATCAGTTTCTGCATCACAGATGGCAAAGGCCAGGAGGGCCGGGGGAGCCTGACAACGAAATGCCTTGTTGTCTATAAACTTGACCAACCAGGTAACAGGGTAACTGTTGGTCAGATCATCAGAGCAGGTGCTGGTCTCTTGAAGGCAGCTCTATAACATTGTATTACCTGAATTTTCACTTTGATTTGTCAAACAAAAACTCTTTTGGGACAGGTTTTATGACAGAGATTTATATTAGAAGATGTGATATGGAGCTGGTTTGGAGAGATGGAGAATGGGAGAAAGTATCTTTTCTAGCTTTATTAAATGGGAATGCAGTCATGTTTCAAAATGTGTATGGTTATTCACTCAAAAATCAATTTTTTTGTGTTCCTCATATATTCCCATTTTTAAAAATTTTCTTGCTGGGTATTTGGTAGTTTTTTTCTGATCATTATGTAATTACTCTTTTTCCCATCATTGTAAGAATTAAAGTGCAGAAAGGACTATTACTTTGCCTTGATTTGGCAACTCAATTAGGCTACTCAATTTTATCCAGGTGTCTTAATTATTGAGTTGTAAGAGTCCATTCAGTGCCTGAGGAAAATAGTATGAAATGGATGAGAAAAACAGGCTGTTGACAAGGCTCAGGTGTGGGTGGTAGTGACTGATTTACTGTTGCTCATTGTAAACCTGAGCTGGTGATTGGCATGTACTAGGAAGGTATATAAAGAAGGTCCTTTATGGCATATCTATTAGAATTTTCATCCCAAAGGGTGTAAGACATTATATCTCTGAAGCTTTTTCTAGTAGTATATGACACTAAAACTATTGTAGCTACCTTTAGAAGATATTTCCAAACTAGAAAAACAAATTTTCCCTGCAGAACTCACAGACTCACAGAGCTGATTATAAACCTCACATCAACAATGCCAAAAGAAGAATATTACTTTGGGTATTTCATTCTAAACTTTTGATATAAGGAAGAAACAATTGAGGATTTTCATTAAAAAACAAAGGCTAATATGTAGTATTCTTTGCAGAGAGCAAGAGTACAAAATGCCTATTTGTTGCTTTTTTTTTCCTTGAGCCAGTTATCGTTTAAAGTGTGGCAAAACAACTACTTACAAAATTATTGAAATGGTCTAAGTTGTTTACTTCATGACAAAAACCTAGAACAATAACATAGCCTAACAAACTAACCATGCCATTAGCTTAAGATGGAAAGAATAAAAGAAACCATGACTCTACCATCTACAAGACACATGGACATAAGTTTTTAAAGCTGTCTATATTATTTGAAAAAAAAATTGCAACAGAAATTTACACAAGGAAATGTAAACCAAAGCAAAATTTGAAGTCAGCTCTCAATAAAGTTGCAAGGATTTTTCCTGTGGATTTCAGAGAGAGTAATTCATTGATAAAATATTTACACAAGTAATATATAAATAATAAAATAGGAAAAAAATCTGTTTAAAGCCTTTGCTTTCAGGGCTTCTCATTAGTGAAATGTTAGGAAGGACATTAAGATCTGGAAGAATCACTAAGCCCTTGACGTAAACACTACAGCACCTATCAACAGGTGAATTGGAAACAAAAGTCTTCAAAGTTTAGTAACCTTAGCGTGGGGAAGGCTTCACAATACATAAGAGTTATTTGAACCTTTTAATTAAGACCAAATCAGTATTTTATATGCATGTGTCATAACCCAGACTTTCCTTTTTTTCCCCCCTTTCTTTCTTTTCCATACGAAATATTTCATTCTACTTTATGCAAGATTTGATGTAGGTGCATGTGAAGTTAAGGATGAGTTTTACTTACTCAAAATAGGTACAACTTACTAAGACTGTGATATATATTCCTAAAACGACATAAGTGTTGCATGCATTTAATATGAGTGTTAAAGCCCCTTGGATTATTTTTAATGTATAAAAGAAAAGCTACAAGAGAAGAAATTTGTTAATAATGGTAGAAGGTTAGAGGAAGGATGTGAAAGCTGAAGGCAGCAGGATTAATACTGAAACAATGAACGTGAAATTGGAAAAGAAACAAAGCCATGTTATACGAAATGTATTTGTGATATATTGTGATGTGTAGGAGAGGGAATAAGCATCCAATTACAAGTGCACTGTAGCTGAAAGTCTGGAGTGTAATGAATTAGAAACATTATTTGTGTGCTGCAGAAATGAACTCACTTCCTTCATAGTCAGCTGTACCATAATTTTTAAAACCATTGGTCTCCATCACCGGTCATTAATATTAGCAAAATAATGACATTTCTTACTTACTTATTTTTCATAGAGAACACGTGTTATTTCCTATAGTTTAACACTGTAAATATTTTTATATATGCCCTTTGTTCTGGAATTTATTTGTCTAGAAAGCAGATAATGTCTTCAGTGGCTTCCAGTGGCTGTTCTAAGAATCCTCATTAAACTACATATAATGAATTTATCTTTTTAGGTAAAGCAAAAGGAGAAAGCATCACTTTGGAGTTTGTGATTGCTGATTGCTGGATTCTGGTGCAGAATTTCTTCAGCAACAGCATAAACAGGTACCTTCAAGGTTCTCCTTGAAGGAGAACAGAATACCACCATTTAATTGAAAGAAACCCCCTGAGTTGGCATCTGCAAATAGAGACTTGAAAGAGTCTTGTTCAGATATTTGAATTAACTTCCATGTTTTCCTCTAGGCTTCTTAGGTACTCATCTTGAATTACAGGAGTGAGAAATGAATAAAAGAATTATTCCTTAATTTGTAGCTGATACATGTGATTTATGAACACTTTCATAAGTCTTAAGTGCTTTCACCAGACACAAATTCGCAAATTTCCATAGTTATCAGACCATGAGACTTTTCTGTTATTCTCTGCCAGGTATTTCAAACTCAGACTTCTTTTCTAGTTTCTTGGTAATTATCTCACATCATTATACCTGGGTTTATCCTTTCATAGTAATCTTTCTTTTTTATGCTTTAGGATGAAAAGCAGCTGAGCATGTTGACAGCTTGTAAATGGACTTTGGTGTTGCAGGTTAAATTCAGCTCTTGTCCAAAAGAAAATAATGCATTGTATAAAATTAAGTAACAGGGGTGAGGAGCTTGTACAATCTGGAGAACACCAAAACATGCCCAAAAATCCATCTCTGACTGATACTGTGCTGAAATATCTTAACTTATTGTATTGTTTGTCTTGGAATTGTAACTAGAATCATAGAATCGATTGGGTTGGATAAGACCTCTGAGACCATAAAGTCCAACCCTTGGTCCAACTCCAGTCCATTTACTAGATCATGGCACTCAGTGCCACATCCAATCTCAGGGATGGGGAATCAACCACCTCTCTGGGCAGCCCATGCTTGATTACTCTCTCTGGAAAGAATTTTTTTCTGATATCCAACTTAAATTTCCCCTGGCAGAGGTTGAGCCTGTGCCCCCTTGTCCTATTGCTGACTGCCTGGGAGAAGAGACCAACCCCCACCTCAATATCTTTCCTGAATTGAGGGGCCCAGAACTGAACACAATACTCAAGGTGTGGCCTCACCAACACAGAGTACAGGGGAAGGATCACTGCCCT